>CM045768.1:66473499-67673499 GCA_025200525.1 Camellia lanceoleosa | reverse complement strand
GAACTCTGACTTAACTGACAAAAATGCATGGAATGCTCAGATTCTAAAGATCTCTACATCTGATAGCTCAGCTACCAAAACATAACAATCAAAAAGCTATATGCCTCTGACATACCATTTGCTTTGCAAACAGAGAACTGAGGTTGAGACCCTAAGATTTAGATAAAAGTATTCAAAAGCATTCATGGAGACAGGATTCACAGGTTGTTCTTCCCGTCTTTCCACGACAAGGTTTTGAGTGTCCTACACATCAAAACAAAAATCACAATTAAAGTCACCCCCAATGCCCTATCCCTCAATACTAACCGAAAGGGTAGATGATCAAATGTTTTTTGACTGAAATTATAAACAAGATATAGTTACCCTTGATTCATTGAAAATAGCATCCACATCATCGAGACTAACATCCTTGTTTTAAAAAACAGGAGGCTTATATCCCTTCTTAAACCACTCATTCTCAATGACCTCGGCAATGGTAATGCACTGTTTGTACAATGAAATAACATTTGCAAAGCATTGGATACTCACCTCACAGATAAGTCCCACCAACTATGGTAGTGGTAACTGTGGTTATAAATTTTGTTTCAAATTGGATGTCTAATACCGTAATCACCAAATTTCATCTCAACCCCATTTTTACAAAAGGCATAATCAATTGCATTAAATTGTAACATGGTAAGAACTTCAATTTTTTTTTTCTTTTTTTTTTGGTTGAGGAAAATAGAACTAAATGACCAAATTATCAACATAAGAGTGAAATTACAATAACTACAAGGGTAATTTGCCTTTAAAATTAAAGACCAAACATAGCACTCAAATACTACAATTAAGCTTTTCATATTAGGGCAAGAGATTGATAGCCAGATTTATGCAACATATAAAATTCATTCAGTGAACTTGCAAACTTCACTCCTTTTTTGCACAACTTCCTATCAGTGGATATTTTGTAAATTCTTATACACTTGAGATTCACATGTAATCCACTAATTAAATAACAAGCATTTGAGAATAGAGAATCTTTCACCGCTACAGTTTAGGTTGGAGAAAGGAGAAGGACAACACAACAATACCCAAAACAAAGATATTAAAATACTTGGAAAAATACTACTAGTAGTAGAGAAGTGGCATGAATGAAATCAAACTAGTAGCCAACAAGAATTTGCATGAGCACATCACCTCTCTTGGAAGGCAGGGTGGGTCTCTGGTTGGGCTGGAGGAGGGATATGTAATTTTACATGTTTAATATTCTAATCACCTATTAGAAAACACAATCTGTAATAGAGTAAGAGGGATGGACAAACTTGTGTATTACAAAACCAGTCCTTTTTTCTCCAAAGAGTAAACAATCTTTTCAACAAACTCAAAGGAGTCATTTTTCATCTTCTTCTGCTGCATATATATATATATATATATCCTTTCTAAACTATTTCAAAACACATTTCTCTATACTTGCTAATACTAAATGCACTGTTAACAAATAAAATTCTATGTCAAAAACTAAAAAAAAAACATTTTCCAACTGCTCAAAATAGTGTTGTGGCTTAAACATAAATCCAATCAAAACTAGAAGAGAGTAACAAATAAAATTTAGACATGATATTTGCAGATCTGATAGGAGAGATAGAAGATCTGAGAATGAGATCTAGGTCTCTAGATCTTTAACTTCTACTTATGACCCATCTCAATTATATTGGCTGCTGCTTGTCCGGAGACACTAACACCGCACTTGAAACCCCAGACAAAATCCATCGCCATAAATGACAAGAGCTTTCCATGTATCCCATTGCATGGACTAGAAAGTGCAAGAGACCACAAACGAAGAGAAAGAACACAAAACAAAAGCAAAAATTCCAGAAATAAGCTAGATCGGGGGAAAAATGCATATGAATTTCCAAACATCAACTTAAATATACTCCAAATCGTTGTTTTAGCCATGAGATTTTACAGAACTTTAGTGAACTTAGCAAATCTAGATCAGAAAACCCTTAGAGGGAGAACAAGGTTTCGTTTGGTAGACTTTTCTAAATATGATTTGAGAATAGAGTTGTATTTTGAGTTTGTAAGTTTTGAAATTATGATTTGACTGTGAAAAATTTATTTGGTAAATGAGTTTTGAAAAGAATTTTAAGTTGAGTAAGGAATTTTTGATGTGTCATATAATATTTGATATAAAAACTAATAACTTATAAGAGCATCTCCAATGGTTTTGTAAAAGGGCTGTCAAAGTCATACTCTGGCTGGTTTGGCAGAAATGGGTTCTCCAATGGCATGGTATAGCAACTGTCAAATTTGACATTTGTCAAACCATGTGTCAAATTTGGCAACAGTTTTGGTAGCTGCCAAATCTGTGTTCAATCAACAAATAAATAACTCAATTTACACAAATTTGAGTTCAAAATCACACAAAACAAAATCAAAACATTGATTTTTTTAATGCCCAAAACCAGATTCATAGCTGATTCAATGATTTTGAAAACAAAATGAAGAAAATATTGATCTTTTCAATGCTCAGAAGCAGAACAGAGAAGGCCAAAAGATAGATATCTGATTCGACGATTTTGAAAACATTTTTTTTTAAATGGGTATGTTTGAAATCGATGAAGATGAAGTGGGTTTGGCTTGTTCAAAGATTTTGAAAAGAAGAAACTGAATTGGTCGAAAATTTAGGACTCAAAAAAGGGAAAACAGGGGAGACACGAAAATAGAAAGGTGATTCGACAAAATTGGACAAATCTGCTTCAGAAATATAGAGTTGAAGAGATGGGTTTGGATTACATTACCGTAAAACTAGTTCCATTCAACGAGATCATGGCTAAACAGGTCTGGAAATCATTGAATCTTTCGATTTGCCCTTGTTTCAGCCTTGTGTGTGTAGAGAAAGAGAGAGAGGTATGGATGGAGCATGAAAGATTTGGAACCCCACTCAATTATATAGGGATGGAGTGAATTATACATATATGTACAATTATATATATATAGGTAAAATTTTGTTTTTTAATTTTGTAGTGGTATGTGAATGATAAGGTGAATTATGTTTATATGTATATATATATATTTTTTTATTTTTTTTAAAAAAAAAATTAGGTAAAACGTAAATATTTAATTTTTTTTTGAATTTTTAAAAAAAAATTCATAAAAGATAAAAAATAAATAATAAAAAAAATATTCAAAAACCTATATCCAAACATCACCTACAAAATTAGAGGGAAAGTCGGTTATGATTTGTTAAAATAGCTTTGCACCATTGGAGCATCTTTGTTATAATTTGGCAAAATAACACTATTCATTGCCAAATTATAGCAATGACAATGCTAATTTAACAAACACCATTAGAGATGCTCTAACCAAACAAACAACTTAAAATTTTATTAAAACTCATAAAAAAAATTTAAAAATTCGAAAAATATTTTTTTATTGAATATATAAAAATTAACATGTGTCAATTGCCAAAATTTTTTTTTGCACTATTCCGATCCACTGGCTGGACGACCGGTGGGACGTCCGATGGGACGACCGGTTAGCCCAAATTTTCCCGCCTTCGATTGAGTTTTCAAAAGTGAGTGTGGAATTAATTTTTGAAAGCCACAACCAAACACCATATGCGAACTACGAGCTGGAATCACAATTTCAAAGCTTTTTCCATACAGAGTCCAAGATTTTCTAGATCAAAATCATCAAAAATCGATGGAAATAGATGGAAATCAAAGAATCATCCCTCAATCTCTCTCTCTTAAGTCTCGTCTCTGCTCAATCCACAGAAATCAAAATATCTCTAGATAGATCTGAATTTCGTAGGTACAAATGCCTTTATAAAAAGGGAGGGAAAAAAACTCTTATTTTAACACACAAGACTGTGTCATTTTACACGTACCCCATTCTGTACGCAGTTATCCCACCATCATCAAGAATTTAAAAGATTGGTTAACAGATTTAGTGACATTTACAAAAAAAAAAGCCACAAAAAAAAATGTGGTTATATCTACTTTTTCCAGTAGTGTCAAGATGAAACCTAGAGACTTATATGAGGTGTGTGGAGAACAACCAACTATTAATGAAGGACTACATCCGAATGAAGTGAAAGGATTTGGTGATCAAGAGTTAGATGTAGCTTCCTTCACTTGTGACTAGGACATGAATTGGCTTAGGCAAGGTATTGATGGAACAACTGTTGATGAAACTATTGAACCTCTTGAAGCATTGACAGAGGCACAATTTGAAGATGATGAATAAATGATATGATATTGTAATTGGTTGCATATTCACTTTTACATTTGTGTTTTCTGTATGGATATTCATGTTAATAAAATCTTTGCTTTTATACCTTTGTAGCTTTCTTTAAATGGCTATATTTACCTTTCATGTACTCTTATTTTGTTTTGAATGCAGTTTTTTTTATAGATTAACATGTCCTTACTCTTATGTTTGTAGTTTCTTTATAGATATTATCTATGAGTTCTAGCTCTGACCGTTCTTCTAGTGAAAGTGAGCAATCAAGCTCTAGTAGTTCTAGTTCAAATGAGACTTAGACTACACTCAAGATGAGAGTCATACTTGATCCACCGACATCATGGTATCCACCAGGCAGTCTTCCTACCACATCACGTAGCAGTAATACATCACATGGCTCTGTTTTAGCTAGTACGTATAAACTTTGGGGTTGCTTGATATTTTCTTTTGGTGTTTTTGGGTTAGATCTGTAGTCCTGTCTATTATAATGAATGGTTATTTAAAAAAAAAATTGAGTTTGGATAATTAAAAGCATAATGTGTGGTTATAGCAAAGGATAGTAGAATTTTAAGATTCTCATATATCACTTAACTCAACAAGGTATAGAAGCAATTAATTGGGAATAACTACATGGATCTGTTTCATCCAATTGGCTCTACTAGTTTAATTCATAGTTTAAATCCTATCTTAATTCCTATCTTAGCAGAAGTTTATGATATTCCATAGCTAGACATGAATTAGATCATTTCATTTTTCACAATTGAACATTGCTTAATTTATTCCAGTAAGTTGGCATAAGTTAGGGTAAGTGCAAGATAATAATAATGCTTTGACCGTAGATAAGATTTTGCACTAGGACAGTTAGTGATGTTGCATCTACTGTTGGTGTGCTGCTAATGTTAATGCTGCTATATCAACATAAAACTACTACTAATAAATTAAAATCAAAAGGACTACTTCCATTTCTCTACTTTTGCTGCGTTTGGTAATGACATGACAATCAGTAGAAATAAGGTCCTATTAGTATACACTATATTACTTGTTTGAAATTCACTTTAACTCTCTCTCTCTCTCTCTCTCTTTTCGTGGTTTGGTGACGTGAAGCTTACTATTATTGTTCTGTATCACTCTTGATGTTTTTTTTTTCCTGTCTTTCTTGGTGCTTTCCTCTGGTGCAATTTGATTTGTTGTGTTTAGTAGTTAGCTAAATGAAATTATTTAGTGCTACATCAGTTGTAGCCCCATGGTCTTTCTTTTAGTTTCACAGATTCTTTTTGTACCTGTATTATTATTGTTATTATTATCAAAAAGTCTAAGAGCACAGAGGATGGAACACATATTGGAGCACAGAGTAGTAATTAAGTCAAGTTTCCTTATTATCAAATATTATTATTATTATTTTTGTCCCTGAATGATGATTACGCTTTGATTTGCTGTATTTAGTAGTTAATAATTTATAGGAACCTAGTGCAGTAATTAAGTCAAGTGGCAGTGGATTTTCTTAAATTTATTTTTATTCTTTTTGGTTATGAGGAAAGCAAAAAGAAGGAAATGTGGTGGAAAACAGACTGTTCATATGTGTTTCCATGTTCAGTTACTATGATATTGTTATCTAGCTTTGTTTAGGAGATCTTCTGAGATTTAGATCAACCCTCTCCTACTGCATGCTGCTTTTTCCCATAGATCTGTCACTCTACTTCATTTCTCTCTGCAAACAAATTTTGATCAAATTTTCAATGGTTTGGTTAACCTAACAGGTTATCACCAAGGCTTGCTGTATGTATGTAGTCTGGTTTTGAAGGATATTTGGATTGCAAATGACTAATTTTGTTTCTGGTTCTCTTTGAAGACTGATTCCTCGATTGTTGACTTTTTAAGTCATTAAAAGGATTACAAAACTTGGAATTGAAAATACACTCTACTGTCATATGAAAGTCTTGATCCATGACCTCAAAAAATTGACTTACATGATTTGGTTATGTTTTGCAGGTCCTAGCTCAAGTCAAGCCACACAAAAGTAGACAAGGGACCCCATATATGTGCATGGTCGATGGGTGACGACGACGTTTTAAAACTTGTTTCAAATGAGTTGAATCAAGTAGTTGAAGGAAACACACCCCCTGTTTCACATTTGGGCATTTTGGCACAAGATGAGAGTCATGCACCACTCACTTTTACGACTTGGCATTATGTCCCACAACAAAATAAAGATAACATATGGAGGGAAATAAAGGTAACTATGGATATTTAATATGAAATAAGTTGAAAAGGTGCAGTGTTAGTTCCAATTGGATTCCATATGAAATGCATATTACAAGTGTAGTTGACATTGCATATTACAAGTGTGTATAATTGTAATGCAAGCTCATACGGATGTAGATAAATCCATGAAGAGAACAATAATGGCTTCATTTGGGAAGAAATTGAGAGATTGGAAAAGTTAAGTGAAAACAATGGGATACAAACCCTTCAAGAATGATGCAGAAAGGTTGGCTCATCGACCAGATAGAGTACATGAGGATTAATGGCGGGCTTTGGTCTACTATTGGGGCACTTAGAATGCATTGGTACAATTTTATTTATGTGAAAAAATGTTTATATATGATAATTTTTTATAACATCTTAAATAAATTTCATATTTGACAGAAATCAAGCAAGAAGAATAGAAAAATCCGGAAAAAGAAGACATTACATCATAGAACAGGCCGAAAGCCTTTATCAGTAGTTCAAGTATAATTATTCTCTCACATCAATTAAAAATCTTTTACCAATATATGACTTTTTTTTGAGTTGAGTGAAATCAAGACTCAAAGTTTGCTGGGCTTTCTATGGTTAACCTGAAACTGTTAGTTTATTTAAAACCACGATTAGTTTATTTAATCAAATCTTATTGATTGGGACATGATGATGTAGATGAAGTTTAACCCTCTTGATCTTTTTTTTCTTTTGTGTTTCTACTTATGAACAAGAAGAAATATGAAGATAAATACTTAAGAAATTGGAGATGATAGTTGGTGACTTTGATCAACAAAAGCCAAGAAAAAGCCATGCAAACTGTTTTAAACTAGATTTATGGACTGTTCTGTCTCTTTGATTAGTGGCTTAATTAAGATGGGTAAATTGAGCAAACACATTGATTAAACAGCTTCTCCAGAAACGAGATAAGGTTGAGTACATCTTATCTACAAATCCCACTTCAACATAATCATCGTGTGCTCTTTAGAGTTGAGTACATCTCTTTACAGCAGAAGGTTTATTTGTTGTTTTGGTATTTGCTGTTTTGCTTCTGATAGTTGGTGACTTTGATCAACAAAAGTCAAGCAAACTGTTTTAAACTAGATTTATGGACTGTTCTGTCATTTTGATTAGTGGCTTAATTAACATGGTTAAATTGAGCAAACACATTGATTAAACAGCTTCTCCAGAAATGAGATAAGGTTGAGTACATCTCATCTACAAATCCCACTTCAACATAATCATCGTGTGCTCTTTATATTGATTAGATAAATGTGAAGTGAGAGATGAGTAGGCTTGCTTATTCATCGATCAATCAGCATTTAGTAGTTGTGGTCACATGGACTTGATTAAGAAATTATACCTCCTTTCTTTGGCCATAATCTGAATCTTTAACTTGGTTTTAGGTTTTTTTTATTATCACATGGCATTGATTATCTGACCTAGCAGTTATTTCCCTTAATAGTTCTTGATTAGATTTTAAGAAAGCATTGATATTGCACTTTTGTTATGGAAACAGAGAAACCAGTCAGTTACCCCTAGTCTTTAAACAACAACTAATAAACTTGGAACAAGCATAATAGTTCACCTTTTTGTTTTTCTCCCATGTTTGATCAACTCTTATTTATCTTAAGATTTTGGTTTTCTTTCATTTACAGGAGACAAAAAAGAACAATATGGTTCCTGCTTGTAATAACCACAACCTCTGATTAACGTTAATTTGCACTTAATTATGTCTAACAGTAGATTAGGAGAGATTTGGAATTAATTTGCATGTGTATTGCATTATTTATGTGTTTCTCTCTGTTTACTATAAAATGATCTGTTTATGTTTCGACCTTGAACTACGAATTGAAAGCCTTATCGGCATCCGAACCAGAAATCGACTTGATCTATATGCTAGTTAGGATTTATAGAATTTTATGGTAGGTTGAATTAAAATTTGATTTGGAATGATTAAACTAGATTAAATAAAGTTAAAATAGCATTAGTTGAGTTATTTCAAAAATGTCACCTAGTGGATTAATTCAAGGCCCATTTCTTCTCACACCTTACACTTGTTTAACACACCATCCTTCACTTCATCTTCTTACTAAAACCGTGAGAAAGGGAGGGAGTGTGAGAGAATTGATTTCATCAAGAGTTGCTTGGAGAATTAAGAGAATTGAAGAGGCTTGGCAAATTTGAGCTCCTAAACTTGGAATTTAAGGTAGGAGATTTTTCCTTTCAATGGTGAATTTAAGATTAATTCTTGCATGGTTCATGGAAGATTAGAGTTTAAAGTCTAGAATTGGTTCTAAGAGTTGGATTTGAGAGTGAATTCATGCATGCATGTTTGTATTGTTGGCATTGGAGTTGATTTTATGAAAAATTGTTACATGCATGTCCAAGTTCTAGCTAAGGTCCATGAAACCATCTTGTTTTTGAATGGTTTGGCTCATTAGAGCATGAAATTGAAGCTTTGAATTGAGTTAAACTCATGCATGTTATGTTGGAATCATATTCATGAAAATTGGTTTGAAATTGGATTTAATTGAAATACCCTTGGGCTTTGATTTATCAAATTGACCTTTGAAACATGTAATATTATGAGTTTTGAAGTGTTTTCCAGAAAATTAGCCCAAGAGGATCGAAATTTGTGCATTGGAACTTGATTTGAGCTTGGAAGTTCGAATCTGGAAATTCCAGATTTTGGACTCTCGCTCGAGCGGGGAAAGTGGCGCCGGCGGAAATTCGTTCCTAGTACTTTTCCTTGTTTTGAAGCGGAATAATTGACGCCGGGACTCAGTGTCTTACGCTTCGGCGGTGTCGGCGCCCTATCAGCGTGATTTTTGAGCATCCAGTACTTTTGATTGTTTTGCAGACCGCTCGAGCGTGGGAAGTGACGCTCGAGCGGGAACCTTTGTCTGCATGTCCGCTCGAGCGGAGTAACCTACGCTCGAGCGGGACCCCTGTTTTCTGAAAATTCTGTAAAATGTTTTAAAGTGCATCTTTGCATCCTCATTCCATCCTAGGCATTCTTAGGCCTAGTTTAAGGCATCTTAATGAGGATATAGATATAGAACACACCGAAGCAATTAGGGATTAAGTTATTATCTTTCCCAACTGTGTGGCTTAGTGTGTGTTCGTTCTGTAAACTATGTAGGGTTGGCGACTGGAGACACGCTCTAGCTTACTGTAGCCCAGAACTCTGTGAGTAACAACTGTATAAAGATATGTTCAAAATGATTATCTTCTGAACAATTAAACTGCATCGCTTTTACGAGCGATCTCATTAATTGAATGAATGTATGTCCTATATTCTGAACTGTATTGTGGCATCCTTAGCAACTCTTTCATTCTATTCTTTATTCAGAGATCTCTGTCGGTTCGCTTGTTGGAACCACTACTGTTTACTGATTGATGGCCATCATTTGCTGTTCGGTCTTTTAAGACCCATCATTTCTTATCGCTATGCTAATGGATGTACCACATATGACTGTTATGACTGAATGACTATTATACCGAATCAATGAACTGTTTTCATTACTGTAAGGACATTCATTCTAAACCTCTTTACGCATTATGTTATTCACTGGGCTTTAGCTCACTGTTTATATATATATGCAGGTGTTCAGGCACCAAACCGGAGCTAGGAGCAAGGATTAGACTTTTCTTTTTGTCAAGCCAACCACTGTGCCTGAATGCGAGGTTCCCGAGCCTGCCAAGCTATGGCTTAGGGGTGTTTTTATTTCGTCGACTCAGGTTCTGCTTTTGTATAACTGTATAGTATTATAGCATCTTGAATCATTAATAGGGATTTGGTCCCTGTTCTGAATGGTTGTAAATATTGTGCATACTGTTCTGTACTGTATATATATATGTATGAAAAGTCTTTTTGCATACAGACTGTCACAGCTTATTGGACATTGTTTATTTACTGTTTTGGCTTCCGCCATGCCCCTGTACTCTGTATTACTGTCTTACTATTAAGCAGGCCTTCGCTAATCTCGGATTATTGGCCGGTTACGATACTAAACCCATATGGGCGGGTTTGGGTCGTGATAGAGTGGTATCAGAGCGATACTTAACCACGAGTTATACCGCACACACGTGTCCAAGTGAGCTATAGGGTGTCCTCGAAAAGTGATTAGGGCATTGCATGAGCATGATAAGTGTGTGGCTATGACATGACTGAATATATGCTAATGTGCTAAACTGTTTAAGTATGCAACTGCTTATGTTGATAATTGCTATAACTTCTTATAGTGAAATGGATAATACAAGAACTGCAAATGAATCTGAATCCTCATCCTCTGAGGCAAGAATGGCAAGACTGGAGAGAATGATGGAATAACTGAAAGACTAGATTAACAACAGAACCAACAGCCCCCACCTCCTCCTCTGGTACAGACGGAACAGAATGTCAATGTTAATTGCTCTCACCCACAAGTTCAGCAAAATGAAACCGCCATCCTTTCAGGGAGGCCTTGAACCGTTAAAAGCTGAAGCATGGGTTCTTGAAACAAAAAAATTGTTTGAGGTTTTTTCGTGCTCAGAAGTACATAAAGTACTGCTGCCACCTTTACTCTGCAAGAAGAAGCTAGAAGGTGGTGGATGCTTATCCGTGATGACAACACTGTAATGACTTGGGCTCAATTCAAAAGAGCCTTCTTCGAGAAATATTTCCCACAGTGTGTTAGAGACAGAAAAGTAACTAAATTTGAACAATTGAAACAGGGCACAATGTCCGTTTCTGAATATGAAACAAAGTTCACCGAGCTTGCTAGATATGCACCACACATGGTGGACACTGATTACAAGAAGGCCAGGAAGTTTGAAGGTGGCCTGAATGTTGCAATACTGGACAGAATTAATGTTTTGAAGCTACCGAACTATGTAAATGTTCTTGATCGAGCTTTGATGGCTGAATCAAACATCGAGTCATTGAAAATTGAAACACCAGCGTCTGAATGGCGTGGGAAAATACAGGGTTTCAACTTCAAAAAAGTCAAGCATAACCCATTGAACAAGAAACAGAATACGGGGTCAACAACTAGCCCCAGCCAAGGGAGTGGTTTTATACCACCCTGTTTTGAATGTGGTAAGAATCACAAGGGAGTTTGTTATAAAATCTCTGGTGCTTGTTACAAGTGTGGCAAGGTGGGCCACATGGTCAAAGCTTGCCCTTCCACTCCTCAGGGGCCTAGTAAAGCTGCACCATGCGCAGCAGCATCAACTGCTACACCAAAGCATAATCCCAAAGCTACCGGGAAGGAGCCTATGAGGCAGGGCCGAGTGTTTGCCCTTATACCGGGAGACGTACAGAATACCGAGACCGTTGTGTCAGTTATTCTCTCTATTTGTACTCAAAATGCATATGTACTGATTGATTCAGGGTCTACACATTCTTATGTATCACATGCTTGTTCACGAAAATTGAATAGACCCTTAGAACCCATGAATTACCTGTTAGCTGTATCTTCACCCGTTGGGGGATCCATGACTTGTGCATACATGTACCCTGCTTGTGAAATTATTGTTGGAGATGCACATTTGTTTATTGACTTACTGCCTCTGAACATTGATCATTTTGATGTAATATTGGGGATGGACTGGTTAACGAAATATCATGCCACCATAGATTGTGTAACGAAATAAGTAGTTTTCCGTCCACCGAGTTTGCCTGAATTTGTGTTTAATGGGAGTGGAGTGGTACCTCCCCCATATTTGATTTCATCTGTGAAGGCTATTAAATTGATTAGAAAGGGATGTAAAGGGTATTTCTATTCTGTATTGACTGTACCTACTGATGTTAAAACTGATGTGAATTGTATTCCTATAGTCAGAGAATTCCCAGATGTTTTTCCAGATGACCTGCCAGGGGATTTGATTGACAAGGAGATTGAGTTCACCGTTGATGTGATTCCGGGTACACAGCCTATATCGAAAGCTCCTTACAGAATGGCTCCAACTAAACTGAAAGAATTGAAAGTGCAACTGCAAGAACTGTTAGACAAAAAGTTCATCAGGCCTAGTACTTCACCGTGAGGCGCACTTGTCTTGTTTGTGAAAAATAAATATCCATTACCACGTATTGATGACTTATTTGATCAGTTATAGGGTGCTCAAGTATTTTCTAAGATTGATCTCAGATCCGGATATCATCAGTTGAAAGTTAAACAGAAGACATTGATAAAACTGCTTTTCGAACGAGGTATGGACACTATGAATTTTTAGTTATGCTTTTTGGAGTTACCAATGCACCTGCTGTATTTATGGACCTCATGAACAGAATCTTTAAACCATTCCTCAATGACTTCATTGTTGTATTTATAGACGACATCCTGATTTATTCTAAGACTATGAGAAGAACATGAACATCATCTGAGACTGGCCCTACAAACCCTAAGAGAATAGAAACTTTATACTAAACTGTCTAAATGCGAATTTTGGCTTGATCATATTATGTTTTTGGGACATGTCATTAGCAAGGATGGAATTTCAGTTGATCCACAGAAAGTTGAAGCAATAGTGAACTGGCCTAGACCAACAAATGCGACAGAAGTCCGAAGTTTTTTGGGACTAGCCGGGTATTACAGATGATTTGTCAAAGATTTCTCCAAAATTGCCTTACCGTTGACTCAACTGACACAGAAGGGGATATCATTTGACTGGACTGACCAAAGGGAATCAGCTTTCCAAGAGTTGAAAACTCGACTTGTGACTGCACCGATTCTTACCCTACCTTCAGGTACGGATGGTTATACTGTATTTAGTGATGCTTTTCATAAGGGTTTGGGATGTGTTTTAATGCAGAATGGGAGAGTTATTGCTTATGCTTTCTGACAACTGAGACCGCATGAAAAGAACTACCCGACCCATGATCTGGAACTTGCTGTAGTGGTATTTGCACTGAAAATCTAGCGTCACTATCTTTATGGGGCGACATGTGAAGTATATACCGACCATAAGAGTTTAAAATATTTCTTCACACAGAAAGAACTGAACATGAGACAACGGAGATGGCTAGAACTGATTAAAGACTATGACTTACAGATTCTGTACCATCCGAGAAAAGCCAACACCGTTGCCGATGCATTGAGTCGAAAATCAATTGGGAATTTAGCCTGTTTGCTTACCGGACAGAAAGAGTTGCTTTGTGACCTTGAAAAATTTGAAATTGAAATTGTTTTGCGAGAACAAGGTGGAATCTTAGCGGTTATTTCTGCTCAACCGGCACTGATTGAGGAAATTAAGGAGAAACAGCAATTGGATGACTTCTTGAAGAAGATCATCGAAGAAAGGGAATCTAAACCAAAATCGGGTTTCACATTTGAAAATAATGTACTGAAATTTCAAGAGAGACTGTGTGTACTGAATGATTCTGAGTTGAAAAGAAGAATTCTGCAAGAGGGCCACAACTCAAAATTTTCTATCCATCTAGGAAATACGAAAATGTACCAAGACTTGAAACCGAATTTTTGGTGGCCGGGAATGAAGAAAGAAATTGCTGATTTTGTATCAAAATGTCTTCATTGCCAACAAGTCAAAGCTGAACATCAACGACCCGCAGGCTTATTGCAGCCCTTATCGATACCGAAGTGGAAATGGGAACATATCACTATGGATTTTATTATCTGTTTACCTCACTCCAATAAAGGTATTGACTCAATTTGGGTTATTGTTGATAGACTGACTAAATCTGCTCACTTCCTACCTGTTAAAACAATTTATAATGCGGACAAATTGGCCATACTCTATATTGATGAAATTGTTAGACTGCATGGAATGCCTGTGCCCATTGTTTTTGACAGGGATTCGAAGTTTACATCGAGATTTTGGCAAAGTTTACAGACTACATTGGGTACTGAACTGAGACCGAGTAGTGCCTATCATCCTCAGATAGATGGCCAGTCAGAAAGGACCATCCAGACTTTGGAGGATTTACTGAGAATGTGTGTCCTTGATTTTCAGGGAAATTGGGAAAGCCATTTGCCTTTAGCTGAATTCGCCTACAACAACAGTTATCATTCGAATATTGGTATGGCGCCTTTCGAGGCATTGTATGGCAGAAAATGTAGATCTCCGATTTGCTGGGCAGAAGTTGGAGATAGGCCTTTGCTTGGGCCCGAGATTGTATATGAAACGACTGAGAAAGTAAAACTGATACAACAGAGGTAAAACCGCCTGCAGCGAGAAAAGTTATGCTGATGTCAGAAGACGAGACAGAGAATATGAAGTGGGTGATCACGTTTTTGTGAAAGTGACACTGATGAAAGGCCAGACTCATTTTGGAGTCAAAGGCAAGTTAGCGCCAAGATACGTCGAACCATACGAGATTATTGAGAAAATCAATCCGATGGTGTATCAAGTTGCGCTTCCTCCTGAAATGGAGCATATGCATAATGTGTTCCATATTTCTATGTTGAGGGATTACCTCCAGGATCCTTTCCATGTGATTGAGCCGACCCTTGTAGTGCTTAGTGATGACTACACTTATGAAGAACGGCCTATCTAGATTGTGAACAGACGGATCAAAAAGTTGAGAAACAAAGAGATCTCGTTAGTGAAAGTTGACTGGCAAAACCATGGTGGCGTGTATGCCACTTGGGAAAGGGAAGATGACATGGCTATTGAAGCTTTGAATTGAGTTAAACTCATGCATGTTATGTTGGAATCATATTCATGAAAATTGGTTTGAAATTGGATTTAATTGAAATACCCTTGGGTTTTGATTTATCAAATTGACCTTTGAAACATGTAATATTATGGGTTTTGAAGTGTTTTCCAGAAAATTAGCCCAAGAGGATCGAACTTTGTGCATTGGAACTTGATTTGAGCTTGGAAGTTCGAATCTCGAAATTCCAGATTTTGGACTCCCGCTCAAGCGGGGAAAGTGGCGCTCGAGCGGGAAATTCGTGCTCCCAGTACTTTGCACTATTTTGGAGTCAGCTCGAGCGGAATAATTGACGCTCGGGTGGGACCTTGTGTTTTAGGCTCGAGCGGGTATCGAGTGCCCATCGAGCGTGATTTTTGAGCATCTAGTACTTTTGACTGTTTTGCAGACTGCTCGAGCGTGGGAAGTGACGCTCGAGCGGGAACCTTTGTTTGCATGTCCGCTCGAGCAGAGTAACCTACGCTCGAGCGGGACCCTTATTTTCCGAAAATTCTGCAAAATGTTTTAAAGTGCATCTTTGCATCCTTATTCCATCATAGGCATTCTTAGGCCTAGTTTAAGGCATCTTAATGAGGATATAGATGTAGAACACACCGAGGCAATTAGGGATTAAGTTATTATCTTTCCCAATTGTATGGCTTAGTGTGTATTCGTTCTGTAAACTGTGTAGGGTTGGCGACTGGAGACGCACTCTAGCTTACTGTAGCCCAGAACTCTGTGAGTAACAACTGTGTAAAGATATGTCCAAAATGATTATCTTCTGAACAATCGAATTGTACTGTTTTCTGAACTGATACTGTTAATTGAATGAATGTATGTCCTATATTCTAAACTATATTGTGGCATCCTTAGCAACTACTGTTTACTGTTACTGTTACAGAGATCTCTATCGGTTCCCTTGTTGGAACCACTACTGTTTACTGATTGATGGCCATCATTTACTGTTCGGTCTTTTAAGACCTACTGTTTACTGTACTGCTATGCTAATGGATGTACCACATATGACTGTTATGACTAAATGACTGTTATACCGAATCAATGAACTGTTTTCATTACTATAAGGACATTCATTCTAAACCTCTTTACGCATTATGTTATTCACTGGGCTTTAGCTCACTGTTTATATATATATATAGGTGTTCAGGCACCAGATTGGAGCTAGGAGCAAGGATTAGACTTTCCTTTTTGTCAAGCCAACCACTGTGCCTCACTGCGAGGTTCCGAGCCTGCCAAGCTATGGCTTAGGGGTGTTTTTATTTCCCCTGTCTGACTCTGTGTCTGTTTTGTATAACTGTATAGACTGTTAGCACTGTACTGAACTGTTAATAGGGATTTGGTCCCTGTTCTGAATGGTTGTAAATATTGTGCATACTGTTCTGTACTGTATATATATATATATATATATGTATGAAAAGTCTTTTTGCATACAGACTGTCACAGCTCATTGGACATTGTTTATTTACTGTTTTGGCTTCCGCCATGCCCCTGTACTCTGTATTACTGTCTTACTATTAAGCAGGCCTTCGGTAATCTCGGATTACTGGCCGGTTACGGTGCTAAACCCATAGGGGCGGGTTTGGGTCGTGACACTAATGCCATGGCTGTTTTTGTACTCGTGCTAGTCCTTGTGTACACGTTATAAAGTCAGGTCTTGGGAAGTACATTCTGTAAATACCTTGTAAATATTGTGTATCTAGATTGGCATGTTTGTATATATATAAATAAGTTTTGAAATGTTCTGTCCTATGTACGTTATCACAGCTCATTGGACCTTGTCTATTTTGTACTATTGCTTCCGTAGCCCCTTATTATTTGCTAATCTGTTTAGAGGCCTTTGGTAATCCACGGATTACTGGCCGGTTACGGTGCTAAACCTACAGGGGCTGGTTTGGGTCGTGACAGAGTGGTATCAGAGCACGTGTTCTACCTCACACACAGGTCCGTATGAGCTTAGGATGTCCTAGTAAGAGTTAGGGGCATTCCATCTGCATGTGTGAGTGTGTGGTAATGCAACTGAATATGAAACCTGAACGTAATTTGAATCAAATGAATTGAAGGAAACGAATAAGATTATGCTTGTGTTTATTACCATTTGATGTCTGTATAGTATGATGGAGAATGCAAGGGAAAGTGGTGAAAGTGAATCTTCAGAGGCTCGCATGGGCCGAATGGAACAAATGTTGGCAGCATTGATTGAAACTTTGTATATGTATAAATAAGTTTTGAAATGTTCTGTCCTATGTATGTTATCACAGCTCATTGGACCTTGTCTATTTTGTGCTATTGCTTCCATAGCCCCTTATTATTTGCTAATCTGTTCAGAGGCCTTTGGTAATCCATGGATTACTGGCCGGTTACGGTGCTAAACCTATAGGGGAGGGTTTGGGTCGTGACACTGCTAGTCGGCCACAGGTGTGGATGGCTGTATACATGGAAGATGGGATGTCAAATAGTGATTCAGTTAATGAGGTTATGGTAGTGATAATACTTTATTTCTGGACTTTTAATATGATTTATATTTATATTGGAGGCTAATTATTGAATTCAAAATTGCAGACTCAAATGAATGAGTTAACGGAGCACATTGCGGGATCTTTTACTGACCCTACAGCATTGCATGAGCAGATCTTTACACAAGTTCTGGGCCCAGAGCGACTTGGCCATGTTCGGACATTTGGATTGGGACTGTCCCCCACTGATGTTTTTGGAGGTGGATATAGGCGGTCATAAGAGCAGAGTCGTATCTTCCAAACTCAAGTTCAGGAACAAGTTCAAGAGTAACTTCAACGGTATCAAATGCAGTTAGAGTCGAAGATGAATGACGTAATGGAGAAACAGATTCAGGCTATATGCACAGATTTTTAGTCACGAATTGAGATTTTGGAATCTTAATTGCAAGCTGCATGCATGCCCGTTGATCCAGCTGTTGCACCCTCAAACCCATTACACAGGCAACAAGTATTTTAACTAGTTTTACTAGTTATTACTTTAAATTTCCTAGAGCTAATATACAACTTAAGCCTCTCATTGAATGATAGGTTGTGGATTCACTTAGTAGTCATCCCATTGTTCGACCAATGCCACATCAACAACAATCTCATGCATTTTCATCACAAGAGGTGAGCAATTATTTAATCAAAGCCTTTTTGACAATACAATATCTTATTAATTAAAATACTTGTTCTTATTAAATGTAGGATCACCTTTCAAAGAAAGAGAAGAATAATAATAGGAAGAAGAAGAAGAACTAACAAGGTAAAAGTACCAACATCACTAGGTTTTAATTTCTCACTTTTCTAAATCTATTAAGACATGATGTGATTTGGTCTTTATTGATTGATTTAAGAGAGCAATGCATTTCTTGAATTTATCATCATCTATCAAGAGCATTGTTGAAACTTTTGGTTTCTTCATTCTTTCACTAAACTATTTATTACATTTTTGTTTCTTGAAATGTATCCATTTCTAGATATAAGGGTAGTTCTCTCTTTAAACTAGAGCCTACAGATAAAGTGCAACTTTTATGAAAGAAGTGGAAAAAACCACATGAAAACTATCGAAACAATAACTTGTGATGTTGATACAATAAACTGCTATAGGAACTGACTTCCTTGTATTGCTATTCATTCTTAGTGTTGAAGTTTGAAGACCTTAATTAACTGCTTAACCTTTGTTTTTCAGCATTCTAGACTGATGTTGAGTATGAATTGTTTTATTTGCATATTTTAGTCGTCGTATAACTGCTTCTAATAAAATCCAAAGATGTTTGAGCATGGGGTAATTCAGGCATACTAAAAATCTGTCAACGACATCAATTAAGGTGTTACCTTCTAATAATAGTATAAAATATGCGCTTATATATGAATTTATGTGTGTAGATGTTTATGTATGTGTATTTGGTTTGTTTATTTCAATGTTTACATGTGCTATGTGGGATTCTTTTTTGACAATTTGGTTATCTGATGTGATAATGAAGCAAGTTAGATCATCTAGGAATCGCCACATTGGTTGCACCACATGCAAAGCCTCCAAATTATATGTCTTTTTTCAAATTCTACGAGTCCCTAAATTTGGCAGAGAAACTACATGTGGAAGAGTGGAATCCAAGTTTTGATCAAGTGCTTACCATCTTAGTCCAGTTAGGTATGTCTTTGATGATCTTGGCTTCATTTGAGTTTGTTTTAATTTTGTGAGGTAAACATTTAATTTCGTACTCGTCATTGAAATTCTTTGTATTTTCTTTGTGATATTATGTGCAAAATTCCTCTTATTAAGGGTAAATAAGTAGTATAGATTATGTTGAACATGACACTCATAGACTCACAATGTTTTGTTACGTATCATGATTAGTTTAGGTAATATGAAATACTTGAGACAATTCTTATAGATGCTTAGTTCACATTGATGATGACATGTTAGTGGCGTGGTGCAGATTTCAGGTTTATGTTCCTAACTACTGTAAAGTTATATAGTGAATCTTTCCATTGGTGGTTTTCTTGCTTGAAGTCTCTTTTTACTTTGAGTGTTGCTAATGGTGCTGCTCGTGCTCTGTCACAATTATTACAAATGATGAATTTTTAGAATGCTTGGACATTTAGTCTTTTTTGGAAAATTAATAAATAAAGAAATGTAGTATATCCCTTAAACGGAGTGTTCTATTAAACCTAAATTGTTTTTAAAGCATCTTTTCAATTCTGGACAAAAACAAAAATTTTAGTCTTAGTTTTTGTTTAACTTAAATCATAGTTTTATGTCAGGAGCAAAACTCTAACCACCCCTACCAAAATATGCAAATTTAGCTATAAACCCCCTTTACCTTCCTTTCATTGTTAAAAGGATTAAGAAAAAAATTATACTTTCTAAACCCCCTCATAATTATAAAGTTTTGCATAAAGGACAAAATTTATTATTTAAATATTTTATCAGACTATTATACCCTTCAACTAGATCTTCCGACCTTCTCCGTCTCTCTTCTCATCCGTTCTACCAAGAACAGCGACAGACATCACAGATTTCACGCCTGGTAGTAGTTGTGGATCTAGATCTGGAACCAACAGATTTAGGTCTCACAGTTGAGCAGAAGCAACGACAGATCTGGATTTTTGATTCAGCAGCAAAGGCAATGTTGAAGACGATGACCTCGTTGACAGTAGCTTCAATCGCCGTTGGCTTCTCGAGGTTATGCTGTTGCCTACGGCGGTGTCGACATGAAAAATGCTTCAGTGGAGGTGAGGTCGGAGTTTGAATACGGTTACGATGCTAATGTGGTGAAAGGTTTGAAGTTTGATGTGGTGAAACAGTGAAGAAAACGACAACTGAACTTGTGACGAAAGTTCTATCCTAATTCGTAGCACAGAGTCTGCGTAGTCTTTGGATCTCTCTACGGCTGTAAGAAGAACAAGAAAATATATGTATATATATATATATATATATATTTGTGTGTATGAGTGTTGTTGAACACATGTATTCTTTTCATTGAGATTTGTGATTGTTGATCAAGTTTTAGAAGTTTTTCTTCTCAATTAGATATGTTGATTTGTTGATTAATTTGTTTTGTTTTTGTTTGTTTGTTTGTTTTTTTTTTGTTGTTTTTTTATCTAATTTTATTTGATAGACCCAGAGAAAATTTTAGTCTGGTTTTATTGCTCTGTTTTTTATTTCAGATAATGAGAGTAAAATTTTACTCTAATTCTATTGTTTTGTTTTTTGTTTGAGAGAATTAGAGTAAAATTTTACTCTGGTGTTAGAATGACAGTAAAATTTTACTGTCAAGAGGTGGTCATTGCCAAACACTTCAGCCGCCACAAACACTGCCTTCGCTTTTTTACTTTTGTGCAGAGTAACATTTTACTTTTAGCTTCAGAGTCTCACAGTTTACTCGTTTTTCAAAGTAAAATTTTACTTTTATACAGAGTAAAATTTTACTTTTGTGTAGAATCTAACATTTTACTAGTTTTTTAGAGTAAAATTTTACTTTTAGCTTTAGAGTCTCACAGTTTACTCATTTTTCAGAGTAAAATTTTACTTTTATACGGAGTAAAATTTTACTTTTATGTAGAGTCTAACATTTTACTAGTTTTTTAGAGTAAAATTTTACTTTTATACAGAGTAAAATTTTACTTTTAGTTTCAGAGTGTAACATTTTACTCTGAAATACACAGTGAAGATGGCTTAATAGGAGAGCTGATAGATATGAGAGTAATATAGTACAAGAAACAAGTTTTAAAATATTAGGGGGTTTTGAAAGTACTTAAATAATTCTTATCCTTTTGAAAGACAAATTAGATAATGAGGGGGCTGTCACCAAATCCTCCTAAACAATCATAATAATAATAATTATAAAAGAAAAAATTCTTCACTTGTTTTTTGGTGATAGGAAACTCGTCATGAAGCCAGAAAAAAGATAACAATTCTTTCAAGATGAGTTGAAGAACTTTCTAAGGAAGATCATTACTATATTGATATTGACAAGAAATATGCCACTGTTCTAGATCATTGGTATTAATTTTTATTAATATGTGGAAAGTTGAAATCAATGTTATTTAAGGTAAAAGTCGCAAGCATTGCATGTGTTTTATTGAAGCGAAGTTCATGTTATAGATATTGCATAGTTTTTTTTTATGATTGAGAAATTTATTGTTTTTCTGCCTACTATGTACTGACTAATGATATTGTATTTTTACATCGCATGATTACCAGCAAGCACATGCTTAATAACTTGGACTACTTCAACAATTTCAAATCAAAGAATTTAACAATTAAAAATAAATAAATGCAATCAAGTGATTAAGAAAATTAAGTTTACAAATTCTTCAATTTATGTTTATTTTGGTAAATTTGATTGCAGTTTATGTTTTGATACAGGTATGTAGACCAGTGAAGACTAACAGTGAACTCTCTCATCAATTTGAATTTAACTCATCCAAGCTTGAAATTTATGTTATAAGCAGGAATATATTTTTGAAACACAATCTAGTAAAGTTCAATAGATTCTCTTACTTTGGTGATAGCTTGAGTTGGGGATAATTTTCTTGGTAGTAATTTGCCATCTCTTGTATAGTTGGATCAATTATTATAGCTCAACACTTCTTTCTCTTAATGTCTTTGCTAAAACATGATTTGTGGATATGTTATTTTGTGGTTAATGGTGATTGGATATTAAATTGAATGGGAAAGTGAACTAATGTTGTATTTGCTATTTGAATTGGAGTTATTATTTCATATTAGTGCTATTTTTCAGTTTTATCACAGGTTTTTTTAGTTCAATCCCATAAAATTAGCACAATTTAAAACAAAAAAAAAGGTGTTATCACGGTGTTTCTAAAAACGTCGCTAAATATCATATCAACAGTTGGATTTTTTTTTAAAAAAAAAAAGATACAACAGCATTTTAAAAACGTCGCTAAATAGCACGGTGACATCATGTTGTTGTTAGTAGAACTTTTAGCGGTGTTTTTAGAAAACGCCGCCTATAGTAATATACGACGTTTCTAAAGCGCCATAAAGTTATAGCGACGGCCGCATCTGCAGCGTTTGGTGCTAAACGTCACGAAAGGATTTGAGGGCGTTTTTGAGACCTATAGCAACGTTTTTTAAACATCGCTAAAGCCCTTATTTCCAGCAGTGGTAGTACTCAAAATTAATCATCAAATGGAACTCCTCATATTAATTAAAATGACGAATTACACTAACAGTCCCTATAGTTTGGGACTTGTGTTACTTTAGTGCCTGACATTTTAATTGTGATATATTTAATCATGAATTTTAAATCTCGTCTAAATAAGGACAGTTGAACACATTGTTGATCTATTTGAAAGAAAAGTTGTCATACAACTTATTTTGTACTGGTTAACTTATACGTTGTTTGAAAGATAAGGACTTTTTTGTTAATGAGTAATGTTGAAACTTTTTTGACTATAAAGTTTTATTTGGTTTGATTTCAAAATCCATTTTCAGAAATTTTTTCTAAGAAATTAAAAATTAAATTAGTGAAAAAAAAAACACATCATTTTTATATAATTTTATCTTTTGGGAAGGTAGAAATAATTTTTTAAAATATTTTTTTTGATATATATTTTCGTTAAATTAGTTTTTATTTTTTCAAAAGTTAAACTTGGTGACAATTTTGATGCCACTATTAAACCAATCCATTAAATTAAAATTTAAAAAGATTAGTTTATATTTTATTAAATTTACGACTTTGCCAAACTAGTTTATAAATTTTAAAATAATTTTTTGACATTTATTTTTGTCAAATTAGTTTATATTTCATCAAATTAACGACTTTGCTCTTGAAATAGTGTAACAATATCTTCAATTGTCCTTATTTGAAACAAGATTTCAAATTTAGGATCAAATGTATTACAATCGAAATATTAAAGAGACCAAAGTGAAATATA
The DNA here is from genome assembly GCA_025200525.1 of Camellia lanceoleosa. NCBI lineage: Eukaryota > Viridiplantae > Streptophyta > Magnoliopsida > Ericales > Theaceae > Camellia > Camellia lanceoleosa. The sequence continues at coordinate 67,649,979 of CM045768.1, read as the reverse complement.
GCGACCCCGGTCTTTTCCCATTTGATTATTGTATCTGGACTTAGGTTCCGTAGATTCTGTCATTGTATAATTGTTGTTGTCATCCTTTATTTTCTCTTTTGGAGTTGTAGGATGTGTTGGGCAGGTTTGTTTCAGGTTGGTTTGGTACGGAAACCAAGTGTTGCTATCCAGTTTTTGGGTTGGTCGCTCGAGCGAGGGTTGTATTTTGTGTCTGGTGGCTCGAGCCAGCTTTTCTTCGCTCGAGCGAGCGATTGCGTCTAGTATAGACTTGAGAGTAGTGTTTCTTCGCTTGAGCGAGCGAGGTGTATGTTTTCGAGTTCTTCGCTCGAGCGAGCATTCTGTCGCTCGAGCGTGCTTCTGGGTTGCAGACCTGAAGCATTGCATTCTTGGCTCGAGCGAGCTTTTCTTCGCTCGAGCGAGGTTTTTTTGTGTTTGGTCGCTCGAGCGACCGAGTCTTCGCTCAAGCGAGCCTGTATAGTTTAAATAGGCAGCAGCGGGATTTTGATCAGTTTTTTATCCTCTTTTTGATTCCAAACCCTAGTTCCGAGTTCTCTCTCTCCCTACTCACCTTCTCTCTTAGGTTTGATCTACTTAGAGTGTGTTTCTACCCTAGATCCTTTATTAAAAAGATAGAGTGGGTCAAGGGCTTCAGTTTAATCTGAACAAATCTTGGATTTGGAGCACTTTGGAGTTTGGGTCATCATCTCCATCTTCTAATTTTGGGTTCTTTCTTCGAGGTAGAGATTTCCTACTCCAACTTATGAGTTTTGTTCTAAGTTTTGGTATTTTAATATGTTGGGGGTATTTTGGTAATTTTGGGAAAAACCCTAGTTGTTTTATTAAATTGAATTGTATGTTTAATTTAAGGAAAATTGGGGAAATTAGTTAAATTCATGAAATTGAGGAATTTATTGATTTAATGGGGTAGTTGATTAATTTAAATCACTCGCCTATCGTATCGTTGATTTATTTATTTCCAATCTAGAAATAACTGTTTTGGGCTATCGGTGGAGGATAGTCGTGATTGTTGTAGACATTGCATGTGGATTAGGGATAACTGAAACTAATCACATTGGTTAAGTCATTAACTTTGACTGTTGAATTATCTGAACATTATGTGTATTGATTGTGTGTTGTATATGTTATGTGTTTACATACATTGCATTGTGTGGGAGGAGATAGGGGATGTACTCCACGATTTAGGAGAAGATAGGGGATGGACCTCTAAACCGGATTTTGTTTGGGAGGAGATAGGGGATGGACTCCATTAGCATCACTTTTATGTGTGCTTATTTATATTGAAGTGTTTTTATTGATCTGACACTAAAATGTGTATCAAACCGGAAGTATGAAGTGTTTTGATATGAGCACGAGTCTCATTTATGTTGTTGATATTGGAAGTAATGTGAACATGATATATAATTCACTTTTGTAAGTTTGGCGGTGTTACGAGCTATATTGCTAATAATGAGTAAATGTGTCATATACATTAGTGTCATGAAGCTGTATCTTTATTATAATTGATTATCTGGTTAACCATCTATTGAATGCTATTGCTTTATTCAATGCTTATATTTGGTTTAGTATATTTACTATTTGTGGCTCACTCTTTAAGGAACATCATTTTCAGTCCAGATGATTCATTACCTCCAAGGACTTAGCTTGGAAGGATTTGGACTATGAAACCTTGTCTTTAGTTATTTGTTTTTATTTGAATTACATGTAAACATTCAAGCCTAGGGCTTTATTTGTATTTGAGTTAGAACTCATGATTTTGTGTCCAAGTGTTGGCTTGGCAAGATGTAAGCCCGTAGGGCATTTATTTTGAATGTTATATGTAATGCCTTTATTCAGTAATACTCTGATAAATGAATTGTGGTTTATTTTCTTAAGTAATGCATCTTATTATTGTGTATGTTACGGGTTATTATTTTTGAGGGCGTTACAACTTGGTATTAGAGCGTACCGGGTTTGAATACTTTGGGTACGTGGGAAGTGATTAGTATCACAATGGGTTCGTCTTGTTTGATAGAGACTTAGTGTAATGTTATATGTTTATTTGATAACATGTTTATATGATTATGTGGGTATGGAACGTAGTTTCTAGGATGTTGATTGGACCCTTGAGTTTTTAGTAGTCTTGTTGGAAAGGCACTTGATCACTGCTGCTTCCAACCGGAATTATAGTAACGCTTTGGGACTATCATTATCCGGGAATGAAATTCGTAGGTGCTTATGTGATTATGTGCTTACGTGGAATGAATTATTGTTGTCCAAGGCATTAGGACGCGAGTGTTTAGCTTCGGCACATTTACTAATGTGCTAACGTCTTTGTTTCCTTTAATAGGATGTCAGGACGAGGGCGAGCCTTGATGGCGTGGTAGGCGAGTGGCGAAGTGCCTGTCGGAGGAGATTCGGTAATCTGAGAGATTCGGCGGTGCAGAGGGAGTTGGTCAGGCCAATGTGGCCGAGCTAGTAGGCCAGTAGGCTATGGGCGCTTTAGCCCAAGAAATATGAGGGCATTGAGGAATCGGTTGGCATTCGAGAGGTCGAATCCAGCCCAAGTTGTTGTTGCAGATGCTGGACCTTCTTTTCTAAAGAGGGAGTTCTTCCGGTCCAATCCGGACGAATTTGTGGGTGATCCTAAAGAGCCGCTTACGGCAGATGAATGGCTCGAACAGACAACGAAGACGTTTGAGATGCTTGGCATCGAAGACGAGGGGTTGAAGGTGACTTTGGCATCTTTCCAACTGAAGGGGGATGCGGGTTAGTGGTGGAAGTTCACCAAAGGTCGTATAGGAGGTACATGGGAGGCTTTTGTGAATGCTTTCCAGGAGAGGTTCTTATCTTCGTGATCGAGGAGAAGCCGAGAGACCAGATTCTACTTAAGCGATCGAAGTTCTTGATGGCCGAGTTTGAGGCTGCATTCACTAGTTTGTCCAGGTTTGCACCTGAGTTGGTGGCGTCTGAGGAACGCCGTTGCGTTGAGTTTGAGAAGAAGTTGAGGTGTGGCCTCAAGCTGAGAGTTGTAGGGTCTATGATTCGGGATTATAGGCGTCTGGTTGATGTTGCAGCCCATACTGAGATCATGATGCAGGAAGAGGAGGAAGGGCAGAAAGGCTCCAACAAGAGTCAGGATGGCCAGAGTGATGGCAAGAGGCAGAGAGGTTTTACTCCTCAGCAGTCTCAGGGTAGTTTTTCTAGATCTACTTTTCCAGTGCCGAGTGCAAGTTCTGGGAAAGGCAGTCAGGGAGACATTACTTGTTTCAAGTGTGGCCAGCCGGGCCATAAGTCTCCAGTTTGTCCTCAGAGGGGTGGTGTACAGAGAGCAGCATCTTTTTCGGCTCGATCTCAGAGCCAGAGTCAGGGTAGAGGCCAGCCGCTCACTTGTTTTCAGTGTAGTTAGGCAGGGCACATGAAGAGGAATTGCCCGCAGTTGGGTGGCACACCTAGTGCATCTAGTTTGAGGCAGACTCAGGGTCAGCAGCCAGCTCAGTCGGGTTAGGCCTCGAGGGCCAATCAGGGGGCTTCATCGTCCCAGTTTGTGTAGCAGTCTTATGCTCCTAGGGGTGAGCAGGTTGATCAGAGGTCGTCTGGGCGCGTGTATGCCGTTACTGCGCAGGACCTTGTACCGACTCCATCGGTTGTGAGAGGTACCTTCTTGTTTTGCAACTGGGTTGCTAATGTTTTGATTGATATGGGTGCATCTCATTTCTTTGTGTTTGCTGCATTTGCATCTATTTTGGAGTTGGCGTTAGCACAGTTAGCATCTCCTATTTGTGTAGTGTCACCTCTTGGGGGTGAATTGATCTTGAAACAAGGTGTTAGAGGTTGTGATATAGAGGTCGATGATCATAGAATCCCATTTTCTTTTGTAGTTATGCCTATGAAGGGATTTGATATTATTTTGGGTATGGACTGGTTATCATCATACCGGGCAGTTATTGATTGCTACCGCCGGAGGGTCACTTGTTGTACCATTAGCAGAGAGTGTTTCCATTTTCTAAGGGACCTGGTTGGTAGTGTTTTGCCACCGGGATATGATCCGCGAGGGCGGAGTGAGCTTAGTGGTCTACTTGCTAGCCTTATGAGTAGTGAGTGTGATGAGGCCCAGATTAAGTTGCCGAGAGTGGTTTGTGAGTGCTCGGACGTCTTTCCCGAGAATCTTGTTGGTTTGCCACCGCATCGAGAGATTGAGTTCTCTATTGACCTAGTGCCCGGCACGGCGCCGATTTCTATGGCACCTTATCATTTTGGCCCAGCCGAGTTAGTTGAGTTGAAGATTCAGCTCCAGGAATTGCTAGATAAGGGCTATATCCGTCCTAGTGTTTCGCCGTGGGGAGCACCGGCTCTCTTTGTTAAAAAGAAAGGTGGTGCTTTGAGACTTTGTATAGATTACCGGAAGTTGAATCGGGTGACGGTTAAGAATAAGTACCCTATGCCTCGTATAGATGATTTGTTTGATCAGCTAAAGGGTTCTCGTTGTTTTTCTAAGATAGACTTGAGATCGGGTTATCATCAATTGAGAGTCAGGGAGGAGGATATTCCGAAGACGGCATTCCATACACGGTATGGCCACTATGAGTTTCTGGTGATGCCATTTGGGCTCACCAATGCACCGGTAGTCTTTATGGACTTGATGAACCGGATCTTCCAGGAATTCTTAGATCATTTTGTAGTCGTCTTCGTGGACGACATCTTGATTTATTCACCTTCGGAGGAGGAGCACAAGGAACACTTAAGAGTGGTGCTTGAGTTACTTAGAGCCCATAAGCTTTATGCTAAGTTTGGGAAGTGTGAGTTTTGGCTAGAAGAGGTGAAGTTCTTAGGCCACGTAGTTTCTGGGGAAGGGGTGTCTGTTGATACATCCAAAACAGAGGCAGTGCAATATTGGGCTCAGCCTAAGAGTGTGTTTGAGATCCGCAGTTTTCTGGGATTAGCTGGGTACTATCGTCGATTTGTGAAGGATTTCTCCAGGTTAGCTTCGCCTTTGACTAGATTGACTCGGAAGGGAGTGAAGTTCGTATGGAGTGAGACTTGTGAAAATTCGTTCCAGGAGTTGAAAGTTAGACTGACCACCGCTCCAGTCTTGATTATTCCGGAGAGAGGGTTGGGTTATGCAGTCTATTGTGACGCCTCACGAAAGGGTCTGGGTTGTGTGTTAATGCAAGAAGGGAAAGTGGTTGCCTATGGTTCACGACAGTTGAAAATTCACGAGAAGAATTACCCAACGCACGATCTAGAGTTAGCAGCTGTGATATTTGCCTTGAAGATTTGGAGGCATTATCTTTATGGTGAGAAGTTCAAGGTATTCTCGGATCATAAGAGTCTGAAATATCTGTTTACACAGAAAGACTTGAATTTGAGGCAGAGGAGGTGGATGGAGTTTATTGAGGATTATGACTTCGAGTTGCATTATCATCCGGGGAAGGCCAATGTTGTGGCCGATGCCCTTAGCAGGAAATCTGTAGGTGACGTTGCTAGTATAGCCATCCGAGAATGGGAGATGTTGGGTACAATTGGGGAGTTCGATTTGCTTCTGGGCGAATCAGTTGAGGTCATGACATTGTTTTACGTTGTTGCCTGACCTACACTTGTGACTCGAGTGTTAGAGGCTCAGAGAGGTGACCTTGAGGTAGAATCCTTCCGTGAGAAGATTTTCAGTGGGAAGGTTGAGAAGGGTTTGATGGTGTATCCCGACTTGAGTGTGAGATACCGAGACCGTCTGTTTGTGCCGGAGTCTTGCCGAGAGGAGGTACTCTGAGAGTTTCATCATTCGCGCCTTGCAGTGCATCCAGGAGGTACTAAGATGTATCGGGATTTGGGTCGCCAGTTTTGGTGGCGGGGTATGAAGAGAGATGTGGCAGCTTTCGTGTCAAGGTGCCTTACTTGTCAGCAAGTGAAGGCCGAGCATTAGAGGCCAGCGGGTTTGTTGCAACCCTTGCCTATTGCCGAGTGGAAGTGGGAGCATGTCACTATGGACTTTGTTGTAGGTCTTCCGAGGACTCAGCGGGGTAGTGACGCTATTTGGGTGGTTGTAGACCGATTGACTAAGTCGACGCACTTCATTCCTATGCGCGTTAGAGATTGATGAAACATCTGCCGACTTATATATTCGGGACATAGTGAGGTTGCACGGGTTCTCAGTGACGATCGTCTCAGATAGAGATCCTCGTTTCATTGCCAGGTTGTGGTAGAGTTTGCAGAGTGCTTTAGGCACTAAGTTGACCTTTAGTACGGCTTATCATCCTCGGTGACGGCGGTCCGGCGTACTATTGATCCTTGAGGATATGCTTGAGGTTGTGTTCTTGATTTGGTGGGTCGTGGGAGAGGCACTTGCCATTAGTGGAGTTTGCCTACAACAACAGTTTCCAGTCTAGTATCGGTATGGCACCGTTTGAGGCCTTGTATGGCCGACCGTGTAGATCTCCAGTTTGTTGGGCCGAGGTAAGTGATGCACCTCTGTTGGGTCTAGAATTGGTGAGGGAAATGACGGAGAAAGTTGAGCTTATCCGTAGGAGACTTGTTACAGCCCAGAGTCGTCAAAAATCTTATGCCGACCGTAGGAGGAGACCTTTGGTGTTTGAGGTGGGTGATCATGTCTTTCTGAAGATATCACCTAGACGGGGATTGATGAGGTTTGGGAAGAGCGGGAAGTTGTCCCCTCGGTTCATTGGTCCTTTTGAGATCCTCGAGAGGATTGGCGAAAGCCTTATCGTTTAGCTTTGCCACCCAGATTGTCCGGAGTTCATGATGTGTTTCATGTGAGTATGCTTGAGTATGAGCGGATCCATCACATGTGTTGGATTGGACTGATTTAGTGGTTGACGAGGATGTCTCGTATGAGGAGAGACTGATTCGAGTCTTGGATAGACGGGATCAAGTTTTGCGAGGCAAGACCATTCCTTTGGTAAAGGTTCTGTGGAAACATCACGGGGTGGAGGAAGCCACTTGGGAACATGAATTGGAAGTCCGCGAGAAATATCCGGACATGTTTAGTGATTTGAAATTCTGTATGTAGATTTTGTAATATTGTTGCACTTAAGAACTTTATATATGTCTTAAGTTGGAAAATATTGAGAATGTTTTGGTTTAATGTTAATATTTTGAAACTTGCCTTATAATGGAAGTTTAGTATAACATTGATTATGTTGAATATGTTGTTGAATTCGAGTTCTATCATGAAATTGAATATGATATTGAAACTGTTGAGATTGAAAGAAAAAATGCATAATATTGTTGCAGGTTGTAATATATGTTGTTTTATATACATATTGTGAGATGCCTCTTGATAAGAGATGAAATGACCGGTATTGGGTCAAGTTGTTCATTATTGTATTGTCATATTGTTGGAATGTGAGAAAAACCTGTTTTCGAAAAACTTATGCTTAATTTCGGGGACGAAATTCTTTAAAGGGGGGAGGTTATAGCGACCCCGGTCTTTTCCCATTTGATTATTGTATCCGGACTTAGGTTCCGTAGATTCTGTCATTGTATAATTGTTGTTGTCATCATTTATTTTCTCTTTTGGAGTTGTAGGATGTGTTGGGCAGGTTTGTTTCAGGTTGGTTGGGTTCGGAAACCAAGTGTTGCTGTCTAGTTTTTGGGTTGGTCGCTCGAGCGAGGGTTGTATTTTGTGTCTGGTGGCTCGAGCCAGCTTTTCTTCGCTCGAGCGAGCGATTGCGTCTAGTATAGACCTGAGAGTAGTGTTTCTTTGCTCGAGCGAGCGAGGTGTATGTTTTCGAGTTCTTCGCTCGAGCGAGCATTCTGTCGCTCGAGCGTGCTTCTGGGTTGCAGACCTGAAGCATTGCATTCTTGGCTTGAGTGAGCTTTTCTTCGCTCGAGCGAGGTTTTCTTGTATCTGGTCGCTCGAGCGAGCCTGTCCAGTTTAAATAGGCAGCAGCGGGATTTTGATCAGTTTTTCATCCTCTTTTTGATTCCAAACCCTAGTTTCGAGTTCTCTCTCTCCCTACTCACCTTCTCTCTTAGGTTTGATCTACTTAGAGTGTGTTTCTACCCTAGATCCTTTATTAAAAAGATAGAGTGGGTCGATGGCTTCAGTTTAATCTGAACAAATCTTGGATTTGGAGCACTTTGGAGTTTGGGTCATCATCTCCGTCTTCTAATTTTGGGTTCTTTCTTCGAGGTAGGGATTTCCTACTCCAACTTATGAGTTTTGTTCTAAGTTTTGGTATTTTAATATGTTGGGGGTATTTTGGTAATTTTGGGAAAAACCCTAGTTGTTTTATTAAATTGAATTGTATGTTTAATTTAAGGAAAATTGGAGAAATTAGTTAAATTCATGAAATTGAGGAATTTATTGATTTAATGGGATAGTTGATTAATTTAAATCACTCGCCTATCGTATCGTTGATTTATTTATTTCCAGTCTAGAAATAACTGTTTTGGGCTATCGGTGGAGGATAGTCGTGATTGTTGTAGACATTGCATGTGGATTAGGGATAACTGAAACTAATCACATTGGTTAAGTCATTAACTTTGACTGTTGAATTAATACAGACATTATGTGTATTGATTGTGTGTTGTATATGTTATGTGTTTACATACATTGCATTGTGTGGGAGGAGATAGGGGATGTACTCCACGATTTAGGGGAAGATAGGGGATGGACCTCTAAACCGGATTTTGTTTGGGAGGAGATAGGGGATGGACTCCATTAGCATCACTTTTATGTGTGCTTATTTATATTGAAGTGTTTTTATTGATACAGCACTAAAATATGTATCAAACTGGAAGTATGAAGTGTTTTGATATGAGCTTGAGTCTCATTTATGTTGTTGATATTGGAAGTAATGTGAACATGATATATAATTCACTTTTGTAAGTTTGGCCAGGTTCTGAGCCATATTGCTAATAATGAGTAAATGTGTCATATACATTAGTGTCATGAAACTGTATACAGTTATAATTGATTATCCTGGTTAACCATCTATTGAATGCTATTGCTTTATTCAATGCTTATATTTGGTTTAGTATATTTCTGCTGGGCTGTGGTTCACCCTTTAAGGGAACATCATTTTCAGGTTCAGATGATTCATTACCTCCAAGGACTTAGCTTGGAAGGATTTGGACTATGAAACCTTGTCTTTAGTTATTTGTTTTTATTTGAATTACATGTAAACATTCAAGCCTAGGGCTTTATTTGTATTTGAGTTAGAACTCATGATTTTGTGTCCAAGTGTTGGCTTGGTAAGATGTAAGCCCGTAGGGCATTTATTTTGGATGTTATATGTAATGTCTTTATTTAGTAATAATCTGATGAATGAATTGTGGTTTATTTTCTTAAGTAATGCATCTTATTATTGTGTATGTTACGGGTTATTATTTTTGAGGGCGTTACATGAAACAAGACCCAAACTATACAAGAATCATTAGTGTAATTTGCACTAATTAAAACACCAACATAAATGTGATGATCCTACCGTATTAAACTAATCAAAATCAAAAAAAGCACTACATAAAAATACCCAATAATTACTCCAAAAAAGATAACAAGTATATCTATATCCAATATCGGGAAATTGTAAAATATTCTTGGAGTATCACGTGTCCGTACTCCCTAACCAATTATTATTTATTATGCCCATTTATATTCCTTAATCACTTAATACAATAACTTATTTAACCACATTTTCCATCAATCACAATATTATAAAGTATCTCGTGTCTATAACATCTCAGATTCTCATGTCGCTAATCAAAGAGAATGTTAAAACAGAACTAAAAAAAGAAAGTGTCACCAACTTCGATTTTCAGTGAATTTCAAGACAGCCATTTCCCTTCAGTGGTTTCAAGCAACAATTTCCTGTCCATTCCATTTCCTGAGCTTGTTCCTGTAAAAAAATTTATGAAACAACTCTCTCAAAATAAATCAACTGCAGCATAACAATGTATACATAAATATATATAGTGGTAAAAAATTTAAAAAATAAAAAGCTTACCTATGCAGGAGAAAATATCCAGCTCTCACTACTCCATCATCATCATTTGTAACTTCAATCTGTACAATTTTTAGTGTCTTTGCTTAGAAGACTCGATGAGAAATACAATACAGAGAATGTCAAAATTTGGAATTTTTTTTATAGTCTTACAAATTTTACTCCCAGAAGCTTGCCACAGTTGTTACAGTAAATATCTGAGAGAATGCGTTCTTCAACTCTTTGATCTTGCTTTGGACTGTGCATGTGCAAATTGACAATGCATATATATGATGCACATAGTTTTTTGAAGCTAAATGTAAGCTATATTGGTCATTTGATTAATTTTTGAACTTACTCTTTTTTTTTTCTTTTTTTTCAAGTCCATAGGCACACATGTGTGTTTATATATTGGATTTGTAAAGAAAGAAAAGAGAAAACTAGAAATCCAAGATCGAAACACAACATTAAAGTCTGGGCCAAGGAAGGATTTTCATGAAACTTTGATGACATTTTCAAAACCAAATTGCAACCGAGTATAAATAGGAACAAAATAGCTTGTACTAATTTATCTATCAAAATCAAAACCATTTCTGATTTCAACAGTAATTGATGAATTCTTACACATTTCGAAAGATGCCTCCAAACAAGTCAGTGTCCTGAAAAACATATTTAACACAATTGTCAGAATATGAAATTCATTTATAGTTTCAAGGTAATTGAGTAAACTGAAGTACAAATTAAAAATCCAATTGAACACAACCACAAACAACACTGGACATAAAAAAAACAGAATAGGCTACAGAGAATGAGTGGGATTGACTCAATTGGAAAGTAAAGAGCCTCTTTATGTGCATAAGGGACACTCCAGGAGGCTGGTACCAATTTTTCTGACGTTGTGTTTGCTTGGGGGATTTGGGAAGAAATTTGATAAAAAAAAAAGAAAAAGAAAAGAGATTACATAGAGAGAAATGGGCATGGAAGTTGGATAGCACTTCCAAGGCTTGCTAGACTCAACAGGTGTGGATAGAGTTGTAGATTAAGGTGGCTAACTATCTCAGGCCCGATATCAAGAAAGGAAAGTTTTCCGATGAAGAAGAGCAAGTCATCATCAACCTCCACGCTGAAAACAAGTAATAAATCTTTCTCACCTCGCATAGTCATATAAAAAAATGATATACAAACTCACTTTCTAGACCTATTTTTTTAGACCCTAATGACGTGTAAGTGATATAATTAGTTGATTTTAATGTCCTAATTGATTGATACATCACTGAATTTGAAAATTGAATCTAATTTTTAATCTTGAATAATAATGCTCATCTATACATATACATATATATATATATATATATATGTAAAAATCCTAATGATGGCATTGGATCATATATATCAATTTCTTGGTGGTGTAGGCAGTCAGCGATAGTAAAACATCTTCCAAGTCAAACAGATGCTTAAATCAATTCTCTCCGGTCCAAGATTGGACTGGAGCATATTGTTAGGCTTGTGGGAGCCCACCACAGGACCTGTTTTTGTTGATCTGAACTGTTAATGTGTAGAACTCGCCGAGTATTTCATTCCTGTAAAAAATTATGTTAATCAGATGTTGATAATTATTTGATCAAACCAAATTTTTGTCAACAATAAATATGATTTTTAAAATCAATTATTGACAAAAATCTGATCCGATCTAGCTATCAATATTTGATCAATGCGATTTTTTTTAAGAATGAAATACTCGATGAGTTCTACATATTGAACGATTTTAATTATCAAAACAGAATCTGTGATAAGCTCCATAGGCCCGAATAGCACGGTCGAGTGGAGAGAATTAATCCGTTCCCTTTTGGAATGGGATTGAATTATAGACGGACGTTGCATAAAGCACAATTATATGGATGACCATTTAAAATTTGCCACGTATGTATGCATAAACCATTTCACATTGCTGGGCTCTGATCTCAGTCTCTCTGCATGTAGGGCCGGCCTGGGCATAGGCCCATCAGTCATGGTTTAGGGCTCTTATGCTGTGTTTGGTTAGGGGATTTGGAGAGGGATTTGGAAATGGAAATGGAAAAGATAGGTGAAATGTAAATAAAACATGCTTATATTTCACCTAGTTTCACACACTTTTTTCCTTTCCCTTTCCCTTTCCAAATCCCTCCTCAAATCCCCCAACCAAAAACAGTATTAAAATATATTTAAAAAAAAGGATCTTTCCTTATTATAATTTAATATAATATATTAAGTATATTTTAAGTTTAAAAAAATTAAAAAAGACTTAAACTAACTTAAAATAAATTGATTCATTGAAAAATTAAAAGGCTCATTCAAAATTAAAAGGGCCTACTATAATTCCCTATCTAATTCATAATCCTAACTTTTTTAACACAAATCTTTTGTTCCTTATTTTTTTTAAAAATTTTGGTTGAATAAAAAAAATATAAAAAGTCCCAATAATCTAGTGATATTTATTAGTTCATTATTCACTTTGGACCCGAAAATCTGAGGGCCGGGCTGTCTTCATGAATGGATAGAGGTAATGGAACCAGGTTGAGCTTGGGGTAAGTTCTCCAGAAATGTTAACCAGAAGAGGACCTGTAGCGATGGAGGTCGCTGGAAGCCTCAACTATAAAAGGGGATCCGCAGGGGTAGAAGTCGCCAGAAACCTCAACTATAGCAGGGGAGGTCACCGGAAACCACATTGATTTTCGGTGGAGACCATAGGAAAGTTTAACTAGAAAGGAATGGATGGTTCCACCAGACAATTGATTTTCATAAATTAATCAAACCAATTTTTGGGCTCTACTTTGGCTGATTATCAAGGATTCTATGGAAAGTCTACCATGCTGTTCGATTCAGGTTGAGCATGTATCAACAACTTCATAGTAACAATACCAAGAAATCATCAAAAACTGATACAATTAATCATGTAGAGAGAGAGAGAGAGAGAGATATTACTCTGAAGTTGTCAAGAAACTCCTGTCGTAAATCAATGTGAGTTGGGCAGTAACCGCAGACGTAGAAACGAGTTTCTGGAGTTTGATCATAGTAAGAAAGATATACCCTTCCCATATTGTCTCAAAGAAAGATCTCTGAAAGGAGAAAATCCTAAGTCACTCAACAAAACTAATTAGCAGCGAACCAGCCATGTTTGCTTGGCTAGCTACTTTGCATCACATGCAACGGTTCAGATTCAGCCAGATTGAGCCAACGGCCCAGATCAATTCATTAAAAAAATTTTAAAAATCAGAAATTCAATTCAAAGCATGATAGAATGTCTGACGAATAAAGAGCGGGAGTAGAGAGACAGAAAACAAAAAGATAGATAAAAAAAGAAAAATATTGAGACCTCTAAAAATGAGCTTTAAATGAGTATTAATTTGTCTTTACCTCTTTATGTTTTGTCTTTTATCTCTCTCTTTTTTTTTTTTAGACTACCAGCTCACTAGAATTACTTTTAGAATAACTTTATCAAAACTGATAAAAATAAGAGGGCGAGAGAAAGAGGGGACCCGCACCACAGCCACCACCATCCCTGCTGCTTCAGCATCCACTAGAGTGAAAACCCTACAGTCATCTCCTAGAGCGATTCATCCAACAGTTGAAATTAACCTTACCAAAACGAAGTTGTTAGCGGGTATTTTAATATTATATTGTGATATTGGTTTCCATCAAGTCTTCTCCTAGTCTCCCCGTATTTATCCATTCTCCAAGTCTCTCCAAGTCTCTCCAAGTCTTCCAAGAGTCCACCAATTCTTATCCTTTGCCAAAGACTTCCTAGGTAAGTTTCCCTAGTCTTGGTCTTCTTGGTCTTGTCTTAGTCTTCTAAGTCCACCTGCCTATCCTTTCAAGTTCATCCGTGAGCCTTGTCTATTAAGTTTTGATTTCTATATAATTTCTTAACTTGTGTCATATCTTGATAGAAGAGGTGAAGGAGTTTTGGTTGCTTTGGTTATGTCTTAAGTGAGATTAGTAGGCAAATAAAAAAGGGTGTGTGTGATAAAACTTTGGGTTCAATCAATTGTGCAGTATTGGTGAACCATACGACTTAGTTGTATCTGGGGGACAAGTCAAGGTTTTATGAGGCTTTGCCTAACCGCAGAGGGCTTGAATCTCCTTAAAGAGAGCGAGTTTCCCGCGCCTCAGCCCTGATAATAAGTTATTGTAATTTTATTATTTGTATTTTCTGGTGTTTTATTTATAAGTATCACCAACAATTTTAAGGAGATTCAAATAGCAAAAGTTCATGGAGCCAGTACTGGAGAAGCCCAACGAGAACACCGGCGATCTCAACAAGCCCTTCCGGTTCAAGGGAGCCCATTTCAAAAGATGGAAAGGCAAGGTGCTCTTCTACCTCAGTCTCCTCAAGGTGGCCTATATCCTGACTGAGGAAAATCCGAACAAAGTCCCCACTGAAGAGATGACCGACGAAGAGTATGCTGCTCATCTTGAAAAAATCGGAAAATACAACACAGATGAATATAAATGTCGATACTATCTTCTGAATTGTCTTTCAGATCAATTTTATGATTATTATGATACTACTTACACCACTGCCAAGAAAATTTGGAAAGCCTTGCAGAATAAATATGACGCTGAAGAAGCAGGCGCTAAAAAATATGCTGCAAGCCGTTTTTTCTGCTATCAAATGATAGATGGAAAATCAGTGGTAGAGCAAGTTCAAGATTTTCAGATGCTAGTGGCTGAAGTGAGATCTGAAGGCATCAAAATTGGAGACAATCTTGTTGTAGCAGGTATTGTTGACAAACTTCCATCATCTTGGAGGGAGTTCCAGAAGTCAATGCGCCACAAGCAAAAAGAGACGTCCTTGGAGACTCTAATCACACGGATTCGGGTGGAGGAGGAAGCACGAGGACAAGATGCGCTTATGACACAAGAGTATTCCACTGCTAAGGTAAATTTAACTTCTGGAAATACTGTACATAAAGGTCGATTTCATAAAAATAGTCATTTGAAGCCAGTTAAGAAAATTTGGAAAAATACTGGAAGACCACAAAATAAAAATTACCCGAGGCAAAAGAAATGGAACCAAGAACCCCCTTCACAAGATCTGACAAACGTGACATGTTTTGTGTGTGGCAAAAGTGGGCATATTGCTCGAACTTGCAAATTTCTAATGTTACCGAGGAACCATTTGTGGCCATGATCAGATATTTTTATGGTTCAATCTGTGGAAGGGTGGTGGGACTCTGGTGCCAATAGGCATGTCTGCTATGATAAAGATTGGTTCAAAGATTTCACTCCTTTTAATGAGGAGAGGATCATATGCTTGGTGACTCGGTTTAACCAATGTACTCGGGTGTGGGGATGTTGAGATGAATTTTACCGGGCGTGTGCTTATTTTAAAAGATGTGTTGTACACAGTCCATGAGAAAAAATTTGATGTCAAGCTATTTGCTCAACAAGGTTTCAAGCAGACTATTGAATCGACCAATATGTAATCACTAAAAAGGCATATTTGTGGGAAAAGGATATGCTGTGATGGAATGTTTAAATTAAATGTTGAGAATAAGAAAGCACATGTTTACATTTTACATGCTGTCTTCTATGAATTTTTGGCATGCTCGTCTATGTCATATTAATAGCCGATATGTGGGAGTCATGAGTAGTTTAAGATTAATTCCCAGACTGACAAATAAATTTGAGAAATGTGAAGTTTGCAGTCAAGCAAAAATAACTAAAATGCCTCATAAAAGTGTGGTGAGAAATACTGAATTGTTAGAATTAATTCACACTGATTTATGTGAATTTGAAGGAATTTTAACACGTGGTGGAAATAGATATTTTATCACTTTTATTGATGATTTTTCAAAATACACTTATGTATACTTGTTGAAACATAAAAGTGATGCTTTTGAAAAATTTAAAGAATTCTTTCTGGAAGTTGAAAATCAATTCGGTAAAAAGATTAAAAAATATAGAAGTGATAGAGGCCGGGAGTATGAATCTTTTGGATTCAACTCATTTGCTCAGTCTTTGGGAATAATCCATGAAACTACTCCACCATATTCACCTGCATCAAATGGTGTAGCAGAAAGAAAAAATAGAACTTTAACTGATTTAACAAATGCTATGCTAATTGAAGCAGGTGCTCCTTCAAATTTGTGGGGAGAAGCAATTTTAACTGCATGTTATGTTATGAATAGAGTGCCACATAAAAAAACGAAAGTTACACCTTTTGAGTTGTGGAAAAGGCATAAGCCAAATTTGAGATATTTGAGGGTTTGGGTTTGTCTAGCTTTTGTTAGACTTGTGGACCCTAAAAGACCTAAATTAGGTGTGAAAGCTGCCACTTGTGCTTTTCTTGGATATGTAACAAATAGTACAGCCTATAGATTTTTTGATTTTGAAAACAAAATAATTTTTGAATCAGGAGATGCAATTTTTCATGAAGAAAAATTTCCTTTTAAATCTAAAAATGGTGGGGGTCAAAATTATCAAGAAAATATTTTATCTGAAACTGGTTCTTCTACTCCTGTTTTACAAAACCAAGATCCTATAGTTTTTGAACCAAGAAGGAGTAAAAGAACCAGAGTAGAAAAAGATTTTGGCCCTGATTATCATGTTTTTAATGTGGAGGAAACTCCATTAACTTTACAAGAAGCTTTGGCATCTCCTGACTCTGTTTTTTGGAACGAGGCTGTAAATGATGAGATGGAATCATTGTTATCCAATAAAACTTGGGTTTTAGTAGATTTACCATCAGGTTGTAAAACTATTGGCTGTAAATGGGTTTTGAGGAAAAAACTTAAACCGGATGGAACTATTGATAAATATAAAGCAATGCTTGTTGCAAAAGGTTTTAAACAACAAGCAGATCTTGACTTTTTTGATACATTTTCTCCGGTTACTAGAATTACATCCATTAGATTATTAATTGCAGTGGCTGCAATTCATGATCTAAAAATTCATCAAATGGATGTTAAAACAGCCTTTCTAAATGGAGACCTGGGTGAAGAAATCTATATGGATCAACCTGAGGGTTTTGTGGAACCCGGTCAAGAAAGCAAAGTGTGCAAGTTAGTTAAATCCCTCTATGGCTTAAAACAGGCCCCTAAACAGTGGCATGAGAAATTTGATTCCTGCATGATTGAGAATGGCTATAAAACGTATGAATGTGATAAATGCATTTACTATAAATCTTAAGAGAATTCACATGTCATTATTAGCCTCTATGTTGATGATTTACTTATATTTGGCTCTAATTTGCATATCATCGTGGAAACTAAAAATATGCTTAGTAGCCACTTTGATATGAAAGATCTTGGTGAGGCTAATTATATTTTGGGAATGAAAATTACCAAAACTTGTGATGGTATATTTCTTGATCAGTCGCATTATGTTGAGAAAATTTTGAGAAAATATAATTTTTATAACTGCAAGCATGTACTTACTCCTTTTGATCCTCATGTGCGTTTATTTCCTGTTGAAAATGATGAGGATGTAATTAATCAAAAGGAATATGCTAGTATGATTGATAGGTTGCGTTATGCGACTGACTGTACTAGACCTGACATTTCCTATGCAGTTGGAGTACTTAGCAAGTTTACTAGCAAGCCTGGCAGTGATCACTGGCTAGCCATTGAGCGTATTATGAAATATTTATGTGGTACCATAAAATATGGCTTGTTTTATAATAAATTTCCTACAGTACTTGAAGGTTACAGTGATGCCGATTGGAATACCTTGTTAGGTGATTCATTATCAACACTGGTTACTTATTTACATTGGGAGGTGGTGCTATAAGTTGGAAATCGAAAAAACAAACCATTATTGCTAATTCAACAATGGAAGCTGAGCTTATTGCTTTAGCTACAGCTAGTGAAGAAGCAAATTGGTTGAGAGATTTGTTAAATGAAATCTCCTGTTGGGAAAAACTGATTCCACCTATATTGATTCATTGCGATAGCACCGCAGCAATTGGTCGAGTTAATAACCGTTATTATAACGGTAAATCCGACCTATCGAGAAGAAAACCTGATCTTGTGAGATCTTATATGAATAATGGCATCATAAATGTGGATTATATTAAATCTGGTGATAATCTTGCAGATCCATTAACTAAGGCCTTAGCAAGAGATAGAGTCTGGAATACATCGAGGGGGATGGGGTTGAAGCCCATTGAATATAGCAGGAGCCATGTATGAGGATACTCAACCCAGGGACTAGAGATCCTGTAGCTGGGTTCAATGAGAAAAACGATCGTATGATGGCCGTGAGAAATGCACCAAATTACTTTTACCCATCCCTATGATGTAAGTGCATTTATCCTGTAACGTTGTAGAGGTTGAGTTATTAAAAAACTCTTAATGAATTTCTATAGCTCTTATTGAGTGGGGTGTCATAGTTACAGGAGCACCCTTGACAGAATTCACCTATGTGAGTGTGGTAGTGGGGCCGCTACCTATGAGATTTGGGCTAATTCTCAAATACACTCATGAATCCTGGGATCGCACAAGGTCAGAATGTCTTGGCTTTTAAAGCTTTTGTGAACACCTGGAATATTATGTGTGTACAATAATTATTTATTTCCCTTAAGTAGTCATAGTTCAATGCTGAGCATACTATTGGCTCTGGAGTAGATATTATTGTTACACTAATGGAGGTTCAATGCAGAGCACACCTACCATGATGCATAATATCCTTATTTGCCTAATAATCTCAATTTTTGTTTCCTATAATATTAAAATAGGTGGGGGAATGTTAGCGGGTATTTTAATATTATATTGTGATATTGGTTTCCATCAAGTCTTCTCCTAGTCTCCCCGTATTTATCCGTTCTCCAAGTCTCTCCAAGTCTCTCCAAGTCTTCCAAGAGTCCACCAATTCTTATCCTTTGCCAAAGACTTCCCAGGTAAGTTTCCCTAGTCTTGGTCTTCTTGGTCTTGTCTTAGTCTTCTAAGTCCACCTGCCTATCCTTTCAAGTTCATCCGTGAGCCTTGTCTATTAAGTTTTGATTTCTATATAATTTCTTAACTTGTGTCATATCTTGATAGAAGAGGTGAAGGAGTTTTGGTTGCTTTGGTTATGTCTTAAGTGAGATTAGTAGGCAAATAAAAAAGGGTGTGTGTGATAAAACTTTGGGTTCAATCAATTGTGAACCATACGACTTTGTATCTGGGGACAAGTCGTTTCGGTATGAGGCTTTGCTTAACCGCAGAGGGCTTAAATCTCCTTAAAGAGAGCGAGTTTCCCGCGCCTCAGCCCTGATAATAAGTTATTGTAATTTTATTATTTGTATTTTCTAGTGTTTTATTTATAAGTATCACCAACAGAAGTTGTCATTTTGGTGAATAATTTGAAAAAAATAAAAATAATAATTCAGCTTTAATTCAAAACATCGAAGGGTTCTTGCAAATATGAAGCATTAGAGAGAGATAGAGAGATAAAAGGGCCGAGAGGAGGAGCCCTTCCCACCCCTGACACGCCACTGCCATTGCCACCGCCACCGCCACCGCCACCGCCACCGCCACCGCCACCGCCGCTGCTGCTGAAGCATTGGCTAGTTTGCAGCTTGTTCTTTCACTCCTTTCATCAATTGCTTGTTGAGAGAGAGCTCACATAAAACTTCGCTGTCTCTCTAAATTTGTAAGGAACTTATAACTTTGAAAATGTATTCAATCAAAAAGTCATGAAATGGTGGCTTACACAGACAAATATGGAACAACATAAACAGAGAACCATCATCAGCACTTCCACTTAAACACAATCCAATCACACACAAAAAAAATTACACAGAATGCTCAAAACAGTATCGAATAAACCTTCCTCTTCTGAATTTTATTGTTTTTTGGGTAATTCAGAAATATATAAAACAACATACAAGCAAAATACAAAACGATGACATCAACCACAACCATCCTTCCTGAAGCTGTCCCGGGATTAATGTAAGATCATTCAACCAAAACTCACCGAGCAAAGCTACCAAAGAAAGGGAAGCTTGGGATATAAACAAGGTTTTTGCTGCTTGATGAGAATCTTTGTTACAATACCTCAAACAGAAAGCAAACAAAAACAGAGCGTCGGCGGCGGCAGGAAGGCGAGGCAACGAGACGCAGGGAGGAGCAGCCTCTCTCTCTCTTCTTCTCTCTCTCGCGCACTGTTTTCCTTTCCTTCTTCCCACTTGTGCTATACCTGCGTCTATGGAGGGAATTTTGAACTGATTTTTATTTTATTTTATTTTATTATTTTTTTTATTTTTTCAACTTACTAACCAAAACGACGTTTTATTTTCAGCCGTTGCATCTCCTCACTCTAGGAGATCACTGTAGGGTTTTCACTCTAGAGGATCCTGACGTCTGTTATTCACCTGCGACCACCATCCACCATCAATCGTTCTCCATCGGCAACCACCATCCATCGGCCAAAGTGAAGAAATCTTTTGAGAAGAATGTCAATTCTCAGCCATTGTTGCCCGCAGCCGGAGCTCTCTTGAGCAAATAAATAAATAAATAAAATAAAAAACCAGCAGCAAGTGCCTTCCACCTCTTTTTTTAAGCTTTTGTTATTCAAATTGGATGTGAACAGAAGCAAGGCTTGGTGGAATGTCATGAAATGAGAAGAAATTGCAGAGCCTTGTGTCATAATTATATACCATGTTATGAACAGTAAATTCAGAATGCTTGTGAATTTGCTGAATCTTGAAACAAAGAGGAATTTGTTGAATCTTTACGCCGGACTCCAAACATCGGATGCTCGAAACCAGAGAGAATGGTATGCTCGCCTTCGTTACAATATGGGTGTTTGTTTCAGCTTTTCAAAGCTAACTTAGCTTTGAAAAAGTTATTTTGGACTGTTTGGTTAAACTTATTTTAAACAGCTTCTGATTCTAAAAGCTTATTTTAACTTAAAAAAGCTGATTCTGAGAAGCTGCTCACCCCTTGCTTCTGATTATCAGCTTCTGCTGTGGACATGTTAATTTATGGTTATACTCTTAAATTTTTTTATTTTTTATTTTTTTTTTAAATTAGAAAAAGATCCAAATGGACTATAGATTATTATTATTATTTTTTATGAAAAATGTAGACAAACAAAAAATAAAAATTAATTGCAAAAGTTATTTCACAGCTTATTTAACAAACACTACTCAGCAACTTAAATTTATAATCCAACAGTTACACCAAACAGATTAATAACTTCTGATTAAAGTCATAATCTATAATCTATTAAGTTATAATCTATAAGCTGTTTTAACAGCTACACCAAACGGGGCCAATAGAAGGAGAGGTGAGGTGGATTAGTCAAGAATCGAAGTTTGACCCGGATGTGACCTGTTTAATTCGATTTGTTTGCGAAAATCCGAATCCGATATTCCGCTTAACCTGAATTTGCCAGATCTGAATTTATATGGACTAGATTCGGATAAATCAGTTCATGTGAACTTGAAATTAATGCAACATATGTGAATTTGATTGAAAATTTAAAGTCAAATACATCATAATTGAAAAATTGAAAATCAAATTATAAAGACTGTTAGTATAATTCACCTTTTTATTTTTCTGGTAAAATGTGGGTATAAATTTATAAATCAGTTCTCAATTACTATAACTTTTATTTTTGTCTACAGTTGTCATGGTTTAGCCTTGGATGAGCTAGATAGCAGAAACAAATATTTAAGTTTCATGATTTAACTTTGAATGAGTTAGATATTGAAGTGTTTAATGTTTTATTTTGGCTATTAGGTGTATTTTTTTTTTTATAAGTTAGATATTGAATGATGTAGCATTTTTTTTTTTCCAAAAAAAGCATTAAATGTGTTAGATGCTTGAAAAAAATAGTTTTGTATAATCTTATAAGTAGTAGAAGTATTCAAAATTCAATGTTACGATCAATTTTTTTTTTTTTTTTTTTTTATAATTGGTATTTTATTAACTTTATATGGCTGGCTAACTAGTGAGGAGGGAAAAAAAATTAGAAGAAAAAAAGAAGAAAAAGGATCAGATCGAATTGAATAGGAAAACGGATCGGATCGGATCGTACATAATTGAATGTTTAATAATCGGATTCGAATTAGGATTAATGGTTAATCAGATCGGTTCGAATTCTGATCAATCCGACCTGAATTTGATTCGTTGATAGGCTTACTCACAGGGAGAGCTCTGGTTTGCGAAGTGAGGGCAAACTGATGGGTTATGTTTTGGGAGTGGGTCGCTATTGGGAGAGTCACTAAGGAGGTGAGATGGAGGAGATGAGGGTGAGGGTGAGGCTGTATCCTAGTTTTAATTTATGGACGATGCCTCTTGTTTGAGCTTCAACAAATTTCTGTTTTTTTAATTAACCCTATTCTTTTTAATGAATTGATATGGGCAGTTGGCTCAATCTGCCTGAATCTAAGCTGTTGCAAGTAAACAATCCAAGGAGAGAATCCTAACTTGGCGATCCTCTAGAGTGAAATGGTAGAGTGATCTGGTGAAGTGGATTGGTGAGGGTGAGACACTTGTCCCACTAATCAAAACCAAGGGCTTAGGGAAAACCAAAAAAAAAAAAAAAAAGTGAAAAAAGAAACGAGAGAAAGAGAGAGAGAAGACACCACAACCACCGAAGTTCTTCTTCATCTCCGGCGTGCTCTTCTTCTCTCCTGACGACCCTTCCCCTTCTCCTGATGTAGAACAAAATTCTACAATTTTTATATTTCTTAATTTTGTTATTTTGGAATTAGATTTTGACAAGGATTTTAAATAGTTTAGAATTTTAGTTTTCTATTCTCTTAGGTATCCTAATTTGTATTGATTTAAGTTTCCTAGTTTCTTTTATAATTACTTTTCCTACAAAGTATTAGGTTTAATTTATTATAAATAAGCTTACGAGCATACGTAATGGATTAATTCAATGAATAATATTTTAAAGAATTTTTCTTTTATCTTCTTTGTGGATTCAAGGGTATTCTTATGGATTTAAGAATTCTCATCTACTAGAACGATATCTAGTTCCTTCCTACACTATCGCTGCGTCAATTGGTATTAGAGCAAGCTTTCACCTGGCTTGATGTCATTCATCGAAGGAGGAAGCAAAAACTCTATTGACAATAAGCGTAGAGAAAGATCTAATAGGATTTGAGTCAAGGTCACAACGTTAATAAAAACCGCGCTATGGGATTTGCCCAAGGCCAACCTATTAACCACAATGTCTTGAGACGATCTTCTCGTTATCAAAATGATGGTGATGATGAATCTGAAGATGAGTTATTTGAGGATTATGGTGAATACCAGCCGGTAAGGCGACAACGAAGATTCAGTGATGTGTTCAATAGCAATAATTGCATCAATCATGACTTTTTAGATTATCAAGTACAACAAAAAATTCCTTATTTTAATACTTCTTGTCATGCTGAAGATTTTATTTATTGGTTTCACAAAGTTGACAAATTCGTTGAGTGTATGGAAATCTTTGAAGAAAAGCAAGCCAAATATGTTGCATATAAGTTACAAGGTTATGTTTCTACATGGTGAAAACAATAGCAGTATGATCGAAGGTGACAATACAAACAACCCATTGGGATGTGGCATAAGATGAAGAAGTTTATGAGTTCTAGATTCCTTCAATCAAATCACGGGCAAATGTTGTATCAACAATATCAAAGAAAGCTTGAATCGAAACAATTGTTCAAAGGTAATTTTGATTCACAATATTCTTCGCAATTCAATAATTATTATGCAATTATGGATATAGATTATTCGAGGAACATGACTATGGTTTTGCCAAGTTTAAGTCAATCAAGTCTTGTAATTCAACAAATTTGTCACGCTCCACCACTCATTGAAGAAGAAAAGATTTTGAGTATCTCAATATTTGAAAAGTTTGAAGACCCAAAAAAACATTCAATTGAAGTAGAAAATCAAGTTGATTTCAACAATGGTAGGAACGTTGAAATTGATGAAAGAGAGGTCACTATAATTAATTTGATCAAGAAGTTTGAAGAAGACGATGAAGAGGTGAAGCAAGAGAAAAACATTTAAGTTAGCCAAGAGTTTCTAATAACAGAACTATTATCTCTTGATTATTATGATGGTTATGAGATTGCAAAAGAAAGAGATCAAGTTGAACTCAATGAAAAAGAAGAAATAAAAGATTACTTAATAAAGTTGACATGTGCACCAGAGAAGTTGATTAAGGATGTAATTGATGTTCAAAAGATGATAATTGAATGTTCAAGTGAATCTAAGACAGAGCAAAGTCTAGAGAGTATCCGACATCAACATAAAATATACTCTGTTCATTTTCTTGGTGTGGAGCAATTTAATTTAATTTTCAATGCTTGTCTAATTAATCTTGTTAACCAATTGAAGCATATAGAGAAGAGCTTACAGAAAGAAAACTTTTCTATATACAACTTTTGGAAGAAGGGCTAGCAACTGAAGTATTCAAAATATCTCTTTATTTGGCATGGAAGATGACAAATCTCTAGTTAGAACTCGAGGACAAGTTCTTTTAAAGAAGAGGAGTATGATGTAAAACAAAATTCTATAATTTTTATATTTCTTAATTTTATTATTTTGGAATTAGATTTTGACAAGGATTTTAAATAGTTTAGAATTTTAGTTTCTTATTCTCTTAGGTTTCCTAATTTGTGTTGATTTAAGTTTCCTAATTTATTTTAGAATTACTTTTCCTACAACTATTAGGTTTTGTTTATTATATAAATAAGCCTACGAACATATGTAATGGATTCATTCAATGAATAATATTTTAAAGAGTTTTTCTTCTATCTTCTTTGTGGATTCAAGAGTGGTAGCGTAGGAAGGAATTAGATATCATTCTAGTAGACGAAACATGGACTAGATATCGTTCTAGTAGACGAGAATTCTTGAATCCACAAGAATACCCTTGAATCCACAAAGAAGATAGAAGCAAAACTCTTTAAAATATTATTCATTGAATGAATCCATTACATATGCTCGTAGGCTTATTTATAATAAACTAAACCTAATATTTATAGGAAAAGCAATTCTAAAATAAACTAGGAAACTTAAATCAACACAAATTAGGAAACCTAAGAGAATAGGAAATTAAAATTCTAAACTATTTAAAATTCTTGTCAAAATCTGATTCCAAAATAATTAAATTAAGAAATATAAAAAATTTAGAATTTTGTTCTCTATCATCTCCTCTCATCTTTTTCTCTTTCTGCTGCCACGTCGGAGTTACTACCCCTGAATGGGTCTGAATCTGACTAAAATAGTGAGCTACTACATGAATCTGTTGTTGCTGTTATTCCTTAACATAAAAAATTTACAAGAAAATCAACATGTTTTTAAACCAAAACCAAAAAAAAAAAAATCAAGATTTTAAAGAAAACAAGAAAAATCAAACAAATAACTACAATAATTTTCTTTTGGGGGGAGATTTTGTTCAAATACAAAAGGATCAAAAGATGTTTGTAAATAAACAGTCTCTTTAGCTTAGATCTAAGAAAACCAACCTTGAGGGACACAAAAATTACCCTCCTAGGTGATTTCAAAAAATTAAAATTTATATAACAAAAACAAAGATTAAAAAAATAAAAATCACTAAATGAAAAACATTAGATCTTTGTTCTGAAAACACCTAAAATCGCTAAAAATACAAAAAATAAAAAAAAAACTTGATTTTTAAAAAATTGAATTCAAAAAATTAAAACCAAACAAGGTGATTTTTTTTTTTCCTCCCTTTTCTAAAAGCACTGAAATTTTATTAGAGAAAAAAAAGATTGGTCTCTTATATGGATTATTATAATTTTTGTAATTGAATTATTTATAAAAAAAAATCCATTGAATAATATTATGTTCAATTCTATGATTATATTTTTATACTCAATTATATTAATAAAATCTATTTAGTTAATAATATATATATATTTGATGTTAGTAAAAAATGATCCATGTAATAGTGATATTATTTAATTTATTATTATTATTATTTTGGTATGTTGATGAAAATCAATATTGTACTTTATTTATTAAAAATTACATATTCTTTATCCAGTTGCGATTCGTAGCTTGAAACTCACAAGGCTCGAATGGCCCGAGTTCTATATACACCCCCATTTCTTTACATAGCCCATCTCAGTTTGTTTAACCCACACATTTCATTTGAAATAAAAAAGAAAAAAAGAAAAAAAAAGAAGAAAAGAATAGAGTAGAGAGAGAGGAGACCCATATCGCTGATTGAAGTGTTCAGAGAGTAGATAGAGGAGCCAACCGACAGGTGCTGGTGCTATCGCCGACGAGGCTAGTGCTGCTTTTGTGTGTGCCGACAGGTGCTTTCGCTACTGCTTTGTGTGCCGATGGGTGTTTCCACTGCTACTGTGTGTGGCGCAAGGTGTGCCGTTACTGCTGTGTGTCCGAAAGGTGCTATCACTGCTCTTACAAGTGGGTGTGTTGCTCCTGCTCTTCGTTGGTTTTGTTTTTAGTTTAGGGTTTCGCATTGTGTGACTAAGAATTAGTGTTTTGATTTGATTTTGTTCAGAAAAAAAGTGAACAAGTATTGAGTCTTGTAATTGATTAACTTTGTTCACTATTTATGTTTATGTTTTGATTTATTGTTTATGAACAAGTATTGAGTCTTGTAAGGAACAACATGGCAATTTTTAGACATTGGAGGTATGTAGAGGGAGGCAATTCTGCCT
The DNA here is from genome assembly GCA_025200525.1 of Camellia lanceoleosa. Taxonomy (NCBI): domain Eukaryota; kingdom Viridiplantae; phylum Streptophyta; class Magnoliopsida; order Ericales; family Theaceae; genus Camellia; species Camellia lanceoleosa. The sequence goes on along the minus strand of CM045768.1, from coordinate 67,623,414 downwards.
CTATCTATTTGATCATGTGTGCTTAGAAACACATGTGAATGTTTGAGTGGATTTTATAGAATTTGGTTGGAAGGAAGTGCTTTGGACTAACATTTAAACATTGACATTGATTTAAAATAGATACACATTTGAAAATGAACAGTAACAACATGATGTTGAATTTGAATTGAATTTGCTTTGTTTACTGTTTCAAGTAAATGTATCATAATCATTCATACTAGTAAATTGAGTTCCTTTGTGTTGTTATTGTTGGTTTAAAGAATTTGTATTTGTATTGTTAAACTTAAATTGAGTTTCTTTCTCTCTGAATGTCTATTCTATTTCACTTTGAAGCTACAATGGATATTAAGTCAAACAATAATTCATTCAATGTGAGTGATGAAGTTGAAGAACATGATAATAATCTTGAATTTAATAAGAGTGATGAAGTTGAAGAACCAAAGAAGGGGATGTATTTTACCTCAAAGCAAAAAATGTACGCATTTTATGCTAAATATGCAAAATAGCTTGGATTTGCTATAGCTTATAGAACACAAAATGTAACAACAGATGGGGAAGTGAAGTACTTTGGAATTGAATGTACTCGGCCATGGAATAGAACAAAAAGATCAAAAGTAAATCCCCTGAAACCATCTTTGTCATCAAAAATTGATTGTAAAGCAAGGGTAAGAGCCAGTCTACAAAAGGATAGAAGATATAAGTTAACTATAGTTGTGCTTGAGCACACTCATGATTTGATTCCTATTGACTCACAACATTTTGCAATGAATAAGAAGATTCTTACTCCGATGAAGAGGAGACTAGAAGTTAACGATGTAGCAGGAAGAAATTTAGATGATATTCACAATATGAATCCATCAAGGTTGCTTTGAGTAATGCAGTTTATGATTCATTCACAAAAGATGAATTTGATGAATACTGGGAAGCAATGATTGCAAAATTCAATCTGAATGACAGTGAGTGGTTGGGGGTATTATACCGTGAGTGTCATAAGTGGATTCTTGCCTATGTTAAAGACATATTTTGGGGTGGCATGTCAACCATACAACGAAGTGAGACATGAATGCATTTTTTGATGGATATGTTGTTAGGGAAAATATATGATTCCCCACAAGTAAATCAATCAATGGGAATAAAAACTAATGCGGAAAAATTAAATCAAAGGCAACACAAGAATTTTTACGTGGTTCCCTTAATGTGAGGTACATCCACGGGATCGAAATCCGATTCCATAATCAACCAAATAAGTTCCAAACGATTACAAATGAGACACTAATGGTCTCACAAAACCACCCTTAGGTGAATTCCAAATAATCACAAATAAACAAGAGGAAAGACCTCACCAAATAGATGAACCAAAATCTTCAGAACAAGAGTTGAAGAAGATCCAAAATAACGAACCAAATCAGCTTCACCAAAATAACACCCCCGAATCAAGGAACAACTTCTGCACCACCGATTTGATTTTATCAACCCAAGCACTATCTTACCAAGAAAAAGTGTATGATGTTGCCGCTGCTTTTTTTGCTTAGGAGAAACCAATACCAAAAAATATGTATTGTGAATCTAGGGTTTTTTTTATCAAAACCTTAGTTGTTTCCAAAATTGAATTGGGTCTCCACAAAATTAGATATAATATATAAAAATATATTATACCTAAACCAAGCCAAATTAAAATTCTTTAACAAACCAATTGGGTCCCACACTCCAATAAGGAGGTATACCCAACAATTTCCCCTCTACCGACTTAGGTGAAGACATCAACCATACCCGCCAAAGTTCGACACTTTAAATGTTTGTCCCTCGACAAAGTCTTAGTCAATATATCCGAAATATTATCATTTGTGTGAATCTTTTCGAGTTGTAACAACTTTGAATCTAACACATCACGAATCCAATGGTATCTCACATCAATGTGTTTTGATCTCGAATGAAAAGTAGAATTTTTACTCAAGTGAATAGCACTTTGACTATCACAATAAAGCAAATACTTTTCTTGCTTCAAACCTAACTCTTGCAAAATTTTCTTCAACCATAACTCTTTTTTACAAGCTTCCGTAATGACAATAAATTCAGCTTCGGTAGTTGAGAGAGCAACACATTTTTGTAATTTAGATTGTCATGCCATAGCTCCTCCTGCAAAAGTCATCAAATACCCCGACGTAGATTTCCTAGAATCAACATCACCGGCCATGTCAGAATCCGTGAACCCATCAAGCATCGGCTTACCATCCCCAAAACACAAACACACCTTCGAAGTCCCTCGAAGATACCTTAGAATCCATTTTACTGCTGCCCAATGTTCTTTATCCAAATTAGAGAGAAAACGACTCACCACACCAATTGCGTAAGCAATATCCGGCCTTGTACAAACCATGGCGTACATCAAAGAACCAAGTGCTGAAGCATAAGGAACTTTCAGCATCTCTTCCTTGTCTTTCTCACTTGTAGGACATTGATTCGAACTAAGCTTGAAGTGACCCGCAAGTGGACAACCAACCGGCTTTGCTTTATTCATGTTGAACCTCTCAAAAACTTTCTCAATGTAGCTTTCTTGAGATAACCAAATCAGCCCCTCTTTGCGATTACGAACAATTTTCATACCAAAAATTTGCTTTGCCGGTCCCAAATCTTTCATAGCAAAAGATTTACTCAACTCTAACTTCAACTTGTTAATCATGGTAGAATCTTGATCCACAATTAACATGTCATCAACATAAAGCAAAAGAATAATAAATTTTTCATCCGGGAAATTTTTCACAAACACACAATGGTCCGAAGTGGTTTTAGAAAAACCAGTATTCATCATGAAAGAGTCAAATTTTTTGTACCATTGCCGCAGAGCTTGCTTGAGACTATACAAACTTTTCTTCAATTTGCAAACAAATTTCTCTTTCCATTTCTCCACAAAACCTTCCAATTGCTCCATGTAAATTTCTTCTTCAAGATCACCATGAAAAAATGCGGTCTACACATCAAGTTGCTTAACTTCAAGATTCATACTTGCAGCCATGCCAAGTACAACCCGAATAGAAGACATCTTTACAACCGGTAAGAAAATCTCGTCAAAGTCAATACCTTTCTTTTGCCCAAAACCTTTCACAACAAGACGTGCCTTGTACCTCAGATTCTTGCCATCATTCTTCAATTTGAAAACCCACTTATTTTTCAGAATTTTCCTCCTCTTAGGCAATTTCACTAAGTCATTGGTGTGATTTTCAAGTAAGGAGTTCATCTCTTCTTCCATGGCATTTTTCCAATCACCTTTCTTTGCATGCTCAATTGCTTCTTGGTAGCTCTCCGGCTCCCCTTGATCAGAAATCAATACAAATTCATTGGGAGGATACTTTCTTGAAGGTTGTCGGTCCCTTGTAGATTTCCTCAACTCAAGTTGGGGTGGCGGTTCTTGAGTTGGATGCTCTTCTTCAATTTCTGGCTCAACTTCATTAGGATTAGCATCATCCTCTACATCTTTAATAGGTGGCTGCACATCCCCCCTATTTTCATCATCCACCGAAGATGAAGGAGATGGATCCATGTCAATGAGATCACTAGTTTTTGGCTTCGGTTGATCACCTTTGCCAAAGTCTTCAATTGTTTGGTCTTTAAGAAACACAACATCACGACTTCGAATGATTTTCTTGTCGACCGGATCCCACAATCTATACCCAAATTCATCACCCCCATAGCCAAGAAAAATACATTGTCTTGACTTGCTATCAAGCTTGGACCTCTCATCCTTTGGAATGTGAACAAAAGCTTGGCAACCAAACACTTTCAAGTGCTCATAAGACACACCTTTGCTGGTCCAAACTCTTTCTGGAATATCACCATTCAAAGGATAGGAATGAGAAAATTGATCACGTCAACCGTTGTTTTCAATGCCTCACCCCAAAAGGATCTTAGCAATTTAGCTTGTGAAAGCAAACACCTTGTTCTTTCCACAATGATGCGGTTCATCCTCTCGGCAATGCCATTTTGTTGAGGAGTCTTCTTAACTGTCTTTTGATGCCGAATACCTTGGCTGCGACAATACTCATCAAATGGCCCAATGTATTCACTACCATTGTCTGATCGGATGTACTTCAATTTCTGCCCTGTTTCTCTTTCAACCATGGCCTGAAAATGCTTAAATACTTCTAGAACTTGATCTTTAGTTTTTAGAAAAAAAAAACCCAAACTTTCCTTAAATAATCATCAATGAAAGTAACAAAATAAAGTGCACCACCATGTGTTCTAACTTTTAAAGGACCACAAACATCCAAATGAATCAACTCCAACACATTTTCTTTTCTAGAAGCAACATTTTTATGAAAAGCAACTCTATGTTGTTTGCCCACCAAACAATGAACACAAGTTTTAAGATGTGTACCTTTCAAACCGGGTAGAAGCTTTTTCTTGAACAAAACTTGTAGCCCCTTTTCACTCATATGGCCAAGCCGCTTGTGTCACAAGTCGGTAGAAGTATCATCTTCAAGTGCATTGACAACACCTTTACAAATTTTTCCTTGCATCGAGTAAAGTGTATGAGTCTTTTTGCACTTAGCCACCACCAAAGAACCCTTTGTGAGCTTCCATATTCCATCACCAAATTTGTTGTTGAAGCCTTTATTATCTAGCTTCCCAGTAGAGATCAAATAGAGGCGAATATCGGGAACATGCCTCACATCTTTAAGCAACAACTTGCAGCTCAAATTTGTTTCCAAACAAACATCACCCATGCCAATAATCTTGGACAAACCTTCATTACCTATTCAAACAGAACTATAATCTCCTTCGGTGTAGGTAGTGAAGAAATCAACTCTAGAAGTCACATGAAAAGAAGCACTGGAATCAAACACCCAATTGCTCTCTTGGCGTACAAAATTGATACAATCATCTTCACAAACGACCATGAGATCATCGGTAGTAACTGCTGTTGTGTCTTTTTGCTTCTTATCCATACTTTTGTCACGCCTTTTCTCCTTGTTCTTGAGCTTTTGGCATTCTCGCTTCATGTGCCCTTTCTCGTGGCAATAATAGCACTCAATGTCTTTCTTTGAAAAAAAACCATCTTTTGATTTGTCACGGCTTTGATCACGACCATGAGGAGTCTTACTCCTCCCCCTTGTTTTCCAAGGTACCTAATTACTTCCATTGAAGCTAAACATGTGACCCACATTCCCCTCCATTGATTTACACAAATAAATAAACCCAAACAAACCGTAAGCTCTGATACCATTTGTTAGGGAAAATATATGATTCCCCACAAGTAAATCAATCAATGGGAATAAAAACTAATGTGGAAAAATTAAATCAAAGACAACACTAGAATTTTTACGTGGTTCCTTCAATGTGAGGTACGTCTACGGGATCGAAATCCGATTCCACTATCAACCAAATAAGTTCCAAATGATTACAAACGAGACACTAATGGTTTCACAAAATCACCCTTAGGTGAATTCCAAATAATCACAAACAAACAAGAGGAAAGACCTCACCAAATAGATGAACCAAAATCTTCAGAACAAGAGTTGAAGAAGATCCAAAATAACGAACCAAATCAGCTTCACCAAAATAACACCCCCGAATCAAGGAACAACTTCTGCACCACCGATTTGATTTTATCAACCCAAGCACTATCTTACCAAGAAAAAGTGTATGATATTGCCGCTGTTTTTTTTGCTTAGGAGAAACCAATAACAAAAAATTTGTATTGTGAATCTAGGGTTTTTTTTTATCAAAACCTTTGTTGTTTCCAAAACTGAATTGGGTCACCACAAAATTAGATATAATATATAAAAATATATTATACCTAAACGAAGCCAAATTAAAATTCTTTAACAGACCAATTGGGTCTCACACTCCAATAAGGAGGTATACCCAACATATGTGAACTCCAAGACAACCTTAAAGCAATTTGTTAAGCAGTATGACAATGCCTTGAGAAGTAAGGTAGAGAAGGAGACAAATGCAGATTTTAAGTCTCGTAACAAATTGTATAATTGCTCAACGGTGTATCGTTTTGAGAAGCAATTTCGTGTAGCTTACACTAATTGTGATAACCCTGCTCTGTATTATGCTAATTGATCTTTATTATGATTGTGATTATGTGTTTGATATGATTTTGAGTGCTATTTATATGAATATATATGGTTTTGAATTTCTATCTGTTCACCGTAGGAAAATTTGTTTGATTATCTGCTTTAGAATTTAAATTGAAGGCCCTATCGGCCACATAAACCGAAATTGACTACGCCATTGTGATTAGCGTAATTTTTAGAGCCAACGGTGAAATTTGATTGAAAATTGATTCAGATCAAATTAAATAGATTAAATTGATGGTATAGTGCTCAATTAATTAGTAATAAGGAAATGTGATTAAGAAAGAGCCTATAAAAGGGGTCATTTACACTCTACTCCTCTTTTTTTATTCAATTTGGCTGAGATTACTCTAAGGAGAGGGAGAGAGAGAGAGAGAGAGAGAGGGGCCAACATTGAAGGTTTGATCAAGAGGATTGGAATCTTGAAGATAAACTCAAGAGATAACCATAATTTGGAAGATTTAAGTTTCTAGGTGAGTAATTGGTTATGATTTCATAAGTTTGAAGTTGTAACTTTGTGAATTCAAGTTAGATGATCATCTAGAGCTTGAATTGAAATTGGTATGTTCATGCATGCATAAAGTTGCCATGAATTTGCATAAACTAGCATGAAATATGTTGATTATGAAAAATTGAGCATTGAAGTATACATGCAAGCATGGTTTTGTTGAGTTTCATGATTATAGACACCATTGGTGTCATTTAAAAGGGAATTGGAGTAAAAAATGAGCATGCATGTGTAATTCAAGGAGTTTATGGAGTATGGGTATATGTATATTGAAATTGAACTTTGAAGCTATGTGTTTTGTTGTGATGAATTGAGGGTTGGATTATGATTTTGAGCAATTGACCTCATATTGCTTGTATACTCATGATATCTAATGTGTTTCCCTATTTTTGGTGCCTTAATTCGAGCTTTAAAGCCTTTGAATGTTGAATTTGAGCCTCAAGAACAGTTATGGAAAACCTAGAATTTGGCATGTCCGCTCGAGCGTGAAATGCGAGCTCCTAGAACTTTTGCAGACATTGATGTCAGCTCGAGCGAGTAAGTTCACGCTTGAGCGGGGAGCTATGTAGAATGACTTTTAGCTCGAGAGTTCGAATTTATGCTCGAGCGTAAAAATAAGGCAACTAGTACTTTTGCAGACCATGAGGGTCTGCTCGAGTAGCGGAACCTACGCTCGAGCAGGGACCCATATTTGAGAAATTTCGTAAAGGTGTTTTGTGTTTCGTTTTCCGTTCTCTTTCATTTCTAAGCACTCTTAGGCATGCATTGAGCATCATAAATGAGTTAAAAGGATAAGAAAGAAGCCTAAGAGGGATGTATGAATTAAGAACGGATTGAATCGTTTGTGACCCATATGTGTTATGTAATGTGTAGGGTCGAGCTCAAGGGTGAATCCACCGGCAGAACACTGTGAGTAATATCTTAATAAAGATATCTGAAGTATGTTATTTGTCCAATTGCTTACTTCTAAATAAGTCTTATAAGTTTGTTACATTGAATTGGGGACAAATATTTGTTATGAATGAATGGACCAGAGGCCGTATGACAGGAATGAATGAGCTAGAGGCCATATGACAAGAATAAATGGGCCAGAGGCTGTATAGGCCGTATGACAGGAATGAATGGGCCAGAGGCCGTATAGGCCGTATGACATGAATGAATGGGCCAAAGGCCGTTTGACACGAATGATTAGGCCAAAGGCCGTCGGACAGGAACGGTTGGGCTAAAGGCCGTCGAACATGAATGAATTGAGCCTGGGGCCGTTTGATGTGTTTGGAACTGCAGTCACTTGACCTATGTACATATATATTAGATAGAAATATGAATTGGGCCTAAGGCCGTCTGTTGTATATTGTTCTAGTGTATCTTCTTTATTCGATATTATTTACTGGGCTTTCGCTCACGGTTATTCATGTGTCTGTAGGTGAGCCAAGGGAGGTCCAAACCCAGCCTCAGTGAAGTTTGTGTGAAACAGTCAAGGTTTTGAAGAGTCAGCCCAAACGTCTCACGCACGAGACTTGTCTTCACCTCTTTTGCTCTTTTGATATGGTTTTGTTATATTGGCGAAAACATTGGATTACTTTTGTATATAAACTTTGGGTTTGACCGACTTAGACTTAATGATCCTGTATGTACAGAACCTTGTGTTATTACTTATTTTGACGTGAGTTATTAACATGTATGTATATGGATTGTTATGATGTGCCATGTAAGCACAGCTCTATGGACAATTTGTAAGTTTGCTTCCGTTTGGCCCCTTTACTCTGATGAGTTATGTCTGGTTTGGTTTGAGGCCGTAGGTAATCCCTTGATTACTGGCCGGTTATGTCCTTAACCCATAGAGGCGGGTTCGGGTCATGACACTCATTCTAAATTTAAAGAAGTTCAAGTAGAATTGAAGCGTCTAGTGTACTGTCGTGCGAATCTTATCAATGAGGAGGGAGCAATTTGTACCTATCATGTGAGGGAGGGTGTTCTTCTGGGTGAGAAGATAAAGAAAGTGAAATTTGTTGTATACTGTAATTCAACTGAATGTGAGCTCCAATGTATGTGTCAGTTGTTTGAGTTTAGAGGTATTATGTGTACCCATTCTTTTTGTGTGCTCATTGAGAGGTCCATTTATGACGTGCCAAATAAATACATTCTTTCGAGATGGACAAACGATGTGAAAAGAGGGTACACATGCATTCTAACCACATATACTACATTTGGGGCTGCTCTAAATCCAAAGTTGCATGATAACTATCACAAGACGTTGGATGAGATCCTAGAACTTGCTACCAATGATGATAGTAAACACGAAGTGATTCAACTTGGGTTGATGGAAATCAAGGATTGAGTGAGAACAGTTCAATCGGGTAGTGCGAGTAATGTGCCATGTACTAGTATTGTACCAGCTTCTACTAGTACTTTACCACCTTCCCATACTTCATCGAAAAGTCTGCCTGGTCGCAATACTACAAAAGAAAGCATCACTCGCAAGGTACTCAATCCTTTGGTTGCTTGCCGAAGAGGCCATCCATGTACGAAATGGAAGGTTAGCAAGGTTGATGCAATAGTGAATCGTTGAAAAGAAAGAATAAGAAGGCTACTCCTATACAGGTAAATTTTTTATTTCCCACCACATATGTTAATTTTAGAATTTGTTAATCTTAAAATATTCACCAGTGTCTGTTACTTTAGGGTCGTAAGGTGCGTCAAGGTGGACCTCGTAAGTTAAACTTTCCTTGTACAGGAGGCATGCAACACACTATGTATGAACTGGTACGTGTTAAAATATAAAGGTTGTGTTGTATGGTTTTTGTGGATATTTATTTTAATAGTGTTACTATTTGATCATAAGGTACTGCAAAATCAACCTTACTATTTTCCTTATATGGATGGCACACAAGACAGCATGTATATATCGGTATGTGTTCATAGGACTTAGTATATTGAACTTTGTTTGTTGTGGGTTTTCATTTTAATGCTTGAAATTACTAATGAAATTTTGTTACTATATGATGTTAAGGTGCCACAAAATGAATCTTACTATTTTCCTTACATGGATAGCACACAAGACAATATGTATGTATCGGTACGTGTTCAATATATGAGTACATATATTTTATTGATCAATTAAATTTTAGATTGGTGAAAATGTTTGTGGACAGTGCCAAATAATATTTACTTTATTTTTATAGGCAGGGGTTAGCACAATGCAAATGGCGGACAATATTGGAAGTACATCTCATACTCAATCAGGAATGGTCAACAATATAAGCAGTCAAAGTTTGACAGTAGTATCAAAATTTGTTGACTTGAATATAGATGCGGATCCAAATGCCCCATTTTTTTTTAAAAAAAGTTTTGTACTAGTAAATGTATGACATTCGTATGTAAACTTTGGATAGTTTGGTTTTATTTCGTTTGGATACATTTTGTGGCAATGTTTGTGTTGGCTTGATGTTGTGCCAATGTTTGAGAACAGTTCATTTTTTGTTTGTTTATTTTTGTGAAAAATGACAGCAGGCTTCATTTTGTGGCAATGTTTGAGAACAATTCACTTGGGATATGATATGTTGAGTTCATAAAACTATGTTAGCTTCTTATCCAGTTTTCATAAAATTGTGTTAGCTTCTTGGTCTTTATTTTAATGCTAATGTCAAGGTAGGTTACTATGAAAATGCCTCTGGTATGGGAAGTTGTCTTGTTCATTTGGATGATAGGGGTAATTCTATTGTGAAAGGGGCTAGTCAAAAATATTGAATTTGTTTTTAAGTCAGTTGGGCAAATTATTGTGAAATGGGGTAATTCATTGTGAAAGGGGCTAGTCAAAAAAATAGAATTTGTTTTTAAGTCAGTTAATGAAGCATGCATTTTTTTTCTTGATGAGGAAGGGTTAAGTCAATTGGGCAGATTATTGGAATTGATGGGTTGGTCTTCAGCATGATTGAAAGAGTGGTTTTATATGGAAAAAGTCATTCATGTGACACCACAAGAAGTATTGAGAACCGGACAAGAAGCTAACACAATCAATTCCCAATCCACATTTGTTAGTAGCCTATGAAAGCTCACAATCCAAACTCATCTACATAGACAACATAAAACATACAATATTTGATTATATTCAACACAAAACATCATAAAGTACAAAATGATACAAAAGACAGTCATTTACATGATAAAGTGCCAAAAGACACAAAAAACAATGACATAAATCATTGCCTTGAAGTTCTTCTCCATCCTTTGAAGCTTTCTACCATGCTTATGAATTTCACTATCCATCTCTCAAAGCCTTGTCCTTAGATCGTTTAATTCATCTGTTCTTATAGCTTTCCGAGGTCCAACATTGGAACGGATTGTGCAGCTAGTGTCATCATCATCCTTATTTGCGAATTTGAAGTAATTACAGTGTTCCTTATGAATCTACAATGCACAACAATAAGTTAATCAAATCACAGAAATAACTATGTACACAATGAAAGATCTGATTGTATAATAGATACTTACATATTTCGATGGGCAAACACTAAATTTCAGCAAGCAAACCCTAGATTCTGCAATAGACAAGGGTCGACCCTTCCCAGACCGGTTTCAACCCTTTGAGGCCAACAAAAAAAAGCAAGTGTCGACACCGCCAAGGTTGGTGTCGACCCTAAATTTCAGTAGCCACCTAGGAGCAAGAAGGTGTCGACACCTCCCAGACCGGTGTAGACCCTTGGAACAAATAAGGCAAGGAAAAAGAAGACGGTGCCGACACCAACAAGGGTGGTGTTGACCCCTGAAGCCAAAACAAACATGAGGAGAAAGGAACGACCGTCACGAATATGGCTTCCCAGATTCAAAGGTGATAAATGGGTCGGGTCTAAGTCAAGATCGCTATATGTAAAAAATTTGATATTTATTTCAACAAATAAATAAGATTGTAACATATACATGAATCGAGCACCATACAATGTATCTTTTAACAGCTTCTCCAACTATTCTTAGACCCCGGGATGTTGTTTCCAAAAGAGTGTTCAGCTTTTTTTCTTTTAAGACAAAGACTTTGCAATATTCAGGGCCAATTGGAACTCCACCAATTTCACACAACGGATCATAACTAATAAGAAGTCCCTCAGCCAACTGGACTATTGGTATACGTGAACTATCCAAAGAAACTTTAATTACATCCTACAATGATGATAATACTATTAAAATAAGGTATTGTACACATTGTGCTATAATCTAACGACAATAAGTTACAGTCACAGTTGATTTTCAATTGGACGATGGTAAGCAGTGCCAAGTCAAATGAGCACATTCTAAAAAGGATGTCATGATGTAAAATGAACAATATAACTTAAAAACCAATGCATTGACATCCATCACTGCAATCTTGAAGTGGCATTCTTTCCACTAATAGTTAAAAAACAGAGAGAGAAAACAGTATAAAATCAAACCAACATATTTCGGTTTCAATATATTGATGCAAATATATAAGATGGTAATCTATTTTTAACCTTCTTCATTATAAGAAAATAGAAAATCATATAAATGACAAATGATACACAAGAAGGTTGAAAATCCTCTAAATTATGGGCATCATATTACAGTCTAATCCTCTCAGCAGAAAGTTTTGGCTAATTCTCTTAACTAACAATGACTTCCCCAGAGAAAGTCTACACTTTACTCTGGATTTACTACTGAATTCCTCCATACTCGAAGGGAGAATTTTGTTTAGTTCCATAGTAATTATACACAAGTTCTGTTCAGTTCTGTGCAATCAAATACTCAACTCTCTTACGCCACTCCTTATAAATTTTAAGGTTCAGGTTCTAGATACATTTATATGATCCTCGCATTCTAGAACATAGTCAAATGAGAATTTTGCATAATCTTTCGTTTCTTATTAAATTAAGATAAGAAAAGCATGATGAAAAGCTAAAAAAAAAGAATAGATTAAAGCAATCAGACACCGACACTAACAAGCTACTAGGTGAAGAAAATGTTGAATTTTCCAAGTTATTAAGTGGACTAACTAAAACATTGTAGAAAGAAGTATCATGTAAAGTGAAGCAAATAAATGTATAGAAGATGACATGGTAAAAATGTTCCCAGTACCTTCAAAGATGAAAAAATTGATTGAGCAAGCCAAAGAAGATCATCTAAAGAATGTTCAGAACTTTGAAATAGTTGATCAATAACAACTGCTTCCTGCAAAGAATAGCATTGTGCTACCCCCCCTAACATCAAAATTGCAGGATCAATTAAGCATAAACATTAAATAGAGTCCATTAGATCAATTAAAACACAAATGAAGATATATGTGTGTGTGTTAACTTAATTCACATTTACATTCAAGAGTAGCAATTACTGGGATACAAATCATTGTCAAGAACTAACACATGAATTGATACCTGCAAAATCACAGCAAGCAACAACTCAAGTGAAACTACCCTTCCTAGTACTTACACAGTTATGTAGAAGAAAAAAAAACGCTACAAGACAAAAATTATCCATCTAATTCTTTTTGATAGTGAATATGAACTTCTTTTACAATTTGAAAGGGGGAAAAAAAAGACGCGGCTCTGACAGTCAGGTAAAGTATCAGAGCACTAAGTTTAGAGTTCAAAAATCCAAGCAAGAAATAAAATGGATACGTTTATCACGGCCCGGATTTACACGGTTCGGCTCACGTGAATAAACCACCCAACGATGAGCAATAGATAACAACTCTCATGCAGATGACTATAATATAGTCACACAATACATATGTTTATCTGATTTTATATATTCCTAGATACAACTTCTAAGTCGAATGGATGTTCTGTAACTAAAAACATACATAGATGTTATAAATTAGATTGAATGCCATTAGGCTTACATCATACACAAGGGTGTAACCCTTACAAGAATGGCACATGGCCAGTAAATAACATAAATGGTCCATGCCCTACAAATAACCGAACCACCATACACGATTCTGAACACAACCTTACGTCACAGTCCACATCCACATATATACACCTGAAAAACATTTCAGCCACGTAGGGTGAGTATAAAGCCCAGTAGAGAATATTTCAAAAACTAAACATACTCCGCCAGCATAAATGATTATGATGCAATACATACATACATATATATATATACACTATGCCCAAATGCATTTTCAAACCATTTGATTTCTCAACGAAATCCTTTCTTTCCAATTACCAAAACCTTACATTTAATCAAAACGTTTTCCAAGTTCAAATTAACAACTTGATATAAAATTCCTTTCCAAACACCAATCCCGGTACCTCAATACCAACCAGCAAATACATTACTAAATCAAATGCGAATACATAGCTAGACAACAACAAAAAACATTGTTAAAACCATTTTCCAAACATCTTGTTCCAAACCAACATAATAGTAAATAAAATGGGTAAATCTCCAAAACGAATACAACCTTTCACAGAAATTTCGTCCGCGAAAAACTGTAAACTGGCACTCATGTAAACGTAGGCTATACAAGCACTACTATTGCTATTTTACGGATATTTCGTCTGCGGGATTAGCACCCATGTATACACGCAGTTTTTAGGACTTTTACCATGGACACTCAGGCTAACTTATTTCAATAAGACAATACTTACTTCCCAAATTCACTATTTTATTTACCCTTTTCAATAGTACAATACATGTAACTCAAAATATTATTTTTCCAAAACAATGCAATGTTCCAAAACATAATATGAGAATTTCCAAAATCCATTACATGCTCCATGATATGAATGATTTCAATTTGCCTAATTAATATGCAATTTCTAACATATGGCAATACTATCCTTCATCAATAGCCAAAACAGTTATCTCTAATGGAATAATTAAAAGATATCAATATAGATATATTTTCCAAAAGTGTAACAACACTCATTTGCAAAATCCCATAACCATTTCTTTCCCATCTCTTTCCAACCAAACCATTTACCAAAATCAATCAAACTCCAACTCCCAAAACAATATCATTTAGGGTTTTTCTACAAATTGGGGTTTTTCTCTTTTAGAAAATCAAATGCAAGTTTGTTTACCAAAAATAGATTTAATAGAAAAATCATAACCAAACAACCTCCAATTTGTACAAACTCTCAACCCACAATAACATTTCAAGATCAATCAAATGACTACTAAATATAAATAACAAGATACGTCACAAATATGCTACCGAACTCATATTGAGTTTAGGAAATAGTCCTTACCTCTTGAAGCGAAGAAGAGACAAGAGAGAGAGAGAGAGAGAGAGAGAGAGAGAGAGAGAGAGAATGGAGAAACCTCAAGGATGTCGAAAACCAACTTTGCTCCGATCAAAAGAAAGCTCTCGATGGGCTCTACCTTTTTGTCAAAGAGACTAGGGTGAAGAAATCAATGGATCTAGGTGTATTTATAGAGAGAATATGAGTCTTAGAGAGAGAAGCTCTAGATCTAGGGATTTTAGAATGTTTAGAGAGAGAGAGAAATGAAAAAGCGACTAAAAAAGGTGACTCTATGATCTGATATACGCGTAGACTGCTCGAGCACAAAAAGTGTTGTTCAAACGTCCAGACACAAAAAGTGTGACCACTCGAGCATAGGAAGTGACCGCTCGAGTGTAAAATACAAACTCTCAAAAGTTTTACAGACAGAAGACCACCGCTCAAGCACAAAAAACACTACTCAAGCGAACACTGCTCGAGGGCAAGAAAGACTGCTTGAGCGAAGAATGCTAACTTCCAGTATCTTTACAAACCTACAAAAATACTGGAAGTTCACAAAGACTGCTTAAGCGCAGGAAGTGCCACTCAAGTGGAAAGGCAAAATTCTGGGTAACAACGGTTTTGAAAAACAAACAACCAACCTATTCCAAATGCAACCAAGACACTCTAATAACCAAACTCAATGAGGAATAAGGAGAAACCAGACTTGAACAACCATATAAGACAATGAAACCCGGATCCAAAATATCAACGGGTCGGGTCTAAATCAGAATCGCTATAACGTCCCACTTACCTAAAAGTGTATAGTATGCCTAAAAATTAATGTAACTTTTATAGTTAACATAATGAAATTTAAGGCAAAGCCAAAGCATCACTCTTAAATATCATTGGTCAATGAGTAACATTCTTGGAATACTTACCCATTATCAGTTGTATTAAACAAACTCAACATTATTAGTCCATCTTCTTTGAGTATCCATATTTTGTTTAAAGTAATTTTGACATCAATGAGTGCACTCTAACAGAATCAAAGCACAGACATTCAATACAATGAATAAAAGTTGATTCTTATAAATGAATAAAGAAAATAAACTGGAAGAATGGTGAAAGATTAGATTACCTCCTCCAATGGAATGTGTTGCATTGAAGAGTCTAACAATAAAATGGTCCTATCCCCCACACTATAATCAAGGCTATAAACATAGATTATCTCCATGCTAACTTCCTTCACAATTGAGCCAAAAAATTGTTCAGTAGCAATGTAAAAACATTCTGAAGTCAAATGAATATTTTGACAAGCTACTGCATCAAACTAACACACTTTAGCTTGACAAGTAGAGAAACCAACTAAGATATCTAATTAGATAAGCAATAATATAAACAACAAATTTTCAATATAAAAGATGAAAATATATAATAACCCATAACATTGGACTATAACATTATATACATAATTACTGCTGAAAACGTTTGGAGTCGTGTTTAGAAACTGAATAACTGGAAAATATATCCCTATTCTGCATGTTGGGATAGGCTTGCCCAAACCAACCAACCCAACACAAACTTTTGGTTGGCCAAATCCAATAATTATTTATGTTGAGTTGGACCTAAGCGAATTTCAAGTCCATGTTGGGACTGATTTAACTCAAGCAGCTAGCCTTAAGAATAGAAGAGTGTGCTTTACCTATGAAAGATACTTTTCCATTAGCTATCTATCAATAAATTTTGTATGTTGCATGTAGTAAATATAGTGCCACTTTAATAACTAGTTAACTCTTTGCTCAAATAAAAGAAACATAAAAAGAAATCTAATGCAGTATGCATATCTTCTACTTTTTCTTTTTCTTTTTTATCAACAACAAAAAAAGAGATATCAATGAAAGAGAAAATAAAAGTACAAGAATAAAAATAAAAAAAAAATAAAAAAAAAAGGAAAATACATCCTCTAAGAGAAGAAAAATAAAAAATAATATACAATTACAACTGGCATAGGAATTCCTTTAAAAGGTGCCAAAACCAACACCCAAAATGAATTTTCTTTCTAGCCATAATCTGCACAAATCATGCAACTCCAAAGGGCCCGTGACTTTTTATTTGAACCAAGACCACTTAAGTCAATGATGAAATCAATGGAAGATGCAATCACCCAATCAATGATAAAATAAATTGTTACCCATTGAGTACTCCTCATTTGTACTCTCATTTGATCCATTGTTTCCAAGGGCATCCACTCATGATCACACACCCCTTGTGCTCTAGTATGCACTTTTTTTTTTCTTTTTCTTTTTTTAATCAGCAAAGAAGAAACATTTTATTTGTAAATGCAGAAAGAACATTAAAAGACACCAGAACAAGAAAACCAATGTGATAACATTGCATCATTGCTAGTAGAACATATCTTAACTAGGTTGACACACTAAACATTGGCCAGACACCAACAAAAAACAACAAAAAGAAAATAGCAACAACATTAACAGAATAAAATAGCAACCAACACTCCTACTGTTGCCTCAGTTTTATGATTCAACTGCCAATTCTTACTTGATAAAGATTGACACGAATATCATTAATTGAGTAATCTTTCAACTTAAAATTGTTCTTAACCCATATAGCCACTCTAACTTTAACAAGATCAATTGTAGACTAGTCCCAATCAAGTTGAACACCAATAAAAACTTTACTTCCACACTGTCCATAAAATGGCAAACGAAAGCACTGTCCAAATCTCTTTCATTGTATTGATTTCTAAAGAAAATTAAGCGAAAGTCATGGATGGTACTCAATCTTTCTCTCACATATACATACATATTGGCTAGTCTATTCTTCATATAAATTGATTAATATATGTGGGTTGTTTTCTTGCAAATCAAACCCTCTCACACAATTGCAATCACATTGTTTTCAATTACAACAAGCCTTCTTCGACTTGTGAGTCAGGTGTGTATGTTTCTTCTTCATTCCCTTTCAACTCTGTTTTGTTTCAAAAAATTGAAATGAGAAGTGACCTCAAGTTTCTTGATTTGTATTCAGATCGAACCCTAGAAACTGTAATTTGTGACGCAAGTTCGTTCTTCGTTGATTTCAAATAAATAAAGTTCAAGAAAATTGTGAATTCATGTTTCTCGCTTTCAATTGAGATCAAAACCTAATTTTTTTAAAACTGGTGTTTAGGGTTTGATTTATTTATTTTTATTTAATTAAATCCAATGAAGAGGGTTTGATTCTAATGAAGGCAAAAAAAGAGGGAAAAAATGAGAGAACAACAAATGAGAGATATACCTAGATGGCGGAGGGAGAATTGGTGGGAAGTTGCCACCGCCATTGCTACAAATAGTCTGTAAGGGTAACGAGAGAGCGAGAGAGAGAGATTGTGAGGGTTTGTGCGAGCGAGTGTGAGAAGAAAGAAAAAGAGAGAAGAGAAGATGAGGGTTACCTGGGACTCTTCCTACGCTGGTGCTGTTGGGGCTATGAGATGGAAATAGACGACTGGGAGCTCTAGTTAAACAAAGAATGGCGACTGGAGAAGACAGACAGTTTTTTTCCTTTCTTTTTTTTTTTTTTTTTTTTTTTGTTGTTGATCTGAGAAGAGGATATTAAATGGAAGACAGGGCAAAGAGGAAGGGCGCGGGAAGCAAAAATAAAAGTTTTTGCGACGAAAGAATAAATGGCATCGCAAAAAAAAATGGCAAAAAAAATAAAAATTAAAAATTTCGACGGGTGACAAATCGTCTCATAAAATACTATTTTTTGCCACGGTCTTTGATTTTCCATCGTAAAAACATTTATTTGACGACGGCATCATTTTTCAAACCGTCGCAAAAAGTTTTATGTCCAATACTCCCTTTTCTAGTAATAACAGATGCGTGATGACGAACGGACGATTGCAAATTGATTTTTTCCAATTTGCCTAGTTTTGAATGCATGGCGGATTTGAGATTTCTTTGGTCTCAATTGAACCGCCAAACCGTGAGCACCCCTAGTAATTTCTAAGTGTAGACACCCCATTTTTGACCGTCCTCCAGACTTGGATGTTCTTGCAGGTATATCGAGTGATGAGTTTGATTGCTCGTCGAGCGCTCGAAATCTGCAGCGGAACGCCACAGGCTTGAGCTTTCCAAACCTTACATCAATTCTATCTCATTTTTGGACCATGTTTAGGTCCTTTCAGTATGATGCTTTTGATGCACTATCAGCCATGTTTGGGCACTGCCGACCATGGATTTTGTCCTATTGGCCATTGATGAGCCCTACCGGCCATCAATGAGCCCCTGCCGGCCATCACTGATGGTCGACCGACCACCAGTATATTAGTAGATATTTTATGATATTTTGTACCAGCTGTTTACATAGATTGAGCCATCTTTTTGCATGTGTATGGCTGGATCTTTTTGAGGGGATTTTGCATGTGTGGGGGTTGGAAATTTTTGAAGACAAAAAATTTCTCTCTCTCTCTCTCTCTCTCTCTAGAATCATCTCTCTAAATATTTTATGCCTTATAACTTAAATTCTCTACACTCTTGCATATAAGCCCTTGATCAAACTTGATCATCATTGAGTTGAGGTTGCTTGAGGTCCTATTTGAGCTCTAGAAGAGGATTTTGGCTTGGTTTTGGGTTGATTTTGGTGCCTAAATTGTATCTTGTCTTCAACAGGTAGAACACTTATGTTTTAAGCTTATTTTAAATACTTGTTTTGCCATCTTTGCACACTGTTTTGAGGCTGATTTTGACCTCTGAAAATCTCTATTTTTATGGTCTAAAATAGCGGTTTGAGGTTTGTTTGGAGTTAGGTAGTCTACCATTCTTGTTGCTTGATTATTAAGTTGTTGTACCAACTTTCAAAGCTTTATAAAACAACTTTTTTTGGTTCTTTTAACCACTGAATTCTAGGGGATTTTTAGTGGTAAAAACTATGTTTTGAGGTCCAAAATGGGAGGGGGTAGCCCCCCCTCCTTGTGTCTTGTTTGTAAGCCTAGATAGCTTAATATGTGAGCATGATTTTCTAGCATTTTATACCCTAACCTCAGCATGTTTTTGCTACTTTTTTGGCTAGTTTTAGCTCTGTTTTGAGCTGATTTGGTCACTTGAGGCTTGCTTTGTAAGCTTGTAGTGCAATTGTGCTTAATAGTTTAGTTTGTGCTATGTGTTGGCCTCCTATTCTAGCTATTTTTAATTTATTTCAAGCATGTTTTAGGACTCCTCTTAGGCTTTTTTAGGACTATTTTGAAGTGTTTGTACCTTTGCAGCTTTGTATTGCATACCTATAGTGTAGTGTTCTTCACTAGTCTGGTGTTTTTGGCTTTTAAACATGATTTGCATGAGTTGCTTGCATGTTGTAATGTCATTTTGCATGTAATTTCAGCATATACAATCTCTGCAACCTCCCTCATTTCATCACTTTTTTCCATTTGCTTTGAGGGTTGGTTAGCCTTAGGGTTGTGTTTAAGCTTGAGATTGAGATTTATGCTTAATGGTTTTAATCCTCTTTTGAGGGTTTCTACTGACCAACAGGATGATCTCTCTCATGCCTTAAATCATCCCTTGGTTGACACCTCTCTCATTAGAGGACACTCACCTTGGACTAAATCAACTAAAGAATGAGTCGGTAATTAAAATGAGTAAACAAAAGTGATAAGTAAAACTTGAGCAAGATAAGCATGTTGTGTTGCATTGCATGTGTTCAATCGGACGTTATATTGAACACAAGGAAGATTGGAGCATTTCATACTCAAAGTGATGAAATAAGCCAATCTCCTTAGTCTCCATTGCCTTTGATCACACATGATAAGGTGATGGCCTTGAGTCTTGTTTTGTGCATTTATTGAAATTGTACTCCTTGGATCTTTAGCCATCATGCATTGAAAATGCTTAATTGGTGGTTTTGGATCCAAGTGTGCCACTCCTTTGATGTTTTGAGAAGATAAGGAGGGGTACAGTACAAACATACCCTTGGAAAACCCTCAATTTTCCTCTATATGTGCTCTGTTGCAGTGTGGTGATTCAGAACACCAATGGCCGGCAGTGGCTTATTGGTGGCCGGCAGTGGTTCACTTTTGGCCGGCAAGGAACATTTTTGGTCAGCAGGGGGCCGGCAGCAACCAATCATGGCCGGCCGGCCACTGGTGCAATCCTCAGTATTGGTTTGGTAAGGTGAAACAGAAGGTTTTGAAGTGTACTCAACCCTACAAACAGAGCCTCTCAAGAGCAAAATCAGAGGCCTTTTCGGGGCAAAAATCGAGTACATGCATCCTTCACTTCCCAAAGCAGAGTACTAACAGCATAGTTTAATATGTTAATTACCTAGTTAATTTGCATTGATTGTTGTAATAATTAAGTAGCTTAGCTTAGCTACTTCTTCATCTTGTTTTGGTAATAATTAGTCTAATTGGTTTAATTAGATTAGTTTTCCTAGCTTAGCTTAGCTTAGATTAGCTTAGCTCTTATTCATTCGAACCCTCCTTCGCGAGGGCGCAATGTTGTAATAAGTGTGCATGTGTGTGTGCATGTCTTCCAACCCCGCGTCTTTCTCCCTTTTATTTACCCGCTTTCGATAGTTAGATTAGGAACATTTTCAATTAGCATACCTTATGCTCGCATGTTTGCATCATTCATTTGTCTTGCATGCACCGAGGCTGGGCGTATCATTCAAACTGCATTGCAACTTCAATATACTTCTTTGAATACGTGTTTAAAAGCATGTTATCAAATTGTATCATATGCCATATTAGTAGCCGAGCCTATTAATTGCATTATTGCATGTGCTACATTAGGCATTGTTAACATAGTTAGGATCATGCATTATTTCTAACTAGCTTTTGTTTTGGCTTAGAGTACTCGGTAAGCTTTTATGCTTTAGCATATTGCATGAGTGTGATTGCCATGTTGCCATGATAGCATGCTTGCCATGAGTCTATGTGCTTAAATGCTAAACTGCATGAATGCCTGTGGATGAAGGCTTGATTGTTTGAATTGAAACAATTCATCAAAATGTATGTTTTAAGCCCACTTTGTGAAGTGACAAATCATGTTTTAAGCCCATCATGTTTGATGGCAAATCCGCGTTTTAGCCCACTTTAGGGTGGCAATTTCAAACCATTTTTGAAAACAAACATGAGTTGAATTTGTTCTAATTCTTGTAATTTTAGTCTATATTTGCTTGTGTGCGTCACATAGTAAAGTTAGCTAATAACTAGAATAAGAACACTTGAGTATTATAAAACAACATATCATGATAGTAGAGTCCGATCTTTGATCAGGTGAGCGGGGGTACTCATTTCAGGACCTTCCCCTCTCGTACCCAAGTTCCCAAGTCAAGGCAACTTTGGTGATGACGAACACGCGGCCTTTTGCACGAGTCAGGGTTTCCTAAATTTCCCAAAGAAAAAATATTTAGGTGGCAACTCTGTAATCTGGCAAAGTAGTCCAGTTTGGGCATTATTTGATTCAAAATTGATTTTCCAAAATGATTTGCTGGATTGGACTCTTTGGTGTTTATTAGTTTCACATTGCACTTTGTGAGATTAGATTCAGAACCGTGACGGGAGTTCAAACTGTAGGACTAATTCAAGCTCTCCAAAAGGGGGCGCAGAAAAGTCGAGCTACAGTTTCTGGCGACTCTGCTAGGGATTTAGAGAACTTGACTCGAACTCATGATATGTTGTTTCATTTACACTTATGTGTTTCTTTGCATTGCATTTGCATTGGTGCACTTAAGTCATTGTGTTTTCCATCTGCTATTCCTGAGCGGTTTGCCAGAGACTTGCTTGGAAAAGCGTACCATAAGGCTGACCGGTTGTGGGCTCTGCCACGATAGGAACACAAGCCTTGGATCTAGACTACTACTGTACCGTTTGATCCTCCTTTCACTTCTTGGTGTTAGGAGCGAGAGGTATATTAGGTGGTCTTGCTGAGGTCCCCTTTTTGACCAATCAACCTAATTGCATATCGGAAGCCATAAGGACTATTCCAAACTAGGACAGGTTGCTCACCCGAATGCAGGATTGTATGAAACTGCTTGTTTGCATAGTGAATCCCTAGTTCCTGACGAGATTAGGACAGGGTAACCCTACCCCATCATAGGGGTGTTTTGGCTCTCACTTGCTTGATATGTGCTTTTAGAGTGTAACTCCACAAGAATGTATGTATCAGTTGCAAGTCTGAGTATCAGTTTGAGGGTATCAGTTTTGAGGCAGAAAATTTGGGGTAAAAATCAGTGTTTGAGTACATTCGTCCAAGCTTATGATTTCAACTGTGTGTTGTCTCTATCTAAGCCGAGGTGCTGTGCATTTTCTAATTTTTGTTTCTTTTTCTTTTTGCAATGTAGTATTTCACAATTGCTTTCGACGAGGCGGTTACCCCCCGAGCACTCTGCACTCGAGTTAGGAGGATTTATTGATCTGAGGATCTTATTGGAGGACAACCAGTGTTTGCTTTGCTACCCCTGGTTACCAGACGGAGGAGAGTTAGGCATAGTTCACCAATTCAACAGTCGCCAATCCAGCAGTTACTGACTACTTCACCCGTACTTAGTCGAACCCAGTTTTCTGCTTCCACATCAGAAAGAGAGTACACACCGGTTCTGATAGATCAGCACCCCGTAGACAACATGGAGGATATGTTGCATCAACTTCAACAGACCATTGAGGCAATGCAACTGGACGCTGCTCGCCAAGCGGAAGTCACCACCCGCTAAGCGGAAATTGCAGCCCAGCAGGCTGAGTTGATCGCTAGGCTTTAATAGCAACAACAACCACAACAAGCAGCAGCTTTGGCTTCGCATCCATTCCCAGTCAGGGTTCTAATACCCGGGGATACAACTAATGTCCAGGAGAATGCAGACATTCTGGCAGAGCCAATTCCACCCCAGACTTCTAAAGCACCGGTTTACCCAACAGAGGCACCTTTTGAGTTTGAGGTTGACCCTACTACTTTGAAAGTGAGCAAGCTTGAAAAGCTTTTCAAATGAGCTCAAGGTGTTAATTCGATCTCGGATATAGAGGATGGCTATACCGATGCAGCGGTGACCTTGCCAGATAGGTTTAAAATGCCACATATAGACCGTTTTGACGGCTCGGGTGATCCCATGGTCCACTTGCGGCTATTTTTAGATATTCTGCATCCAATGGGCCTAACTAGACTGCAGAAGTTATCCCTCTTTGGCTGGACCTTGTCAAGTATCGCGGCCATTTGTTATGCTAAACTCTAGGATTCTGTGAAGAGGAGCTGGGAAGAGATGGCCGAGGCCTTTATTGCCTAATATTCCTATAACACTCAAATTGAGGTCACAACTCGTGATCTCGAGGCAACTCATCAAGAGCCGAAGGAGGGCTTCTCCGATTTCATCACTCAGTGGTGGGCTAAGGCCTCCATGATGACCACCCGGCCAGTTGAAAAAGACCAGATCAGGATGGTCGTCCGCAATTTGCAACTGAGGCTGCTACAGAAAATGATAGTCTTACCTCTACCTACATTTGCTAACCTTCATGAGATAGGGGTGCAGATAGAGGATGCAATGAAACAGGGTCTGATAGACCATGAAAAAAAGTAGCCCAAGAGGGCTTTTACACGCAGTTCAAATATGGCTACAAGTAGTAATGTAGCTGCAAGGACTTCTGATGTTGGTATGGTCACCACCACACCGAAAATAGCCACCCCATTTGCCGAAACATCCAAAACTACCTCACAACCTGCAAAACACCAACCCCGTGGCCAGAGGGTTTTCACCCCACTCTACATATCTCTATCTGCGGCCTTGAGGGTCTTGATCAGAAAGGGGCATCTGACACCCTTAAAGCTGCGCCCATTGCCTAATCCCCTCCCTCCTACATACAACCCAGCCAAATACTGCGCCTTCTACCAACAGCATGGTTATGATACTGACCTATGCTTCAGATTACGTCATGAGATTCAAGATCTCATTGATAACAAAGTGATAGCGCCTCCTCAAAAGCCTAATGTCACTACAAATCCTCTCCCACTACGTAACCAACCCCCACTACCCAGGCAAGTAAATCTCATCCAAACACTAGCCGTCCCATACGACCCCAGTATATACATCACCCCTTCCCACCTACCTAAGTCGGAGCTGTTCCTCCCAGAAAGTACAGACTTGTGCATGATGAGCGCGTCCATATCCCAACCTGAACCTGAGGTGGTGGCTGTGGTAAAAGAAGGTATCTCTGAGGGCTCCGTGAGCTTAACTGAAGATGAATACAACCCGTGTCGCTACATTGTGCCAACAAGTCGGGCCAGACCAGAGTTGGAGCTGCCAGCAGGAATGGAGGTAAATGTAGTTCGAGAGGACGGACCAAGCCAGAGACTAGATGACTTAGCTGATCTCGAGAAGGACATCGGTAACCTGCAGTTCTTCGATGAACAGGATCTGGGAAGTGTACAGATTGGCTGGTTAGATATGAACGGATAAACCGGATGTTGATGAGGGGTCTCAACCAAATCAGGAACAGCTGGAAACGGGAATTATTGTAACGGCCGGAACAGTTGACGACAAAGGAAAGTTGCCGGAGAGCACCGGTACTAAGAGTTTTGCTCAAGAATTGGGTAGCATTTGTACAGCCGATACGGAACAAGAGACCGCGCTGAAACGGTTCGAACATGAAAGAATCGAGAATGATCAGAAGGCTAGAAAAGCCAAAGTCCCTAAGGGGACTGACTGTGTTGCGGATATAGGGATACTTATAACGGAACTGGATAGTTGTTTGCCAACTGTCGGAGGAATGTGGTGGGAAGATGATGATTTACATCTTGCCCACACGGATGAAAATTGGGGACAAAATCTGCTAGATGATACATGGTATTCCGAGGAAGTCGATCACATGACTCGGAGCGGGTGGTATTTTAAACTCCTATACCTGGACCAACCGGAAGCACCGGGAAAGGATAAGGAAGCTGAGAAACAGAAAGATAAACTATTGGAGAAAGAAGCTGTACCGAAGCAGCTGAAGAAGATTCAAGTAGACATCTCCATTTGGGGATTGCTCATGACTTCACGGGTGCACAAATAAGCTGTCCTATCAGCAATGGATAAGGCTAAGCTCTTTATCGACACAACCCCCGAGCAACTAGTGGGACTGGTTTTCCCAGGAGGTGCTTCGCCGACTTTGACTTTTACAGATAAGGAATTGCTGCCTGAGGGCTCTGAGCATAATAAACCACTATACATCTTTGTTAAATGTAAAGAGAGGTGGATACCAATCGTCTTAGTTGATACCGGGTCTGCAATTAATGTGTGTCTGTTGTGCACGGCCTATGCTATTGGCTTGAAGCTAGCACACTTTGTACCGACGGCCCAGGTGATTTGAGCTTATGATAATACAAGTCGAGAAATGATGAGGATAGTTCATATCAGAACGCAGGTTGGCCCGGCACAACAGGACATTGAGTTGTATGTCTTGGATGTTTCGGCCACCTTTAATTTACTCCTTGGACGGTCATGGCCGCACCAAGTGAAAGTTGTCTCTTCCACTTTGCATCAGATGCTGAAGTACCCCCATGGGAAGGGGGTAGCTATTGTTTTTGGGAATGCTTCTATACATCCTCCACCGAAAGTCACTACACCGGTACTAGAAATTGTACACGACGATGAGGATGTCTTTTTGTCTTGGTTCACCTTGGTCGAGGCCTGGGTAGTGCAAGATATTCTAGCTATTGATGAGGGGTTGTATGTTAGTGCTCAATCTGTCTACCTTATGAATAAGCTACAACATATACCCGGAATGGGATTGGGAAGGAACGGCCGGAAGGGCGTTGTTGCATTGGCCAAAGTGCCACATAACCCTCATACCTTTGGTTTAGGATACACGCCTACCAAAGAGGACTGGGTAAGAAAGGGAAAGAAAATGGCAGAAAGGGCCAAAGCTAAACAAACTGGGAAGCACTATGAGCTGGTGCATAGACTCATTCAAAGAACCCTGAACGGCCGCTTTGTCCAGAAGAGGGAAGATTTCCCATTCTGCGGCTTTCTTAAGCCATGGCTGAATTCTTGAAAATGGCGTTTGCCCGGCTTTGAGATCTTTTTCGAACTACAACTGCAAGGGGATGAAGTTGCAGAAGAGCAGACTGACCTACTAGCTGAGGCTGAATCATGTACAAAGGATGAGTTCGATGACATAGAACTTGAGATAGGAGCAGCGTTGTCTTGTCTCCTCTTAGATCCTCAAATCAAACCAGAGAGCTTGGGGGATGACTTTACCGTTTCCATGATTGGAGATCAATCAGCTGTGGGCCCTTCTGGTGGTATTCTGGATGCATCTATTACACCCTCCCTTGTTTGACAGTTCGAGGAGGGCTTTTTGTCTAGCAGTTTTGAATCAAGTAGTGAACTGGAATCTGATTTCACAGAGTCTGTGGAGTCGGAATCAGATTCTAGTTCTTCTAAGTCAGAGTCTGGTATTCTTGGGGTTGATAACCCGGACGTCGTTGTTTTGTCTAGGTCGTCTTTTTCCTTTTCTTTTGAGTTGGTTGTAACCGAGGAATTGGATGACCTGGAAGCTTTAAATGAGAATGGTACCACTACTGTTTCTAAGTACTTTTCTATGCCACTTGTGTATTGCATGGATCATGACTTTCAAAATTTTGATAAAAACGATGAAGAAGGAATTCCTCTGGTTTTGAAACATTTGATTGATTGAGAGGATGAGAGGTTTGTAAAACCCCTGGTTAATGAAATCATTTCAATTAATATGAGTACTGAGAAGGATTCGCATCTGGTCCAGATCGGGTCCACGTTGTCTTCGGAAGAACACGAGCGCTTAGTCGCTTTACTAAAAGATTTCAAAGATGTTTTCGCGTGGTCCTATGAAGACATGACTGGAATCGATCTTGAGATTGTACAGCACTGGATCCCTCTTGACCCTAAGGCCCGACTCGTCAAGTAGAAACTTCTGAGAATACGTCCAAATTGGGCTCTGAAAATCAAGGAAGAGGTCACCAAGCAGATAGATGCAAGGTTCTTGCTAGTATCTGAGTATCCTACTTGGTTGGCCAACATTGTTCCGGTGCCGAAGAAAGATGGTAGAATTTGGGTGTGTGTGGATTTCAAAGATCTGAACAAAGCTAGTCCGAAGGACGACTTTCCTCTACTGTACATCGACGAATTAGTGGACTTCACCGCATGCGTTGCTCTCCTTTATGGATGGATTTTCCAGGTACAACCAGATCTTGATGGCACCCAAAGATAGGGAGAAAATTGCTTTCACCACACCGTAAGGAACCTACTGCTACAGGGTGATATCGTTCGGTCTGAAAAATGCTGGGGCTACTTATCAACGGGCTGCAACCATGATCTTGCATGATATGATCCACAAAGAGGTTGAGGTGTATGTGGACGACATGATTGTCAAGTCCAAGGAAAGAGAGGGCCACTGCACCGCCTTGAAGAAATTTTTTCAACGGATTAGAGAATATCGGTTACGATTGAATCCACAGAAATGCGCTTTTGGTGTCACAGTAGGGAAAATGCTGGGGTTCTTGATTACACAAAGGGGCATCAAAGTCGATCCTTCCAAAATCAAGGCCATACTAGAAATGCCACCACCAAGGATTGAAAATGAGGTGCGAGGCTTTCTGGGAAAAGTACAATTCACAAGACGGTTTATTGCAAAATTAACCTTGACTTGTGAACCACTATTTGGTCTCCTGAAAAAAGGAAAGAAGTTCCAATAGGATGATCGATGCCAGGTTGCTTTTAAGCAGATCAAGCAGTATCTACAGAACCCACCCATGTTGTCACCACCAAAGCCGGGGAAGCTGTTGATTTTTTATCTGTTAGTAACCGACATGATAATGGGCTGCATACTTGCACAGGAATCTGAGGATAGAGTGGAGAAGGCCATCTATTACCTGAGCAAGAAGATGTGGGAATATGAGACCCGTTGCACTCCGCTAAAGAAGGCTTGCTTGGCCTTGGTATAGGTTACCAGGAAGTTGAGGCACTACCTGTTAGCTCACTCCGTAATTCTGGTTTCGAGATTAGATCCCATCAAATATCTCTTCGAGAAACCAGCACTTACGGGTAGACCAGCCCGTTGGTTGCTTCTTCTCGCCAAATTTGATTTAAAGTATATGACTCGCAAGTCTGTGAAGGGGAGAACAGTAGCGGAGTTCCTAGCCGATCACCCAGTGGAGGGAGACGAAGCAGTAGAGTATTTGTTCCCAGATGAGGCCATTTTGCAGGTCGATAAAAAGATTTGGACCATGTACTTTGACGGAGCGTCTAACCAGTACAGTTATAGGATAGGGGTGTTGCTAATAGCACCCGACAATTCCCATATATCTTTAGCTTTCAAACTTCGATTTAAGGTATCAAACAACGAAGCAGAATACGAAACATGTATCACTGGCTTAGAAGCTGCCTTGGAACTAGAGGCAAAATGGTTGGATGTCGTTGGGGACTCGAACCTGGTTGTGTCTCAAACGAAAGGAGACTGGAAGGTTAAGAAAGAAAGGATGAACATCTATTACCAAACCCTGGACGTTCTAATTCCCAGGTTTGAGAAACTAACCTTTACGCATCTGTTAAGAGAGAACAACAGGTTCGCTGACGCTTTATCAACTCTATCTTCCATGATAGACATCCTTTTGGGAGTCCAGATCTTGTAAGCGTCCCGAGCATCCGGGGAAGAGTGCGAATCCCCGTTACAGTTCGATATTGGGTCTACTACAGTTCAAAGGACTCAAATGTCACGGTTCTTAATCTTGAACCAAAGAGTCCAAATCCGAAAAATCGATTTTGAAAACAGATTTTTTGAAAAGAAGTGCCAAACATGGACTGCTTTGCCAAATACAGAGTCGTCATCTAAATGTTTTTTTTTTTAATGGGAAATTTAGGAAACCCTGACTCGGTGCCAAAGGCCACGTGTCCGTCATCACCAAAGTTGTCTCGGCTCGGGAACTTAGGTACGATTGGGGAAGGTCACTTCGTGAGCACCCCCGCTCGCCCGGTCAAAGACCGGCCTCTACTAACCATGATATCTGTTTTTGAAAACATTGCGAGTTCTTATTCCGGTTATTAGCCTAGGTTACTATGTGATGCGCACAGCATACAAGTATAGACTGAATCGCCTGAATTGGAACAAAACATTTCATGTTTGTTTGTTTGAAAATGGTTTGATGGTGCTACCCGCAGGTAGGCTAAGACATGAATTTGCCACCCTCATGTGGGCTTAGAAAAACATGATTTTGCCACTATCTAGTGGGCTTAAAACAAACATTTGATAAATTGTCCCAATTCAAATAACTCAACCTCCACCCACAGGCATTCAAGGCAGTTATATCACATAAGCATTTAGCCTCATGGTAAGCATGCTTTTCATGACAGTCACTCACACGCATGCAAGGATGCTAAAGCATAAAACTCATCGAGTACTCCAAGCCAAAACAGAAGCTTGTTAGAAATCCATGTATGGACCTAAGCATACTGAAATGCCTAATGCAACACATGCAAAGATGCAAACTATAGCAGGTTCGGCTATTCTAAACATGGCATGTGAAATGCTACGACTATCACGTATTCAATTTGGAATTTGAAATACAAATGCAGTTTGTATGATGCGCCGAGCTCGGTGCGTGCAAAACAGATGAATGATGCAAACATGCTGTCATACTGTATGCTAATTGAAATATGCCCTATATCTAACCATCATAAGCAGGTAAATAAAAGGGAAGAAAGACGTGGGGTTGGAAGACATACATCACACTCACCCACACTTATTACAATTATGCCCTCGCGCAGAGGATCTGAATAAACAATACAATCCGAAATGAAAGAATAATACAGTCCGAAATATACAGAATCCTAATTAATTTAACAGATTAACTAAGAAAAACTGTAAACTGGCATGCAAGCCAGGGGCTGCCTCGATTCTGATGAATGATATATGCTGGGCTGCCTTGCGCGGAAATCCACTGGGATGCCCCAATTAGCCTCTGTTTGCACCTTTTCTCGAAATACGTGCCAGACTCCGAAAAGTTGCTGATTCTTCATTTTTGCTGCAACAGAGAGCAGGAAAGGGGCATAGCAATGTATTTCACAAATATATGCATGCCTCGATCCTCGTGCCACCAATCACGCATCTCGATGCACGATGGCCGAGGAATCGGATTGCATATCTCAATATAGAATGAATGCGTATGAATGCGTCAACAAAACCTAACTCCCTCATGGGTAATCCGAAGTGTCGGTGACTTGGGAATTGAGACCCATTCCGTCGCTCGGAGGACGAAACGTGCCTCGTTTCCCGTGCCCGGGCTAACTCCTATCCCAAACACGATGCAATATGCATGATATGCATGAAATGTAGCTAATATGCAATCCTAACATACACAATGTCATGGAATGGCATACACGCTAAACGAGATAACACGCAACCAAGCATACACAATGCTACGGATGAAATGACATAATCACGATAATGGGCTTACACCAACATGAGAGAGCCTCAACCACACTCACACAGGAGGCCATCGGATAAAAAAAGAAGTGCCTCGAAATGCGTGCACACGGGCACGCAAATCGAGGCAGTGACATAAAGGCATGAAACGGCCTGAAATATGATATACAATGAGACTAAAATGAGATGTCTCGAAATACGTGCCCACGGGCACGCAAACCGAGGCAATGGCATACACGATGCAACGAGACTAAAATGGCATACAGAATGCAAAATGGACTTACACTAACATGAGAGAGCCTCAGCCACACTCACATAAGAGGCCGTGAGATGAAAATGAGATGCCTCGAAATGTGTACACACGGGCGCGCAAACCGAAGCGATGGCCCTAAGGCATGAAATGATATGGAATATGATATATAAACATGCAAATAGAATTTTAGCACTGAAATGTGGGGAAAAACAGTCCCGAAACATGGCCAAAGTGCACCCGAAGCATGGAATGATCCCGAAATGCGATATTAGGCGCCCGAAATGGCCTATAGCTATGCAATGCATGCACAATATGGACATGGAATGAAAATACAGTAGCAAGGCAGCCCCAAGACAAGCATTTTTCAGTCATAAAAAGGGCTAAACAGCAAGCGCACATAGGATTAAGCAAGAATGCAAAAATGGCTCCCCAAGAGGGGTATTGAAGTAAGTGATATATGAAATGCCCAAATGGAAAAATATCCTTCTACAACACTGATTAGGGACTAAAAATATGAACATTTACAGTAGATGACATCCCCCAACTCAGTATGAAAACATGCTAAAAATGTCATGCAAGAACTAGGATACATAAGGCTATAACATGAGGTACCCCAAACATTCATCAAACCAGAAAAGACCCTTAATAGAATATGTCAAGAAGATCAAAATATGACTCTTTCCAGTTCTGATGGCCGAAAAAAGAAGCTAGATAAGCTTAAAAAAGCATGCAAAAATGGGGGTCAAAGAGGGGTATAATGACAAGTATAACATGGGGACCCCCAAAAAGGTTGATCCCTTCTACAATGTTGTAGAGGGACACAAGATAAGCCTACTCATAGTTCATGACATGCTCCAAAATAGACTACATGTAGGCCAAACAAATCATGCAAACTTACGGTAAATAGGAGAGATTATGAAGCAAGTACAAGATAAGGGGCCCAAACAGAGTTGAGCCCTTCTTCAATGTTGAAGAGGGGCTCAAAATAGGCCCACTTAAAGTTTACATTATGCTCGAAAACAGATCACTCATAGGCTAGAAATTTCATGCAAAATAAAGGCATACAAGATGGTATTGAAGAAAGTACCAAATGGAGGGCTCAAACAGGGTTGAGCCCTTGAACAAACATGAAGAATAGCTCAAAAGGAGGACCCTTTCAGTTAGGGTAGGAGCCTAAAACAGTGACCAAATAGGCTTAAGAAAAGAAGCAAGAAAATGCTACAAAAGAGGGAGATGGAGACTTACCCTTGTAGACCTTTTCTTTTCTACCTCATGGCTTGAGGAATGTTTCTTCTAAGCCTCTGAGAACCTCTCCTTGCTGCTAGAAATGGAGTGGTGGTGGTGGTTGTTGATGATGATGAAGAAATGGCACCAAACTTGAGAAGAATCAAAGAGATGGAGATGGATATGTGTTTGTAAGCTTGAGGCAAGTGTTCTAACTCTTGAGGGAGAGAGAGAAAGAGATGTATGCATGCAAGGATGGTGAGTCCAAGTGTGTCAAAGAGTGTAGGCCTTAAGGGATTAAGTTCCCTTGCTTACAAAATATCCCCCGAAATCAGATATTTTAGGGGATAAAGCTATACAGCTGCCATGCACACCTCCCAAGGAGCATGGCCGGCCAGCCATTTTTGATGCAGGTGGCCGGCCGGCTACCCCCTATGGCCGGCCGGCCAAGGGTCAAAAAGGTCACTGTGAATTTCTGGCCGGCCACCAGATATTGGTGTCCTCCCAGGTCTCCTCATCACAACCCTATGGTTCAAAATTGACAACTCTAAAACAGGAGAGAGAATAGGCCACTTTTAAGAGGGGTTCAAAAGGTCCAATTGCAATTACTAGCCGGCCATGTGTTTTTAGGGTCCTCCCATGTGTGTACAACACAAATATGTGGTTTTGGCTCGAAGAAAATGGCCCTAGGGTGTTCAACATTAGCCCGGAAGTGAGAAAAACGGACGCCGGGGGGCGCCGGAGGAGCATAACTAGTTGCTGAGACAATTGCTGGCCTCCCACCCTCCAGTGATCTTCCTAGTGATAAAACAGAGGTACCTGCCAAAAATGAACAAAAACCGATGCAAAACGAATGCTCGGGGGCCAAAACCATGATTCGGGTCCCAAAGGCCGTTAAGCACCGAAAGTGGTATTTGGCCACGAAGTGGGTATCTAAGACCTCAGTGTCCCTCGAAAGGGAGTAAATGAGATGCATGCCAAAAACTGGAGGAATCGGAGATGGTTGGGTGGTCCCGAACCGAGGCATCTGACAGCGACTCAAAAATCGGAACCGACTCCGAAAAGGACAAAATGGCCTCTGACCACGAAATGTAGCCGACTCTTGAGAGATGGTCTCGGACCTCTCTCCCTCAGGAAAGAAAATAGAGAAAATCGAGTCCGGTTCGCAAATCGAGACAAGGCACAGAAGAGAGTTCGGAAGTCCGGAGGCAGGGCGCACGGCTGCGACTCTGAGACTTCTGAATGAGCACAATATGCAACATCACCGAGCGCTCAATCCGTGACGTCTGAGTCTTAAGGTCGGTCAAAAATGGGGTGTCTACAGATGCGTTTAATCATTATTGAACAGAGATATATGCCGGCCTACAAGCTAATCGCCGCAATGGAAGAAGTACAAGATCAGAACCCCTAGTATCATGATATCTGGAACTTCTTAGAAATAGAGGCTTATCCACTAGGGGAAAATGCCAAAGATAAGAGGGCAATATGGCGAATGGCTGCTCAGTTTATCATCTGTGGGAGTAAATTATATAAAAGAGGCCATCTGGGAATGTACAAACTGTGTGTTGATGAAAAAGAGTTGAAGCGCCTAATGGAGGCCATCCACGGAGGAGAGTGTGGATTGCACATGAGCAGAGTGATGCTAGCTCGGAAAATTCTCAGACAGGGTTACTACTGGTCAACCATAGAGGAGGATTGTATTGGTTTTGTTCGGCGATGCCACAAATGCCAAATTCATGCAAATCGCATGAATATCCTGTCGTCAAAGCTATATAACTTGACTTCACCATTTCATTTTCAGTCTGGAGAATTGATGTTATTGGGGCAGTTACTCCGAAGGGGTCAAACGGGCATGAGTATATCCTGGTGGTAATAGACTATTTTACAAAGTGGGTTAAGGCCCAATCCTACGCAGTGCTAAAAGTGTCACATGTAGCCAAGTTCATCAGGAATAACATCATCTGTCGTTATGGGGTCCCGAATGAGATCATCTCGGACAATGGTTCCCACTTCAAGAAAGAAGTGATCGACTTGTTGGAGAAATACAACGTGGCTTTTCACAAGTCATCCACATATCGGCCACAAACCAACAGAGCTGTTGAGGCCACCAACAAGAACATCAAACACATTCTACGAAAGCTAGTGGAAACCTACAGGGACTGGCCAGACAAACCTACATTTGCTCTTTGGGGCTACCGGACATCAATCTGATCTTCTACTGGGGCAACTCCGTATTCTCTGGTTTATAGGATGGAAATTGTTCTACTGATTGAAGTTGAAGTTCTGTCACTGCGGGTTATAGCTGAGTGCCAGTTAGCAGAAACGGATTGGCAGCAAAGCAGGTTTGAGGAACTAATGTTGTTTGACGAGAGGAGGCTGAAAGCACTGTACCATGTCCAACATTATCAACGCAGAATTGCCAAGGCTTTCAACAAGAAAGTTAAGTCCAGGAATCTGAAAGAAGGGGATTTAGTTCTCAAAGACAACCGAGCTCCCATTCACGACCATAGGGGCAAGTTTAGATCCAATTGGACTAGTCCTTTCATCATCAAATCTATCTGGTCGGGTGGAGCTGTCATTCTTATGGACTTAGATGGCCTTGAATTCTCCCAACCAATCAATATGGACAAGTTGAAGAAATACTACCCTTGAGAGGCTTGTTAGGCTGAAAACCCGAAAGGGCAACCTAGGCAAAAGTTACAGCACAAAAAATTTGAACTAAGAAAAACTGAGCTCGCAAGGTTGAAAACCCAGAAAGGGCGGCCTTGGCAAAAGTTAGAGCACAAAAAGAGAGTGTTAATACCCGAGTGAACCCGAACCGAACTACGTAAGGCTTGATTCCCATCTTCGGGATACGTAGGCAACTTTATCCTGAAGTCCAGCCATAAACACTTCCAAATCAACTGTGTCCATGAGATTGTTTTAGGCATCTTTGTCTTTTCTACATCCAAGAGTTCGGTTGTGATCTTTACTATGAGAGCTGGTTACACTGCAATATTGTTCAGACAAAGGACAACTTTCCATTTGCTGGATTTGGGGTTGGACATCTCAAGGATAGATTCCGGGTGTGTCCAGTTGTGATCCTTATCGAAAATAGTTTTGAAAAGTTTTAATAAAAGTTGATTTTGTTCAAATTAATCTTTTTACAACTTAGACCATTTTTGGCCCAAACGAGAAATTTTCAGTGCCCACAACCTTCAATTTCATTGATTTTAATACAGAGTTCTCTACCTCTTGATACAAATCGAAGTTGCTTTTTATTACATTCAAAAGGAAAAATTGAAAGTATAGATTAAAGCAACAAACTTGGGGCATTGATGAGTCAGGTGTTCCTGTGTCCCCTCCCAGAGCTTGTGGAAGCTTCAGATGCTAAAGTAGGCTCGGTTTGTGCTTCATCTTCAAGCCAAGCTATGCATTTGCCAGAAAGGGCACAACTGAAATTGGAAATGGGAGCCAAAAGTTCTCTTGTCCTCTATGCAGTGGGATATCGAGCTAGTTGTGAACCTCGGATTGGAAATGAAGTCGGGTACTCTACTCCCTCTTCTGGGTAGGTCTGGTCATGTCCAAACTGACGCCTAAATCGGAATGGAAAGTAGAAAACACAATGTGTCAAGCCAATCAACTGAATGACAAGTTGTCGAGACATGCTGTAGTTCATCTTGGGCAGATCAAACTAGGGGCAACGCCAAGCGATGTCAGCAGCAGACCTGTTGCACATCCAGTGGCACCACCATCCCTCGTTCGGGAAATTAACTAGCTGTTGGCGAAAGAAATAGCCTCGTGTTGAATATGTAGGGCAAGAGTCCACTACTTTCAACCTATCTATGAGCCATATTTGGGGAGGGATGAAAATAAGAGAGATTAAAGAATAGAGAGGTGTATGTGGAAGGAAAATGTGAGAAAGGGTTTTAGAAAGAAAAACAGAGCTTGAGGGCCGAGTGATGTAAGAAACACATGTGAGCGGGGTGGGAAACATATCTGCAAGAGTAGTGGACTTCCTGCGAATTTGGTCACCTCCCGGCGATGGAAAGCATCCTAGCCCATCAAAGTTTCGGCTAGTGTCAAGCCAATACAGCTCTTTCCCTCTTTCAAGCCTTGAGCTACTTCGATCAAGTGAATGTTAGACCCTCCGAAGCCAGGGGCAAGCATGAAATGACCCAACATACACAAGCAAAGGGCATATTGCCGAAAGCCTTGCCAAAAACGGTTGCCGTGGTCACCAGCGTTAGAAAATATCTTCTATTGTGAACCAAAGATCGGACATTGTGTAAAGTAAGCCTACACATCTTTCCTAAAGCCTGGATGTGGCTAAAACGGGATTAGGGCAGGATTTCTTCGTCACGCCGGGATTCCATCAAAACTTGGAATTCTTTGATTGTCGGGCATATCTCCTGCCCCCCAAAGCTGAAAACATGTGTAACCGGGTTCTAATATCTAGCCGCGACGTGGAGGAACGGAAAACACAGTGAGGTACGGCTCAGCGGGAATAGTGCATTTATCCCGAAACCTCGGAAGTTCACATTCTTCGAGCCATCTAAAGCTGCAATCCAATTCGAGAGTTTTTCAGCAAAGAATGGCTCCATCTGTGGCAAAAATAGAGCTGGAATGAAGAAACCACGAAGTTGGAGCTTTTGTAGAAGATAAGGTAGTGAGTGGAGGCCAAGTGTCAACGTTTTGGAGGTTCTGCACATTGATGGCTGGCAGGGCTCATTGATGGCTAGCAGAGGCTCATCAATGGCCGGCAGGGGCACATTGATGGCCAGCAGAGAGAATAGATGGCCAGCAGGCCATCCTTCATAGCCAGCAGCCTCCCTTTTCTGCCCACTGTCTTTTTTTGTGAAGATCCAGTTGCATGCAGCAGTTGTATTCTACTATTCACGTCTTTTGAGGTCTTGTTTTGAGTCCCTTTGGGCTTGAGCATGTTTATTTGAGTTGTATCCATTTGGTTTTACATATTGAGTTGTATTTGTGTTGTTTATCAAGTCCTTGTTTTACTTATCGAGTTGCATTTGCATTCATTGTCGAGTTGTTGTTTTGTTTATCGAGTTATTTTACTCTGTTTGTCTTTTCAGTTGTTGGTCGGTTCATTACCTGATTAAGACAATGCTAATCGAATGTGTAGTTTTCAATCAAGATCAATCTCTTTTATGCTATGCGATGTTATGCGATGCTCAAAATGCAAAATGTAACACTTTTTAATCAAAAGTTGTTTTCATTCTAATCATGGTCACTTTTTGCAAAAGAGTACAAGTTTTTAAAGAAATAAAACTCGTCTGAACTGTACAAAATACCAATACTACTAGCAAAAAGAAACTAAGTCAAAACATAGATAGATCAGCACCAGCTATCTTAGGCTCGAGAGGCCCTCTTCGTTCTCTTCCTCGGTGGAGCGGACTCTGAAGCACTGTCTCTATCGGCGCCACTGTCCGAATCTGAATCAGAGTTTGAATCGGAGCCCTCCTTAGCCTCCGCAGCCTCACCACTAGTAGAATCCGAGCCAGTGTCATCGTCTCCATCCTGAAATGACTCTGACTGTAGACTCGCTACTTCCTTATCCTCGCTCATCTCATCATCATCGTCGCCTAAAATGGGCTCTAAAGGGCCGCTCTGCGCCGCCTAGCTTTGCCTCGCCACGTGCACAGAGCATCTCCCTCTCCTCGCCGCCGGAGGAGGTCTTGAAGGTCCAATCATGCCGCATCATTGTCGAGAAGGTGGGACCTAAAAAGGCAGTCGGTGTATATCAGCCGTAATATGTGTATCAGAGAGTGGTGTGTAGAATAGGTACATGCAGAGTATGAAAGCAATGTGAGAATGCAGCACGTCAGATGTGATCTATACATGCAGTGTATCAGTGCAGGGTAAAGAAGTGTGCAGTTAAAATGGCAATTTCAGTATATCAGCATAGATTTGATGACCGTAATACAAGAAAACTGAAAAGTTCTACCTTAATGCCATGGAAGCCAAGTATCGACTCCCTCCTCAAGATTATGCCCTCGAATGAGGCCAACATCTCAAGTAACCCCCCAATGTACTCTGTGGAGGACTGCAAATGCAATTTGAAATGATCAGTATTTGAAATGAATGAATGTCTAAATATCTAAGCAAGAATGTAAAATGAAATGAAAACTGAAGTGCATACCAGAGGCGCATCAGGCGCCCTGACATATTTGTGGCCAGGCAAAGGAGGGTCGATCAGAATTTGGTAAGCCACTCCAGAGTACCGCCAACTGTCAGCTCGATCGGAAGCTCCGGCCAACCAACCCTCCGCTCTGCCTAGGGAATCCCTCTGCCATGGGCTGTGCTCGCCCGACTCACTCTGCGTGTCACCCTTACGACAGGAGCTCTCACTCCCTCGCCCCCGCGAACACCGGTCAAAGGTGGCATCAAGTGTGTCTGGATGAAGGTCGCATAATCGCCCTCTACACGGAAGTAATCCACCTCCGGCCCTACCATGAACTGGATCACCTCTTTGGCAAACAGTCCATGTGTCGCTCTCATGGACACTAGAGGCGCCATCGGTATGAATGGGGCAGACAAGCCCAAGGTCTGGCGCGCGAAGCGTTCGCTCAAGAACCAGGCACGGTAAAATGGGCCCTCGAGAAGAATGCGATGGCTGGTGACGACCCGAGCTGTATCATACTGGGCTCGAAGCCCTAACGGTATCTCGGCCCAGGGCTGCCATATGATTTGAAATGGAAATAAATAGATGTTTAGTTGCAGTTAATCATTAATGTGTGGATTCAAATGGTTGAAAAGTAAGATGGCTTTGCTATTGGGTTACCTCATGTGCCGCGACCACATCAAAATACTGGCGGAAAAACATGAAGTTTTCCCGGGTCCTACGGCGGAGCAGGCCGTCATATACCCAAGAAAATAGGATTGTCACTAGAATCTCCTCTATAGACTGTGGAGCAAAAGCCGGCAAGTATGCGTACACCCATAGCTGCAGGGAAAGTGCAATGATATGCAATCAATATAGCATGAACAAATGTAGAAAATGCAAAGCAAAAATCATATAGTGCATGAGCAGGTATAGAAAATGCAGAGCAGAAAGTACATGTGTTGAACAAATGTAAAGCGAAAAGGGAGAACTAAGCTGTGTACCTCCTAAGCCTGCTAGTAGCCTCCAATCAAGCTCCCACTCATGCTGGAAGTCGAGCTCATGTATCAGTACAAAGTGGTGAGGCCGACTCTGCCCCAATCATAGAACTGAACTCGATGGAGCACTACTAAGGTGCTTAGCAAATACAGACCCACGGTATTCCACCTGATCGAAAACAAGGTGGTACCGAAAAGGAACATGAGGAAGCCTGTGGCGTACTGCTCTGTCACCTCAACTGTCTCGGGCTCAGTCCCCCTG
The DNA here is from genome assembly GCA_025200525.1 of Camellia lanceoleosa. Classification (NCBI taxonomy): domain Eukaryota; kingdom Viridiplantae; phylum Streptophyta; class Magnoliopsida; order Ericales; family Theaceae; genus Camellia; species Camellia lanceoleosa. The sequence continues at coordinate 67,583,383 of CM045768.1, read as the reverse complement.
AACTGCTCCTCAAACCAGCTGTACCGGACCATGCCTGCCCGTAGTATCGGTGGATGTGCCCCTAGCAGCGCGACCTATGCTGCCTCTCACTCCCCCATATCAGGATCAAGAGGGATCAGATCACCCCTTACGCCCAAGACAGTGATCATGGCAAAGTCGTAAGGGGTCATCATCATCTCCCCCATGGTGGAAAAGTGGAAGAAGTTGTTGGTGTCCCACCACCTCTCCACTAGAGCCCCTAAGAGAGGGCAGCTCGCTACAACCCGAGTCAAGCTGGACCAAAAGATACCGAAGCCTATCTCATCAATAATGTCACAAACCTCAACTAGGAGCTCCCCGTACCAATCTCGAGCGGTCGTCGTGCCACAGCCTCTAAAGGAACGGGATCCGTCTTGTGATAATGCATGAGATGCAATCAAATCAAGCAGTGATGATAGTACAGTTGGATCAAGGCAGTCTATGAAATCAAATCAAAACAGTGCAAGAAATGTAAATAGTTAAAGATAGTACTGCAGAAAAATAGTTTTCGTACCTCTATGGCGATGGCCGATAAATGAGACACTGGCTTTTTCAATAGGAGGTCATCTGGCGCATCCTCAACAAAGTCAGTAAAGGATTTGATGCCTTCTACAGCGGGTACTATGTGAGTCTGAGGATGGTACCTTGCTAGATCCAAGGGGCGTATGCTAAGCGGTAGCAGCTCTAGCTCGGCCTCAAATTCTGCCTCAAAATCTACTGGAGGAAGCTTGGGGAGAGCCCCGTCATCAGGAACATCATCCGCCATCTGAAATAGGTGCAAAATGAGAAAAAATGAGGAAAAATGAAGGAAAATGGTGAAACTTAAAATATGTCAACCCTAGGAGAGAGGAAAAGTCAAAAAAAGTTAAAGTCGGGAAAAGTGCACAAACCTTGAGAGAAACTTGAAGGGAATAAGCCTAGAATGGTGAAAATGAGGAAAGAAGCATCGAAATCAAATTATGATCGGTTCAAAGTGAAGAGAACTAGGAGGATTTAGCGAATAAAGTTTGTATAGGGTGTTGGAAAACGCATAGAAAGTGTGGATATAAAGAGATGGAGCACTTAGATAGAGAGGGAAGTGATTTTCGTGCAAGGGTTTGTGGGGAAATGAAGTTTGGAGTTGTGTACTTAAAGACCCAAGAGTAAAAAGTCCAAATTGCCCAAATCTACCATTGATGGCCGGCAGTGGCACATCGATGGCTGGTAGTGGTACACTGGTGGCCGGCAGGGCACACTAGTGGCCGGCAGGTGGCCGACAACTCCCCCTGGTGGCCAGCAGGTTTCCACAGGCCTCCCCTGCATCTCTAGCTCTGTTTTGTGTCCTTGGATTCCAATAAATGCAAGGGAGTGTGCAGAGTTTGATTCAGAGTGTCTTCACGGAAGCTTAGAATTGCATTTCCAGTGCGCGATGGTCATCGCTCATCAACATAAACAAGGTGTATCCTTTTTAACATATTGCAACTCTTTCGAGAGGTAAATCAGAAGTTGCCTTTGAGTTGTCTTTATCAAACACGCTTTTGTCGTTGCATAGAATGTGCATTTTTTTGTCGTTGCATGGAATATGCATTTTGAATTGTTGCATAGAACATGCATCTCCATGTTTGCATAGCGTACGCAGGTGTTGCATTGAATATGCATTGTTGATTATTTTGCACAGAACATGTTCTCACTTGGGCTGCATTGAATATACTTATGTTTTGTTTCTTCCATGTTGTGCATAAAACATACCTCTAATATTGTGTCACGGTTATTCATCTCACATGAAACATGCATTTGTATTGTATTGTACTTATCGAGTTTCTTTCTTAGACAGGCACGATATTGTATGTACGGTTCATTCAGAGAATTCCGGGTGAGATCATTCTCGTCCCTTGGACTCCTTGTTGGTTAGAAACATTTGAGTACGCCCGGTGTTTACACCGACTCGTTGTTGGTTAGAAACATTTGGGTACGCCCGATGTTTACACCGACACCTCTTTGCTTAGAAACATTGGGACGTGTGCCTGATGTTTATACCACCCCCCCTCCAGTTAGAAGTGTTTGGAATGTGTTCTGATGCTTATACCACCTCTTTGGTTAGAAACATTGGGACGTGTGCCCGATGTTTATACCACCCCCCGGTTAGAACGTTTGGAACATGTTCTGACACTTATACCACCTCTTTGGTTAGAAACATTGGACTGTGTGCCTGATGTTTATACCACCCCCCGGTTAACAACGTTTGGAACGTGTTCCGACGCTTATACCACCTCTTTGGTTGGAAACATTGGGACGTGTGCCCAATGTTTATACCACTCCCTGGCTGAAGCGTTTGGAATGTGTTCCGATGCTTATACCACATTGTTTTGGTTAGAAATATTGGGACATGCTCCGATGTTTATACCACCCTCCAGTGTTTGCACCCATCATTTTCTCCTCTCGCGTGCAACGCGTTAGAACGCTACACTTTAGAAACACGTGGGCAAGTCCCGGTGTTCACCTCATCCCTTATTTCTTTATGTGTGCAGTGCGTCGGAATCTTGTTTGAGACTTCGGGTGCGCCCGACAGTCGCTCTTAGCCTTTTCTGCGTGAGGCGCATTTAAGATTGCATAGTTTTCTTACATCCTTTCTATATGAAATGCTGTTCGGCTTGTGATTCTCATGCGTGGCGTGTTTATTTCTTACTTCTTCTCATGTATGAGATTACTATACCTCGCCGGTTTGCTTAAAATGTGCCATTTTCCTTGCATGACATTTGCATATAAATGTTTCCTTACAATCTCATTGCATGATCATAAGTTATGTGCCTGCATTGTGCATATCATTTGCATTTTTCCCCAGCCTACGGGCGCCACTATGTATTGTTATCTTGAATGTTTGTCTAAGTCTTGCGGCCTTGTCAAAATGGGTCGTCTCTGGGTTTTAACATTCACTCACGTCATCTTTATGACTCTAAGTTCTGTCAAAGAGGGGCAACTGTAGACACCCCATTTTTTACCATCCTCAAGACTTGGATATTCTTGCAGGTATATCCAGTGATGAGTTTGATTGCTCGTCGAGCGCTCGAAATCCGTAGCGGAACGCCACAGGTTTGAGCTTTCCAAACCCTACATTAATTCTGTCCCATTTTTGGACCATGTTTAGGTCCTTTCAGCATGATGTTTTTGATGCACTGCCGACCATGGATTTTGTCGTGCCGGCCATCAATGAGCCCCTACCGACCATCATTGATGGCCGGCCGGCCACTAGTGTATCAGTAGATATTTTCTGATATTTTGTACTAGCTGTTTGCACAGATTAAGCCATTTTCTTGCACGTGTATGGTTGGATCTCTTTGAGGAGATTTTGCATCTTCTATATATAGAGGGCCCCTCTTGCATGTGTGGGGGTTGGAAATTTTTGAAGACAAAAAATTTCTCTCTCTTTCTCTAGAATCCTCTCTCTAAATATTTTGTGCCTTATAGCTTAAATTCTCTACACTCTTGCATATAAGCCCTTGATCAAACTTGATCACCATTGAGTTGAGGTTTCTAGAGGTCCTATTTGAGCTCTAGAATAGGATTTTGGCTTGGTTATTGTATCTTGTCTTCAAGAGGTAGAACACTTGTGTTTTAAGCTTATTTTAAATACTTGTTTTGTCATCTTTGCATACTGTTTTGAGGCTGATTTTGACCTCTGAAAGTCTCTGTTTTTATGGTTTAAAATGGTGGTTTGAGGTTTGTTTAGAGTTAGGGGTAATCTACCCTTCTTGTTACTTGATTATTAAGTTGCTGCACCAACTTTCAAAGCTTTCTAAAACAACTTTTTTTGGCTCTTTTAACCACTGAATTCCAGGGGATTTTCAGTGGCAAAAACTATGTTTTGAGGTCCAAAATGGGAGGGGGTAGCCTTCCCTCCTTGTGTCTTATTTGTAAGCCTAGATAACTTAACATGTGAGCAAGATTTTCTACCATTTTGTACCTTAATTTTAGCATGTTTTTGTTACTTTTTTGGCTAGTTTTAGCTCTGTTTTGAGCTGGTTTGGTCACTTGAGGCTTGCTTTGTATGCTTGTAGTGCAATTGTGCTTAATAGTTTAATTTGTGTAATGTGTTGGCCTCCTATTCTAGCTATTTTTAACTTACTTCAAGCATGTTTTAGGACTCCTCTTAGGCTGTTTTAGGACTGTTTTGAAGTATTTGTACCTTTGGAGCTTTGTATTGCATACCTATAGTGTAGTGATCTTCACTAGTTTGGTGTTTTTGGCTTTTAAACATGATTTGCATGAGTTGCTTGCATGTTGTAATGTCATTTTGTATGTAATTTCAGCATATACAATCTCTACAACCTCCCTCATTTCTTCACTTTTTTTTCATTTGCTTTGAGGGTTGGTTAGCCTTAGGGTTGTGTTTAAGCTTGAGATTGAGATTTGTGCTTAATGGTTTTAATCCTCTTTTGAGGGTTTCTACTAACCAACGGCATGATTTCTCTCATGCCTTAAATCATCCCTTGGTTAACATCTCTCTCATTAGAGGACACTCACCTTGGACTAAATCAACTAAAGAATGAGTTGGTAATCAAAATGAGTAAACAAAAGTGATAAGTAAAACTTGAGCAAGATAAGCATGTTGTGTTGCATTGCATGTGTTCAATTGGACGTTATATTGAACACAAGGAAGATTGGAGCATTTCATACTCAAAGTGATGAAATGAGCCAATCTCCTTAGTCTCCATTGCCTTTGATCACACATGATAAGGTGATGGCCTCGAGTCTTGTTTTGTGCATTTATTGAAATTGTACTCCTTGGATTTTTGGCTATCATGCATTGAAAATGCTTAATTGGTGGTTTTGGATCCAAGTGTGCCACTCCTTTGATATTTTGAGATGATAAAGAGGGGTACAGTACAAAAATACCATTGGAAAACCCTTCATTTTTCTCTGTTTGTGCTCTGTTGCAGTGTGGTGATTCAGAACACCAGTGGCCGGCAGTGGTTCACTCTTGGCTGGCAAGGAACATTTTTGGCTGGCAGGGGGCCAGTAACAACCAATCATGGCCGGCAACATTGGTTTGGTAAGGTGGAGTAGAAGGTTTTGAAGTGTACTCAACCCTGCAAACAGAGCCTCTAAAGAGTAAAATCGAAGGGCTTTTCGGGGCGAAAACCGAGTGCATGCATCCTCCACTTCCTGAAGCAGAGTGGTACCAGCACAGTTTAATATGTTAATTACCTAGTTAATTTGCATTGATTGTTGTAATAATTAAGTAGCTTAGCTTAACTATTTCTTCATCTTGTTTTGGTAATAATTAGTCTAATTGGTTTAATTAGATTACTTTTCCTAGCTTAGCTTAGCTTAGATTAGCTTAGCTCTTATTCATTCAGACCCTTCTTCACGAGGATGCAATGTTGTAATAAGTGTGCATGTGCATGTGCATGTCTTCCAACCCCGCGTCTTTCTCCCTTTTATTTACCCACTTTTGATGGTTAGATTAACGACATTTTCAATTAGCATACCTTATGCTCACATGTTTGCATCATTCATTTGTTTTGCATATACCAAGGCTCGGCGCATCATTCAAACTGCATTGCAACTTCAATATACTTCTTTCAATACGTGTTTAAAAGCATGTTATCAAATTGTATCATATGCCATATTAGTAGCCGAGCCTATTAATTGCATTATTAAATGTGCTGCATTAAGCATTGTTAACATAGTTAGAATCATGCATTATTTCTAACTAGCTTTTGTTTTGGCTTAGAGTACTCGGTAAGCTTTTATACTTTAGCATATTGCATGAGTGCGATTGCTATGTTGCCATGATAGCATGCTTGCCATGAGGCTATGTGCTTAAATGCTAAACTGCATGAATGCCTGTAGATGAAGGCTTGATTATTTGAATTGGAACAATTCATCAAAATGTATGTTTTAAGCCTACTTTGCGAAGTGGCAAATCATCTTTTGAGCCCATCATGTTTGATGGCAAATTCGCATTTTAGCTCACTTGAGGGTGGCAATTTCAAACCATTTTCGAAAACAAATGAGTTGAATTTGTTCCAATTCTTGCAATTTTAGTCTATACTTGCTTGTGTGCGTCACATAGTAAAGTTAGCTAATAACCGGAATAAGAACAGTTGAGGTTTATAAGACAACATATCATGATAGTAGAGGCCAATCTTTGATCGGGCGAGCGGGGGTACTCACTTCAGAACCTTCCCTCTCGTACCCAAGTTCCCGAGCCGAGGCAATTTTGGTGATGACGGACACGTGGCCTTTGGCACGAGTAAGGGTTTCCTAAATTTTCCAAAAATAAAATATTTAGGTGGCGACTCTGTAATCTGGCAAAGTAGTCCAGTTTTGACATTATTTGATTCAAAATCAATTTTCCAAAATGATTTACCGGATTGGACTCTTTGGTGTTTATCAGTTTCACATTGCACTATGTGAGATTAGATTTAGAACCGTGACAAGAGTCCGAACTGTAGAACCAATTTGAGCTCTCCGAAAGAGGGCGCGGAAAACTCGAACTACAATAAGATTTTGTGTTTTCAATATAGTTAGATATTTTGTTTGTGTTTTCAATTGGAAAAAAAAAGTTTAGATATTCTATTGTATTTTCAATTTGGAAATCCTTTTATCAAATTGAAAGGGTTGATATTTGGTATTTTTGTATGAAAAAATATAAGGCCTAATTATGTCATTTTAAAAAAAAAAATCAAATTAAATAGTTTCTGAATAAAAATAATAATGAAATAGTTTTGATAATGCATAGTTTTTTTATATGTATTTAATATTGGTATTTGACAATTTACTTGACTATCTTTTGGTTATGTTTAGTTGGATTGTTATCCCAAAAAAAATGTTGACAAGTCATATTATGTTCAAAATTTGTAAAAGTTTAAACCGCCAAACCGATTCACATCCATCCGCCAATCGTCCAATCTACTCAATCCACATCCTCTAATCCGGCAGATGGATGCAGATTATTTTTTTTCTAATCCGTTAATCCGACGAACAAATGACGGATTGGAGGTTCCCTGGTCACAACTGAACCGCGAGCACCCCTATTTTGAACATAACTTACCAATAACAAGAGGACAGCTATCCTCCGCCAAATTTATCTAGAACTCATCTACTTTGGTGTGGGTATATATCATATGTACTTTATTATAGCTTAATATAATATTATTATAAAATTTCGTAATATCAATTATAAAATGCGTAATCTTATTACAAATTAGCATAATAAAATGTTCAAAATCTTGTGATTGATATTACAAAAAAATTTTAATTTGGCTACAATATTTTTTTGTTATACCAATTTATGACGAGATTACACATTTTATAATTAATATTACCAAATTTTATAATAAAATTACATCAATTTATAATAGGATCACACCATAATAGGGGTTTCCCACTTTAAAATCTTTAAAATTTCTTTATTTTCTTTGAGCACTGACTTAAATATCAAATTTCACTCTCTTCACTAATACCAAAACTCTTAAAGCCACATTTGTTTGGCGGATTAGGTTAGATGGAATTATTAGTGAGAGGATTGTTAGTGAAGATTGTTAATGTGTGGATTGTTAGTGAGGGGATAAAGTGAAAGTGTGTTTATTTTGATGATAGTATGGGAGATGATTAGTGATGAGATTGTGAAATTATTGTTATATAAAATAAATAAATAAATTATTTCTATATTAAAAAAAAATAGGTCACTTGGTAAAAAAAATAAAATTAAAAAAATAAATTTTTTATATAAAATAAACTCAATCTCCTTTACTATTTTCCTAATCCCACCTAAAATTTACCCAAGCTAATCTTCCTACAGATGGGGATTACTAAGCCCCCTTCACTACTAATCCTATGATATTTTGTTGCATCCAAACAAGAGTTAGGTAGGTCCCACGAATTGATAATCTAATCCACCCTCCCAAATCCCCAACCAAACATCGCCTAAAGATCTAGCCACCATCACACCTCCCACTATCATCATCCAAACACAATAGTATATTCAATTGTCCTTATTTGGAACAAGATTCAAAATGTAAGGTCAAATGTGTCACAATTAAAAAGTTAGGGACCAAAGTGACACGAGTCCCAAACTGTAGAGATTATTTGTGTAATTTGTCCAAAAAAAAATTCTTCAAATACTCATTCTAACACCAAATTTTACTCACCTTCCTACCACTAGAAGCTCTTTAACTCTAGTCACCACCATCACATTTTATCATTGTTTCTATAGCAATGATTTAGAACACTAATTTTAGTATTCTAATGGAACACTAATGACATGAAGAAAAAAAAAAATTAAGACCAAAACATTACATCACAGTGGATGGGACCCACTACTAGCTCATTAGAGCTAGCTTTAGAGCTCAAGAATTAGAGTTCCAAAACATTTTTCTTACTACTATTGCCACTTCTAATAACACTCCGGGATAGTTTAGGATTTATTTATTTAGTATTTTTTAAATTTTTATAAAAAAAATTATATGAAAAATTATAACAAATAAATAAATAAATTACTTATTTAAATTGTTGCCAAACCACCCCTCCTTCGCAACATTCCCACTCTCTCAACGATTTTTCATTCTTCCCAACTGACCACTACCCATCATATTATAAAATCTTACGTTTTTACCCTTTTATAATTATTTTTAAAAAAGAGTAAATTACAAATATACCCTTTAAAATTTGCTTCAAATATGAATTGTCCTTTGTAGTTTGAAAAATTACAAATATCTCACTGTCAAAAATTTTTATTTAACAGAATTAATTGAAAAAGTGAAATTTCTAATTGTTCACCTATACAATAATAAAATTATTTGAGTTATTAATTAAAATAAAATTTTAACATGATTAAAAACTGTTAATTAACTTGATGATTTATTAATAAAATGACCTATTTGTTATGAAATTAAAAACTTTAGGAGGCATAATGTAATTTCTAGAACCACAGGGATAATTTGTAGTTTAAGTAAATCTTAAGTGTGTATTTGTAATTTATCCTTAAAAAAAACACATCCAACTTTATGTGACTATTATTAACAGTATAAAATTCCAAAAATGGACAACATTAAAGCTTCAAAGTGACTGTTTCAATTATTTTTTATTTTTTTACAAAAAAATCTATAAAAAAATGAGTAATATTAAGAATCATAAAAAAAAATATCATGAAATGTTTCATGAAGATTTTTTTATTTTTAATTAGTATGTGGTGTTTTATTGCATATGTAATTTAAATATGGAGAATTTTCATAAAAAATTTCATGATAATTTTTTTCATAATCTCTACCCTTATACATAAAAAAAATAATAATGAAAATGATGTGATTGAATGCTTCAACTTTTTAATTACAAAAATGATTGGGAGTTCTAATAAAGAGTGGAGCCCATTGTGATGTGATGTTTTGACTTTATTTTTTTTATTTTTTATATTTCCTGCCACATCACAATTAGAATTCTAAAATTAGAGAAATTCTTGTGTACAAAGTGGGTAGGTGCCATGTGGTGCCTTTCTCTTCTCTCATTGGTTAAGAAAGTAGGGGTCACATTTATGTGTTGGGTGATGAAGGGATAACATGAGGGGTCTAGGCATTTGTGATTGATTGAAGGCAAAATTTTAATTATTTTACTAGAAAATGACCACCCAAAAAGGGATTCGAGGTACCTGTTGTGCACCTGCGCGTGGCAAGCACTACTTTGAGCTAAAACAGTGACGTATGATATCTTTTTGGGAATGGGCTGCTGTTGCCAATCAAAATGGCTAAGTTTTAGAGTGATGTTAAAGAACCCAAATAATCTACTAAATTTTTTACTAAACCTCTCATATAGGTGTAGGACCCACACACATGTGAGTTTGTGTGGGTCCCACACCTATGTGAAAGATTTGATAGATTATTTGGGATCCATAACATTTTCCTAAGTTTTAAAACTATGTTTGCCAAAAAACCCATGTCTATAGTGTTAAGTGACGTTATATACTTATTTTTCTTACAAAGAAATATTAAGAAATTTTGTAAACATGATCATATATATAACCAAGAATCATTATTTTGTGTTGGGCAAATTTCACTTTACCCCCTATGATTTGGGCAGAGTGCGGATTACCTCCCTAACATTTGGAAATCACCACATAATCCCAATGTAGTTACTGGACTGAAGTATACACTAACTTTTGTTAACATAATTGATAAATTGACAGTTATACCCTCATCTTCATCTTCTTCTTTGCATCTTCATCTTCTTTTTAGTTCTCCTTCTCCTCTTCTTCATTCTTCTTTCCTTTTCACAAACACAAAAGGTAGAAGGTAGATATATATATATATATATATATTCTTCTTCTTTTAAAGTGAGCTTCGTCTTCTCAAATCAATGTCGAAGCTGCTGGAGTGTACGAAAACAATTTTTTAAATTTTGAAAACAATTTTGATGTTTGCTAAAAAGCATGTATTTTTTAGAAAATTTCCAAAATAGTTCACAAAACAAGTATTATCCTAAACTGAAAACCCAACAAAATAATTCCAAAACATCAAAACCCACGAAAGGAAAAAAAATGGCAAGAAACAAACTAAATCAAAACCATATCTTGAAATGTGTTGAGAACCAAATCCAGGAACAGAAGCATTCACAAATCCGAACAAAAACCCATATAAAAAATAGACAAAAAAAAAAAAAAAGGATGAGATACACAGATAGATACATGCATAGATTACATTGCCATCTCTCATTCTCTCTCTATATATATGTTTGTATCTATCAATTTCTCTCTCTATATATACATATTCATTTTTGAAGTTAATCTTAGATTTGGGTGTTCTATTGGTTCCACAATTCGACATCTTCATTCAAGACCAACCAACCCAAATGACCCAAAAATCATCATTATCTCAATGTATCGAATGATGATATTGATGAATTCAATTCCAGAAATATATATATATATATATATATTGCTTTCAAAAAATATATATATATATATTGCTCTCAAAATATAATTAAATTTAAATTAGGTTGAAAAAGTTTGGAATTGACACAAATCTGAACAAAAACCCATATCAAAAATAGAAAAAAAAAGGAAAAAGATTGAAAATTTACAACTTCATGGACAACTCCAGTCTTTTGGTTGAATACAGTAGGTAACCCATAAGCAATTGACTTCTAATGGAAGTTGTGCGAGTGTATTGGTGATATATAAATTGCATCATATCCATATTAAGATAAATTTTAAGAGAAATCATTTAATTTCTATATATATATACATATGAGTGCTATTATTTAATTGCAGAGTAGAGAGAAAAACAACAGAAATAAGGAAAGTGAAAAAAATAATGGCATCTTAGGTAAATTTAAAGATGTAAAAAAGCTATTTTCGTCTTAAAAATTGACGTTACTCTCTACAGAGACGTGTGAGTCTCACAATCTGTTATATTGGACGAAAATGTTAACTGTGCACTTCAGTCCAGTAACCATATGGAGGTTATGTGATGATTTCCAAATGTTAGGGGGGTAATCTGCACCCAGCCCAAATCACAAAGGGTAAAATGAAGTTTGCCTTTTTATATTTAGTGATCAAAAAATATATGATAAAAACTATATATACGAATAGTATTTTCCTTAACAGTATGATAACATTTTTCTTATGTCAAGTGTTCAATTCTCTATTAAATAATAATAATAATAATAAGATAGAGAAAAGATTGGGACTCTAGTTCGTTTGGGATGTGGGTTGACTTTTTAACTTTTTGGCCATTTTAGCTATAATAACCTCGACCTATGATTAACTGTTAAACCATGATTACAAGTGCCTAATAAGTAATTAAGGTGAATTTCGCATTAATTGCGTGTGTTATATGCTATGTGAGTTTCTATCTGTTTTGCGTAAGAATATCTGTCTATGATTTTGTTCTGTTCTACGAATTGAAGGCCTTATTGGCATTCGATCATGAAATTAACTTGATTTACATGTTAGTTGGAATTTTTAGAATTTTATGGTAGGTTTGATTGAAATTCGATTTGGAACGAATTAATTAAAATAAATAATACCCATTTGCTTAGTTGAAACCAAATTTACTTAAGCCATCTTAATTGAGCCTATATAAGGCATAAATAGGCTCTAGAATACATTTTGCACTCTCATTTTATTTCCTTGAGACAACAAAACATGAGGGAGAGTGAGAGCTTAGAGAGAGAGTGAATTCAAGAAGAAAGAAAAGAGAAGTTGGTAAGAATAAAGGAAAATTTGTAGAATTGAGCAAGAAGATAGAATTCAAGAGAATTGGGAACTTTTGGTAAGTGTCATGCCCTTAAACTTTGTATTCAAGACATAAGTGGTTGAACTTAAGAGGGTTAAGTGTTTAAATTTGAGAATTGAGCTTAGATTAAAGAATTTGAGCATGATTCATGCATTGCATGCATACTTTATGAAAATTGAGTTTGAATTCCATTTTAAACCTCACATGCATGGAGTTATATTTTTCAAATGCTGGGACTTCAACATGATTTTGTGTATCACATCTCTCTTGTCCATGATTTGAGGAATCTGAACTCAACACATTGCATACATGTGTCATATGGTAAGTTTAAAATTTGATTTTGAATAATTGACATACTTTTGGGCCTTGATTTTGCCACATGATCTTCAATTCCTGATATTCTATAAGTTTTTACATGTTTTCTTGAGTTTTGGCCAAAAATGATGAGTTTTGATGTGTTTAATTTGAGTTTTGAGCTTGGAAGAGTAATCTGGAAATTTCAGATTCTGTCTCTTTGCTCGAGCGACAAAACCTGCACTCAAGCGACCGCTCTGTATTTTTCCACTTTCGCTCAAGCTACCGAAAATTGGCTCGAGCGTAAAATTCACACTCCTAGAAGTTTACAAGTTTTGTAGACTGCTCGAGCAACAAGAGTTGCGCTCAAGCGACGACTTCAATCTCACGCTCAAGCGACCGTCGAGCATGCATCAAGTGGAAAAATCAAGTAACCAGTACTTTTGCAGAGTTTACAGACCGCTCGAGCAAAGGAAGTTGTGCTCGAGTGAGGCTTTTGTTTTCAACAAAAATGACTATGTTTTGAAACTTATTTTGGCATCCCCATTGCATCCTACGCATTCCTAGGCCATAGTTAAGATATAATAATGAGGATAAGACATAAAAACACACTAAGAACAAAACGTAATAAGTTAAGTATTATCCGAGTATGTGTTTCAATCTGTGTATCTGTTATGTTTATGTAGGTCACGTGCCGTAAGCTATCCGATTTGTCTACTCTGTCTGTTTGCTTTTGGAGCCATCTGTGAGTAATAACTTTGTAAAGCTATGTTCATGTTCAAGTGTTTTCCTATATGATATGACAAGAAATGATCCGTTTTCTAAAATGCTATATTTTGTATCAATGAATGATTGTCCATATATTGGAAGGTATTTGTGGCATCCTTAGCACAAGACCCTTATCCAAGGGTAACAATACCGTGATCTATAAGCGCAAGGCCTTACCCGGGAGTAATAATACTGTGGTCTCATGGCCCTTGCTTGGGGGTAACAATATCGCGGCTCAAGTATGTTACAAGTTCCTGGTACCGAAGGTTCCTTAATGGAACTAACAAGCATAACCCTATTTATGCTCTGTATTTAATCTGTTAACGTTAATGGATATACCATGTATGACTAAGCTTGAACTCTGATTTATGTATGTGCTTTGAATAAGACTATGAAAATGACCCTGTTTCTGCTTTCTGAATCTGTTATGGGACACCATTAATTTAACATTTTACTCTGTTATTATTCACTGGGCTTCTGCTCACTATTTATATTATGTATGTAGGTGAGCAGGCACGTAACTAAGCCTAAGTTGTTGCCTAAAGAGTTTTGGGTCAGTCAGCCACCGTACCTCCCGGGAGGTTTCCTTTTGAAAGTCAAGTTTTATGAACCATGTGAAGAATGTTTTGTTATTTTGTTTTTATTATTTGTACACTAGGCTAAGTCCCTTATTATACTACTTGTATAATGAAGCAAGACTTAAGAAAGTTTGACGTCACTTTTGATGTATATATCTCAGTTTAAAATTTCAGTTCCATGTACGTCTACACAGCTCTATGGACGTTGTATTTGTATATATTTGCTTCCACACCCCTATATTATTATGATATTCAGGTTAGGGGCCTTTGGTAATCCTAGGATTACTGGCCGGTTACGACGCTAAACCTATAGGGACAGGTTTGCGTTGTGACATTAGCTTGGGGTTAAAAAGCCTCGTTTAGGATATATTTTTTTAATTTTTTTTAATTTTTATAAGAAAAAAAATGAAATGATTATAGTTTAGATATGACATTTTGTCTTATTAGCTTTTTAATCTATTTTATCTTTTTGTGCCTATTTTAGCCCTGTAGCCTCATACCAAATGAATGTTAAAACAAATGTTTAATAAAGAAGACTCTTACAATTTGACATGCATCACATGTTAGCTACTTTTATTAATAAATTATGAAATCAATTAATAGTTTTTAATGATGTTATAAATATGTTTCAATTAATAATTTAGGTAATTTTATTATTATATTAGAGAGCAATTATGAATTTCATTTTTTTTAGTTAATTCTGTTAAATAAAAAAAATTTAACAAGGGGGTATTTATAATTTTCAAAATCACAAAAAACAATCTATACTTTAAACAAATCTCAGAAGGTATATTTGTAATTTACCCTTATATTTATTAATAGGTTTTGTTTGCAAAATTTCGTAATGAATGATGTTATATGCATTAACTAATGTACTGATTAGTGTACCAATTGATGATGTGACTTAATTTAAGATATTTTTGGTATTTGTAATTTGTACAGTGAGTAGGGTCAACAATAATGTCATAACTAGTATTGGTACACTAGTTAGTACACTAAGGCTATGTTTGATTTACAAGACTAATAGTGAAGGTATTAATAATCCCATCAAATAAATGTGGTATTTACTATCCGATTGGATTAGTACGATAAATTATCCTCTTGTCCATTGTTTGATTTGTATGGGATAAAAAAACATATGAAAATAAAAGAGTATTTTTATTTTATTTTCCAATTCAGGATACATAATTTCACCCCCACTCCATTACTAAAATCCAATTTATTGGATTAATGATCCATTGTATTAATAATCCTGAAACAAAATTTCAAAACAAATACAGAATTATTGAGCCCACAAATTAATAATCTCAATCTCATATTTTAATTTTATCAATCAAACATGTCTTAATTGGTACATACAGTACAACCATTTCGTAATATTTCTTTGTAAGAAAAATAAGTATATAACTAACCTCACTTGACACTATACACAGACACGAGAGATTTTTGGCCAACATAAGACTAAAGCCATTTTGATTGGCAGGAGGAGCATTCTTCCACCCACAGCAGGCACCCTGAATTCCCCAAGAAGTCGAGAGAAGTTGAATAGCTATAGCCTCATCTCATCCTCTCTCCCAAATCAAAAAATGGCATTCCAAACCTTGCTCAGAAACCTCCGAACTGTTAAGAGATGCCACCTTCCAAACCAAACCAAACTCAAAAAATTGGAGATCTAATCACACGCACCCACAACAATCCTCACCTCACCACCTCATCTTCTCAGCCCCGCCTCTCCGACCTCACTCCCAACCATGTCCACCTCATTCTCTCCGACCCACCTCTCAAAACCTCTCAATGCATCGATTTCTTCAATTTCCTCCTCAACAACCACTCTTCCATCTCCTTCAACCTCGATCTTCATACCCATTTCGTTTTACTTCGCAGGTTAATCAAGGCAAGGAGGTTTACAGATGCTAAAAATCACCTGAACTCGCTTTCAACAAATGTAAATCTCAGGTACCCATTTTCTGATTTAGCTTCTTTCGTTGAGAATCACTGTGTTGAACCCAAGATTCTTGCTAAATTGTTTAATTTGATGCTTAAAGTTTATTCGGATAGTCAGAAGTTTGACGAGGCTTTGGAAACTTTCAATTATATGAGAAATAATGGAGTTAAAATCAATGAGACAATTTGTACAATTCATTTGATTGCCCTTGTGAGATGTGATCAGGTTGGGTCTGCTCTAGAGTTTTTGTGTCAAATGGTCGAATCGGGTATTGAGGTTTCGGTGTTTTCGATGACTGTTGTGGTTGATGGGTTGTGTACGAAGAGATGGTGGGTAGAGGAGTCAAACCCAATTCTATTACATTCAGCACATTGGTGGATGCTTGTGCTAAGAGATGGAATTTTGGGGAGTTGGATTTGATCTTAGTTTTAATGAAGAGTGAAGGAGAAGAATTGGGTGTCGAGGCTATAGTTCTAAATCAGGTATTGGAGAACGAATTCAGATCGATCATGAAAGATCGATATCGATAGTATCGACCGATGCGATATCGACGGTATCGGCGTCATGGTGTGAAATTTCAAAAATCATTAGCAATCCCTCTAAAACTCAATTTTATGCATTTTTTGACTCTTTTAACCTTAATTTATCACATTTTAATCAAAAATTTGATATATAGAGGCACTTTTGACTCATTTTCAACAAAATGATATGTGTTTATTTTAGTCTCAAGCTTTTATTTGGCATATATGTTAAACTTTTAATATAAAATTAATGTGGAAACATTTTTTTACTTATTTTCAACAATGAAATGCTTCCACATGCACAACAAATTAATAAGAGAAAGAGGGGCGTGAAAATAAATCATTCGCTTCAATCATAATCGCATATAAACAATCTACTATAAATCAACAACTCTAAAACTTAGTAATAAAAAGAATTATGTGGTGGTACAGAAGAATCTCCATATCTCACATTACTTTGATCGTCACTATGAATTGGTTGGCCTATTTCTCCATATTGATATTCCTTGTAGTAGTTATTGAAAGTGTATTAATCATAAGTAATGTTGTTGCTGCCACTGCTACTTAAAAATAAAAAATCTAAAATATTAAACCTCTTTATAAAAAAAATTGAACAATCAAGCTGTTGACAGACAAAAGTTTTGAAAACAGTAGTGAAAATCAGTTAAGCAGATTCGATACATGAGCCTAATTATACACTGCTACCTACCACTTAATTTATTGGTTTTAATAGGTCCATGAATAATGAGTCTAATAAATCAACTTAAAGAAATGAAGAAGTAAAATAAATATAAAACATACTCTACAGGTACATTGCTAAGAAAATAATAATATATATATATATATATAAAATTATGTGCATTTAAAATATATTGAGCTTCTGAACTTGTATATTGTGTATTTAAAAACAATTGCACCTGAGTTCTATACCGATAAAGTTAAGGTACTAATACAATATATATTGAAGAATCATAAATATATATATATAAATATATAAATGCTCCTAATATATATATATATATATAAATATTTGAAGAATCATAAATATATATTAAAATATATCTCATTCCCATACCATACCATACCATAATACAAATAAAAAATAACCACATAAACAGAACAAACAGAGGCAAAATATATATATATAAACCGAACACAACTTAACAAGCAAAACATGACCTATTCAGCCAAAGGAAAAAAAAACAGAGCATGACTTTATACAAACAGAGCAAACAGAGGCAAAATATATATATATATATATACCGAACTGTATCGAAAATTTTGCAGGTGCTTTGCAGGAGCTTTGCTCTATATATAAACAGAGCATGAATTCTTTATATATAAACAGAGCATGACTTTTTGTAGGTGCTTTGCTCCACTTTTGCAGGTGCTTTGCTTTGATTTGGTCGATTTTTGCTTCGTACCAGACTGTGTCAGAAATATATCGCTCGCGTATCGGATTCAGGCCGATACGTAGCGGGAATCGGCCACTACGGAAGTGAAATTCATTCACACCAGTATACCGGTGAGTATCCGACTCGGCACTCCAATATTCCGGTACGAACCGGCCGGTACGAAATGTATCGGCCGATATTTAGAACCTTGGACGACGCCTATAAATTTTTAATTGATGGGTTTTGGAGCTCTGGAAAGATCGAAGAAGCCAAAAGGATGGTGAAAAAGATGCATGAGAAAGGTTTTAAAGTAGACGCTCGTTTGTACACCTTGATTATAAAATGGTTATTGTCGATTAGGGAATATGGAAAGTGCATTTTCAGTGTTCGGTGAAATGACTGAAAGAGATGTTCGCCCTAATGTTGATACATATTACCCTTTAGTGAGTGGGCTCCGTAAGGTTGGAAGGATGGAGAGAGTGAATGAATTTGTAGATGAGATCCTGAAGAAGGGAATTGAGTTGGGCCAGGTTGGTTTTAATACTATGATTAACGTGTGTTGCAAGGAAGGAATGATAGATGAAGCTCTTGGTTTGCATGTTATCATGCAGAAGAAAGGATTTATGCTTGATGTGTTTTTATATGACATGATATCTAATAGGTTATGTGAATTGGGTCAGATGGATGAAGCGAAGACACTGTTGAGCATTATGGTGAAAAGGAGTGTGACCTTTGACATGGGTAGCTTTACTAATTTTCTTGGCAGATTAGGTCATTGTGGAAGCGAAAAGGCTGTTTCTGAGGAGAAGTAAAAGGAAGCTAATCTTTATGCTTCTCTATATTCTAATCTGATGGATAGGATATTATGACAAAGGGAAAGTTAAAGAAGTTCAAAATTTTACATATGGCATTGGAGATGTGGGTCATGGATGCATAGATACCTCTTTGTTGTGGTGATTGAATATGCGGGAAGTAAAAAAGCAGCATAAGCATTTGCAAATGCCTTAGATGGGTAGGGCATAGAATCAAGGCACATAAATGGCATGTTTTCATAATTGTCAAAGGGAGATCATGTGAAGCATTGGACTTTATAATGAGAGTGTAATTGGGACACTATTGCAATAGTAAATGGCATACCCAAAACTACACGCGAAGAGAATGGTTTAATGGTTGGAGATGATGACCCCCATATGGCAACGGTGCGCCTTCGCGTAAGAGACAAGTTGGTGTACATGCACAACCACAGAATGTTGGGAAACATATAGTCCAACTAATAAATGTGAAATATTGTTCATCCGCGGCTGACAATTTGGTGTATGTACGAACATAAAAAAATACCGCATTTGATAATGAAGAAATTCAACGAAGAAGATGATCAGTACCACCACATGATTGTTATCTACAAGACAAAACACCACCAACAGCAGTCAGGGGCCCTCCGACACCCAAGTCAGTCCTCCAATATTATCAAAATATTTAATAGACTAATTCATAGAGAGAAATTGTGTACCTCAACCCATGAAGGTATTGCCTATTTATAATGTCCAATGACTTACTTATCAAATAGATTGAATGTTTCAGAAGTACTATCCCAAACAATCTCCAGTTGTTTAGGACTTCTATAACGATAAGATTTCATATCCTGATAAGTTTTGCATAACATAAAATACTAATGCAATGTTTGATAAGAATTTGATAACTGTCATACATATGATAATTTATAATTACGCCACGTGGTAGTGTCGAGACCCATGTAATTCCTGTAGTTATTTTTATTCCCTCTCAATTGCCCCCAAGCTTTCATTCTCTTTGAACCCAGTGAAAGGGTGAAAGCTTTTTATTTTTTTGATAAAAACAGTCGTGTAATAATGCCTAGCTAAAACCATACATGGGTGCTGGGGCTTATTCCAAAATGCATAACTTTATTAGGACTTATTCTGAAAATGCCTAACCTCGTTAGGACTTATTTCGAAAATGCCTTGTTAGGACTTATTCCAAGAATACCTAACCTCGTTAGGATTTAATCCGAAAATGCATAACCTTGATAGGACTTATTCCGAAAATGTCTAGCCTTGCTAGGACTTATTTCAAGAATGCCTAACCTCATTAGGACTTATTTCGAAAATGCCTTGTTAGGACTTATTCGATGAACACCTAACCTCGTTAGGATTTATTCCGAAAATGCATAACCTTGTTAGGACTTATTCTAAGAATGCCTAATCTTATTAGGAACTACCAAAGCACCAACTTGCTTATTGGCAAGCAAAACCTGCTTGGTAAGGAATCCCACTATTGGACAAACCACCAACCTGCTCTGTAAAAAATTTCAAAGTTGGTCAAACTTGCTAACCCACTTTGCCGAACAAAACCCACTCGACAAAGATTTTCCAAGTTGGTCAAACCTGCCAACCTACTTTGCTGAACCAAACCTGCTTGACAAAGATTTTCAAAGTTGGTCAAACCTACCAATCTACTTCACCAAGCAAAACCTGCTCAATAAAGATTTTTCAAGTTGGTCAAACCTGTCAACCTATTTTGCTCGACAAAGATTTTGGAAATTGGTCAAACCTGTCAATCTACTTCACCAAGCAAAACCTGCTCGACAAAGATTTTTCAAGTTGGTAAAACTTGCCAACTTATCTCTTGCCCAAACCAGCTTGGCAAAGAGATAAAATTTGTAACCAAAGAGTAGTGTAATTCATATTGCCCCTATGATCCATAAAGCGCGAACTCCATCTCAGCATATTTTACTCAAATAATAGTCTTCATCCACGTGTATAAAAACTCATATTTTTCAGATAATAAAAATCTGATATAATAATTTGAACTTCTAGGTCCCCGTGATCAGAATAATAGTGCATAAAATTCATAATTGATAATAATATTTCTATGCCGAGAATAATAATACATAAAATCCATACTTCACAGATAAAAATCCGACTGTTGGCTACATATTTTGTATAAAGCCAATCACAGTTCGACACGTGGCATGATGAGGGCAATACGGGAAGACAATTCAAATCTTCGATCGTAATTGTACACGTGGCAGTTATTATTGGTTTTTATAAGATTTGCGTAGCACTAGATCAGCAAAGAGATGCAAAATGACGTGACTTCAACGGTTATTCATATTTAAATTCAAAATCATGAGGGAAGCCTAAATTGCAGATATGGCATAGTAGAGCTAACTATAAGGCAACATGATCAGCGATCATGGAGGAACGATTCGACGGTTAGAAATACAGTTTGATGGTTGTCATTGAAAAGCATAAATAGCAGAGAAGGCCCCAGAAAGTGGCCCAGACTCAGATCCAAAAAACAAGTTTTATCTACTTTATTTTTCCTTCCAATTTTTACATTTCTTGTTCTTTACATTTCTGTACTTCAAATTCCTGCACTGCATTTCGTTCATAGGAGTAGTTTTCAAGTAGCTTGTTGTTGTAACCTCTACGAGGCTGATTTGGATCTTTGTAAGTCTTTCATTACTTAATGAAATGCTATGATTGTTCTTCATTTAATCATTGTTTGCTTAATTCTTCGAAACAAAGCCACCAGTAAAAGTCCTCTTCATTGAGGCTGAAAGAACTAAAACATAATCGTCTGATAATTGGTTAGCAATTAATATTCTGTAAGGACTGATTGATCCTTGCTGGCACGCTTATAATTACAAAAATAACCCTCGAAAGCCAAAAAGCCAACATATATTTTTGGCACGCCCAATGGGACTAATTGAAATGGCTAGACGTAGGAGACAAAGAGAAAATGAACGCTTGGAAGAAGGCGTGGAAGGAGAGGTAGAAATGCCTAATCCAGAGGATAATGTGATAACACATCCTGTGGAAGCACCTATTTTATCAAAACCTATGGTCGAACAGACCAGCACTTCGAAACAAGTACCACATGTTCAAAATATTGGACGAGGCCAAGAAATTGGACTATCCACTATTCCATCTACTTAGCCAATGAATCCATGGGGTGGCCTAGTAGATGCCATGGGACAGCCGTTAATAAACACAATGGAAAGGCGGGCAACATCCTTTTTGGATCGAATGAATATTCATCAACCAACTAACACAAGGCATACAGAAGAAAATTCAAATGTCCCTCAACAAGGATTGGCTAGAGATAAATAGCCTATGTAGAGTAATGGACATACTAATGATCAAACTAGTAACCAAAACTATGAAAAACCATCACCTCAATCTTGGTATGAGCCTCTTTCGAGGCCTATGGCAAATCAAAATGCCTCCTTACTTAACAGTGAAGCCATGCAAATTGGTGGATCTGGCCCAACACAAGAAAATAGTATAAGGATGTTTCCAAATTCCATGTTCGAAGACATACCTGGCACGATGGGGTTCATTAATCCTTTGTTCGAATTTGTACCAAGGGGGTTGGAAGGGACACAACACCTGTTCAGCACCTTTCGCAGGTCCTTTCGCAGGACAGGTTCAAAGGGGTCACACATACCCTCAACGGTAGCCAGCACCACAGGGACAACCAGTTCCAAACATACCACCCTATGGACCAAGAGGACCCCAGTCACAAGGTTGTCCATCAAATTCTGTGTTTGTTTCTCTAGTAGTGGTTCAACAGGCACAAAATATGGTCCCTAGAGACCAAATTGTTGATATTGTTAGAGAGATGTGTAGACCAATGGCTCGGGGGGTTCAAACTCCTGTGTGCAGGAAACCATACCCAGAATGGGTAGATAGGGTACATGAATACCCAAGAGGCTTCAGGATACCAGACTTTGCCCTTTTTTATGGGAATGGAAACCAGTCAACGGTTGAGCATATCGCTAGGTTCGCTCTTAGTGTGGTGAATTTACCAATAATGACTACATGAAGTTAACATTGTTCCCAAATTCTCTAACTAGGGCAGCCTTTGTATGGTATATTAACCTTACACCTGGCTCTATCCAAACTTAACAACAAACAGAGGAGGCGTTTCATGCCCAATTCTTCCAAACAGAGCCACAAGTTTCTATGGCAGACTTGGTAAGATTGAGTCAAAGGCCTGATGAGAAAGCTACTCAGTTTATTTCCAGATTCAAAAGAGCACGAAACAAATGTGGGATCATCTTACCAGAGCCTGAATTTGTGAGGTTGGCTCAAAATGGTCTAGAGTTTAGGTTTCGAAAGAAATTTGACTCAACTAAGTTTAGAGACTTAGTGGAACTAACCTATAAGGTGTCTAAGTATGAAGCATTACTAGAGGAAGAGCAAGATCGAAGTAATGCATCATACAAAACGTATTATAGAGATCCTAATTATGAGATTGATGTGAGAGAGATTGTGGGAAAAGAACTTGTGATCTATGAGGCATTAATTCATAAAGACACAACAATAGACCAGCAGTTTAAAAAGAAAGACCTTCATAGGAAATACTCTTTCAATTTAACAAAGGCATATGACATTTTTTATCATTTGCTTGTGGCAAACTTCTTAAAGTTACTAAAAGGAGTCAAAATTCTATCTCCAAAGGAACTTAAAGGAAAAGTGTATTATAAATGGCATAATTCTTGGTCTCACTCAACTTTCAAGACAAGATCCAAGAGCCAATTCGAAAAGGGAGTTTAAAATTCCCAGCTAAAGCAAAAAAAGCCATGGGGATTGACACTAATCCATTCCCAGAAATTGGGGAAATGGCAGTCAATGTTATTGTGTCAAACTTTCAGAACTTGTCCTTGAAAGAATTGGAAGAGGTCAATGTGCAAATATATGTTGCCAGCCAGACTACTGTCAAAACATATGCTAAAACTTTACCAACTGTTGGACAAGGCTTTACAGGTCAAAAGAAAGACTCTGATGAAGAGGCACTGGATGATGATTCTTTAAAGGCGGCTGTCATACAAAGAATGTGTCCCAGGTGTAGGTTAAGCTACAAGTGGTTGAAAGGGCTTCCGATTGATGGGAAGCAATATTACAAAGATGTGCAGAGGTGTCCTAAACTAACCAGTGCCTATAATAAGAGGCCATATCCAACTGGTACTAAGCAGCAGCCATTCATGACTGAGTTAGCAGCCACCAGAATGCACTCTAAGGGCAAGAGACCTCTACATGAATTCAGACCACCCAACTATTACAGAATGGAAGACAATCATCTTGAGAGGAGACTTGAAGTGGGCTCAAGTCATGGGATTAAAGCCAGAGATTAGCCCCCTAGACCAACCTCACACAAAAAGGAAATTGGCCACCTTTATGGAAGGCCTGAATTAGGCCCAAAATAAGGGGTTAGAACCAAGCAGTGGCCTTCACAGCCAGCTTCGAAATTGGCTTCGAAGGAAGAAAGAGGTAGTTCGACAACTGGGTTAGTAGGTTCATGGGTACCTGGAGTTCTAGATTGGTTTGTCATGCTGAACAAACCTAGGGAAATGTTTACCCAAAGAAATATTGTTGGAAACCTAGGTAGGATGGTCAAACCTTCTTTGGTGGCTCCAAATAATTGGGTGTTACTTAAGCATCCAAAAACAAAGGAACCAAATATGGTCCCAGTGATTTCCAGGTCCCAAAAGAGGAAGATCTAACAAAGGTACACTCAATACCAGAAAGATCTGAAAGACAGTGGAGAAAGCTCTTCATTAGTCCAAACAAAAGGCTAGGCAGAGGGAGAAAAAAGTTCAAAATTAGATCATAATCCAAAATCGAATCCTCAAGACAAAAGGAGTTGCAGCAGAGAGCAATTGGCCAAAGTTCATTCTGAATTGAAAGCCAGAGAAAGATCCAGTCTGGCAGGACTGGAAAAGGCTTTGATGGACAGTGATAGTGAGATAGAGGAAGAAGTTGGCCTAGGCCAAAGGAAGGAGATGGTGGAGGAAGAAATGTTTGAAGCCTTCATGGCTGAACAAACATTTTTGGTTGAAAAACCAGCAGAAACAGACCATTCGAAAGAAGTTACGAGTACTGAAGTGCCAGAATGCAGTATGGAAGATGCTTCTGAAGTAATTGAACAAGTTGGCCAGGAAGAGAAACAGGTATAGCCAGCCATCCAATTTGGCTCGTTTCCTCCAATATCAGTGAATATGGTACATATACTACCACAGGAATTCCAAGCTGAAGATGAGAACCAAGAAGGTCAAGAAATTGACCCAATTCCAGTTTCTAATGAAGACTCACAAGTGAGTATGGTGCAAGATGAATTTGAAATGGCCATACCAATGGAAACTGGAGATGAGAGTGAGGAAGAGGTGAGTATTAACCTCTCATACCCTTTTGAGTATCCCACGACATCCATGACATAGCATGTCAAACCCTTGTATATCAAGGCCTTCTTCGATGGGATACAGATGAACTGAGTATTGGTGAATAATGGGGCAGTAGTAAACCTGCTTCCGAAATCTTTTTGAAGAAACTAGGAAAGAGGAACCCCAGACTAATCCCAACCAGTACCATTACTGGTTTCGCCGGAGACAAACAAATAGCTCAAGGCATTTTGCCCATCAACCTGAGTGTGGGAACCAAGGACTGTATGACGACATTCTTCGTTATCGACAGTAATGCTAAGTACAATGCTTTACTGGGTAGGGACTGGATTCACACCAACAAGTGTGTGACTTCCTCTTTACATCAGAAAATAATGATGGCCTTAGGCAGTGGAGAGACAGAGGAGATCAATGCAGATCCTCAACCCTTCATAGCTTGTGTAGATTTTGCAGAGGCCAAATTGTATACTGAAGGAGTGGCACCACTCAGTGTACTGAGGAAACCTGATGGATCAGCCGAAGTGACGGCTAATGAGGAATTAGCACACCTGAAGCACTTAATCCAAGAAAGCGTTGATGAGGAGTTTGTTGCCAAAGATGACAATGATGCCTGGTTGTAGGCAAAAGGATGGAACCCAAGAGGCCAGATCTTTGGCTTTAATTAAGTTCTCAGTATTGGACATAAAATCAATAGTCCAGAAGATACAAGAGCAAGAGGAAGAAGCCATGGCAATTGGCTATAAGTAAGAGCAGCAACAGGTCAGGGTTTTGGCCTTGAGAAAATACTGTGCATTGGACATTGAAACAAAAGTCTAAGAGATACAAGAAGAAGAAGCCTTATGGACAGACTTTGTCTATGAGGAGGAGGGCAAAGATGTTGAATCAAAGAAACTGGGAGCAGGACAGAGCAAGGAGATTGCTTCGAAGATAAAAGAAATCAAAAAAGAAGCGTCAGTGAGTCCTCAGATGCAAGACCCTTTGGAAGAAGTGAACTTAGGGGAATGTTCTATACAGCAGCCCACCTATATAAGTGCTTGGTTGAATGCTCTTGACAGGGACCAGTTGTTGGTGGTCTTGAAGAGATATAAAGATTGTTTTGCATGGTCTTATAATTAACTACCAGGATTGGATAGGTCATTAGTAGAACATAGGCTCCCTATAAGGCCTAACTTCAAGCCATACAAGCAAAAACCAAGAAGAATGAGTCCTGAGGTAATTCAGAAGGTCAAGGAGGAAATTCTTAAGCTCCTCAAGGCAGGCTTTATTAGGACAGCCAGGTATGTTGAATGGCTATCTAATATTGTACCTATAGTTAAGAAGAATGGTAAAATGAGGATATGCATCGATTTCAGAAATCTGAATTTAGCAACTCCAAAAGATGAGTACCCTATGCCCATAATAGATTTATTGGTGGACAATTCAGTAGGATATTAAATTTTATCAATGATGGATGGGCACTCTAGTTATAACCAAATCTGTATTGCAGAAAAAGATATCCATATGATAGCATTCCGATGTCCTGGGAACATTGGCATCTTCAAATAGGTTAAAATGCCATTTGGTCTGAAGAATGCTAGGGCTATATATCAAAAGGCTATGAATACTATCTTTCATGATCTCATTGGAGGATACTTAGAGTGCTACATTGATGATATTGTAGTAAAATCCCAATCCATGAAGGAACATTTGTTTCACTTTGAAGCAGCTTTTGAAAGAATGAGAAAATTCAAGTTGAAACTTAATCCTCTTAAATGTGCTTTTGGTGTATCAGCTGGAAACTTCTTGGGCTATGTAGTACACAAGAAGGGAATACAGATTGATCAGAACAAAGCAAAAGCTATCATCAAAGCCAGACCTCCATCAAGTAAGAAAGAAGTACAAAAATTCCTTGGGCAGGTTAATTTTCTTCGAAGATTTATTTCTAATACTGCAGGGAAAGCTAAAGTTTTTTCTTCCTTATTAAGGTTGAAAGATGAAGAGGAATTTATGTGGGCAGCAGAGCATCAAACTGCTTTCAAAGGAATCAAAGCCTATTTGGCTAACCCTCCAGTGCTGATGCCACCAAAGAGTAATAAGCCCTTGAAGTTATATATAGCTCTAGCAGAAGATTCACTAGGAGTTTTTCTAGCCTAAGACAATGAAGAAAGCA
Source organism: Camellia lanceoleosa (assembly GCA_025200525.1). NCBI lineage: Eukaryota > Viridiplantae > Streptophyta > Magnoliopsida > Ericales > Theaceae > Camellia > Camellia lanceoleosa. Next base: position 67,556,300 of record CM045768.1, on the reverse strand, counting down.
AGGAGCAAGCTGTTTATTACCTTAGTAGGTTTCTAAATTCTTGTGAATGTAAATATTCAGCTATAGAAAAGTTGTGTCTTACATTGTATTTTGCTGCAATAAAATTAAGATACTATCTTTTGCCTACAACTATCTTAGTAATTGCAACCACAGATTTAGTTAAATATATGTTATCTAGACCTATGTTGAGGGGAAGAATTAGCAAATGGATACTAGCTTTATCAGAATTTCATCTAGAATATGTCCCCTAAAAGGCAGTAAAATGACAAGTTTTAGCTAATTTTTTGGCAAACCATCCATATCAAACAGAAAGTCAATAAATAATGGAACTTGGTATGGTTAGTATTGAACCATGGCAAATGTGGTTCGATGGATCAAAAGCTAATGGTCTGACTGAAATTAGTGTGGTGATTAAGTCACCACAAGCGGTAGAAACCACACATGGTTTCAGAGTGGATGAAATTACTTGTTCCAATAATCAAGCTGAATACGAAACTTTAATATTAGGATTGGAAATACTTATTGGATTACAAGCACATGCAGTTGACATATTTGGAGATTCTCAATTGATAGTTAACCAGGTGAAAGGGATTTTCAAATGTCAAAGCGTAAGCATGTTGCCATACTATGTTGTTGCATTACATTTACTGTCTCAATTTTAAATAGCAAATGTAACTTATGTCCCCAGATTTTTGAATAATAAAGCTAATGATGTGGCTCAAAAAACTTCGAATTTCAAAAGAAGGGACAACACTCAAAGGAACATAAGCCAAACAACATATCAGAAGGTAATACTACCTTTGAATATAAGGAATATGGTCTTAGAAGTCAATCATAATGACTTACAATAACAAGATTGGAGGCATCCAATAATGCAGTATCTAGCTAGCCCATCTTCGAAAGCCAGCAGAAAAATCAAATTGCAGTCTATGCAATACATAATGTATGGTAATGCTCTCTACAAAAGGGGGGCAGATGGGTTATTATTGGAATGTTTAGGTCCAAATGAAGCATTGACAGCTATGGCTGAGGTTCATGAAGGCATCTGTGGTGCTCATCAGCCTAATGTGAAGATGAGATGGCTGCTTTGAAGGCATTCTTACTATTGGCCAACCATCCTTAAGAATTGCATAGAATATGCTAGAGGTTGCTAGGCATGCCAGAAGCATAGAGCAATAAGACATGTACCTATAACTGATCTACATGCAGTTGTGAAGCCTTGGCCATTTAGAGGATGGGCCATGGACATGATAGGGAAAATACACCCACCCTTTTTAAAGCATCATTGTTTCCCTAGTAGCCACAGATTACTTCACTAAGTGGGTCAAAGCTGAACCGTATAAGGCTATAGACCAGACTGAAGTTATTGGATTCATTAAAGATCTGATCCACAGATTTGGCATCCCACAGACCATAACTGTTAATAATGGAATTGTATTTGATGGGAAGATAGTAAAGTCTTTCGTGGCAGAATTTGGAATTAGTCTTGTTAATTCCACCCCCTATTATGCACAAGCCAATGGCCAGGCAGAATCATCCAATAAATCCTTGAAGAAAGGAATACAAAAAATTGTAGAAGACAATCCTAGGGATTGACATAACTTATTATTGGATGTATTATGGGCCTACAGGACATCTCCAAGATCAAGTACAGGAGTTACTCCTTATGCCTTAGTATATGGGCATGATGCAGTGTTACCTATGGAAATTATCATCAAGTCTTTAAGGGTAAGAGGCCAAGATCAGTTAAATCCTGAGCAGTACCATCAGAGTATGTGCTTGGAATTAGAAAGTATGGATGAAGCTAGAATTCTGGCCTTAAATAGCATTCTTTTTCAAAAAAAGAAAACAGCCAAAAACTATAATAAAAAGGTCGAGCATATTAGCTTTGATGAAGGTGATTTGGTATGGAAGACAATACTCCCAATAGGGATCAAAAGCCATAAGTTTGGCAAGTGGTCACCTAACTAGGAAGGACCATATCAAGTTCATAAAGCCTTGCCTTCAGGTTCATATCATTTGAAAATTTTGAATGGATATATGTATTCCAAGAAAATTAATGACAGATATTTGAAGCCTTATTATCCAACCATATGGGAGACACGAAGAATAGAATAAATGCTAAATAAAAAGAACATGAAAACACTCAAATGATGAATAAGGATTTTATTTCATAATGAGTTAAATATATGTAGCCATAGATTGGCCCAAAAGTTAGTACAATGTTTCAGTTGTTCCTTTACAATAGATTTTCTACTCTTAAAAGATGGGAACAACTGAATGGTTGTAGCCATCTCCTACTTTCGATCAGCCAGTCCTTGATTAGTAATTTGCAGCTTGGTGGCAGTTTGATCTAAAGCTTGGTTGACTGTTGATAGCTCTTCCTCCAATAGTTGAACTCGAAATTGGAAGACAGAGGAATGTTGCTCTTTCAATTCTGACACTTCAGCATGTATTTTGGAAACAAAACTCTAGTCTCTCAGCAATTTCTCCTCTGCTGCCTTGGCAACTTGGCAGATGTCGATGTAAAAATCAATGGTGGCTGCCGCCTGAGATAAATAACTTGAAACGGTCATGTTGGATTGCTCAACAATTTTGCAGCACTGAAAGAAACCATTCCTGATTATAGGCCTTTGTAAGGCTTCGAAAGGAATCCTTGAGAAGGATGTTAGCAGCTTCAAACAACTGTCCAAGTCAATCGAAGTCAAGAAAGTCCTACCACTGGAAGAAGAGCTCTAAAAAAGTTCTAGTAGAGAATCAATTAGGACTAATGGCTCAGCTTCATTGCTAGCTGTTGGACTGGTGGAAGGTATGTCAAAAAAACTAGCTAGCCTAGCCTCGAAGATGTCTATCTCATATGTTGACATGGAGGGTGCAAAAAGAGCTCTGGTAGAAGGAAGAAATGGCTGCATAGGAATAGGAGAAGAAGGTGAGGTATCCTTGGCAGTCTCCATGGTTTTGGTTACTAGTAGATCAAGAGAAGGGGGACTGGAGCAAAGTAGAGGTAATGAATAAGGAATTTGAGAGCTACCAGTGCCTTCTCTATAGAAATCAACTATCATCGAAGATGAAATGACAGCTGGAATTTCCTTAGGAGAGAAAGGAGCAGCAAAGCTTGAAGGGAGAGCAAATTGAGTAGAATTGAAGGATAGGAGAGAAAGGTATGGTCTTAAACCAAAAGAAAGTGATGCAGGAATGCTTTGCTTCAAGAAAGATAGGAAAAATGTAGGACTAAGGAGTGAGAGCATTGCTTGAATTGGTTCTATATTTCGAAGTCTTTCAACTTCATATGAAATTGGAGGAATCCTTGTTGAAGGAGGAGACAGAGTAGTTGTTGCCGCAAAAGAAGAAATACAAAGCAATGTCAAGCCTCAGCATCAAGAATTTGAGAAAGATGAAAAGAAGTACGAAGAACCTTACTGGTTTCAAAAGTAATGGCTATGATTGGAGAGCTGCGAAGAGTATAGTGTCCAGCAGTTTGTTGTTTTCTTGTAACTTCCTTTTGGAGTGCATCAGCGGCAGCAACTTCATTCCTGAGCATTTGATGTTGCCTCCTCTTTTTAGCCCTCTGAAATACAATGAGTTCTTTGGAATGCACTGCTTTAGCAGATGCTTCATAGATGGGATCTCTAGTGAAATCAACAAGAGAGACAGTCATTTTCTTCCTTCTTTTAAAGGTGTCTCTTGCTCTTGTTCTGCCTCTTCTTCTGTTGCGTGAACCCCGGGTGCCTCCTTTTCAGAATCAAGTAAAAGCTTTCTCTTCTTTTGTTGTTGATGTTTGCTCCTGAGAAGGTTTAAAGCTTGAACTTTTTAGAGAGAATCCTCCTGAGAGACACCCGCACCACCTATATCAAAAGAAGAAGTTATAAGTAAAGACAAGAGCATCATAAATGAGAAGAAAAGGAAAGAAACAGGAGTATATACCTTTCTTCGAGGCAGCTTAAGTAACTCTAGGAGGAGTTACGACAGCAGGAATAGGCTTTATGGTGACAGATGCAAGAACTGTAGTAGCAAGAGCAGTGGAAGAGGTAACAACTCCAACCCCTTTCAATTTGGCTTGAGGTACATCCAGTACCATTAATAGGTCTTGGGGAGAAATGGCCAAGTGTACCTCCATATTGACCATCCACCAGTTCTGGCACCTTTTCAATATGTTACTTTGAAAAATGAAAGGGAAGTACTCAAAGTCAATAAAGTCCTGGATGAATTTAGAAGTTGCTTCTTCTAATCTGGATCTTTGAACCTTCAAGTCCCTGCTGGTAAGGCTTAAATTAGTCTGGCTGCAGAGAGGTATTGGAACCCCTTGATAGAAGCCAAATTGCCTAGCAAATTGGGCAGGACAGTAGGGCTCAGCAATGCATTTGTAAGCTCTGGGGTTCATAGTCCCAATAAATAACTCTCTAGGGATCAGAATAGAGGCCCATATGTTCTTGTGTTGGGATAAAGAGCAGGACCTATCACTCAAAAAGGTCCTTAACCAGGATAGGCCAATGTTGGTAGGTTCGAAGGGACGGAAGCTGTGAGAAGAAAAGGAAGCTGAGAGTTGATGGAAGAAATAAAAGTAAAAAGCAAAGGTAGAAGGATAGAGTGAAACATTGGCTAATTTCATGCCATGAGTAGTGGGGTTTGGCTCCAAAAACTTTAGGCATTTAGATTGTAACTCGGTAAAATATACAAAAGCCAAAGTTGAAGATCCAAAATGGACCTCCTTGATTGGCATCCAAAGGTTTTTCACATAAAAAGGGAACATGCTCTATAAACATGGCCTAGAACGTATGGAGCTAAGGCTACCTTTCTTTATAAGACAAGGGCTTTAGCAAGAGGGGCAAATTCATGCATGATCCTCTGAGAAGAGGTGCAGAAGAGAAACTTGCAAAGCCAATATAATATAAAAGAAAAGAATTCCTTATCAGTAACAGGGCCATCTCTTCTATTCTCAGCCTTTACAAAGTCACTATAGGATGAGTTAAGGAAAGGGAGGGAAAAAGGGGTTGTGAGGTTAGGATAATCTGGACCAATGAGGGTACTAGTAGGAGACAATCCTAATAGATGGCAGATATCAAGAACAGTAGGGGCCATCATCCCACATCTGAATTGAAAGAAATTAAAAGCAGAATTCCAAAAGCAAAGGACAGCAGGTATTAAGAAAGGGTCTTCCAAAATGGTGAACTTGGATAGCTGGAGGGCGTCAAAGAGGCAGAGCTCCTGAAAATCCAGAGTCCTATCAGGGATGACCCAATCATACCATTCTTGCCACTCTGGTCTCACCGTGGGCCAGCAGCGATGGGGGCGGTTCATCCTCCAACTTCCCCAGTCAAGACCACCTTCGTAAATGAGACAATGGTCTTCTAGACAGGGATACAAAGCTGGAAGCTTGGTAGGAATCTCCCTGAAGATGGGCCCAAGCACATACTCTTGCTGCTCATGATGACAAAGGATGAAGATGCGTCCGTCAATGGCGCTTTTCTTGCCAGCCTTGTACTTCTCACATTCTTCATCAATAATCCTTTTCAAGGCTACAGATGGGCTTGCACGCTCCATGACCGGTATTTTCAAAGAAGAAGAAGCCATTGATAGAGTGTTTTCTCAAAAGACAAAGTCAGGAAAGAGAGTGAAGGGAAAGAGAAAGCCGCAGAAGATGAAAGGGTTTGTGTTTTAGGCAAACAAGTGGATTCAAAGCACAAAATAAAAGGGGTTTTAAACCTTTGTGTTTGAAAATATACCCAATCGTGGAATTCATAAAGAAGTACTAAAGGTACGGATGCGAAAAACTTCCTTCAATATTGATAGTCATGGAGAGAAACGCATCTCAAATATTGGTGTCAGCTTGGAAATAAAATATTTGGCTTCAAAGCCAAATTTTGGCGCCAAAATCAGCTAACAAATGGCTTCAAAGGCAAGAAGTCAACTTTGAAACACATTCTACGCTTAAGGATGCAAGAATGCTTAGGTATTTGTTTATTTCAAAAGGATTAAAGACATATTTTAGGTTTCTTGATAAGAGTATAATCCTTTGAAACAAAACTTGAAGTACCTTATGGTTAGAAATTGTTTTGTCACAACCCCATTCCGACCCTAGTAGAATGGTGCCATGATGGCTAGTAATCCGAGATCACCAAAGGCCAAACTTACAAAAATTCACACAATCAGAGTATAAATATATGGGGCCTACATGTACGGAAGCAAATTTAGATCTAAGTAGTCCATAAGAGTTGTGCGTAGATTAAATGAAATGACATACATTTTAACTTGGTTTACAACTTGAATACAAATGAATTAAAACTAAATATTACATCTTGATCAAAAGGCTTCTCAAGCCGAAATATACAAAAGAAATGAGTTACAAACTAATAAGCATAATCTTCAAGATGATACAAAATATGAATCAAAACATCTTGCACATAACATCTTAGGCGTCATCGCCTTCTTGCTCGTCACCTACATATATATAAGGAGATGGTAAGCTTGGATACTCAGTGAATGATATTAGTAAGAAAGGTTTGAATGAATGATATTCGAGATCTTTATCAAAACAATATATATAATAACTTGAACAAAACATGGAATGAATCAAGTTCATTAATCAAAGTCTTTCAAAGCTTCTTGGATGTTAATAACATCTACATAATATCAAAGGATGACATTCCGAACAAAACAAGGGAATAACCATCCCGGAATCGATGCACACCCATTCACGACCGTCAGTGGCCGACCCGGAATCGGTTAGACAACCCACGTGGAAAACCGTCAGTGGCAAAACAAGGGAATAACCGTCTCGGAATCAAAGCACACCCGTTCACGACCGTCGGTGGCCGACCCAGGATCGATTAGAGAAACCCACTCGTACAAGACCGTCGATGGCAAAAGAGATATCTCAACAAAGATGCTACATAGGCTTAACATCCCCTAGCACGAAAGGACATTCCAAGAATGTCATCAAAACAAATATAATACTTGATACAAAAACTAGGAATAATCATTCATGCTTGATCAAATACTTTTCCAAAACAAAGCAAAGCAAAGTTTTTATCAAAATACTATAACATAACTTTATTAAAAATGCCACTCACATAGCTCTTCGGGTGTAAGGATTAAGGCAAGGATCCAAGGCCTACAAATATATGGCAAAGTCTACTAAATGCATTTCAAGAAGACAAGAAAGAATACTCAAAGATGGTTATGCAATGCATTTTTAAAAACAAGCTTTACATGAATGAAAATGATCCCAGCATTTCTTTCCAAAACCAAGTCAAGACAAAGTAAAACATGTGCTGGGAGTCAAAATACTATTTTTCACCTAGGGAAAACATGCTGAGTACCAACCAGGTCTTGGACTGGATGCACAGAGATGATCTAGGCTAAAATGACCTAGCTGGGTGAACTCAGGAGGTCTTGGCCGAGGTCCCACACCTCTTGGCCGAGGTGTGGTTACCTAGGCTTCGGTTTGCAGCTTCCTGCCGAGGTGTTACAAGGTGCTGGCAAGGGTGTACCATGGTCGGCCTAGGTGTGCAGTGGTTAGCCTAGGTGTGCATGCAAGATAGGCTAAGGTGCAAGTGATCATGCAAGGTAGGCCAAGGTGAGATACGATGCTTGGCCTAGGTGTGAGATCTAGGCAAGAGTGGTCTCGGTGACTACACTTAGGGAAATGAAGTCTGGAAATCTGGTTTCCTCTTTTGAAGAACATGAATGTTAGATTCATAACTTCTATTCCAAAATTTGAGATTTTATGATATGAGTTCAAAAACATGGACCTGGGTACCCATACTTGGAGATTTCATGAAAACAGACACAAAAATATGGAACTTGTTACAAACTTTCAAATCAAAACATGGTTTTTCTTCAAGAACACAAGAACATCATTTTCTCTTTCTAAAACCAAACTTTAAATCAATGCATGGCTTATGAATCATGTTGGATCATGCAATGCGATTTGATCAACATAAAGAATGACAAGAGTAGATCAAGAATCTAACCTCAAAACGCAAATCCAATGGTTCAAACTCTAAGGATCAAGCTTGGAAATCTAGCTCTCTCTAAGAACTTCTTCATCTTCTTCCTAGAGCTTCTCTCTCTACAAGGCTAGGGTATGACAAAATGATATGTTTCCTTAATAGCTTACTGGCTTAACCCTCTACTGGGACACGTGGCAACATCTGGTTGGGTTTCCTCAAAAGGTGACTGAATGACAAGACAAGAGCATGACAAAGTTTGTATAACAAGTAAGGTGACATGGGTACTCTAACAAGGCAATGATCTCAGATTAGGACATAGGCTTCGGCAAGTAAGGTCTCACTGATCTTGGCTAGGAAGGATAACACTTGGCCTAGCTGTATTACACCTCGGTCTAGGTCATACCAGTCCAGGAACAAGATCACTATGTGCAAGGATCAAAGATCTAGGATGCCTAGATGATAACATCTCGGCCTAGATGATATACATCTTCGCCTAGGTGATGCACACCTCGACCTAGATGATGACATCTCGGCCAATATGCCTAAGTGATGGTGGAGGTCAACCAAAGTAGTTTCAGAATGGTCCTAGGTGTGAGAGGTTCAAATATGTGACCTAGGCTTGAGACAACAAGTAAGGAACAAAGCATGCATATAACACTTAGGCAAAACACATAAGCACAAAACAAGACAGGGACCTTTACTTAGGCAAAACAAGTCAAAGCCTACAAATGTCAGCTTAACAAGAGAAAATCATGCAAATGCACATGAACATGACTAAGACAAGAATGAGGGTTATTACATGTTTGTTCTAAGTTTCAAACCAATAATTGGTTTGATAGTATATAGAAGAAATTACTTTTTTCGAATAAAACAGTACAGTACTTAACAAAAGGTTCCATGTGGTGGAAAATATAAACTGTTTGTTCGAAACAAAATTGATTTGAAAGTCCTAGATTGTGTTAACTATATGTTGGGGAATTAGATATGATCAAATCAAGTTTCGAAGGGAAAAATTGGTGAATTCGAAGCTCTGATTCTAAAAGGAAACCGGCAAAAGTTGTTAATTACACTCCATAAGTTGGAAAAGTTCAAATTGGGTTTTTAGTATTTCATTGAGTATGACCAAATCAAGATTCGAATGATGAAATTGTTGATTTCGAAGCCCTAAGTTTGTTTGACTTTGACAAAGGGGGTAAAATTAGACCATGCCAAATAAAAGAAAACATCTTAGCTTTATTAAAACAAAGGCAACTACATCAGAAGCCTTTTTTGGCTATATATTCAAGTTCATAAAAATAAGGAATAGAATAAATAACAAAGTCATGAAATTTGCTCCAATTATGATCAATGAACTTTTGTTCCTTCTTTATTCTATCTTCTATTTTCTCCAGACTAGACTGTTGAAGTTGATATGCTCTTACTTGATAAAAAAAGTTTTTCGGCCTTTATTTTGAATTCTGTTTCTTTCAACCCTTATTCCATCTCATCCATATCTAAGTCATCCCAGTATGCAGAATCCTTATTTTTAAAATCATTATATTCATCGATGAGGTTCTCTGCTTCATACTGGGTATGAACTCGACAGGCTGAGATTTGATCCAAAGATCAAGTGGTGGCCACAGAGATATGGTGCCAATGGAGAAGCAATGAGAGTTGGTCCAAAAACATTTAGAGCTCTGCTTGGGCAATAGGGTTGAGGACATGACCCCATGTCATGACATCACAAGCCCATCGAAAGTTCTTGAGAGGAACATTGTCCTCTAGAACATTAAAGGGCAAGTGAAAAAAGGCCGCAAGCAGAAGTTGGGCTTGCTGTCGCTGATTTTTAGAAAGAGGAGATGGAGGGTGATAGGAGGGGAGAAACTGGTCCTCAAAGAGAGTAAGTCTCAGTTCCTCCATCCAGTGAGGGTTTTGCGAAAAAGGAGGCGCAGGAGCTTCCATCTCAAAAGAATGAGGAAATTGGGAGTTGTTGACAATATCAAGCCAGTCAGAAGAGCAAAGTTTTGCCTTTTGGGCTAAGAATGACGAGCTGTATCCTTGAGTCTCTTCTGGACGATGAGTGGCTTGTACTATCTTCGTAGGCATGAAAGACGTATACCATGCTACGAGTAAGTTGTCTTCTAAACGGCGTCGGTGGTCGATGGGTACATATGGGTAAACCACCGAACTCCGAGCAAAGGGGGGGGAAAGTTAGGGGATTAACAAATTCAACAAAATGATGATTGATTCGTTCCATTAACTTAGACTCTTCAGGTTCTGGCCAGCTTCTCCAACCAGAAGCCCCAGAAGAAGAAGAAGCTGCAGCTTCATCTCACGCAGAAGGTTTTGGGTCAGAAGAAGAGCTTCCAATATCCATGTTTGCAAAATTTTGGGTTAAAGAATTGTGAATAACAAGTTCGTAGTCCAAAGGTCGATAGTTTGCAAAAGCTTCCATAACTTGAATATAGGAAGGTGGTAAAGGTGGCTAATCAATGCATGGAAATTCTTTCGAGGACGAACAGCATTATCAAACAACTCTTCATATGCTTGGTCGAGGTAAGAAAATGTCTGCTTGACCATGGGAGCTAAACTAGTCTTTTCGAATACTGAGATAGTGGGAGTGTTCAAGGGTTAAAAGTGAATTTAATGCAAATGTTTCATTGATGAATGACGGTTGCATTTTTGAAAAATGCAAAGCCCATGCACGTTCTAAGCCGTCGATAAAATACCTTGATTCACTAATATCACCAAGTATTAGGTATATTAGTGCAGGAGGTAATGTTGGCTACATATTTTGTATAAAGCCAATCACAGTTCGACACGTGACATGATAAGGGCAATAAGGGAAGACAATTCAAATCTTTGATCGTAATCGTACATGTGGCAGTTAGTATTGGTTTTTATAAGATCTGCGTAGCACTGGATCAACAAAGAGATGCAAAATGACGTAGCTTCAATGGTTATTCATATTTAAATTTAAAATCAGGAGAGAAGCCTAAATTGCAGATATGGCATAATGGAGCTAACTATAAGGCAACATGATCAGCGATCATGGAGGGGCGGTTCGACGGTTAAAAATGCAGTTCAACGGTTGTCATTGAGAAGTATAAATAGCAGAGAAGGCCCCAGAAAGTGGCCCAGACTCAAATTCAAAAAACCAATTTTATCTGCTTTTTTTTCTTTCCAATTTTTATATTTCTTGTTCTTTACATTTTTGTACTTCAAATTCTTGCATTGCATTTCGTTCATAGGAGTAATTTTCAAGTAGCTTATTGCTGTAAACCTCTACGAGGCTGATTTGGATTTTTGTAAGTCTTTCATTTTACTTAATGAAATGCTACGATTGTTCTTCATTTAATCATTGTTTACTTAATTCTCCTAAACAAAGCCACTAGTAAAAGTCATCTTCATTGAGGCTGAAAGAATTAAAATACAATCGTCTGATAATTGGTTGGCAATTAATATTCTGTAAGAACTGATTGATCTTTACTGGCACGCTCACAATTATAAAAATAACCTTCAAAAGTCAAAAAGCCAACACTGACATAATAACTTCGCCATGATTGAGCAGTGCCAAGACTAATTGTGCTCTTAGTCATTTGGCCAAATCTCAACTCCTTTTTTCTACTCCTAAAAACACCAGTCATGAGAATAAGCTGCGGATGAGATATGAAACGTGCTAATTTGCATCCATCTCAGAGTGTAGCAGATGTGCCGAAAACCAGCCTAATAAGCATGGTAATAAATGGAACAATATATATATATTATGATCCGGCTTTATTTGTAAAGATGGTGGAAACTCATCACTTGATCTTCAAAATGTATTTGAGCATGATGTGCCCACAACAAGAATTAATCACACTATTGAATCGGTGGTTCGCACCGTTTTCGGTGATTGGTTTATATCACGGCAACACTGCTTGGTTCTCAATTCAAGTCAAGGCAAGATAAGTTTGCTTACATAATGATGATGGATGTATTCATACTATAGAATTATAATATCCTTGTTTTTGCCTTTGGTCCCAACACATCAATTTGAATAATTGATTTAATACAAACAGTAACATAGAGCAAAGACTATTCCAGAAAGCATAGCGTAATAATGGATGGTTTAGTAAAGACAAACTTCTTATCGACCACTTAGTTATCTTATTCATTGAATTCAGTCGATTCTCACAGACGGTGTTAATTGTACGAACATAAAAAAAATACAGTATTTAATGATGAAAAAATTCAATAAAGAAGATGATCAGCACCACCACGCGATTGTTATCTGCAAGACACAACACCCCCAGCCGCAGCCAAGGGCCCTCCAACGTCCAAGTCAGTCTTCCAATATTATCAAAATATTTAATAAACTAATTTATAGAGAGAAATTGTGTACCTCAACCCATGAGGGTATTGCCTATTTATAATATTCAATCACTTACTTAGCAAGTAGTTTGAATGTTTCAGAAATATTATCCCAAACAATCTCCAGTTGTTTAGAACTTCTATAATAATAAGATTTCATATCCTGATAAGTTTTACATAATATAAAATACTAATGTAATTTTTTATAAGAATTTGATAACTGTCACACACATGATAATTTATAATTACGCTACGTGGTAGTGTCGAGACCCATATAATTCTTGTAATTATTTGTATTCCCTCTCAATGTATATGAGGGTGTACAATATGTATTTATTGCTCCATGTCATATTTATGTATTATGTAGGTAAAACTGCGTACCATTTACGGGATTAGGAAGTAGTACGAATGTAATGCAAAAGAGCAATACAATTTGTTGGTGTGGATAGTAATATTTACAAATAGGATGTCATTTGTTGCGAAACAGATGTAAACCGTTCGAAACGTATACGTGTTTTTAAAAAGTGGGTGAGGATTTTGGCAATGTTCATTATTACAGCGGGAGAAAAAAAACCTTTGATGGGTTGATTTTTTTCGCTTGTATGACGTGGGTGGAAGGAAAAATAAAATGAATATGATTTACGCGACAGAATTTGTTAGTTATTAATATAATCTGTTAAGTGTGAAAGAAAAAATAATTTGTTAGTTATTAATATAAAAATATTGTCAGAAATGCACAACCAAAGTGGGGAGGAATATTAAAAATTGCTTTGAGGTTACTGTTCAATGGACAAAGTCCCAGCCTGGGGCGAAAATTCAGCAAATGGGAACAACAGGAAAAAAAAAAAAAAAATTGTAAAAGATATAAATTTGTTGGTGAAGGGCATTTTTGTAATTTCGTTTATGAACACATCATTCTCAAATCAAAAAGTTAAAAAATTCAAAAATTCAATATCAAACGAGACTTTTAAGTCAAAAAGTTAAAAAATTAACTCACATTCTAAATGAACCACAATAAAAACAACTTATGGATTCAATTTCCATAAATCATTTTCTGATGAATAATACTATACGTATCAATTAATATACTAAATAGTATATTAACAGATGACGTGACATAATTTTAAAGGTTTTGAATATTTGTAATTTATATAATAAGTAGCGTCAATAATAATGACAAAATACTAATTGATATATTAATATATATATTAATTAATACATCTAACACCACCGTTTTGCGATACATGTGCACTCAACATTGTGAAATGCATAGCATAGCTGCACGACACTGGAGAAAGATGGGTTTGGGATTACTGCTATGCGTTCAAACGGCACAGTTTTGATAATAAAAAAAAAAAATTTTAAAAACACAAAAAAACTAAAGATAGAGAGTTATACGTTCAGATAGAGAACAAAATTAATATTTACTTGTACAGAATAAATATATATATATATATTTACTTATAATTTACAATACCAAAAACTGTTTCACAATTTACCCATTTGCTAAGGTATTAATATTATTTAATTAATTGATTTCAAATTGTCTAGATTTATTTTTAAAATTTTCATTATAAAATGTTTAAAATTTTATGATCGAGATTGTAAAAATTTGTAACTTAATTACAATGTTTGAGAAAATAAAGTTGTTACTTATGAATAAGTTAGTGAGTAGACATAATTAAAATAATACATGAGAAGAATATTATATCCATAATTCATCCTTTCTGACTAATAAGGTATCACAATATCATAATAATTTATAAAATATTGTTACAAGTAAATACACTATATTATAATTGAGAAGTGATTGAGAGCCCGAATCTAGCGCCCCCGAATGCCCCGAAACCACGAAACGACGTCGTTTCGTGGTTTTAATTTTTTTTTTTTTCAGCAGAAAAATAAAGAAGAAGAAGACGGCGGAGGGGGAGAGGGGAGAGGGGGACTGGAGGAGGCCTAAAAAATGGGCTGGAGGCGGAGGCGGGAGACGCGGCAATCGGCGATAGCGGAGGCGACGAGCATGGCGATCAGCGACGAAGGGCGACGGCGGGAGGCGGGGTGGGCGGAGGCGGGCCTCCTCTCCCCTCTCTCTCTCTCTCTCTCTCTCTCTCTCTGTGCAGAGTCAAAAATGGCGGAAAAAAAAAGAAGAAAAAAAAAATAGGCTAATGCCCAAAACGACGTCGTTTTGGGCATTAGAGGCATTCGGGGCAGGGGATTTCGGGCACCAAATCATTTTTCATTATAATTTCACGCATGCACAACATATAGAATTCTGAACATTGAGAGCATGTTTGATTACAAAGATTATAGTATAGGATTAGAATTGTTAGTCTATAAATTTACAATCTCGTGTTTAATTGCAAATTATCTAAATCAGATTACATGTACGATAGATATTCAATTTGACGAAATTGACAAATTTTTAATATTGAGAGGGATTGAGGATCATAATTTTAAGTATGAAAGAAAAAAAAATGAATACATAATAATGGTTATCTCACTAATTTTTGGAATTATTAATCCTTTCACTAGGGTAAAATAGAATGAAGTTGAATTACTATTCTTTTACAATAATTTTATTTATAATATTGTAATTATTTTTATAATGAATCAAGAATGAATGGTAAGGGTGTAAACAATATGCACCCTATCACAAAATTTCATATCAACCACAAAATATATAATTTCTTAATAAATTGACATAACAAAAATTGCAATATTAACCATAAAATTTTAAATATTTTATTATGCTAATTTTAAAAATAAATGTAGAAAATTTGAAATCAAGTAATTAAATAATATTAATACCTTAATAAGTGGGTAAATTGTGAAACACTTTTTGGTATTGAGAATTATATAAATACTGTATATACATATTTTAAATTCTCTATAATAAAAAAAAAATAATTAATAAATTAAATTTTTTTTTTGTGTTAAATTATTAATTATTAATTATTATAATAAAATAAAATACATTTTTTAACATTTTTATCCTTAATCTGCAAATCCACTTTACTAAAAAAAAAAAAAAAAAAATATAATCTCAATCTCATCTAAAAAAATAAAATAACATATAAAAAACATCTAAAATCATCCAACAATGTATCCCGAGACCATCAAGATTTAGACCGAGAATCATTACAATCTCACTTTATAAATAAAAACAAACGCACCCTAAGTAATGAACAAAATCTAAAAGGTTGTGTGTAATTAACAAAGTGATGCCTTGTGACTGTACGTCTAAATGAAAAATAAAAAATAAATAAATAAATAAATAAATAAAAAGAAGTGTCAAAACTGTGAAATCCAAAAACTTGTGTGTGATTGACAAAGTAATGCCTTGTGGTTGTACGCCTCAAAAAACAACAAAGCCAAAAAAAAAATAAAAAAATTGTCAAAACTGTGCCGTTTGAAGGCGCCGCAGTACCTGCTGCCCTTTGGGGGCAGCAGTATAGTCCTGTGAAGAATGGTGCTCTGAAACTCATTGCCAGCTCCAAAAGTCAACTACAATTTTTAGTAGCACAACACACGATTGAGCTGACAAGGTCCAAGAGCGTTTGGTTAGCGAGAAAATTTTAAATACATAGGGAAAATTCTACTTATACCACAATTTTATTTTTTTACATCTATTTTCTCATTACACCATTATACCTTTTTTATAATACCAAAAATAACCCTAAACTAAATCCTTCTCAAATTTTTTACAGATTTTTCTTATTATACCTATTCCTTTTGAATTACTCTAGTGTCATATTACCGAACAAACTATATTTGTGCAATCATCTATTGCCACACATTTATGAATTCACTTTCTTTAAAATATTATTTTTTTTCCTAAATTTTTGATGGACGTGTTCGGTTATATATTGCTAAACAATTTAGATTATTCTAATATCATATTACCGAACAAATTAAATTTGTACAACCATATTTTGCCGCACGTTTATAGATTCACTTTTCTTAACACGTCAAGCATTTGTAAAAACATGAAGTGTAACATCCATAAAAATATTCATAAAATCTGTCAATACAAATATTTTTAAATCTGTTAATACAAACACCTATAAAAATACACTGAGATGTCATCACAATCAATCTATGTTGATAATTTCGGTAGTTATTACATCAAGACTAACAAGCGTACGAAATAGATCAAGACAGAAAGTATATACTTTCTCTCATCCATTAGCACACTGATGATGAAATTGCTTGCTATTGAAAGGGTACTGGATGAATAGGATGCAAATAAATCTAACCAACCTCGTATATAATGAATTCATGACTATAATCCATTAACAATGCACTACTAGCTTTATTGCAATGAGTAGAAGCATAATCAATCAAAGTAAAAAAAAAAATTTAAAATGTCAAAAAAAAGAAATTGGAAATGTTTTGGCAGTGAGTTATCGGACATGCATTTTTTGTTCGGTAGTAGGTTTCTGAATAAGTATTTTTTGTTCAACAATGGGTTACTAGATATGTATGTTTTGTTTGGTAGTGTGATTCTGAACTATTTGATTTTGTTCTGTTCTATTATACTGAATAAAAGTCAAATAGTCCTTTTCAAAAATGAAATGGAAACGTAAAAAATGAAGAAAAAAAATTCACTATTTCACTTTTTTGCTGGTCCTTCACAACCATTTCTTCATCTATTACTTTTTTTTATATTTAAAACACTATAATTCTCATTTTTTTAAAGTAGATGTATAGTAGAAAAAAAGAAACGAGAAATGAAGACAAATAGGAATTAAAGTGTAATAGGTGTAAAGAGATAATCAAATCTATTTAATTTTTGCCTTTTGCCCTTCAAAAAAAATTTCACAAATGAATAAAATTTAAAATTTTTTTTTTTTTTATTTTTTTTAATCTCAAATAGAAGGTATAAAGAGGTAAATGTACTGTGTAAGTAAAATTTTCCAACAGATTGTTGCTGTTGTGATGCTTCTCACTTCAGTCCAATTTTCCTCGTCTATCAAATGTTCGATAAAATGCATTAATGGATAGCTATTGTGAATTTGTTCACTAAGTCAATTTTTTTAAATTTTGGACCTTTGATGATAGAATTTAGCAGAATTTTGAACTGGACAACAATCGTTTCTGAATTTACGCCCTCTTAATAATTTTTTGCTGAAAGTCTTTTTTCATGCCTATATATATATATTTTTAAAGCTTGAGCCAAACACCAGAAAATAGTGAAAAGAATCTAGTCAAGATATATTCCTAATTATTATGAAAGATGATCAAATATTGGCATTTGCTTAATCAATAGTGACAATAAATATCTATTCTTATGTCTCTGAATGTTTCCTCCGAAGTGAATAGTTGGTACTTTTACAGAGTGAAAAAAGAAAATTGAAAAATGAAAGCTTGGGCACAAAAGCAAAATTGCAAGAAAAATAGAGTGTCATGCGTCAATACTCTCAAAAATATTCTATACAGTGAGGCGAATCGCCTCATTACTATTTTAACCGCAATGCCAAAAGGCTAGGGGAGAAATCAAAAAGAAAGGGTGCAAAAAATTTTTAAAAAAAAAAAAATGCCAGCTACCTTTGTGGTGTTCCAGAGAGAATGGGACCTTTGATAACTGAACCATGCTTTCCAAACGCGGGTATACTATGCGAACGTTTTCGCATTTTGACATGACATGGAGATGTCACTCTCTTTTCATTCTTCTCCTTCAGTAAAGAAGACAGAGAGCAAGGTAGCTCAGACACTGGTTCACTTTTAGTAGTTCTTGAGAGGCGGTTAAAATTTTTCTTATCATTCCCATGGATACCCAGAACCTCACAAGTTGGTTCCTCCCCAGAAATAGGCACAACCTTAGCCTTGAACTCATCATCGTCATCTGTCCAGTAGCCACTGTCTTGGTTATCCTGCATCGCAAGATCATCGTACTCTTCATCCGATTTAGTGGATTCCTCATCCACAGAACCCTATGTAAAATATAAATTTCGACATGAGAAGCATAAAATATATGTACACATACTTACAAAGTGAAAAGGAAGGGTAGATCAACTGAAAATACAAAAGCTCTATGAAAAAAGTGACTCCTGCTATATCAGCCATCAAGCAGCTTAGGATATTCAGTTTCCACCAAACAAAATCCCCACGGTTAAGACTACAAACGCTAATATAACTCATTTGCCAAGATTTTACAGTACTCAAATATCCACAATATATGATCTTATAAGAAAATATTGCTTTGAGAGCAGAAATGCCATGCAATTTAAGATAATGCACAATCATTCACATAAGACTACAACCTTCCTTACCTCTTCATCGATTTGTTTTCGACCATCGTCACTAAAATCCTCATCGCTGTCCACCTCTGGAGTATCATCAACTTCCTCATCACTGCCATGCACAGAATGCTCCTCCTTGAGCTGGAAGTATGAGAAAATTAATCAGAACAGCAAAAAGACATAAGCAGTACCCTACAAATATATTTGAAGGCAATTCAGATCACTTTGTGAGTCTAAAGAAGGTTTTAAAATCATCATGGTTTTTAAAATACCTCCTTGGCTGGTCCATCGGACATCCTGGGCGAACTACAACAGGAAGAATAATATCTACTACCATTGTCAGTGATATCACCCCTCTCATCAACACTGCTGCAACGACTTGTGCCCCCAGTATCACTGGGCCAAGCACTGATCCCAAAGTTACCAAACTGAAGATTAACAGGTTCGGCTTTACCAATCTGCAACGGCCCATACATTGGTGACCCAACCCCTTTCTGAGTAGATTCGTCCACTATGTGCTTGCCATTACAGTCAATTGAGTGAACCGGCCAAGCCTTTGCCACAGAGCCATCGTTATTCAGAAGAGCCATTAGATGCCTAGTAGAACCTTGTCTTTGAATAAGTTGGAACATGCCCTTGGAGCTCAATGAATTGGCAGCACATTGATTCCTGTATTCCTCATCAACCACGGAAACTGTATTTGTGGCAGGATCGTAAAGTTGCTCCCCGGCCTCACGCCTTCTAAGGCAGCTAAAAAGTGTTGCATGGATGGCAGCCACACTCTTGTCGACATTTGTATTATTTATTTTTGGGACCAAATGCTTGTCAGCTCGCTTGCAGAGATATTCTTGGATTGACCTGATGTTTCGAATATATTTTACATATTTGTTTTTAGCAGGGTCTAGAGTCATGTACTTTGCACGAACTGCAAATCTTTCCATGTGCTTGTCCTCATTTGTTATGTATATCATGAATGGTATGATTGAAGGATGTTTCTTCATAAGCCCCATCTGTACATCGTAATACGAGTTATGACCAAAACTGACAACTAAAAGAAACGAAAAACTTTTCTCATTGGATATTGGGTAAAAGGTAAATATTAATTGGTAAAAATAAATACGCATTCGATATACCACAAAATTAAGGCTTAAGTGGACACCCTCAACTACTACTGATTCTTTCCGTTCTTCCCATGCAGTGATCAGCCGATCAAGGCTGTCAATGACCATTTCACTTTGGGCTTTAAATCCCTCAATGGCCATTTGTCTCGGCCTGATAAATTCAGCAGAATTAGAACCCACTTCTGGTGGTTGGGTATCAGACTTTCCAACCATAGAACCATCAGAGACATCATCTTTTGGTAGTGGCTGGGAAACACCAGCTAATTTTTTAGCTTTTCTTTTGGCCTTTACTGCTGCAACAGCCTTTATATCCAAATATTCCCCAGCATGGTATGTTGAAGCCCAAAGCAAGGGATTCTGCTTTTCATCTACAAAGCTCCTCATCATATGCCGAATTGAGTCAGTAGATATCACAGTCGTGATACCCAACCTGCTACCCTGCAAAATAGATGAAGACATGAATATAAATAAAAAAAATTAGGATAGTATATTTTAAATGTACAATGATTAGTCTCAATTTTTGTTCAGCATTCTGAAGGCTGGTGCAGTCAACCTCAGATGCAAACACAAGTTGCAGTTATATTGATGATTTGGAAGGGAAGGCTTGCACATGATTTCTTACAGGATTCTAGCTTGGATTTGAATCCCAGGTAGACAAATGAAGAATGAGAGGGCCCAATATTGGTGAATATGAAAATGGAGTCATTTGAAATCTGTCCCATACAACCCCAATATCCTACTCCCAAATCTATAATGTAAAGCTATCTATTTTCTTACGTCCCCCATCTCAGATCATAAGCTAGTATTAATGAAGTCTAGATGAGTCCTTGTTCTCCAGAGTCATTCAGCCACAGGATGGAAGAAGGCACAGAAGCTGTTAGATGCAGGAACAATATGCTACTATAAAGTTCCAAATTAATCAGCCACATTTGCTTCCAGCAATGTCCTGGATAGCAATTTTTTACTATCTAATATGGAGATTTTTTCAACTTGAAATAGCGAATCCATAAGGTTAGTAGAAAAAAATTAAAAGTAAACACAATCATAAGAAAGGTTTTTTTTTTTTTTTTTTGCAAGATCAACGAGCAGGTGTTACAATCAGCATCCACAATGATCATCTACTGAAAACCATTCATGCATCATATACAAAATCACTATTGTTGCCCCTAATGGGGGAATAAATGTAAAGTTGATATCTTGACCAGAAACTTTCATATGTTTTTGGAGAAGAATAGGGAAGAAGAAGAAGAAGAAGAAAGATTTAAAAATGGGGGAAGGTTGAAGAAATGCCATTAATTCTCCATGTCCAAAATGTAAAAAGAATACTAATGCTTTCAGCAACAAAATAGATATACCAGCAGTGCTGACAATGTAGATTTGCCACAACCACTGGTCCCACACAACAGCACAGTTACAGACTCCTTCCTTTCCCGAATTCTGAAACAAGAAAACAAATTCTCAGAGTTCGAAATGGAAAAATGAATGATTGAGGTGTGCATCACATGAAAACCAGGGGTAATACTTCAAGCTAAAAGCCACAAGTTCCCTCATATCTGCTAAATCAACCGATCAACATCACATAGAACATAAAGTCATAGTCAGTTCACCGGTGGCACCAGCAGAACATAAAGCACTGGATCAGTGACTCAATTAATTAAAAATTTAAAACAGTTGTGACACCACCAATTTAGTTTCATCCAATGGCTCAGACAATCTAATATAGTTTATCTACACAAGAAATCCACACAAGCTAAAAACTCTTGCTCCTAGAAGCTACGTGACAGTGGGTATACATAGAACTAATTCCAAATTCAGAATCCATGATTACTACTATTGAGCAAGATGGCTAAAATAATACAAAAGAAAGTATGTGCAACATGAATATTAAATACCGTTGTGCCACCCAGTTCAACATTCTAACCAATTAACAGTAACTCTTGCTGAATACCATTCAGAAATTTCATCTAAGTCTTAATAGCTGCCCCCTTGTATGAGAACTTCATACTTGATTGCAGGGAAATATGTATAATGTAACCTTGAGGCCAAAAAAAATATGTACGTGAAGAGTAAAAGTGAAACCAACCCATTCCAAATCACGAATAGACAGGTTATTGTTTACTAGAATGCTCTAGAGAAACAGATAAAAAAATGTTCATTCAATATGTACGCTTCATCAGTGCCTGTAATTTAACAATATTTGAAATGGTTACGTAGGTATTTACCTGCAAGCTAAAACCAAATCCGCTCTCTGGTTGGGACCCACATACTTGTATTCAGCCAGCGCATCACAAACAACATCTAAGAAAGTTTTTCTGCTAACAACCACAGTTGTTCGTCTTTTGTACAATTCAAATGGTTTACTGTTAGTTTTCCCATCTTTCCCTTGAATCACTTGGTTACCCCCATCTGCTTTGTCCGTAGAACCGCCAATGTAGCGATCATTTTCTTTCTGAGGCTGTCCTTTTGGAGCATCTAATTCCGATATCTCTACTGCAGACGAAACCCAAGCATCCGTAGAGCATTCACTTTTCATCACTTCAAAGACTCTTTTGCTAATCTGTAAGAACATAAAGATAAATATTATTTAGAGCAAGTTCCCAAATCCTTCGAAACAGTAATGTGAAAGAAACAACAAATTTATACAACAAACAGAAAGAGAAAAACAGTAATGTCACATCTATTATGATCTGTAATGCATAAAGCTCAACCTTGAAGATCAAAGTTTAGAATATCTAAAGTATGCCCTTACATTATGATTTCTTATAATTGACAATGCAATATAAAATATTAATCCACACAGGCCGCAATGACCACATAGAAAGACAAGATGGATGCAAGAAAAAACAAGAAACATTTCTTTAAACGAAAAATCAAAGAAGTTCAATCTCATCTGCCAACCCAATATACATGGTGAAGCATAATTACACAGAACCCTGTTAATTATTAAACCTTAAAATTGCCCAAAAATATTTCAAATCATTTAAGGAAAAGTCAAGAAAATACAGTACAGGTGTCATGTCAACCCATACCAAGGGATGAATTTATTTCATCTATGCAATTTTATTTTTTTTTTATAAGTTAATTTATCTATGCTTAATAACCTCCTATTTATTGCTTTAATTAAGATAGCTAAGAAGTTCAAGGATATAAGCTGTTATAAAAGTCAAAGATTGCACCATTTGGTGACCAATAATCGGCCCATTAAAATTTATAAAAATTAAAATTAAAATAAGAGAAAGAAGTGAATGATCCAATATTAAAGATCAACATCACATGACGAACAATGATTTGAAAAGACCTGTAAAACCAAACCTCAAAAAAGTAGAACCATATTGAGTTTCGTAAATTCTAAAGTTCCCGAATTCGCAGGACAGGGACAAAATTACAAAACATATCACGTGATCTACCCAAGAATGGGGCAATTGAGATCAAAAAATCCAACAAAAAATCAAAGTCTAGCCCCTTAATTGATCCAAAAAATCCAAATTGCAAACTCGTCGCCATACCGTCCCTACCCAATAATTTTTTTTAAAAAAAAAATTTGGGCATGCAAAGAATACAAGAGAGAGAGAGAGAGGGATAAAATTTGAAATGTAAAAGTGAGACCTTAAAAGCATGGCGAGCTTTGCATCCCATAAGCTGGAGAGTGCTCTGCAAAACAGGGCGGGTATACCTGAATGACTCTTTCCCTTTCTCTCTATTTTCTTCATCATCCATCGCTACAATATACAACAGCTTTGTCACCTCCGCCATTTCTGAACCAAAAGCACACCCAAAAAAAAAAATGAATACAGAATCCACATGCAGAACAAATATGAAAGCGTTTTGAAACGTGAAGACCACGAAATTGGAAGAAATGCAATAAAATAGCAGAAATTGAAGGCAATGTGGGGATTGAGAAGAAGATGAATGAGAGATTCGGTTGGTTACCAGAGAAAGATCGAAATCCAAAAGAAACGGTTAGGGGTTAGGGATCGATCAGAAGAAGGCGTCAGGGTTCGCCATTTCAAGAGGTGGCTTGGCTGGTTTACAAGGCGATCTCGCCATTCTCTCTGGTTTTTTTGTCACCTGCTTCCACGCATCGCAGCTTGCTACCCTCCACGAGTCGTTCTCTCTCTCTCTCTCTCTCTCTCTCTTTCTGTGTCTACGCGCACACACGACACGACAATCTCTCTCTCTCTCTCTCTCTAGGTGGTGATTTGACTGATTTGGGCTTGGATTTGGACACGAATTGAAACTGCCACTGGAAGCCCTAATGACCCGGTAGATTGGTATTTATAGGTTGAGAAGACGTGGGCGGGGTCATTAACCGAGATTCGATGTGTGGGTGGCTTTTTGAAATTTTGGGAAAGGAAAAGGGGCAAAGATGGGTTGCCGCGTGAAAACCGTGGACCATTGTGCGCACAAACAACAATTTTTTTTTAGGTACTTAAAAAAATAAAAAAATAAAAAAAACATTTACTCATTTGACTTTACCCACTTAATTTTAATTTTTTATTTTTGTAAACTTCTACATGTCTTCATGAAAATTCTAGAGAAATTTTATTACCAAAAACAAAAAAGTTGGACTCCTATAACAAAATAGTTTTTTAATTTTATTAATTTAAATTTAAATTTTAAAATATATTTTTAATTTAAATCATTAGCTTATTTTCTTTAAATAAAATCAATGAAAAATGAGTATTTTAATCTTTAAGCTTAATATAATGTGTACATAAAATATCTAAAGTACTCTTTTTCGTTGAGTTTAATAATTAAAATTTTTTTTTTCCTCAATTTTACTTAATAAAAATACACAAATGATTTATCTTAAAAACAAATCAAATATTTAGTGTTAAAATTGATAAAATTAACAATTCAATATTTTTCTTGTTGTAAGTCAAACCTTATAATTTTTCCAAATTCTTTCAACTCAATTACGGCCTTTTTTGAGAAGATGACTAGCCTATTTTAGGTCACATTATTTCTCTATTTTTTTTACATGTTTTCTTAAAAATAAAGCTATAAAAATATAAAAAATCAACTTTTAACAAACTTTCAAAACAACCTTACATTAGATGATTAAAAAAAAAAAAATTGGCATACAATTTTTGTGGATTTTAATCCTTTGGAGACTTATGTGTAAATCCTAATAAGTGAACTTATTGTCTAATATGTCTTATAATAATTAATAACATTTTTCATTAAGCACTATTTAAAAACGTCACTAACTGTTAATTTTTGGCGACAGTTTGAAAATTTTGTCACAAAAATGTCACTAATTATAAATTTTAGTGACAGCTTAAAAAAAATTGTCACAAAAACAGTCACTAATTTGCAACTTACAATGACAGTTTGAAAAATTCATCATAGAAAAATATCACTAATTGTTAGTTTTAGCGACAATTTATAAAAACGTGACCAAAAAAAGTCACTAATTGTCAATTTTTAGCGACATGTAAAAAATTATCACAAAAAATTATTTTTAACGACGATTTTAGTATGACTTAATTTCAATAGGATTTAATAAGAATCAAGTCAAACTATTAAAATATATTGGTCGTTTAACCATAATCATTTCCCTGTCGCACAGATGGAATGGAGGTCCTTATTAAATTTTATAAAATTACAATATAAATCATCAAAATTTAAAATTAACATTGTAATTAATGTGTCATTTTTAAATTTGAAAACTTTCTTTAATTATTTTTTAACTAGTCAAGAGAGATTAGACAAAATCATAAGAATGAAACTGATTTTGTTTACACACTCTTTAATTGTGATTGGAGTAAAATAGTGCAATTTATTATTTTTGGGTGAAGTCAATACACTTTTAAATATGAGGTTCACATATTTTTGAATAATGTTAGAGATTTCAAAAATTCTATTAAAATTTTTACCAAATGTCTCATATATGTGTGAGACTCACATAATGTGGGTCCCATGTGAATCCTATACCTATGTGAGATATTTGATAAAATTTTTAATAAAATTTTTAAAATCTATATTATTTTTCAAAAATGTTTTGCACCTCGAATCCCTCCTCCCCCGAATCCCCCGAGAGAGAGAGAGAGAGAGAGAAAAGAGAGAGGAGAGGGAGATCGTCGAGAGAGAGAGAGAGAGGGGAGAGGATCGCAGCCCTCCGCCGCCTCGCCTCTATCGCCAGCCTCCGCTCCTCCGCCCTGCCTTCCGCCTCTGCATCGTCAGCATGTGCCTCGAACACCGCCCTCCTCCTCACTTGCGCCTCCTCGCCTCCTCCTCCTGCCTTCTTCTTCTTTCTTCTTTTCTTCTTTTTTCCTTCTTCTTCTGGTTTTCTTATTAAAAAAAAAAATTCGATTTAAACGACGTCGTTTCGTCAATTCGGGAGATTCGGGGGAAGGGGATTCGAGGTCCCAATCGCTTTTGATTATTTTTACATGTTTTTATGTGTTGTTCACATAATGAAAAAGTGTGTTAATAAACACGCTTTCCTAACTAGGGAATGGTTCAATTTTGTCCGTTCATTTTTCTCTCTACACTCCCTTAAAAATTCTAATATTTCAAATTTACCCTCAACTTGAACCTCTCATTTTCTCTCTACAAGTACCTTCTTTCTCTCTCTTTTCATCCTTTCAATCTCCTTCGTTCTCTCTCTTCTATCCAATCGAACCTCATATTAGACTTTTTACTATATTGAAAAATGATAAGGGCAGCATCTTAGGGATTTGAAAGGTAGCAAATTAGGATTTTCAAATAGTTAGCATAGGCCTCGTTTGGGAAGTTGATTATTTTAATCTTTTATTATTTTAGCAGGTTAAATTTTTATGTTTACAAAAATGATTAGATTTTTTTATTATTAGATGTGATATTTTTGAGATAAAAAATTAAAATAATTATAAATTTGATATGATATTTTGTCTTATTGACTATTTTAGTTTATTTTAAGATAAAGATGACGTGTGGAGTGGACTTGAAAGTGAGTGGTAAGAATAATTGTGTGGGAGGAAGAGATGGAGAGGTTAGGGATGAGAGATGAGAAAAAGTTTGAGGGTAAGAGTAGGGATAACAAATAGTGTAAGTGAGATGGGTGTGGATGGCAGAAGGAGAGATAGAGGGTCGTGATGGTGGTGGTGGACGATGGAAGAATGGTATGGAATGGGTGAATGTATTTTTTTGTAAGAAAAAAATTTATGTAGAGATAGAATCATATTAAAATTTTATATATATATATATATATATAATAAAAAAAAAGGTGACTTGTAAATAGAATCAGCCATATTGGGTTGCATTCGGTTCACATCATTTGAAAATCATCACAATCCATATATGACACTCTTAAAAGTTGTATACTACATGAGGAAAGTTGAAATGTATGCTTCAAGTTTCTTAGAGGGAAAATATCAAATTAGTGAGACATGGAGAAAGAAATGTTAAATTTATGAAAATCTTTTCTAAAAAAATACATCATATGTTTGATTTGCTCTGAAAATGGTTTACACGAATTTGATATTTTCCCTTTTACTTGATATATTTTCCCTTCCCTAAACATCAACTTTTTTGTTTAAATTGCACATTAAAAAAAAAAAAGGGAAAAAAAGCGGAGTTACGCGCATGAATATAATGTGTCAATTATTTGCGGAATCTTTGTTGGGCACTTTGGGCTCCACTGAGGTTTGGTTGTCCACTGCCTTATTAAAACAATCTTTACCCAGCTTTCTCCTTTATAATATTCGTGTATTTAGAACTCTATGCCTATTCTAATAAATTAGTTAAATTTTTAGAAAGACCATTTAAATTTTTGGTTAAGATAATTAAAATAGTTAAAAATTAAAAAGTCATTACAAAAAAATTAAACATTTTAGTAATTTATGATTTTTTATACAAATTGACATGAGTAGACTCATAAAGGACATGACCCACCAATTAAGGCCCAGTCTATGATTCAAATACTAAAACCCAACATTCTTGAAGCCCAACATTATACCAAGCACCAATGACATCAAAACACTTTGCAAGTGAAGAACCAGCCACATCAGCAGACAAAGATCTTGCAGTGTTATTGCATCACACATCAGCCATTAATGAGTTCCACTGCAGCATTTATTACGATAACCCTTCACGTTGGAACAGAACAGCCTCACCTTTTTACAAGGCAAGCTAGAACATAGACTTTCGATCAACATGACAGCTCCGAGTGGACAAGGAAATGATGAGCGAAGTATATAAGCAGGCTTCTAAGACGAAGAAAAGGTTAAGTTCTCTATCTCGATCCTCTCTCTACATCTTCGCCACTCTCACCTCTCTAACTTGCTCGTTGGAAGGTTTGCTAGGGGACTTCTCGTTTCCCATTGAACTCTTTTGCAAGTTTCTCGGTGGGTTCAACAATCGGATAACGGCTTGGGAAGCGTGGACCAACCAGACTCGCTCCATCTATGGCTAGCAGTATTATCACAAATTAAAATAAAAAAATCATTTTCAAACACATTAATTATTTTTACCTCATAAGAAAGTTTTAAAAATATATATTAAAAAAGTCAATTTCAAACAAAATCTTAATATACAAATTTAAAAAGTAAATTTTTTTTTTTTTTTTTCCAAGAAATAAAGAGAATGTCTTTGCTTTTAAGAAGAGGTGATACCTATTAGAATATGTTAAAGGAGTTGGTTGCGAGAAAATTTTCAGTAGGTCTGGTGTACTATATGATCATATTGATGTGGTGTGCTAAACTAATAAAGTTTTAAAGAAAATGGTAGGTATTGACAAAGTTTTTAAAATTTTTTCATGTATTGTGACTTTTCCTCCATATATTGTTCTCATTAATCGAATATATTATTAATGTGATAAATCAGATCCATGAAATAACTTCCGCTTTGTTGCTCTTACTCATATTTTAACATGGTTGTTAACTTGTCAATTAGAGCTTTAAAACACACACTAACTTTTAAGTTATAAGTGTTCAAAAATATTTCCATCCGACGATTTGGTCTAGTTTTTTTAATTGTTAATTACCATTTGATTCATGGATTAGGACTTAAAAGCACCGAATGAAACCAAACCATTTCACATTTTTATAAATTTTAATATGTAAAAATAAAAGTGTTGTAAGGAGGATTAAATTTCTAGAATTGATTTAGTTATTAATTTACCTCAAAATCGAACTAAAATCAATTCCTAAACACACCCCTAGCGACTATTCATTGATTTTTGTAGCAACTTTTTTATTAAATTTTTTTATTTTTAGTAAATTTTTATTAAAAAAAATCAAATGTCAGATTTTATTCAACTAGACAAATAAAAAAGTAAAAAAATTAAAATAGCATTTTGTCTTTAATGAATTTTTTTTAATATTTTTTTTTTACTTTTTAAATTCTTTTATACTAAATGGATGAAAAAAATTATAAAAAAAAAAAATTTGACACATTTTTAAAAAATGTATTTTTTAATTGGAACAAACCAAACAAGGCCTATATCTTCCTAAAAAAAAATTATTTATTTATAATTATTTTTTAAAATTTTATTGATGTGATATTTTTTTTTTAATAAATCAAACTAATTTTCTGTTTTTTATTATTATTTTGTTTTCGCTAAGATTGTAAGATATTAATTTATTATTAAAATTATTTTACGAATAAAATAATCGTTGTTGTTCCCATCAACTCGAATCCTGAGGCGAAACCCAAGCCAAATCTTAAGGCAAACCTTAATTAAAATAAAATAATAAATAAATAAATTGTGATGGGTTGACTGGGGTAAGGTGAAGAACTTTTGCTCTAAGCAACGAACTTCTTTTTTGATTTTTTTGAACAACAGAAGTAACGAACTTTGACCAATTCCAAAATCCAAGAATGTCGGTGGGTGATGAGTACTCGTGCCTAGCGAATGGTACACACGTAATTATAACTGAAATACACGGCACATATATATATAGTCAATGGCTTTGGTCGAGTTCAAGATTTGATTGGATTGTGTTGTTGGACTTGTAAGAGTCATTACGGGTCCTGTTTTGATAATTCGAATCGTTTAATATATAAAATTATTGAGTACTATATACCTGTAAAAAATTGCGTTGATCGAATATCGATACGTATGTGAATAAAACAATTTTCTATCAACCGTTAATTGTTTCACCGTCCATTTTTTTATATAAAACTGATTTGTGATTTTTTACAAACATGTAGTACTCGATGAGTTCTACACATTGAACAGTTCGGATTATCAAAACAGGTCCATAAAATGGGCCGCATGGGCCGAACTGGACGAGTCCAGTTTTGATCTCAACTTGAGACAAGCTGGACCCATATATATATATATATGAATAGGTGGGATATGTGATGTGTGTAATTTTAATAAATAAATATAAAAATAGGGACATTTTTTTATAAATCTTTTTTTACATATTTATGTTTTATTTAATCTATATTATTTTCTTATATTCTAATAAGTTTTATGAGCGACATATTTATCAAAATATTCCTAATAATATGTACATTTATAGTGTGAATGTTCACACTGTTAATGTGAATGTTCGAACCATCAATATGAATGTTAACATGTCGATGTAAATGTTCACGTTGTCAATGTGAACATTTACATGTCAATGTAAATATTCATATTGTAAAATATGAATGTTCACATCACCAAATTGTTAACCATTCAAAAAATATTTGTAAAAGTATAAATATCCATAAAATACTTTAAATATGAGAATTAGGATTTGGTAAATCAAATATTCAAATAATAGGACTTATTTGAATATAAGAATATCTTATGGACTAATTGAAATATAAACACTTGAAAAAGAATTTTCTAATAAATTTTCCTAAACATAAATAATAAAAAAATTAATATTATAATATATATATATATATATTATCTAAAGGGTAAGAATATTCTTAATGAAATTCAATGTTTTAACTTTAATCTTACTCACAATTTTAAATAATATTTTTTTATATTTAGATAGAAAAATTTGTCACGTGATAGAAGAAAAAGTCACCACAGTTTTAGACACAAAGACAATGCTCAAATATATAACTATATATATATATATATATTTGTTTGTTTTTGACAAAGATGGCATTAATATATTAGTAATAAGAGTAATGTTAGGGACCTAAATAATCTACCAAATATTCTACCAAACCTTTCACATTAGTGTGAGACCTACACATATGTTAATTTGTGTGTAACATTACCAATATGAAAGGTTTGATAAAATATTTGATAAATTATTTGCAATCCTTAGCATTAAACATCTTTCATTCTATCACCTTAATTACACTTTTAATAAGGTGATAAATAATTTTGGCTACTCTATTAAAGGTATAATTGGGAATGATTCAATAGGATATGTGACATTTCTGAAATAAATTATAACATAAATTACCGTCGCTTCATAAACTCAAATCTAAAATCTCACTCTAACACCCAAGTATCCTTTCTATGATCACTTAAATACCGTTGAAGTCCACTAAAAAATGTCAATTGTTTAAAAAAATAAAATAAAAAAAACTTCAAATTACATTTTCAGACTTGCAAAATTTCCACAGTAAATTTTTTTATTCAATTTTTATTGGGATGTTTGACGTACAACAAATATATATATATATATAATTCTTTTAAGATTTCTTGTCTTTAGTAATTTTTTAAAATTATGTCAACTTTTTTTACTTTTTAAGATTGTATTGAAAAAGAAATTTTTTAAAAAAAATCAAAAAAATACAAAAAAAAAAAATGAAAAAGCCAATTATTTTTTTGCTCTTTTTTTTTTTTTTTTTTTCCTTTCTGGACTTTAAGTTTTTTTTTTTTTTTTTACTCTTTCAGTTTATTTAGTCAACTAGAGTTCAAAAATGTAAATTTTCTATAAAATTTTATAAAAAAATCAATAAGAAAAGTCAGCTACAAACACCCATGTTTTGGAATATTATTTTTAGCCAAAAAATTCAAAAACTTATTATAAGTTAGATGTTATTAACAAGTGCCTCTTGTTAGTGTATAATAAATATGTTAGATATTTTTAGAAAATCATAATAAATGCAGTTAGATTTATAAGAACGGTTTTGTCGTTTTGCACCCCAAAAAAAAAAAAAAAAATTAGTTAGCTTCTTTGAGTTTGGACTTCTTTAATTTGGGACTAAAAAATTTGTTTGAATTGACTTTTTTCATTTTTATAAAAATAAAGAAAATAATTATTGTTTAAATGTAATATTTTATTTTATTAATTTTTTAATATATTTTATTTTTTTAATGACTAATTTAGCGTCAACCACTTTAACCAAATGTACTCCACTAAAAAAATTTCCTCTCTTCTCAAGGGGACTAAAATACCCTTCTTATCAATATATATAGCGATTTTTTCAATTTTACCTTTTTGTCTGCAATAGAGCTTTTTCAATAGTATTTTACAAAAAAAACTCATGCATATTTAAAAGTGAGATTTTTAATATTTAAATATGATACATAATATATAACAAAAAATATATGCAAAATATATGAATTGATAAATTTTTTTAAAAGTAAACCCACTAACAAATCAGGTAAAGTTTTGTCCATTTATGTGTATTTCGTATTTGATCTTACAATAATTGCTTTGTCCATATCAATTTCTTTTTATTTTTATTTTTATATCTTTCAATTAAAAAAAGGTTTAATTAATCTAATTTACAAAATAGTGATATGTATACGCGCGCGCGCTTGCTTTTTTTTTGGGGGGGGGGGGGGTTCCAATAAAAAGTCTTAAAAAATAAATAAATAAAACAAAAGTAAAATTGAGGGAGTTGTAGCCAAAAAAAAAATGGTATTTTAGTCTTATCAAAAAAAGAGAACAATTCAAATCCATTTATCACTTTTTCAACTTTCTCTGGGTTGTTTGGAGAAGATAGTAAAAAGTAATTTTTTTAATTTTTTTAGATAAATAATTTAAGAAGTTGGTAAAAAATTATTTTTAACTTTTTTATTAATATTTATTTATGATGTCAAATCACAGTAAAATGACCAAATTATTCCCGTTCAATTTAAAATATTTACAACTTCATCCATATAGCATATTTTGACTTATGGATGATAGAATTGTAATTTTACCAGTGACTAAAAACCAACTTTCTAAATGAAAAAAAAAACAAAAAAATTAATTTTTAACTTTTGTTACAAACCTAAAAAAGTAACTAAAAGCCGAATTCTCAAAACACCCCTATATAGCGAAGGTTATTCATCTCATTTCATGCATTGTTATTAAAACTTTTGAAAAAAATATTATTTATTCCTACAATTTTAATGCTAATTATAAAGACTATATTATATGCATCAATTAGTATACTAACTAGTGTATCAATTGATGATGTGTCATAATTTAAGATATTTTTAGTATTTGTAATTTGTATAATGAGTGAGATCAATAATAATATCATAACTAGTGTTGGTACACTAGTTAATACACTAATTTGTGCATATAGTACCACTCAATTATAAATACTTATAATATATTTTTTAACCTTCAACTTTTGTAAAAAAAATTAATTATATCTGTTGAGAATATGAACAAACCTTTTAATTTGACTTCAATGAATTCAATGGTTGAAATTTCTTTTATTTTTTTTAAACAAAGTATTACAAAATATTCAACATAAAATTTAATTTTGATATGAAAAATAAGTTAACATAATTGCTAATAATTTTTTTTAAAAAAATATTATTTTTTGTCCAAAATTAATAAACATGTAAAAAAAAAATTCTAGATTAAATGAAAAGTTATGTTTTGATGTGTAAAAAAAATTAGCAAATATAATATAATTTTTTAATTAGATTAAATGAAAAGTCAAGTTAGGTTATTTTTTTCATTTGTAATATTGTTGACTTGTTTAAAATAACACACTTTGGGCATGTTTGATTGGGTGGATTAGAGCATGGGATTGAGATTATTAATTCGTGGGTCCAATTATCCTATGTTTATTTTAACATTTTGGTTTAAGATTATTAATCCAAAGGATAATTAATCTAACAAATTTGTAGGATTATTAGTAACGGGATAGTGGTGAGATTATTAATCCAATAAATATTAATCCAATTGAATAGTGAATACTACACTAATTTAATAGGATTATTAATACTTTACTATTAGTCTTGTAAATCAAACATGATATTTATTACTTTGGAATGTTAGTTAAAATCCTTTGTAAGTGGGCTTATCAAATAATAACATTTGTTACCTGTTGGCATTTTGCCTTAAAATTTATGTTACATGTGTCTTAGAAACTATGAAACGATTTTAAAAAGTTCTAAAACCACTGAAAATTATTTTAAAATTAAGGAAAAGTGTTCTGTTACAGTTAATTTGTTTATTGTTTGTTATGTGTTGAGGGTATTGAAATATGTAAAAAAATATATTAAAATTATAAATATTTTTGCAAGTTCCATTTAAAAATTATGCTAAATAATTACAATTTCAATATACATTTTATATATTTTAATATATTATTTATACATATGCTATTACTATAAACCATTTCCCAATAAAATATTACTCCAGTAGTTAAATTTTTCTTTTTGTAAAGTATAAATTTTTTAATTATATATAAAAATTGAATAAATATATATTTAGAGAATTTTATTGTAATATATTATTGCGCCATATGAATATGACCGGTAATTGAAGTTGGCCCACGTGGGTGTTTGATTCTGAGGGTACTACACGTAAACGAAGAATCATGATGCTCTCTTTCACTTTCTTTCTTAATTTTTTATTTGTTGGGTTATTGAATTCACTTTTAAGTTTAATTTTAATGATTTGAACAGTTTATATTTTAATTTGTTGAATATATTATATTTATAAAAAATTAAATTGATCGGATATTTGTAAAAATTTAAATTGATTGGATATCAATAGAAATGGCAATCGAAACCCGATCCGACGGGGACCCAATCCCCCGACCCCGAATGAAGCGGTTATTCCTCGAAAAATACCACCAAATGGTCGGGGATGATATTAAAAATTAAATCCCCGATGATATTCAAAGCCGAGGATCGGATACATAGCCAAATTTCCGACCCGACCTCGATTCGATTGCCCCGATGTGAAATGACTCTTTTGCTCCTACTTATATATAACATATGTGTGCGTATAACGTTTTGTTTGAACACTCATACACTCGACACAAACACAACACAGAGTGCTCTCGCACTATCTCTCTCTCTCTATCTTCTCTCTTTCCTCTCTCTCTTTCAGTAGATCGAGCAGTAGCGGTAATGAAGGGCCAGTCGGCGTTAAAGGCGATCGACGTCGGAGGGGAGCAGTCGTAGTCTTCGATTGTGTACAGGGAGAAGCAGTTGGCGTCAAAGGCGACGTACGTGACGAAGATCTCAGATCGTTTGTGTATCGGCGTCGGAGCAGTAAACGTCGAAGGCGGTTTCTCTCTTCTCTCTCTCTCTCTTTCTCTCGTCCA
This sequence comes from Camellia lanceoleosa, assembly GCA_025200525.1. Taxonomy (NCBI): domain Eukaryota; kingdom Viridiplantae; phylum Streptophyta; class Magnoliopsida; order Ericales; family Theaceae; genus Camellia; species Camellia lanceoleosa. The sequence continues at coordinate 67,521,257 of CM045768.1, read as the reverse complement.
CTCTCTCCCTCTCTCTCTCTCTCTCTCTGTGACACAGATCCCAAATCTGTTTGTGTCCATTTTTTAATCTGTTTATCTGTCCATTTTTTTTATTTTTTGGTTTATAATCTGTTGATGTTTTTGCTGATATGTTGATGTTGATGTTGATGATTCGGTTGATGATGTTGATGATGATGATTCTGTTGTTGTTGTTGTTGATGATGGTGGTATTGAAACAGATTTGGGAGGTAGGGAATTTTTGGGGTCGGGGAAACCCAATCCCTGTTAGAGGGCGGGGATGGAAAGGGGGGTAGGTTTCCCGTCGAGGATCAGGGCTGAAGCCAGGGAGATTTTCACAATCGGAGATTGGGGACGGGGAGTGTGATCCTCAACCCCGTCTCGTCCTGTTGTCATTCCTAGATATCAAATATCCGATCAATTTAATTTTTTACAAATATAATATATTTAATAAATCGTAAAATATGAACAATTTAAATTATTAAAATATAGCCCAAAAAAGAGTCAAATGACCTCACAAATAAGAAGTCAAAAGAGGAAAGTCAGAGGAACGGTTAATTCGTAAACGAAAGTGTCCCCTTCTTTGAGAAAAACAAAAATGGTGTCTGCTTCACAATTCCATTGTGCGGCCACGCATTTTAAGCCTAGTTTGGAATTTTACTATGTTAATTATTTTTTTTATTATTTTATGAGATGAAAAAAATTAGGTTTTGAAATGATTTATAATTTTTTTTGTAATTAAATAGTTGATTGTAAGAGAAAAAAAATATTAATTGATCTATAGATTGTGATATTTTATTTTATTAATTATTTTAATATATATATATTATCTTTTTTAACTATTTTAGTCAAAAAAAACTCCCAACCCAAGTTTCCAAATACCGCCTAAGAATCTGACCCAGTCTAGTTTTAGAAAAAAATTATGAAAAAATATTTTTAAATAATTATAAGTAGGTATTGATTTTTTTAAATATTAATAATTAAAATTTTAAATTTTTTTCATAAATTTGTAATTATTTTTTCAAAGTACCACTTTTTATTTTTTTTCAAAATTGTTCTACCCAACGCATTAATTATAGGAGAAATTATAGATCAGTGTGATTGTAAGAAAACAATTATAAACTAATGATAAAATTTATCAATTTTAATAATTAAAAGCATAAATTTTTAATGTAATTGTAAACATTTTTTTAAAAAGATTACACTAAATTATAATTTTTCTTTAATTATAAGGGACAGCAAGATGACCATTGATTCAATGATTAAGACTTGGTCTAATAACCTAAGGTTATGGGTTCAAGTCTTAGGGCCACTACTTTGTGTATTATGCCAAAAGTTAAGTGTGGACTCAATCTTTTTCCTTCCAAACACATATTAATATATACTAATTGAATATTATTTTTTTATAAGGGCAGTTACATTGACATGGTATTTAGAAAAAGTATTTACAAAAAAGTGATAACGATTAAAAATATTAATAATTAAAATTATAAACTTTATCATCAATATGTAATATTTTTTCAAAATACCCCTGAATAATAATTTCCCCTAATTATAAAATTTTAATTAATTAGCAAGTAAATTATTGATGTCCTTAAACTCTTATACAAATTTATAGAAGGATGTCTACCTAGTTTTCTCTTATATTTACCCTTTTTTTTTTTCTTTTTTTTTTTTTGTTGTTGTTATAAATAATGTATAACACTAAACAAATACTTTTAGAACATTTTTAACAAAAATCAGTTATACTAGAGGTTTTGGAACTTAGTTATATTAGAGGTTGAATGGGTCACTTTCATATGTCAAAAAAGAATGGCTCCTCGTGTGAGCCGCCTCTTTATTAATTTTAGTTGAATAAAATGCTAAAATTGAGCCTACACACATTAATCATGTGAACTATAAATAAAATAAGATCAAATGGTTAAATGAGAATCGAGAAACATTGCTCATATTTGACTAATGCTTGTGATTAGATCTAACTGAATTTTATAGTGAAAATTTGACCATAAGATCATCTTATAACACGCAATCAATGTCTTGAAATTTCGTAACAAGGTGCCCAAGGAGTGTTCAAAAACAAAAAAGTAAAATTGCGATCCAATACGATTTAAACAGCAAGTTTGGTTTGGTTTTTATTGACTTTGAATTTGGTATAGTTTCAAAAATCGTTAAACTGTTTGAATCAGTTATGCTTGTGATTTTAGGATTTTAGTTATAGTTTTAAAATGATTTAGACTGTGATATATTTATTTATTATTCTTATATGCAAAAACAATAATATAGAAGCAGCTTCTTGTTAGTTTGTTGATTATCATGAAATATACACCATATCTCATTTTATATGCTTGATAATTCAATTAAAATTTTAAGTTTTCTAGAATTGTAAGGACCAATTTGATTCTACCCTAAACCTGAACCAAAAAAATCAATAAACACCCCATCCTATAGAGGCTTGCTCCCTTCCCAAATGTTTTTTTAAAAGCCCAATAATAGATGAGAATATCTGTAAAATTGATCTCACCATATATAAAATTTATTAAAACAAATCCCAATCATAAATTGTTTTTTTGAGTTTTTTGTTTTTTGTTTTTTTTTGATTCATAGCATTGCAGGTGATAAATTTGTGCCAAGTAAGTTTGATTCATTTTTAAAAGTCCCAAATAAAATGCCTTTGAAACTCCCTAAACAAAGTCGATTCTTACGCAAATAAAAATAAAAGAAAAAAAGAGAGTCAATTCTTTTGTTTTGCTTGTCAAATTTTAGGAAAGAGTAATGTTAAGAATTCTAAATGTTTTATTAACATTTTTATCAAATATCTCACGTGAGTATAGGACTCACATAGTGTGAGTTCTACACCCATATAAGATATTTGATAAAAATATTAATAAAATATTTAAAACCTTAACATTTTACATTAAAAAAAGGCATATAGAAAGACAAATGAAATGTTGCAAAAACATATTATTGTAATTTACGGTTGTCAAGCATTGAAGGCAACATCTAATGTTGGAAATGTGAATCAATTCAATTTGCATCTTATTCCTTCTGTAATTGGAAATCATCCGTTATTTTTATTTTCATGGTGGAAACCACCCGCTTATCATCAATTTTGGAGAATAGAACATTGGGATTTCAAAATTATTCTTCACAGATTAATATACTAAATAAAAAAAATAAATATGTTACGAAAATGAGAGGTGAGTGTCGTGTGATTAATGGTATTAAGGTTAGAGAAAGTTTTTGTGTAAGTGGAACATAATTTTGTATACATATAACTGGTTTGGGTCGGTTTGTAAGGAATAATGTTAAACTTGCATGCCGATTTTAGGCATTATTTGTTAGATAAAATAATATCAATAAATAATAAGTCATTTCTAGAGGCCCCCCTCAAAAAAGAAAAGGTGTAACAATTAATTAAAATGTTAGAGATCCAAAAAATAAAAAATAAATTAAACTCAATACTTACATAGGTGTGGGAATCACACCCATGTGAGTATTTTATAAAAAAAATTAATATTTTTTTGAAGTCCATAATATTACTCATAATTAAATTTAAAGTAATAGTTAATCAATTCATTATCATCAATAGCATTTTTTTTTAAGCTCAGACAAATAAAGAACACAAACAAAAAAGAATTATAAAGTTTCATATCATGTCTAATAATCGTAGATAGCATATATTATATATATATATATACACATAAACATTATATATACACACTAGTAATGATGAAAATTATGATAACTAACGCTTTGTATAAGTTTTAAAAAAAAAAAAGAAAAAAAAAAAAAAAAAGAAAGAAAGAAAAGGGAAGAAGCTTTTTCTAGGACCGTTTTTTGATCCATTGCAATCAAAAGTACGTGTGAATGAAGCACCAAAATAGATCAGCTATAAGACTTTGATTGACATAAATTGTACCTTAATTTAAAAAAAAGAAAAGAAAAAAAAGCATCTATAATTATTGCGAATCATTTGTATTATTTTGCAGCCTTCTTTTTATCATATTTTTAATCAAAGTTAATGTGTATTAGATATGGAACAAAAAGAATCAGCACCATTGCATAATAATAATAAAGCAAAATCAATAATGTGATGATAATACATATTTAAAATTTTTTGTAAAAAGTGATTATTTGGTGCTATTGTGCATTTTCACAAATATACATGGACAATTGATTGCAAAAATTGTGTTCAAATCTATTAGCGAGCTAAGTACAATGAGCTTTTTTGATAAGTTGGACTTGGTCCAAATGAGCTAATTGGTAGGCCAGTTTTCAAACTTAGACCAATGATCTAAGATTTGGAGTTATTTATTTATATTTTTTTTCATATTTTTTATCTAGCTTGTGAGCACGGTCAACATGTGAAGCCAACCGGTCAAGTTAAACTTTAAATCATAGGCTTAAATCCAGCCCAAGCCCCCTTTCAGGTAGGCACGCCCTGCATAAAATATGGGCTTTCGTTGAATAAAAGCTTAATGACTCTTTGTCACAACAATATTTATTTGATCTTAGATATTATTACATTTGTTGGGAAATTTGAGGGTCAATGCACAATAACATTGACCTAATTTATTAAGAACAACTGAGTCCAAAATACCAAAATCCAATATATATTATTTGAATCTCATACCTACTCATAAACTTAAAATCATGAAGAAAAAAATAAAATCTAACACGGTTTCATGAAAGTTTGGATTCAAGTATGATTATTCCGATATCTATGTGGCCTGGCATTGAATAATTATTTCTTTTTTTCAACAGGAGACAATTACTTATACTTGATAGGGGGTATCATTGTAGTAAACAAGTAAGTGAGAAAAGGAGCTATATTCAACATTATCATATTTCCTAGTTACATATTAAAGGTTTGTGAAACTTGGAATATTGATGCTACCTTTTATTTTTTATTTATATTTTTTCAAGTATTAAAACACTTTTTGTACCAAGTGTTGGAGCCAAATTAAAAGGCATATATATATATTAGGGTTGGTTCATATTTGATGCCTTTTTTGCATGGTATATATGCTTTTATTTGTATATAAATTTTCCTGAACACATCTCAACCGTGAACAAGTGTGGGTTGTATCCCAAAAAGTCCAAAGTTGGAGAAAGTGACTTGCAGAAGAGCTCTGAATCAAAGTAATGCAAGAAAAGACAAGTTTGATATTCTAGTGCCCATTTTTACTGGGAAGAGATTTTTTTAATAATTTTTAAAATTTTTAACTAAAATGTGATATAAAAAAAATTAGTATATTTAGAATGATTTTTTAACTTTTTATAAAAAGATGTACAAATAGTAGAGAGAAAAAGAAAATTTTGACTTTTTAGTATGGGTTGTTGACTTTTTAATTTTTTAACTAAACCGGTCGCTTCCCAAACGATATTCTGATAACTTTTATTCCAGACTATATGTATTCTTCCTTCAGCATAAGCTTTCCATTTTCCATAGTGTTGGAAAATTCTAAGCCCTAAATCATAAATAGCAAGAATTTCAACCTTTTTTTTTATTCTTTCCAATTGATAGTTCATTTGAACTGCTATACTTTAGTATTGTTATATATCTGGTGTTAAATTTAGTACAAAATTTACTTTTATGTAAATTTTGGCAAGTCTTTTGTTTTTGAATCTTTGTATCTCCTATGACGAGATCCATTTTATAGCATTTTAATTTGATATTTTGTGGGGAAAAAAAAATTGTATTTGTATCATTAGAACAGTATTGTTAAAATAAAACATTTTGTTATTATTCATTACAATAGTATTTGCCACATCAGCCACTCAAACTAACGGGTTTTGATTTGGTTATTACTAGTAGTGTGAATGAGGAAGAAAAAAAAAATGAGAATGGAATCTTGGAAATGGAGACATGTATATTCAATAAAAGGAAGAAAAAAAAAATGCAGAATATAGTATTAATAGGAACACATAATTTTTTTAAGGGCAAATTACACTTTACATTCTTGTATTTTGTACTAAATTTTACTTTGATCTCTATATATAAAATTATAATATTACACTTTTGATCAAATTTCACTTTAGTCTCTACATATGAAATCGTGACAGTCAATCCCCTGCATTTTTACTCAAATCCCACTTTAGTCCCTTGCACAAGTGTCAATATCTCTCTTTTGTTACTTCATTTTTAAATTTTTAACAAAATCAAGTTATGTGACTACGAAATGAGGATAAAAGAGAAAAATCATCTATATTTTTTACTAATATATTTTGTCTTACATGATAAATACATGAGAGTTATGTAATACTATATATATATATATATTGGGGGGAGGGGGAGGGGGAGGTAAAATTGGAATGAAGATGCAAGAAAATAAAGCTTTTAAAATAAGAAAAATGAGATAAAGAAATCCAAGAGAAAGAAAGATTAATAGAAAAAAAAGACTATATTACTATAAAAAATAGAGTTTCGTAATTTCAATTTATGTAAAATTTTATTTCATCTTCTTAATTGTTTACAATTTATATTTTGTTTTAACCTAATACAGTCATATCTTGATGTCAATATTGAGATAAAGTATGTATTGGTGGAAAAATGTAGATGATTTTTCTTTCTTACCCTTATGCCGTAGTCACATTTTTATTATGTGATTAGATTTTGTTAAAGATTTAAACAATTGAGTAACAAAAAGGAGACATTGACACTTGTGTAGGGATCAAAATGAGATTTGATTAAAAGTACAAGGAGTTGACTATTATAATTTCATGTACAAGGACCGAAATAGAATTTGACCAAAAATATAAGGAGTTGACAATCATGATTTTATATGTAGAAATCAAAATAAAATTTGATACAAAATGTAAGAGTACAAAGTTTAATTTATCTTTTTTTAATAAAAATACACAAAGTACAGTATTGGCACTATACTCATCTTAGATTAGATTTTTATGTTAAAAACAAATTTATAGTATTAATATGTTCAAAATGTCAAAATATTTATAATTTAGTATGCTCTTCACATATTTTAAAATATTTTAATACATTTCAAATATTTTTTAAACAATAACCCTTAAAATTATTTTTAACATTTTTTTTTATAGATAAATTACAGTATGAGCATGTAAGTAGTGGAGACCTTTAAGATTAAGGGGTTGTTTGGAAAGTGTTAAATTAGTATATTTTTTAATTTTTTATAAAAAAAAATATAAAATATAAATTGAATTTAAAGTAATATAAAGAAATAATATGATTTAAATAAAAAATAATATAACATAAATAAAATAATTAAAACTTAAATATAATAATATACTAAAATAACATTTTAACACATGTCAAACATCTACCAATCAACTACTAAGAAACGAGCTATCCAATATATACGAGCGTTGACTTCTTTGGACAATTGTAGTCTGACATTGAACTCTCGCATTTATGCTTTTCAGATGAGCTACTGTGAAAGAATACACCTCAAAAAGGGCAATGATTCTCTCCACAATGTGGACCAACACTGCTGGGGACCCAGTCGGGGTGAACACCCGACCCCAACCCAACCCACCCCATGTGGGGGCTGTGAGAGCAAACTCAAAAAAAATAAACAATAAAAAAATTTGTACCAATCAAAAAATAATGGGGTTGGTGAGGGTCATTCCCATTGGAGTCTAGGCCTCGTTTGGCAACTGTCCTTTTTAATAAAAAAATTAAAAATTTATTAAAAAAATTAAAAAGTCAATAATTCATATAAAAAAGTCAAAAATTCTATTTTTTCTTTACTTTTTACACATCTTTTCGTAAAAAGTTAAAAAATCATCTCAAACATAATAGTTTTTTTTATATCATATTTTAGCCAAAAAATTAAAAAATTACTAAAAAAATCTATTTCCAAACGAGACCTTCCCAATGCGGACTGATGTTGAGATTCATGGTTTTTATTTAGATGATTTCAATAATTGATTTTGTAGTATTTTGTGTGAATTATTTATAATAAAAAAAAATGATTTTATATTCATAATTAAATAATTTTTCTTTTTTTGAAAAATGGGCACATCTATTTTTGAAAATTTTGGACTAATAGACCCAAGTTTTAATTTTTTTAGAACCCAAAGAACATTTATTTGTCCAAAAAAAAATCTATCTATCCAAATCTTGCATGTATGTCTATTTATCCAATTGTCACGTATTTGTTCATATGTCACCAAATAATAATAATAATAATAATAATCCTTGAACTTCATACTGTATCCCCACATAAATATGGATTTCTAACCAATAAACTTTTTAAAAATATATGACAAATATAATTTTTTTTTTAAAGTAGAAGATATTTTTAAAAACAAATACAATAATATTGTATGGCTATAAATATCATACCAATTTAATTTTTTTTATTAATAATTTACACTAAAAAACTTAAAAACATAAATAACTTGAAACGTTGTATGGTACCCATAATGAATTTCACCGCCCAACATCACTCTCCAATTCACAATATATTGGAGAGAAAAATCTCCCACTCCAAAAAAAAAAAAATAAATAAATAAATAAAAAGGATTGTCATAGAAAATCATGCTTTGACATTAGTTAACCTTTTCTCTTTTTATTTTTCAATCAACAAAAGCGTTGGATTAACTTGCGGGAAGTTTTAACACTACACATCAGTGAACTTCTTTATAGGTCCCATAATTTGATTTTTATATTGGATTTATCTCAAAAAAATATTTCTTAATATATTAAGTCCTATTTGAGGAGATGTGTCAAAATAAAATCTATATTAAAAATGAAATTTTCTTAAACAAATTTGAGAAATTTCACAACTTCTCATAGTTTTTAGAGTTTGTTTGGAGGATTTAAGAAAGGAAAGAAAAAAAGTTAAAAAAATAAATAAAAAATATATAAATAATTTCATTAGTTTTCACACACATTTTTCCTTTTCCTTTCCAAATCTCTCCCCAAATTCCCCAACCAAATACAGCATTAAAGTTAAAAATTTCATAAAATTTCTATGTGAAAAATTGTGAAATTTCATAGTTTCTCTCAATCTCAAGTACAAAAACTATAAAATCTTGTTTTATTTATATAATTTCATATAGAATATAAATCTTCTTGTTTGATAAATGACTACAAGTAAATTATAAAAATAAAATTTTGTCAAAAATACATGATTATATTGAGCATCATGATCTTTTAAACTTTGACAAGGTAAAATAAGTATGTTGTTGAGCACTTCACCTAGAAGCAAATCAGTACGAATTTTTATAATAAAAAAATTAAAAATAAAAGATAAATCAAGTCCAACTATCAAAAATCAAAGTCAAGGGATCCTTCAGTTCTGAAAAGTCTCATATTTTTCGAACTTCCCAACAATTTTGGGCTTTGGAGGTGGCTTTCAAGCAACGTTGTTGGCTTTAGTACGAAGGCTCCTTTGGCAATCCACCTTGACCAAGAAATAGTCCACGTGGCAACCTTGTTTGGCAATCTATATGGGCTTTTAAGGTGTTTGGCAGGTTGACTTTCTAATTAAAATAATCAAAAAGTTAAAATATTTAGTCATACCATTTTCTTTATTTTTTTATACGTCTTTTCTTAAAATGTCAAAACTAGCTACGGTCCATTTTGGTAACAAAAAAAAAAAAAAGTCACATTTTTTTCCAATTTTTTTTGTCATTAGTGTTTTTTTTTTTTTTTTTAAATTATATCAATTTTTTTTCCTTTTCATGTTAGTCTTGTCGTGGAGAATCTAGAAAGTATATATTTTTTAAAAAATGACCAAAAAAAATATTAAAGATAAAAATAAGCCAAAAAGATTACTTATTTTGGTTTATTTTTGTCTTCTCTAATTTTTTTTGAATTTTTTTTTTTAAAGTTATAATTTTTCGGTTCGTTTTGTTGAGTTAAATCTAAAAATCTAAAACTTTTTGAATTTTTTAAAAAAAAAGTTCACTAAAGGAAAAAAGGCCAAAAAAAAAAGCTAAAAAATATCATTTCTAAAACATTATTAAAATAGTCAATTTCTAAAACGAGTTATTAGTGTTTATTTATTTATTTTTTGTAGTTTGCTTCCTAAGGCCATGTTTGTTTGGCGGATTAGGTTGGATAAAATTATTAGTGAGAGGATGGTCAGTAAAGAGATTGTTAATGTGGGGATTGTTAGTGAGAGGATTAAGTAAAAATGTATTTGTTTTATGATGGTATGAGAGATGATTAGTGATAAAATTGTTAAATTATTTTTATATAAAATAAATAAATAAATTATTTTTATATTAAAAAAAACTAAAACAAATATAAAACAAACAAGTGTTCTTGGTAAATTTTTTTTTTTTATTTTATATAAAATAGTTTCAATCTTTTTACTATTTTCTTAATTCCACCCAAAATCTCACCAAGCTAATCCCCCTCTTGATTACTAAGCTCCTTAGACTATCAATTCGTCCTTTCATTTCATTACCAAACACGCTGTAAGTAGAACTCACAATCATGATAGTCCAATCCAATCACTAAAACTACGAAACAAACATGGCGGAAGAGTATATCATTCTTATGGAAGAAGGTACATTGGTTATTCAAAACAATAAAGCTAGAAAATTTATCAAACATGTCATCTACCAAAATAAATAAATAAAAATAAAAAAATCACTAAATTATATATATATAAAATTAAAAAAAAGTAAGAATGTACCAAACAAATTGACTTTTTTTAGCCCAAAATTTTGTATTACACAAAGCCAAAATCCCTCTTATGTCCCACACCTAAGTATAAATAAATAAGGGTAAATTACACTCACATCCTAAGATTTAGATTAATACATTTCACCTTCTGACGTTTAAAAAATTACATTTTCATTCTTGTGGTTAATAATCTCATTTCACAAACATCCTACTTATATAAAAGACAACAACTCTTATTAGAAAAATAGATGAAATTATATTGAAAAAAATAAAGCAAATGAAAGAAAAAAGAAAAACCACCAAAAAGAAAAACAAAAGAAGTAAAGCAAAGTAAAAAAAATAGTGTATGAATTCAATACATTTTTTATACCAACATTAATTCCGTCTGAATAATTACAATGATGGGAGAGACAGTGTAATTTCCTAAACGTAAGGGGGTGTAAGTGTAATTTATCCAATAAATAAATAAATACATGAGTATTGCTACATTCAACGAAATTGGACTTGTCCGAATTGTCTAAATTTGTGCATGTCGGTTATTCAACTGGTCATCCGGGAGGTAATCTGTCCAGTCATCTGAGTGGATGTTAATTGACACACCGGTAGACAAGGGTGACACCGGACGTCCGACTTATGTAATTTGAGCGATTCGGACAAGTTCAAATTCGGTAAATAAATCAATTTTATAAAAACGCCTTAGAACTGAAGAGTAGTGCACAGTGGTTGGTTTTTTTCCAAGAATTTTGTGTTCATACAATCTTTCATTGCAATATTCACAAACAATTCTTCGATTTCAACTATTAGAGGTTTTATTTTATTTAGTGAAGGAATTAATTCACCCATTGAAGATATAGCTTTCTCCTTTTTCTTTTTTCTTATTTTTTATTTTTTTATTTTTTCTCATTGACTTTAAGTTGTGGGGAGCAGTTGTTTAGTTTTAAATTCAAAGGTGCATTCATGGCATGATTCTTTGGGGGTGAATATTGACTGTTTACTTTCATTCTTAAAATTTTCTAAGAAAAAAACCAGTCGGAGAAGAAGGTGAAATCGTTATATAAATTGGTTTAATATCAAGCTAATTACATTAACGATTTATATGGTTTGAGATTTGTGCCGCTTTATTTCCTAGCCTTTCAATTGTTACATTCGGCCATTAATTTTGAATCTCGTTTCAGGTAAGTACAATTGAAAACACCCGTTATTTCATTTCAAAATATAAATTAATTTGACAAAAACATTAAAAAATTATTTTTGAATTTTTAAAAATTATTTCTATCCACCAAAGATAAAATTATATAAAAGTAATAAATCTTTTATATATTTTTATTTTTTTTATCAAATTAATTTTTAGTATGTGTTTGGATGATAATCATATAATGTATGGTTGTTTTTGTTGATATTTTTGAATGGTTATCATGTAATTGATATTGTATTTATTATTAACATATTTTTGGATAGTTATCATCTAATAGATGGTTATTAGGCTTTTAATGTATAATCGATATGTTTAATATATGAAATGCTTTTGGTTTTGATTTTTTTGATTTAATGGATTAGTTTAATAATGATATCAAAGTTATCACTATGTTTGACTTTCAAAAAAATAGAAATTAATTTAACGAAAATAAATATATAAAAATTATTTAAAAAAATTATTTCTACCCTCTCAAAAGAAAAAATTATATAATAATGATGTGTTTTAATTTATTTATTTTTTCACCAATTTAATTTTTAGTTTCTTAGAAAAAAAATTGAAAAAAAATTCTAAAAACCAAACTAAACAAAACTATATAACCAAGGAAGTTCCAACATTATTCATTAAAAAAAAAGTCATTACATTTCAAACAACATACAATTTAACTAATACAAAATAACTTATATGATGATTTTATCTTTGAAATGGACCGTTTAAAAAGAAAACATATTTAATTGCTCTTATTTAAAATAATATTTAAAATTTAATATTACATATATCATAATTAAAAAATCAGATATCAAAATGATATAAATCTCAAATTACAGAAATTGGTAAGTTGCCCTTTAATATATGATGGTTAACTAGCCATTGAATGTATAATTGGGCCTACCCAACAACTTCTGATACCCAAAACAAAACAGTTTGCTGGGCCGAGTCCTAAACTTACGAATGTGGAACTTTTAAGTTGTGTTTGAAGTATAAATTTAGGTAGAGATTTAAAAAGAAAAAATAAATAAATGAAATATAAATAAAATATAGTTACATTTTATATGTTTGGATTATGGATTTAGATAGGAATTTGGAAAGAGAAAGAAAAAAAATGTGTGAGATGTAAGTGAAAATATAGCTATATTTTGTTTACATATCAACTACATTTTTCTTTTTTTTAATTTTCTATCCAAATTCATAATCCAAATATAATATTAAGAGATAAATAATACTAACACAAAAACAAATCACATAATAGACATGTGATCTCCTATTGTGTTAAGCACCACAACAAACATGTGAGTATCTTATCCCATTCTGTGATTTATTTATATGGTAGAAACATTTTTTTTAATAGTTACATGTTAATAAATCAGTTTAATCTTTAAACTCCACATGACTCTTATTTTGGTTTGGATAAGATAAGTGTAGTTTTTTTGTTGAGCCATTTTTTTTTTTTTAATGTTAAAAATAAAAATGGACACTTATTCAATATTCTCATAACACTACATACCTAAATGATAGTTTCCATGTTTCAAGATTTACAATTTAACAAATTCAATACAAAATAAAACCATAAGCTTGGTCCAATCCGGAAAGCATCTATGCAGCCCAGCCCAACAAAAACTAGTCTGACCTTGAATAAAGCAAGCAGCCTAACCCAATTGATTGAAGCTTTGTTTTTATTAGGGAAAATTACTATATAGTCCGATGTAAGAGATCTATTTCCCTTCTAATCCCACTTTGATAAACCAATAGGCCACAGTTTTGTAGGTTTTGTACCTGGAGGTCTTATTTTTATATTCTTATTTTTGTAAATGACTGTATTGCCCATTTGATTTGAGATATGTATACGTGGAAAATCAAATTTTAGATTTGTGGATCTCGCATCTGCGGGGTTAATTTTCTCTCTGATCTGGATCTCTCTCTGTGAGGTTGATCTCTTTGTCGATCTTTGTGTGCAATCTCGATCTGTGTGTGTGTTTTGCGATCTCTTTGTGTTGTAGATCTCTGTGTTTGTGCAATCTCTGTGTACACACTCACTCTCTCTCTCTCTCTCTCTCTCTCTCTCTCTCTCTCTCTACATATATGTATGTATGTATGTATATATATATATAGATAAGCAAATTTGTGTGATCTCTAATTTGTGTTCGTCAATTTTGTTATAGTTCTCTGTTTTGTAATAAATGTTGTTTGTTTGATATTTATTTTGTGATTTTTGTATGTGATATAGTGTAATGATTTAGATTTTTTTGATTTTGTTTGTTGTATAGTGTAATGTGTTTTGAATTTGTAGTTTGAAATTATGAATTCTGAAGTTTTGATTATGATATGTTGTAACTGTATAATTTTGCAGTTTGGACTCTGTGATCAATTGTTTATTGGTTTGTGATTTGTAATATGGAGGGGTGTTTCATATTAATGTGTAAATACAATAAGTCTTGTGCTGTTATTAAGATTAGTGAGGGATATAGTTATGTTAAAATTGCTGAGAAAATATGTGCGAAGTTCAAGAAGTTGAGTATTGGTAACTTTTGTTTGTTTTTCTCTATTCCTAGATATTTTAATTGTATTGTTGAAAGTGATGATGATTTGAGGAATAAGCTGTCAATGGTAACTTCTGGTCGTTCTCATGTTGATGTTGTTGTGGGTGATAGGAGAATTGTGGAGGTTGATGATAATTTTTCTATGATTGATTCTGTAGTTAGTGAGAGCTTTTTGGTTAACAATTGTGATGATTTTGGTGGTTTGTTGCCTAGTTTTTATCCAAAACCAAAGAGAGTTTTGTTGTCTGCTAATTGGAAGAAAATAATACACAGTGTTGGTCAAGAATTTGATGGTGGAGTGTTGACATTCCGCATTGCATTGGCTAAGTATGCAGTTGAGTATGGCTTTGCAGTGGATTATTTGAAGAATGATGCAATAAGAGTAACTGTTGAATGTATGGAAGGGTGTTGATGAATTCTGGTATTTTTTTTTATTATTATTGTTGGCTACATATTTTGTATAAGCCAATTACAATTCAACATGTGGCAAAATAAGGGCAATACGGGAAGACTATTCAAGTTTTCAATCATGATCGAACACGTGGTAGTCAGTATTGGTTTTACGAGATCTGCGTAGTATTGGATCAACAAAGAAATATAAAGTGATGTGGCTTCAACGGTTACTCACATTCAAATACAAAATTAGGAGGGAAGCTTAACTGCAAGTGATGGCATAGTGGAGCTAACTATAAGGCAACATGATCAACGATCATGGAGGAGCGATTCGATAGTTGGAAGTGCAGTTCGATGGTCATCCTTGAGAAGTATAAATAGCAGAGAAGGCCCCAGAAAAGCCCCCAGACTCAGATCCAAAAAATCAGTTTTATTCTACTTTATTTTCTTTCCAATTTTACATTTCCTGTTCTTTACATTTTTGTACTTTAAAATTCCTGTACTGTACTTCGTTCATAGGAGTAGTTTCAAGTAGATTGTTGCTGTAAACCTCTACGAGGCTGAATTGGATCATTGTAAGTCTTTTGTTTTACTTAATGAAATACTGCAATTGTTCTTCAATTAATCTTTGTCAGTTTATTTCTCCTAAGCAAAGCCACCACTAAAAGTCCTCTTCATTGAGACTGAAAGAACTAAAATACAATCGTTTGATAATTGGTTGGCAATTAATTTTCTGTAAGGACTGATTAATCATTGCTGGCACGCTCACAATTACAAAAATAACCTTCGAAAGCCAAAAAGCCAACATATATTTTTGGCACGCCTGGTGGGACTAATTGAAATGGCTAGACGTAGGAGACAAGGACAAAAGGAACGCTTGGAAGAAGGCGTGGAAGGAGAGGTAGAAATACCTAATCCAGAGGATAATGTGATAACACATCCTGTGGAAACACCTATTTTATCAGAACCTGTGGTCGAACAGACAAGCACTTCGGAACAAGTACCACATGTTCATAATATTGGACGAGGCCAAGGAATTGGACCATCCACTGTTCCATCTACTTAGCCAATGAATCCATGGAGAGGCCTAGTAGATGCCATGGGACAGCAGTTAATGAACACAATGGAGAGATGGGCAACATTATTTGTGGATCGAATGAATACCCATCAACCAACAAACATAAGACATATGGAGGAAGTTTCAAATGTCCCTCAACAAAGGTTGGCTAGAGATAAACAGCCTATGCAAATTAATGGACATTCTAATGGTCAAACTAGTAGTCAAAACTATGAAAGACCATCACTTCAGTCTTTGTATGAATCTATTTCGAGGCCTATAGTAGGTCAAAATGCATCAGTACTTAACAGTGAAGCCATGCAAATTGGTGGATCTGGTCCAGGACAAGAAAATGGCATAAGAATGGTTCTAAATCCCATGTTCGAAGCCATACCTGGCACGAGGGGGTTCACTAATCCTTTATTCGAATTTATACCCGGGGGGTTGGAAGGTTTTCCTACAACCGAAAGAGACACAACACCTGTTCCAACAAATTTCCCAGGTTCTTTCGCAGGACAGACTCAGAGGGGCCACCCATGCCCTCAACAGCAGCCAGCACTATAAGGACAACCAGTCCCAAATATACCACCCTATGGACCAAGAGGATCTCAAGCACAAGTTTGTCCACCAAATCCTGTGTTTGTTCCTCTAGTAGTGATTTAACAGGCACAAAATATGGTCCCTATGGACCAAATTGCTGATATTCTTAGAGAGATGTGTGGACCAATGGCTCGAGGGGTTCAAACTCCTGTTTATAGGAAACCATATCCAGAATGGGTGGGTAGGGTACATGAATACCCAAGAGGATTCTAGATACCAGACTTTGCCCTTTTTTATGGGAATGGAAACCAGTCAACAGTGGAACATATTGCTAGATTTGCTGCTCAATGTGGTGAATTTACCAATAATGATTACATGAAGTTAAGGTTATTCCCAAATTCTCTTACAGGGGCAGCCTTCGTATGGTATATTAACCTTACGCCTGGCTTCATTCAGACTTGGCAACAAATGGAAGAGACATTTCATGCCCAATTCTTCCAAACGGAGCCAGAAGTGTCCATGGTAGATTTGACAAGATTGAGCCAAAGGCCTGATGAAAAGGCTGCTCAATTTATTGCCATATTTAAAAGAGCACGAAACAAATGTAGGGTCATCCTGCCAGAGCCAGAATTCATGAGATTGGCTCAAAATGGCTTAGAGTTTAGGCTTCGAAAGAAGTTTGACTCAACTGAGTTTAGATACTTAGTGGAATTAACTTATAAGGTGTCTAGGTATGAAGTATTACTAGAGGAAGAACAAGATTGAAATAATGCATCATACAATACATATTATAGAGATCCTAATTATGAGATTGATGCAGCAGAGATTGTGGGAAAAGAACCTGTGATCTGTGAGGCATTAATTCATAAGGACACAATAATTGACCAGCAGTTTAAAAAGAAAGACCTTCATAGGAAATACTCTTTCGATTTAACAAAGACAGATGACATATTTGATCATTTGCTTACGGCCAACTTTCTTAAGTTACCAAAAGGAGTCAAAATTTCATCTCCAGATGAACTTAAAGGAAAAGTGTATTGTAAATGGCATAATTCTTGGTCTCACTCGACTAAAAACTGTATTGTTTTTCGAGATAGGATCCAAGAACAAATTCGGAAAGGAAGTTTGAAATTCCCAGCTAAAGCAGAGAAGGCCATGGGGATCGACAGTAATTTATTCCTAGAAGTTAGAGAAAGTGTAGCTAATGTTGTTGTACCAGACTTCCAGAACTTATCTTTGAAGGAATTAGAAGAGGTCAATGTGCAGATGCATGTTGCCAGCTAGACTACTGTCAAAAAAGACATTAGAAGTTCACCAGTTGTTGGATAAGGCTCTACAGGTCAGGAAAATGACTTTGATAAGGAAGCACTGGATGATCATTCTTTAGAGGCATCAGTTATCCAAAGAATGTGTCCCAGGTGTAGGTTGAGCTATAAGTGGCTAAAAGGGCTTCAAATTGATGAGAAGCAATACTACAGGGATGTGCAAAGACGTCCTAAGCCAACCTGTGCTCATAACAAAAGGCCATATCCAACTGGTCCTAGGCAGCAGCCACTCATGGCTGGATCAGCACCTACTAGAATGCAATCCAAGGGTAAGAGGCCTTTACATGAGTCTAGACCTCCCAATTATTACAGAATGGAAGACAGTTGTCCTGAAAGAAGGACTGAAGTAGGTTCAAGTTATGGGAGCAAAGCCAGAAATTGGCCTCCTAGACCAACCTCACACAAGATGGAAAGTGGCCACCTTCATGGAAGGCCTGAATTAGGCCCAAAACAAGAAAGGCCTGAATTAAGCCCTAAACAAGTAGTTAGGGCTAAGCAATGGCATTCACAGACAGCTTCGAAACTGGCTTCGAAGGAAGAAAGAGACAGCTCAACGACTGAGTTGGTGGGTTCATAGGTATCTGGAGTCCCAGATTGGTTTGGCATGCAAAACAAACCTAGGGAGATACCTGCCCAAAGAAATGCTGTTGGAGATCAGGGTAGGATGGTTAAACCTCCCCTGGTGGCCCTAAATAATTGGGTGTTACTAAAGCATCCAAAAACAAAGAAACCAAGCATGGTCCTAGTAATTTCTAGATCACAAAGGAGGAAGATCCAGCGTAGGTACACTCAGTACCAGAAAGACCTGAAAGAAAGTGGAGAAAGCTCTTCATTGGTCCAGATAGAGGGGCAGACAGGAGGAAAGAAAAATCCAAAGTCAGACCATAGTCCAAAATCAACTCTACAAAACAAAATGGGTTGCAGCAGAGAACAATTGGCTAAAGTTCACTCTGAACTAAAAGCCAAGGAGAGGTCCAGTTTAGTAGGATTGGAGAAGGCTTTGATGGAGAGTGATAGCGAAATAGAAGGTGAAGTTGGCCTAGGCCAAAAGAAAGAAATGGTTGAGGAAGAAATGTTCGAAGCCTTCATGGCTGAACAGACATTTTTGGTTGAAAAGCCAGCAGAAGCAAACCATTCGAAGGAGTTTGTTAGTAATGAAGTGCCAGAATGCAGCATGGAAGATGTTTCTGAAGTGATTGAACAAGGTGGCCAAGAGGAGAAACAGGTACAGCCAACCATCCAATTTGACTCGTTTCCTCCAATATCAGTGAATATGGTACATATACTACCACATGAATTTCAAGCTAGAGATGAGAACCAAGAGGGTCATGAAATTGACCCAATTCTAGTCTTCAGTGAAGACTCCCCAAGTGAGTATAGTGCAAGATGAATCTAAAATGGCTACCCAAATGGAAACTGAATACGAGAGTGAAGAAGAAGTAAGTATAAACCTCTCATATCCTTTTGAATATCCCACAACATCTATGACACAGCATGTCAAGCCTTTGTACATTAAGGCCTTCTCCGATGGGATACAATTGAACCGAGTCTTGGTGGATAGTGGGGCAGTAGTGAACTTGCTTTCAAAATATTCCTTGAAGAAACTAGGAAAAAGGAACCCCAAGTTAATCCCAACCAGCACAACCATTGCTGGCTTCGCTGGAGACAAACAGATGGCTCAGGGAATTTTGCCCATAAACCTGAGTGTGGGAACCAGGGACTGCATGACAACATTCTTCGTTATCGACAGTAATGCTAAGTACAATGCTTTACTTGGTAGAGATTGGATTCACACTAACAAATGTGTGCCTTTCCCTTTGCATCAGAAGATAATGATGGCCTTGGGCAATGGAAAGATAGAGAAAATCGATGCAGATCCTCAACTCTTCATAGCCTGTGCAGAGGCCAAATTGTATATTGAGGGAGTGACACCACTCAGTATACTAATAAAACCTGATGGCTCAACCGAAGTGACGGCTGATGAAGGATTGGCACACCTGAAGCACTTAGTCCAAGAGAGTGCTGATGAAGAGTTTGTCGTTAAGGATAACAATGATGCTTGGTTGTAGGCAAAGAGATGAAGACCAAAAAGCCAAATCTTTAGCTCTAATTAAGTTCTCAATATTGGATGTAAAATCAATAGTCCAGAAAGTGCAAGAGCAAGAGAAAGAAGCCATGATAATTGGCTGTAAGCAGGAGCAGCAACAGGCCAGGGTTTTGGCCCTTGATAAATACTGTGCATTGGACATTGAAACAAAAGTCCAAGAGATACAGGAGGAAGAAGCCTTGTGGACAAACTTTGTCTATGAGGAGGAGGGTAAAGATGTTGAATCAAAGAAGATGAGATCAGAATAAAGCAAGAAGATTGCTTCGAAGTCAGAAGAAATTAAAGAAGGAGGATTAGTAAGTTCTCAGATGCAAGACCCCTTGAAAGAAGTAAATTTAGGGAAAGATTCTACACAACAGCCCACTTATATAAGTGCTTGGTTGAATATTTTTGATAGGAACCAGTTGTTGGTTGTTTTGAAGAAATATAAGGATTGTTTTGTATGGTCTTATAATGAACTGCCAGGATTGGATATGTCATTAGTAGAACATAGGAGGAATAAGTTCAGAAGTGATTCAGAAAGTTAAGGAGGAAATTCTTAGACTCCTCAAGGCAGGTTTTATTAGGATAGCCAAGTACGTCGAATGACTATCTAATATTGTGCCTGTAGTTAAGAAGAATGGTAAAATGAGGACATGCATCGATTTCAGAAACTTGAATCTAGTAACCCCAAAAGATGAGTATCCTATGCCTATAGTAGATTTGTTGGTAGATAGCTTAGCAGGGCATCAAATTTTGATGGATGGGCATTTTGGTTATAACCAAATTTACATTGCAGAGAAAGATGTCCACAAGACAGTATTCAGATGTCCTGGGAATATTGGCACCTTCGAATGGGTTAAAATGCCATTTGGCCTGAAAAATGCTAGGGCTACATATCAGAGGGCTATGAATACTATCTTTCATGACCTTCTTGGGGGGTATTTAGAGTGTTATATTGATGACATTGTAGTGAAATCCCAGTCCATAGAGGAACATTTGTTTCATGAAGGAACATTTGTTTCACTTAGAAGCAGCTTTCGAAAGAATGAGAAAGTTTAAGTTGAAACTCAATCCTCTTAAATATGCTTTTGGCGTATCATCTGGAAACTTCTTGGGCTACGTAGTACATAAGAAAGGAATACAGATTGAGCAGAATAAAGCCAAAGCCATCATTGAAGCCAGACCTCCATCAAGTAAGAAAGAGTTACAAAAGTTCCTTGGACAGGTTAATTTTCTTTGAAGATTCATTTCTAATACTGCAGGGAAAACTAAAGTATTTTCTTCCTTGTTAAGGCTAAAAGATGAAAAAGAGTTTGTGTGGACAGTGGAACATCAAACTGCTTTCGAAGGAATCAAAGCTTACTTGGCCAACCCTCCAGTGTTAATGCCACCAAAGGGTGATAAGCCCTTGAAGTTGTACATAGCTGCAGTAGAAGATTCATTGGGAGCTTTCTTAGCCCAAGACAATGAAGAAGTTAAGGAACAAGCTGTTTATTACCTTAGTAGGTTTCTGAATTCTTGTGAATGTAAATATTCAGTTGTAGAAAAGTTGTGCCTTGCATTGTATTTTGCTGCAATGAAATTAAGATATTATCTTTTGCCTACAACTGTCTTGGTAATTGCAACTACAAATTGGGTTAAGTATATGTTATCTAAACTCATGTTGAGGGGAAGAATTGGTAAATGGATACTAGCTTTGTCAAAATTTCATCTAGAATATGGTCCCCAAAAGGCAGTAAAAGGACAAGTTTTAGCTAATTTTTTGACAGACCATCCATGTCAAACAGAAAGCCAAGAGATAATGGAACTTGGTATGGCTACTGTTAAACCATGGCAAATGTGGTTCGATGGATCAAAAGCCAATGGTTTAACTGGAATTGGTATAGTAATTAAGTCACCACAAGGAGTAGAAACCACGCATGGTTTTAGAGTTGATGAAATTACTTGTTCCAATAATCAAGCTAAATATGAAGCCTTAATAATGGGACTGGAAATACTTATTGGATTACAAGCTCATGTAGTTGACATATTTGGAGATTCTCAATTGGTAGTTAACCAGGTGAAAGGGATTTTCAAATGTCAAAGTATAAGTATGTTGCCATACTATGTTGTTGCATTACATCTGCCTTCTCAATTTCAAATAGCAAATGTAACTCATGTCCCAAGATTCTTGAATAATAAAGCTAATGATGTAGCTCAGAAAGTTTCGAATTTCAAGAGAATGGATAATACTGGAAGAGATATAAGCCAGAAAACATATCAAAAAGTAATACTACCCTTGAATAAAATGAATATGGTCTTGGAAGTCAATCATAATGACTTACAAGAACAAGATTAGAGGCATCCAATAATGCAGTATCTAGCTGGCCCATCTTCGAAAACCAGCAGGAAAATTAAATTGCAGTTTATGCAATACATGATGTATGGTAATGCTCTCTACAAAAGAGGAGGAGATGGTTTATTGTTGGAATGTTTAGGCCCAAAAGTAGCATTAACAGCTATGGCTGAAATTCATGAAGGCATCTGTGGTGCTCATCAGCCTGGTGTGAAGATGAGATGGTTGCTTCGAAGCCATTCCTACTATTGGCCAACTATCCTTAAAGACTGCATAGAATATGCAAGAGGTTGCCAGGCATGCCAAAAGTATGGCATAATAAGGCATGTGCCCATAACTAACGTGCATGCAGTTGTGAAGCCTTGGCCATTTAGAGGTTAGGCCATGGATATGATGGGAAAAATACACCTACCCTCTTCGAAGCATCATTGTTTCATTTTAGTGGCCACTGATTACTTCACTAAATGGGTCGAAGCTAAACCATACAAAGCTGTAGACTAGACTGAAGTCATTAGATTCATTAAGGAATTAATCCATAGATTTGGTATCCCACAGACTATAATTATTGATAATGGGATTGTATTTGATGGGAAAATGGTAAAGTCTTTTGTGGCAGAATTTGGAATTAGCCTTGTTAATTCCACCCCTTATTATGCACAAGCCAATGGTCAAGCTGAATCATCCAATAAGTCTTTAAAAAAAGAAATACAGAAAGTTATGGAAGATAATCCTAGGGATTGGCATAACTTATTATTGGATGTATTATGGGCTTATAGGACTTCTCCAAGGTCAAGCACAGGGATCACTCCTTATGCCTTAGTATATGGGCATAATGCAGTGCCACCTGTGGAAATTAATGTTAAGTCATTGAGGGTGAGATGCCAGGATCATTAAGATCTTGAGCAATACCATCAGAGTATGTGCTTGGAGTTAGAAAGTATAGATGAAGCTAGGATTCTGGCATTAAATAACATTCTTTTCAAAAAGAAGAAAGCAGCCAAAAATTATAATAAGAAAGTCAAACACATTGGCTTTGATGAAGGTGATTTGGTATGGAAGACAATACTCCCAATAGGGATTAAAAGCCATAAGTTTGGCAAATTGTCACATAACTGGAAATGACCATATCAAGTTCATAGAGTCCTGTCTTTTGGAACATACCATTTGAGAAATTTGAATGGATATATACATCCCAAAAAGATTAATGGCAGATACTTAAAGTCTTATTTTCTAACCATATGGGAAACACAAGGAATAGAATAAATGATTAAGTAAAAGAACATAAGAATATTCAAATGATGAATAAGAATTTGCTTTTCATAAATAGATGAATACATTCTGCCATAAATGGGCCCAAAAATTAGTATAATGTCTCAGCTGTTCTTTTACAATGGATGTTCTATTCTTAAATGATGAGAACAACTGAATGGTTGTGGTCATTTCCTGCTTTCGGTCGGCCAGTCCTTGATTGGTGATCTGCAATTTTGTGACAGTTCGATCTAAGGCCTGGTTAACCGCGGATAGCTCCTCTTCAAGTTGAGCTTTCTTCTCCAATAGTTGAGTTCGAAATTGGGAGACAGAGGAATGTTGTTCCTTTAACTCTGATACTTCAGTATGTACTTTGGAAACGAAGCTCTAGTCTTTCACCAATTTCTCCTCTGCAGCCTTGGTAGCATGACAAATGTTGATGTAGAAATCAATGGTGGCTGCTGCCTGAGACAAATGACCTGAGACAGTCATGCCGGATTGTTCAACAATATTGCAACACTGGAGGAAGCCATTTCTTATTATAGGTCTCTGTAAGGCTTCAAAAGGGATCCTTGAAAAAGATGTCAGTAGCTCTAGGCAGCTGTCCAAGTCTATTGGAGGTAAGGAAGTCTCACTACTAGTGGAAGAGCTCTCAAAGATTTCTAGTAGAGAATCAACCAAAACTAATGGCTCGATCTCATCGCTAGCCATTGGAGAGGTGGAAGGTATGTCGAAGAGGCTAGCTAGTTTGGCTTCGAAGATGTCTACCTCATTCGTGGACATGAAAGGTGCAGAAAGAGCTTTGGTAGAAGGAAGAAAGGACTGCATAGGGATAAGAGAAATGGATGGAGCATCTTCAGCAGTCTCTATAGTCCTAGCCACCAATAAGTCGAGGGAAGAAGGGCTGGAACTAGGCAGAGATAATAGACTATGAGTTGGAGAGCTGCCAGCACCCTCTATAGAGGAATCAGCTACCGTCAGAGATGGAACAGCAGTTGGAATTCCCTTAGGAGGAGGAGAAAAAGCAAGGCTCGAAAGAGAATTAAATTGAGATAAATCAAAAGTCAAATGAAGGAGATATGAAGTTAAGCCAGAAGGGAAAGGAACAGGAATACTTGGCCTCAATGAGGGTACAGAGAATGTAGGCCTAGGAAGTGGGAGTATTATCTGAATAGACTTCACATTTTGCAATTGATCAACTTCAACCGAAACTGAGGGAGTCCTTATTGGAAGAATAGGCTCAGTAGTTGTTGCTGCAAAAGAAGAAGTACAAAGTAATGTCAAGTCTCAATACCAAGAATTTGACAAGAAAAGAATAAAGGCATGAAAGAAATTATTTGTTTCAGAAGTGATAGCAATGACGGGAGAGCTACGAAGTAAATAATGCTCAGCAATGTGTTGGCTTCTCACAGTTTCCCTTTGGATTGCATCAGCAGCAGCAGCTTCATCTCTTAATAGTTGCTGTTGCCGCATCTTCTCAGCTCTTTGAAAAACAAATTTCTCTGGAATGTTCCTCCTCTATTGCTTTGGTAGCCGCCTCATGAGTGGGGTCTTCGACCAAATTAGAAGGAGAGACAGTTATCTTCATTCTTTTTCTTGTGTTTCCTGCTCTTTCTCAATCTCTCTCTCTTCAATCTGGGATTTAGGCTCTTCAGGAGTAAGTTCATTTTCCACTGCTTTGGCAGCTGTCCCATGAGTAGAGTCTTCGACCAAAGCAGAAGGAGAGACAACTACCTTTTTTCTCTTTGTTCTTGTAACATGCCGGGGGGTACCCGCGCGCGTTAAACAGTTCGGATCCCCGAGATCTCTTAGATCTCAAGTTTCACGAGTGCAATGTGAAACATAGATGAGAGTCCAGATTTAGCAACTTTTATTGAAAATCCATTTTATTGCAATTTTGTCAAAAATGGACTGCGTCATCAGATCTCAGAGTCGCCACCTAATATTTTGGGAAATTAGGAAACCCATGACTTGGTGCCAAGGCCACTGTTCGTCGTAACCAAGGATGCTTGGCTTGGAACCTTAGGTATGAGAGAGGAAGGTCAATAATGAGCACCCTCGCTCACTCGATCAAAAGATCGGCCTCTACTAAACCATGATATGACTTTTTATTTTCTTTATATGTTCATGTTCTGATTATTGAATAAATCCTAAAATTTACTATGTGAAGCATACAAGTATAGACTAGTTTGCTCAAATTGGAACAATTCAATTTCATGTTTGTTTGTTGAAATGGGTTTGAATTTTCCACTTGACAAAGTGGGCTTAAAGTTTGTGAATTTGCCACTACAAAGTGGGCTTAAATGTACATTCATCAAATTATTCCAATTCAAACAACAAGCCTTCATCCACAGGCATTCATATAGTTATATCAATTAAGCAATTAGCCTCATGGTAGGATGCTAAACATAGTAAGAAAAACACACACAAATGGGATGCTAAAGCATAAAAACTCACAGATTGACTGACGTCCCTCAAACAGCTACAAAACAAAGTTAGAAAAATATGCATGATCTTATATACAAATTCCTAATGCAATTCACTCATGAGATGCGACTAAAGATTCGGCTTCTAAGATATGACATGTGAAACATTGCATGTGATAGCGTACATAAACATGCAGGAATTGATGAAATCTACAAATGCAAACTTAGCCGAATCAAAATGCATGAGACATGAATGTAAAGCATGGATATGCATGGCATGCCAAATATATACATATGTACAGTTAGGGAAAGAAATTAAAGAATGGGATAGACAGAAGCGGGGTGGGGAATTATTACAACACTTGAATTATTACATATTCGAAGGAGAGAGAAATACAATAAAATCCTCACAAACGCTCAAAATAAAAATGCAAGTTTTAAACCCCTGGTCATTCATCAACTAGCAAAGATCCATATGTCTTCAACGCCTCAGCCCATGTAAACTCACATTAAGCATCTTCAATGAAGAGCCCCAACTGAGCCACTGTTTCTGCTTTCTGCTACCAGATGCCTAACCTCGTGTCGAGCCACATGAGGATCACACGATCAATCAACAGGAGAAGATCGACTATAGATGACCCACTGCATTGTGGCTAAACAGAAATTTATGGGCTCACTAAACATTTAAATATATGCAATCTGTCCAAAAACACCGATGAACCCACATAATTCAGAAAGTCCAAAATGAAATCAATTACGGCCCAATAACCATAACAAGAAAACGTGGGCCAGAAAAGCAACTCTTCACACAGTGGGCTAGAAAAGCCACTCTTCACAAAACATCTGCTATCACCAAAATAATCAGCGGTTTCTTTAACGAGAGCACATTCGTGGGCCCAAAGAAGAGAACACACAGCAAGCTCAAAAGAATTGGATAGCCACGTAAACCACTTACACAATATATATATATACATATAAGACATATATATATATAAACTATACTTCAGCCCACTTGAGCCAACCAAAACGCACTCACCCATTAGCACAATATAGATATGATTATATATATATAACATTTATAAAGTACACTTCACCCCACTTGAGCCAACGTAGTTGTTATCCACTGATCCTTTGAGACAGACCCACCAACGTACCACACCGGCGCTGCAGATGAAACACATCCGTAGCGATGGCCACGACCCACGATCAGTTCACTTCATCATCGCCCCACCGATAGCTGTAACTCGCAGAGGACCACCAAAAAAATGGAACGTCGGCGACCACCTTGAACACCTTGCTCACAGACGTCAGGGCTACAAACCCAGATGTTGGAGTACCACTTTGCAACACACCAACTAGGACCAAATAAGCACCGCAATTGATCCATGAAGCCACCATGAGCACGACGGTCCACCTCCATGAGCAACGAAGTATCTCATGGTACACAAAGACTTCGGTGAAGGAGCTACTAGACCAGCCGGGACTGCACAAACCTGACGGGAGGAGCTTTGTCTCTCTAGATTCTAGAGAAAAAAAGGTGCCATGCATGTGTGTGAGTATGCTGTATGTGTGGGTCTCCCCTTTACATTTTCAAAACCCCCAAAAAAAAAAAACTATATAGAGAGAGAGTTGAAAAGTAGTGCCCACCCCTCTAAACCATGTGTGTGTGTGTATGCATCTTCAATCCAAAACTACCGAAAGAGTGAGAGAGACCGAGCTAGTGCATATGTATCGTGTGTCTATCAGTGTTGAAGCTCCAAAATGCTCTCTGCCCATGTGTGGGTGTATCTTTGTTTTAGAGAGAGAGAGAGCTCGGGTTGAGAGAGCCAGGGAGATTGAATTTCTGTCTTTTTTTAGGGGGGGTATCAGTGTCTTCCTGTGCATGTGTAAATGGATTGGGTGTGTGTAGTGTGTGGTGTAGCCAATGTGTGTGCAGAGGTGTGTGTTTTTGTCTAACCCAGTGCCTCACCTCCAACCCTCTTATTTTATTCACTCTTTCACTCTCTCATGCTCTTCACCAAACCCAGCAGCCCAAAACTCTCCCTCATGTATGTCGTGTGTCTCTGAGTGTGAGAGATAATGGAGATGCCTGTGTGCCTCGTGGGTGTTGAGTGTGTACCTCGTGTCTCTTTTTTTTTTTTTTTTTTTTTATCATTGTATTCTCCCCCCATCTACTCTCACCTGCTCCCCTTTTCTTTTTTTCAATCTTCACCTGCCCTCTCCTCTTATTTTCCACCAAAAACAAACACTGACCCCACTTTTTTTCTTTCTCAATATTATCTCTTAATAAAATACTCTCCACCTATTCCACTCATCTTTCTTTCTTTTTTTTTGGTTTAAAACCGCCCCATTATTTTCTTCTTTTTCTTTTTTTTATTTTATTTTCTATTTATATTGTTTTTTTTTTCTTTTTATCATTTTCTTTTGTTTATAAAATATTTATTAATTTATATAAAACACACCTAAACATATATACACACCTAAACATATATACACACATAAAATTATACAAAAATATATAAAATATTAGTATTATAAAATAATTTGACCAAAATAGTTGAGATTTAGGATTAAAATTTGATTTTTTTGGTGAGGGTGGTCAAAACAAAGTGCTCAAGTCTTAGGGCTGGTCAAAATGAGGTGACTACAGTTCTATATAATGGTATTTCTTGCTCTTTCTCAATCTCTCTCTCTTCAGTCTGAGATTCAGATTTTTCAGGAGTGAGTATTAGTTTCCTTTTCTTTTTCTACTGTTGTTTGTCTTTGAGAGCAGCTAGAGTTTCAGCTCTTTTAGGAGATTCTTCTTATGGAGACCTTGCACTAAGAGATATGAGTGTAAAGGAAACAAACAAAAGAGTCTAAAAGAAAAGCAACCTGAAAATACGTACCCTTTTTCGAAGCAGCTCTGGTAACTCTAGCTGGAGGGGGTGAGGCTACAGGAACAGTTTGGGCAGCTGTGGAAAGAGAGGGAATGTTCTTAATTGTTGTTGGTTTAGCCTTAGAAGACACTCCTAGCCCTATCAGCAAATCATGAGGGTGTACTGATAGGCGCACTTCCATATTGGCTGTCCACCAGTTTTGAAATGTTTTCAAAGCCAAGCTAGAGGGAAGGAAGGGGACAAAAATGAACTCACTCAATTCTTTCAACAGTTTAAATGTTGCCGCCTCTAGTTTTGATTTGGGTATTCTCAGGTCTCTGGCCGTAAGATGGACATTCGAGAGGCTGCAAAGTGGAACAAGAATCCCCTGAGTAAACCCAAATTGCCTGGTAAACTGAGAAGGGCAGTATACCTCAAATATGCACTTATAAGCTCGAGGGTTTAAAGTACCAATGAATAGCTCTCTCGGTAACAAAATAGAAGCCCACATATCTTTGTGTGGTGGGGTGGAACGCTCTTTATTAACCAAGAATGTTTGTAGCCAAGCAGGTCCTTTGTTGGCATCAAAGGGGCAGATGGAGAAATAGGAAGTTGATGGAAAAAGGTGAGGTAATAGGCAAAGGAAGCAAGATAAAGAACAATTCTTGTATATTTCTCCCCATAAGTGCTAGGATCTTAAACAAGGAATTTTAAGCATTTGGAATGCAAATCAGTAAAGTAAGCAAAGAGCCAGAGTTGGAGCACCCAAAGGGGACCTCCTTGGTTGATATCAAGAGGTTTCTCACAAAATTGGGAGCAGGCTCTATAAACATGGCCTAAGAGATATGGGGCCAAGGCTATGCGTTTCTTCAAAACAAGGGCCTTCGCAAGTAGGGCAAACTCAGGCATAATTCGCTGAGATGATGTACAAAAAAGAAATTTACACAACCAATATAAAATAAAAGAAAAGAGTTCTCTATCTCTTACGAGGCCTTCCCTTTTGTTTTCAGCCTTTACAAAATCACTGTAGGAGGAATTTAAAGGTAGAAAGGAAAACTTAACAGAAAGGTCCGGGTAGCTGGGTGTAAAAGGAGTACCAAGGGGTGAAAGCCCTAAGAGATGGCAAATATCAAGAAAGGTGGGGGCCATCATACCACACCGAAACTGAAAAAAATTAAAAGCCATGTTCCAAAAGCAAAGAGCAGCAGGAATCAAAAAGGGGTCTTTAGGAATGATAAACCTGGAAAGACGAAGGGCGTCAAGAATACAGAGCTCTTGCAGGTCACCTTCTCTTGCAGGCACAACTCTGTCATACCATTCCTCTCATTCAACTCTCAATGTCGGCCAGCAACGGTGAGGACGGGTCATTCTCCAATTTCCCCAGTCAAGCCCCCCTTCATAGAGAAGAAAGTGGTCATCCAAGCGAGGGTATAAAGCTGGAAGTTAAGCGGGAGCTTCTCGAAAGATGAGGCCTAGGACATATTCTTGTTTATCGCTATGGCGAGGAACAAAGAGGCGTCCGTCTATGGAACTTGACCCATCAACTGTATGTTTGGTGATCTCTTCCTCAATACATCTCTTTAAAGCCATTGTTGGGCTTACACGATCGCCAGTTGGTACTTTCAGAGAAGAAGAATCCATTGGTGGCAAGTAGCAAGGAAGAGAGGGTTAATAGAGGGAAAGGGTTTGTGTGTTGAGCAAACAAGTGATTTCAGAATACGAAATAAAAGGGTTCTAAAAACCTTTGTGTCTAGAAAATATATTGTGTAATTCGTAGAGAAGTACTAAAAGTACAGATACGAAGAGTTTCCTTCAATATTGATACTTTTGGAGAGAAAAACACATCCCAAATGTTGCTGTCAGCTTCGAAATAAAATATTTGGCTTCGAAGCCAATTTTTAGCGCCAAAATGAAATGATAAATGGCTTTGAATGTCGAAAGCCTGCTTCGAAGCACATTCCACACCTAAGGATGTAAAAATGTTCAAGTATTTGTTTACTTCGAAGGGGTTTAAAGACCTGTTTTAGGTTCCTTAGTGTGAGTAGTATCTTTCGAAGCAAAACTTGAGATCCCTTAAGGATGGGAATTGTTGTTCGAAGTATCAAAACCGTTAGTTGGTTTGATAGTATACAGAAGGGATTGTTTCTCGGATTAAAATAATGCAGCCCTTGAGAGGAGCTTCCATATTTTGGAAAGTATGGACTATTGTTCTAAGAAAAAATGATCAATTTAAAACTAATTGATCGTACTAATCATATGACCATATATTAGATATGATTAAAACAAGCTTTAAGGGGTAAGACTGTTAAACTCAAACCACTGATTCGAAATGGAAATCAACAAAAGTTATCAGCTGTATTCCATAAATTGGAAAAGCTCTTATTGGTTTTTTCAGTGTTTCATTTGAGATGATTGAATCTAGATTCGAAAGATGAGATTGGTGAGTTCGAAGCCCTAAATTTGCTTGTAAAGACAAATGGAGATAAAGTCAAACCATGCCAAACAAAAAGAAATGTCTTCATTGTATTAAAACAAAAGCAATTACATCGAAGGGCCCTCTTTGGGTACAAATTCGAGTTCATAAAAGTAAGGAATAGAATAGATAATAAGATCATGGAATTTAGTCTAGCTATGGTTAATAAATTCATGTTCCTTTTTTATTCTATCATCTATTCTCTCCAAGCTTGGTTGCTGAAGTTGATGTGCTCTCACTTGAAAAAGAGCTCTTCAGCCTTTATTTCAAATACAGTT
Source organism: Camellia lanceoleosa (assembly GCA_025200525.1). NCBI lineage: Eukaryota > Viridiplantae > Streptophyta > Magnoliopsida > Ericales > Theaceae > Camellia > Camellia lanceoleosa. The sequence continues at coordinate 67,489,885 of CM045768.1, read as the reverse complement.
TCTTTTAACCTTTGTTCCAACTCGTCCATATCCAAGTCATCCCAGTACGAAGAGTCTTTATTTTTGAAGTCATCATATTCTTCGATAAGATTCTCTGCTTCGTACTGGGTATGAACTCGAAGGAATAAAAGTTGGTTCAAAGATTGGGTGTTGGCCGCAGAAGTTCGGTGCCAATGGAGAAGCAACAGGAGTTGGTCTAAAAACATTTGGAGTTCTTCTTGGGCAATGGGGTTGAGGACGTGACTCCGAGTCATAATATCACAAGCCCATCGAAAGTTCTTGAGAGGAACATCGTCTTCAAGAACATTGAAAGGCAAGTGAGCAAAGGCCATAAGCAAAAGTTGGACTTGCTTCTGCTGAGCTGGAGTAGGGGAAGGTGGAGGCTTATAAGGAGGAAAAACCTTGTCCGCAGAGAGGGTAAGCCTCAGTCTCTCTGTCCAGCAGGGATTTTGTGGAGGATGAGGTATAGGGGCTTCCATCTAGAAAGTAGGAGGAAATTGAGGGGCATTAACATAATTAAGCCAATCAGAAAGGTAAAGCTTCGCCTTCTGGGCTAAGAACGATGGGTTATACCCTTGTGCCTCTTCTGGGCGTTGGGTAGTTTGTACTATCGTTGTAGGCATGGAGGATGTGTACCATGCTACGAGGAGATTGTCCTCTAAACTGCGTCGACGGTCGATGGGCACGTAAGGATAAACCACCGAACTTCGAGCATCATAAGGGAATTCTAGAGGATCAGTGAATTCAACAAAGTGAAGATTAACTTGCTCCCTCAATTCACATGCCTCAGGTTCTGACCAATTTCTCCAACCAGAAGCCCCAGAAGAAGAAGAAGCCACGGCCTTATCCCATGCAGAAGATTGTGAATTAGAAGAAGAGCTTCCCATGTCTATATTTGCAAATTTTTGAATCAAGGGATTGTGGACAGTATGTTCGTAATCCAAAGGTTGATAATTTGCGAAAGCTTTAATGACTTGAATATAAGAAGGTGGGTAAAGGTGGCTAATCAATGCATGAAGATTCTTTCGAGGACGAACAGTATTATCAAACAACTCTTCATATGCTTGATCGAAATAAGAAAAGGTCTGTTTCTCCATTGAATTAGACTTTTCGAATACTGAGATAATGGGTGTGTTTAAGGGATCAAAGAGGAGTTAATGCAAATGTTCATCAATGAATGACGGTTGTGTTTCTAAAAATGTAAAGTCCATGCACGTTCTAAAACGTGGATAAAAGACCTTGATCCACTAATATCACCAAGTATTAGGTATATTAGTGCGGGGGGTAATGTTGGCTACATATTTTGTATAAGCCAATTACAATTCAACGCGTGGCAAAATAAGGGCAATACGGGAAGACTATTCAAGTTTTTAATCATGATCGAACACGTGGCAATCAGTATTGGTTTTACGAGATCTGCATAGTATTGGATCAACAAAGAGATATAAAGTGATGTGGCTTCAACGGTTACTCACATTCAAATTCAAAATTAGGAAGGAAGCCTAACTGCAAGTGATGGCATAGTGGAGCTAACTATAAGGCAACATGATCAACGATCATGGAGGAGCGATTCGACGGTTGGAAGTGCAGTTCGATGGTCATCCTTGAGAAGTATAAATAGCAGAGAAGGCCCTAGAAAAGCCCTCCAGACTCATATCCAAAAAACCAGTTTTATTCTACTTTATTTCCTTTCCAGTTTTATATTTCCTGTTCTTTACATTTCTATACTTTAAAATTCCTGTACTGCACTTCGTTCATAGGAGTAGTTTCAAGTAGATTGTTGCTGTAAACCTCTACGAGGCTGAATTGGATCATTGTAAGTCTTTCGTTTTACTTAATGAAATACTGCAATTGTTCTTCAATTAATCATTGTCAGTTTATTTCTCCTAAGCAAAGTCACCAGTAAAAGTCCTCTTCATTGAGGCTGAAAGAACTAAAATACAATCGTCTGATAATTGGTTGGCAATTAATTTTTTGTAAGGACTGATTGATCCTTGCTAGCACGCTCACAATTACAAAAATAACCTTCGAAAGCTAAAAAGCCAACAATTATGAAGTTGGATAATGTGCATACTTGTGGGGTTGTTGCTCGTAGATCTTGTAGCAAAATGATTAGTTCTAGACTTGTCTCTAATATTGTGTATAATGACATTAGTGATAATCTGTTGACTCGTCCTATTGAAGTTAAAAAAAAAGAAGTTGAAGAAGCAATATGATATAGATGTTTCTTATCGAGTTGTATGGTTAAGAGTTGATAAGATAAGAGGTGGGTTGTTTGGTGATTTTGTATCTTCTTTTAACCAACTTCGATGGTACCTTGAGACGGGTATGAGAACAAATCCCAAAAGTGTGTTTGAATTAGATGTGGATAAAAGTAATGGGTGTTTTCGGAGGTTGTTTGTGGCATTTCATGGATGTTTCTATGGATTTCAATTTTGTCGTCCTTTGTTGTTTGTTGATAATACATTCTTGAAGGGGCGTTACAAGGGGCATTTGCTTGCATCAATATCAAAGGATTGTAATCAAGGTACATATTTATTTGTAGTTAGTATAGTTTTGGTTTCTTAGTGTGTTTTGGTAGTTTGTGAATTTTGGTTTCTGTTATTGTATTTTGGTAGTATAGTTTTGGTTTCATGTTTTTTTGTTTTTAGGCATGTTTCCTTTGGTTTTTGCAATTGTTAATGCTGAAAATCAAGATAATTGGATATGATTTTTAAGTCAATTGTTGAAGGTTGTTGGTTCGGGTTAGAGATTGACCTTTGTGTCCGACTGTCAATATGGATTGCTAGATGCTCTTATGGTGATTTTTCCCAATGCACTTCATGCATATTGCTTGAACCATTTGAAGATAAATTTGATTGACAAATTGGTGAGATTTTGTACTAACTATAAACTAACTTTGATGAAAATATTGGTTAAATGTGCTTATGCGTCAACGGTTACTTATTTCCAACATTATATGGAGAAATTGAGGTGTATTGATAGGAATAGTAGAGTTGATAGTCTGATGGATGGTTTTCAAAATGATAAGTGGGCGAATGCATTTTTTAGAGGGAAACGACATGGTGAGATGTCATCTAATACTGCTAAGTCTTATAATAATTAGATTGGGGAGACTTGTGAGTTGCCTATTACTTGTATGGTTGACATGATTAGAGTTTAAATCATGACTCAATTGTCCAATAGGAGAGCTAAATCTAAAAGATGGACTACCAAATTGTGTCTAATTATGGAAAAGAAGTTGGTGGACTCTTTGAAGCTAGCTAAGTCTTGGGATGTGATTATTGTTAGTGATACTGTGTTTGAAGTTTATTCTTCTATTTCTTTTTATGTTGATATTGGCAAACGGACTTGTTCTTGCCATGAATGACAATTGAATGGTTTTTCTTGTTGTCATGTTGCACATGCTTTGCGTAGTAATGGTACAAAATGTGTATGATTTTATTGATCATTTTATTTCGGGTAGATTGTTTTAAAGAGTCATACAAGGAATCTGTTTATCCAGTGCCTTCAAGTGAGAGATTTGACTTTGATGGTGCCGGTAGTTTGATTATCAAACCTCCTACAACGAAGAAGCAACCTAGGCAGAACAAGAAGAAAATTGTACCTTTTAGGGAGTGAGAATGTAAAGCAAATCAAGTGTGGAAGGTGCTTGAAATATAGAAATCACAATAAGAAGACATGCAAGGCTGGTATTTAAGGCCATAGTCTACTCTTTGGATTTGTATTTAAAGTTAAGAAATTATGATAATAAAATGTGATACTTAATATTATGGAAGTAATGAATAAAATTGGTAGCATTTTTTTTCTTTTTCGACGTGGGTTTTAGTTATGGAAGATTTTTTGTAAAAGTTTTTTTTTTTTTTTTGGTGGAGTTGGGTGGTTTTATTTTTTGGAATGCTGAGAAGGTTTTGAAAAATTCTTATTAAAACTGTATAATCTTATAGTTTTACTTCATAATGTATACTTTTTTAAAACTATAAATGTTTATAGTTTCATAAAAACTGTATAATGTATTTATATAATGTTTCTTAGTGACAAAACTATATAATTTTTCAGTTTTATTTACAATTTTGAAATGCAGTTCATCTATTTGTTTGAGTAATGAAACTGCATAATTTTGCAGTTATAAGAAATATTTAGTAAATTGAAAAATTATAAAATTTCATAAAAAGATATTTAGATAATGTTATTAGTGACAAAACTGTATAATTTTGCAATTTCATTTATAATTTTCAAATGTAGTTTATGTATTTGTTTGAGTGATGAAACTGCAAAATTAGGGTTTCTCTATAACTTTGAAACAGTCAAGATGCAAACATACAAAAAGGTACAAAATCATCAAGAAATTCTTATTATTTTGGTTTATTACATAGTAAATTTTTTTTAAAAAAATTACATATCTAAAGCATTATCACTATCATCTTCAGAAGAGTGATTGTCGCTCTCACTCTTCAAAGATAATGGAGTACCTTCCTCCATGTCATTATCGTGCTTCTTCAAATTGTCATCGATTAACCAATCGATATTGGTTTTTTTGTCACATTTACTTGAGTTTCGATCCTAGATAAACGCTCATCGAATTGATAGAGCCATTTGAAAATCAAATCAATTATTTTCTCCCAATCGGCCATTTTTTGAATCAATGTTCTTTAGTTCTAACTATATACTTTTTAATTAGAAGAAATGACTATTTATAACTCAATAGATGCATAGAAAATTTCAAAAGTCTCCAACAGTTAAATGCTCTTAATATCTCATTCATTGTATATGTCTAGAACATTGTTCTACAATGATTAAATGATATTAGTATCTCATTCATTGTATGTGCATATTGTAATATTAATGCAATATTGGAACAAATAACTAGTTAGACATCACTATTTTAACATATAATCAAGGTATGCATTATAATACGTGGAAGGCAATTCACGATGAATTTTAAAAATAATTATAGTTTGGAGTTATGAAACTGCATAATTTTGCAACATAATTTTTGTTTGAGTAATAAAACTACATAATTTTATAGTTTTAAGAATTATTATAAACAACCTATCTTGTATGAATTTATAGGCAATCACAAACGTGATAACAATAATAACCACAAGAACACAAACAAGAAGAATAACCATAGAAAGAAAAACAACAATAACAGCAAGAATAATAACAACAAGATCAATGACAACAATCAAAACCACCATGATAAGCGCAACAAGATCAACCACCAAAAGAACAAAAAGTACTCATCATACATAAAAAACAGTACAAAAATATGTTCATATGAGTATTTTTATTATCAAGAAGTTTATTAATTGTTTCTATCATTTGGTATGTTTTGTCAACATTTGATAATGCTTGAGGTTCTAAGATCAGTTCCTATCATCGAGGAATTGACTAATGATTTCTGCTCAAAATTTGACCCACTCAGTTGGTTGAAATGATTTCTGCACAGGTTGTCAGTTGAAATATTGGTTGATAATATTGTAGACGACAATTGCACAGTCGTTCTTGTAAAGTTTTTGATGAAGTGAATTAGTTATGTGAAATTGAAAAATTTAGCATATTAAAATATTAGTTATTGAGCTTATATCTTACGAGTGTGGGGTTTGTTGCGGACATTCATCAATTGATACAATTATTATCTCGCACTCTTGAGATGATGAAATGTTTCTTTGATTGCTGAATAATTATTAATTCTATTTCAGTTAATCTTGTTGCTACAAAAGAGTTAGTGGGTGTTTTTGTTAGTTGTAGTGAGGTGCTTAGATGTTTTGAAAAGAATGGAATTAGGTCGAAAATTTTGTTTAACTTACAATTTTCTTTGCCATTTCAAAGTGCTTGTTATGACATCTTTTTGCTAGCCTCAAAAAGTCATAGTGCCTCCATATCCTATCATTATTGTCAAAGACCACAATGGTCCAATGGTTGTCATGGTTGATTAGGAAATGGATATATTTGTTCTTTATTGCTTCCGAAAAATGGTTGTCCATCATTTTCCAAAAAATGTAGTAAACATTCACATACTCACACGAAGATGTATGTAACTAACATAAGTTTTGCACCTCCAAGTATATGGCAAAGAGCTACTGGCATCTCCAACAGAAGCAAAGCTGTACCACTGTACCAAATTAAGGGTGGAGCCCAAACATGACGATTCACCCACTGCACCACCCAAACAAGATGAAAGCAAAGACAATGAAGAAGGTGACAACAACGATGGAATTTCTAAGAATGCAATTAACCTAAATGACGTTAACGATGAGATCAACATCAACTTTAACAGCCCCACTAGTGAGAAAGTATCATCGTAGCAAAAACAAATGAAGCGGACATCATAGATATGCTTATAAAAAAAACCAAAAAGCTTAAGGCCTTGTACGGCAATGGAAAGCAAAATACAAGCACTTGAAAGAATCATGGGAGTTTAGGGTAAGAGTGATCGTTGCACTTGAAGCAAAATTATTTAACCAATTGGGCCCATCTAATATGGACATGGAGATCAAGAATTACATGGAGTAGAAGGATGCATAAATTCAGCAGTTGACAAAATTGGTCATCAACCTAGAATGCGAGAAAACAGTTCTTCAAGACCTTTATGATGATTAGTCTATCCATATTGTCACGCAAGCCGAAGCACAAAAACTTCATGACAGCCTTAAAAAACATCCCATTACACCAATGAAAGACATTCTCAGCCCACTGTCTAGGGTGGAGCGTATCAAGAAAAAGGTATCTACTTGGCTGACTTTCAATAACCCGACCTGTCTAGCCAAAAGAAAGAGTAAGAATGAACTGAAGACGAATCCCATACAATGTACATTGTACAAGATGTGGGCAAACATCCACCGACAAAGCACCCAACAAAATCCAAGAAGTTAACATTGACTAACAAACTAAAGGTTTGGGCCAACATGAGCAAACCCAACAGGCAAAAGGTCCAAAATTTGCACAAGAACGACAGTTATAAGTAAGCGATTATACAAACACCGAACCACATAAAAAAAAACTAATGTTGACATATGTACATTCATATTTTACGATGATGTGAAGCTTTTCACCTATACGTAATAGCTTAGATCATTTTAGAATTGTGCAATGTTAACTTTCACATTTTTTGTAATCACAATGCACAAGTTACTTGTGTGGCGAAGGGACTCTAAGTCTAGAAACGTGTATTTCGATGACATCATGTATATCATCAAGAAAGAATCAATACATAATAATGTATGGCACTATCACATTTATACAAAACACACACACACACAGACACACTGTTGAGACACTACAAATAATGTATTGCCACCCCTATGTTTGTGCAAGTGATTGGTGCATATGGTAAAATACTACTCGAACTACAAGTGCTAATCAACCCAACTTTAGAGGATTCGTCATTCATCTTCACAAGCATCTATTTGGTAATAACTATACCACTAGCTTGTTTATATTTGATATTGATGTGAATATTTACATCAACAATATGAATTACGAGCTGAACAGATGTAAATGTTCACATCAACATTATATGACTTACATGTTAAACAGATGTGAACATTCACATCATTCACAGTGAACATTGATATAAAAACATGCTCAATAATTATATGTCTATTATGTGTAGAAAGTAATACAAGAGTACCCCCCACACACAATAGAAATAAACTGATTGATGTGTATATGAGTGACTATCAAGGTGAGAGATACCTCATCTTCTCAATGCACTACGACTTCCACTGGATGATCATTGTCTACGACATCAACAATTTGTGGAGGCATTATAACTCACTGCGACCAAGACTAGGCATCCACGACCCATATCTTGACCAAGCACAAATAGTTGTAAATGGCTGATACATATAATAGTTGTCGTGATGTGTAATATTTGAACTTGCACGTATGCACATATATATTGGTTGGTGTCTAATATCAAATTTTATTCATCCCCCCATGATAGAAGGACTACATCCAGGCAGTAGTGTGCAACATTGGACTACCATCACCACTATGGACCAAGTTAGAAGACCAAGAGCCATCGTAACCAATCATGTCAGTCGACATCTATCCTCAGCAAGCATCTGAATCATAAGCCTCACATCAATTTGTACACATCTTCCACAACCATTATGCACACCTGAATTTCAAATTCTAATAATAACCACTTTGCATTTTCAGGGTGGATTGCGGGCCCGCAATGTGTTACATCATGAGAGCACACATATACCATAAGGAAATTGTTGACAGCCTTAGTCTCTTTGAATGGTGTCAAACAAGAGACTCATTAGTACATCTTTTTCTAAATCACACAAAGACAGTGCAATATGAAAACCTATAAGTGAGGGGTGTCTACCTACACAAACTAACCATAACCAATATCTACCTTTAAGACGATTTAGTATAAATAGCTTTAACATATTGGAGCAGACTAGCTTGCTTGTAAATCAATGCTATATCATTGCTTGTACTGCTATTTTTGATTCAATATATGTATATGCATTTTGAGGCGTATTCCATGTTGATATTCACATTGAGATTGTATTTATTTTTTGACACTCAACATGATGTAAATTTTTACATTGTTAATTTGATATCATTACGAAAGATTCACACACTGTCTTACGTTTAAATTCTCACCCCATTGATGTGAAGATTGTTTAAAGTATTATTATAACACAATGTGGACATAATGTGAAAGTTATGGCTTATGTTGTTTAACAAGGTGTCAATACGGCTATTTGTCTACACAAATATGAATTCATATCATGTATTTTAATAATTAAAATATTACAATTTGACAAGTGTGAATATGACATTTGTTAACACATATGTGAATATTTACAAATCACCCATTCTGAAAAACAAATGTGAATATTCACATCATGTATTGTAATATTCTGAATATTACAATTTGACAGGTGTGAATATGTCATTTGCTAACACATATGTGAATATTCACATCAAATAGGTTGATGATGTAAATGGTAATAGGAATGTGCATATTCACATTATCCACTTTGATGGTATGAATGGTAATAGGGATGTGAATATTCATAACACACCCATGCATGCAACATAATATACACAATAACATCTCATTTTGTTAACCAAAAACACTCATGATGTCACTGTTTTAGTTACTACAAACCAAAAAGATAAATAAATTAACACTATGAAAATTAGAAGAAGGAAAAAAAAACACAGTATTATGTTTGGCAAATACACAAACATTATTGAAACACACTTCACACCCGTTGCCACACACAACGTAATCTTATTCCAAACATGAATAAAAAAATAAAAAAAAAACCCACGTATAATGTTGAAATGAACATTGCACACCCTATATCGGCTCTTTGCATGATTTCTGATTATAACTTCTCAATTTATCACATCTCTCACACCTTATTTGCTTTAATTTCTCATCCTTTGATGGAATCTTAATCTTTTTCGGCTTGCCAGGTGGTCTTTTCACAAGTGGTGGGTATATGGTGAAATCTATGGAATCAAAAAGCGGCTTCTCCACCGATGGTATGGGGAATATGGCACCCGAATATGCTCCACGATACGTCTCTACGTGAAAGTACTGTTCAACACAATCGTTGAGATTGTACCGACTCTTCTGAATTACAATAACAGTATGGTCTCTTTTTGCAAGTCACCCCATCTTCAACCCCACTCTGGCCCCTCTCCTATTGATGACAACCACCTCCAGTATCAAGCCATTAATCTACCATTGAAAACAAGAACAGCCACGCCTCGCAATATCAACCGTGACGGATGATATTGAATGAACCTCAAATACATCCTCATTGGCCTTACTAACCTACCAAGACCTACTTTCATTGAACGAATCAAGAAGCATGGTTTCAAATGTAGGACAAATAGCCTCATTCCACTTGTTCGCTTGGTCTTAATGTAGCGATATTTGCCGCATCAACTGAGTACGAATAATGTCCACCGTCTAAGTGATAGGAAGATTACGTACTTCTTTGATCCAATTATTAAACGACTCCACTGCATTGGATGCCATCTTCCTATAATGCATGCTCCTACAAAATATAACAACATTACACAATAATTAAAATTGATTTTATCCACCTGAATATGAAATTTCACATCAAGAATACATCAAGTGTATAAACCTACCTGAAATATGAATTCACCCAGTGCTCAGTGTAGAGACCCCATTTTTGACAGCCTTTAAGACTTGAGCGCCTCAGGTTGATCACTTGATGATAAAAGTTATGCTGTACAAACGCTCGATGTCTTCAGCAAGAAGAGCTTTTAAATCCCAACCTTACACCCCATTTTGGACCAAAACTATTTTGACGAAAACTATTTTTGACCTTAAAACCTTTGTTTTCAAAATATTTTTCCAAATACTTCTACGATGTTTTGAGGCTTGCATTTCATTTAAAATATTACACTTTTCGATAAACCGAGTAGGGACAAAGTGAAAATAAATGAAAGGGAGATGAACTCTTTGAAAAATCTTTTAAAACATCTTATTTTTAGGTTTAGAGTTAAAGAAAATAGGAGGAGATGGAAGAAAACTAGTTCGGAAAATGGTTGAGCATGAAACCGTTAAAAGAGAACTGAGCAGCCTTCACTAAATCAGGCCTATCTTTTTTTACACTTAGACTTTAGTTGTGAGGCCACCGCCACTGGAAAGTGGACTTCCAGGGCTTCAATTTAGGCTCAAGAATCTCCTAGAGCCGAGTTTGGATGAGGGAGATATGGCTGTTTGAAATTGGACATCAATTCAATTAAGATAGAAATGAGTAACCTTCACCAAAATAGGCATATCTCAAGAATGACCTAAAATCAAGTCCGAATGAAGAAAATATACCCGTTTGAAGTCGGGCCTAGAAGCAAATTTTTGTGGCCAGCAACCCACTATTTGTGGGCGGCCGTCCACTATTAGTGGCCGGCCGGCCACTACTTCTGGCCTGCTGACCACTTGTGTAAAACCCAGATATTTGTTGCTAGCGGTCCCTCAAAAGGTCCAGCTGTTCCTATATAGATATTTCCAACATGAGAGGCTTTTTTTTATATATATACCAGGCCAACCCTCTTGGTTTTAGGTTTGACAAAATTCCAAAAGTTCCAAACCTTGAAATTCTCTCTCTATCTCTATCTTGCAACACACATACCTTACCCAAACACTTCCTAAACCAATATTGGAGCTCTCCTTACTGAGATTATTGAGTCCAAATTTCAACCTATGAGAGTGTAAGCTCTGTGGTTTGTGAACAAAAGAGTTGCCTTGCTTCAAGAGGTATAATTTTGAGCATCTTTGCACTACTTCTTTCCTATCTTTTGTTATTATTTTTGAACTATTTCTGGACTGTTTTTATGGGTTGAAACTTGTGGTTTAAGGCTATTAAAGGTAAAAGGATTAATCACCGTTCTTTGAACTTTGTTCTCAAAGCTTTTGCCCTTGTGTTTTCCATTCTTTTCTCAACTTTTTTTTTTTGAGCTTTTTACCACCGAATTTTAGATTTTTTCAGAGGCTACAAATCAAGTTTTGAGGTCCCAAAAATGGAGGGGTTAGCCACCCCTCCTTTGGCTTGTTTACTACCTTAAATTCTCCAGTATTTTAGCTTAGTATTTTAGCTTTTTTAACCTAAATTCCAGCACTGTTTTTGCTTACTTTAGGACTATTTTGGGCTGGTTGTGTCATTTATGCTTTATATTACATGCTTGTAGTGTAATGGTCCTCATAGGTTTGGTGGTTTAGGCCTTAGCCATCAACCTATTTGAGTTGATAGCATTTATTTCTTGCTTTCCATACTTGAATTCACCTCTAATCATCTCTGCAACCTCCCTCCTTTCTTGACTTTTTCTTTGCTTTGAAAGTTGTTTCAAACTAATTGTTTGTTTAAGCTTGAGATTGAGGTTGTTATGCTTAATGGTTTAATCCCATTAGGGGTTCATCACCAATGGCATGATGTCTCTCTTATGCCTAAAACAACTCTTTGTTTGATGTTCTTTTCCATTAGAGGACTTAAGGCTCACTTTTGGACTTAATGAACTAAGGAATGGTTGGTAATTAAAATGAAGTAATAAAATTGGGGCTAAAAATGATGCAAGATAATAAGTAATTTAGGTGTTTGTAGACACCCCATTTTTGACCGCCCTGAAGACTTGGGCACTATTGATGGTTTACTTGGTGAAGAAAGGTGTGCAGGGCAAAGGTTCAGTTTGTTCGGCAAGGAAAAAGTCAAATCTCAACTTCATCCCCCTTTTTTTGGACCAAATCCATTTTGGATGATTTTAAACCTTAATACCCTCTCTTTCAAAACTTTTTTGAAATAAAATTTCTACGATGCTCTAAGACTCGCATTTTGTTAAATGTTGTGCTTTTCCGTAAACCGAGCAAGGGCAGAGTTGAAATGAATGAAAAAGATTTGAAATTTTTGAAAAATCTTTCAAAAAAACTTGTTTAGGGGTTTGGAGTTGAAGAAAATTGGAGAATTGGGAAGAAACCAAGTTAAAGAAGAAGGTGGATTTGAATTGTTAAGAGACAAAGTCGCGCAACCCTCACTAAATCGGGCCTATTCATTTGTACACTTGGAATTAAGGTATAAGGCCATTACCGTTGGAAAAGAGACTTCCGGGGCTTCATTTTACACTCAAGAATCTCCTAAAGCCAAGTCCGGACGGGGGAGATATGGTTGGTTGAAGTAGGGCATCAATCCGGTTGGACCGAAACTGCGCGGCTTCACCGAAATAGGCATAACTTTTTGCACAGATGGAATTTTAATGCAAAATTTGCGCCATTGGAAAGCTGACTTCTGGGGCTTCATCTTAGGCGGTGGCCGACCACCTTGACCCTTTCGACCTGGTCGGCCGACCACTTGAACTGGTTGGCCAGCTCCCATCCTGTTTGTCTCAGTCAGTGTGTTCCAACTGTGCCAGCTGGGAGACATTTGCTGCATCCTCCATACACGTGTATGGAGGATCTAGGCCCTTGGTTTGAAGCTTCTTTGAGAAGCTTTAGACCCTTTGTTCTATAAGAGAAACCATATCCCTCACTTGAAAGGGTTCAGAAAATTGCTAGGGCAAAACAATATATCTCTCTTTATATCTCTCTCTTTTAAGCTCTAAATTGCTTGGTTCTTGGCCCCTTTGCACCACCTCTCATAGCCTAACACTTCCATCATCAACCTAAGGTCCTTGGAGGGTATTTTCAGAGGTTCAAGGTTGGGTTTTTGGGTCCAGAGGTTCTTTGGTTTCTCTTTGGTCTTCAAGGGTAACCATTTTTTCCCCCTTTTAAGCATTATTTTGATCCATCTTTTAGCTATACTTGCAAGAATTTTCAAGCCTTGACATAAACTAAAAAAAGTCTTATTTTGAGTCCCTCTTAAAGTTTTTTTTAAGGACATTTTTCTGTTAGAGGTTATCTACCCCCTTGTATGCTCCATCTCTCTTTTAAGGCTTATTTTGCTTCATATCTTAGCCTTACTTGCAAGCATTTTCAAGCCTTGACATAAACTAAAAAAAGTCTTATTTTGAGCTCCTCTTGAAGATTGTTTAAGGTTATTTTTCTGTTGGGGGTCGTCTACCCCCTTGCATGCTTGTTTGCATCTTGTTTTGAGCCTTGCATCTAGGCCTTGGTTTTGTGCTTTGTTTGGCCTTCTAGCCACTGAAATCCAGTGGATTTTTAGTGGCTAGAATACTATTTTGAGAGCCAAAATCAGAGGGGGGTGACCCCCTCTCTCCTTGCCTTGTTTGTTGGCCCTTTTGGCCTTACAAAGGAGCTCCATTTTGCATGTTTTGAAGCCATGTTTCAGGCCCTATTTGGTGAGTTTTAAGATCTGTATGAACTCTATCTTGAGCCCATTTTTCCATATAAAGTGTCTATCATGCATGTGTAGAGCAATCCTATTCAAGGCCTTTCAAAGGGACTTTTACTTGCATGCTTCCTAGCTTCATTTTGGGCCATTTTTGATGAGTTTTAAGACCCTCATAACCTCTATCCAGAGGTTGTTTTACCATTTTGTGTGTCCGTCATATATGTGAAGAACAACCCCTTGCATGGCCCTCCAAAGGAGCCTATCATTCTTGCATGCATTGACTGAGTTTCAGTGGGTTTTTGGGCATTATTTGGCATGGCATGCTTCTATTTTTGGCTGGTTTGGTGAGCTCTCATATGCTTCATATAGCTATAGTGCAAATCATAGTTCACTAGCTTTCTTTGCATGCTTTGTTGACCCTTGATTCTAGCACATTTTGGCCTTGCCTTAAACTGATTTTGTGCATATTTTGGACTGCCCTAGCTTTGTTTTTGGGTCTCATGGTTGAATGGTGTTTGTTTTGCATGCTTGTAGTTCAATACACTTGCCTAGCTTTGAGATTTGAGGTCTATTGCATGCATATACTGAGGCATTTTCTTGTTTTGGGGGCATTATACATCATATTTCAGAGCTTATGTGAATGCCATATTCCCATGTTTTATACTCTTTAAATACGTTTGAGAGTCGGGCTTGTATGTCCCATTTACCGACCATTGAATGAGCTCCATTTCTTTGCATTCTGAGCCATCATTTTAGGCCATTTCCCCACTGTTTCAGACCTGCCTAGGGTCTGTTTGGGGTTGGTTTTGCTATTTGTGTATTGCTTTGTGTACCTCTAGTGTAACGCACTTCATTAGTTTCGGTATTCAGGCCATCTAGCTTGCATTGTGTGACATATTTGCTTAATTCGGGACCATTGTATATCATGTTTCAGAGCTGAAACTTGTTTGTTTGTATGCCATGTTTCATCCTCTGTCAGGCTTTAGTAGAGTGGCATTTGTGCCTTAGGATCGGTCCATTGCATCCGTGCATGTTTGCATGTAATTTCGGTTGTCTCATTTCCATCACATGGCCACTGATGTGAGTGTGGCTGAGGTCCACTCATATTGGTGTAAGTCCATCGTGCATTGTGTATGCCATTTCAGTTCATAGCATTGCGTATGCTAGGTTGCATGTTAGTCACATTGTGTATGCCATCTCATTTGCATTGTGTTTGGGATAGGAGTTAGCCCAAGCACGGGAAATGAAGGACGTTTCATACTCAAAGTGACGAAACGTGTCTCAATTCCCGGTCGCCGATACTACAGATTACCCATGATGGAGTCTAGGCCTTGTCGTGTTTATATGTGCATTCATTTCACATCGAGTCATGCAATTCGATTCCTCGGTCATCATGTATCGAGATGCGTGATTGGTGGCACGAGGATCGAGGTGTGCATACATATGTGAAAATACTTTGCTATGCCCCTTTCTTGCTCTCTGTTGTAGCAAACCAGAAATCAGCAACTTTCTAAAGCCTTGCATAGCATTCCGGGATCAATTGCAAACAGAGGCAAATCAGGGCATCGCGAGGAATTTTTCGACGAAGCGACTCGAGTATGCATCTTTCATCATTCGGAACAGAGCTAAGGCGGTCCATGGATTTGCATATTAGTTTATTTTGCTTTCCTAGTTAATTTGTTAATTAATTAGGGCTTTGTAATATTTAATTATTTATTCGGACTGTATTATTTATTCGGACCCTCCGAGTAAGGGCAATTGTGTAATAAGCGTGTATGTGTGTGATGTATGTCTTCCAACCCCACGTCTTTCTCCTTTTTATTTACCAGCTTATGATGGTTAGTTTAGGGCATGTTTCAATTAGCATACTTATGCTCGCATGTTTGCATCCATTCATCTGTCTTGAATGCACCGGGCTCGGCGCATCATACTAATTGCATTGTATCTCAATTCCAAGTTGAATATATGTTAGCTGTAGCATCATCATATGCCATCTTAGGATAGCCGAGCCTATTTCTAGTTGCATTTTGTGTGTAATGCATTAGCCATCTTAACATGAGCTAGGATCATGCATTTGATTACTAATTAGCTTTTGTTTTGGCTCGGAGTACTCGGTAAGTGTTTATGCTTTAGCATCCTTGCATGTGTGTGAGTGACTGCCATGAGACTATGTGTTTATATGATATAACTGCCTAAATGCCTGTGGGTGAAGGTTGGGTTATTTGGATTGGAACAATTCGTCGACGACGAGTTTTAAGCCCACTTGAGAGTGGCAAAATCATGTTTTTTTTTCTAAGCCCACCTAAGGGTGGCAAATCCACATTTTAGCCTACTTGCGAGTAGCAAACCGTTTTTCAAAACAAATATGAGATGCTTTGTTCCAATTCAGGTGACCCAATCTATACTTGTATGCTGTGTGCATCACATAGTAATTCTAGGCTAATAACCGGAATAAGAGCACATAATGTTTTCAAAACTCGATATCATGGTTAGTAGAGGCCGATCTTTGATCGGGCGAGCGGGGGTGCTCACGAAGTGACCTTCCCCAATCGTACCCAAGTTCCCGAGCCGAGGCAACTTTGGTGATGACGGACACGTGGCCTCAGGCAACGAGTCAGGGTTTCCTAAATTTCCCAAAATAAAATATTTAGGTGGCGACTCTGTATCTGGCAAAACAGTCCATGTTTGGTACTTCTTTCAAAAAATTTATTTTCAAAAACGATTTGCCGGATTTGGACTCTTTGATGATTCATCGGTCATGCATTACTCTGCGAGATTAGATACAGGACTGTGACATTGAGTCCTGAACTGTAGTGAGCCCAAATGAACAAAACGGGATTTCCATCCCGGGACGTTCGGGGACGTCTACAGTGTTCAATCGGATGTTAATTGAACACATGGAAGCTTGAGGCATTTCATACTTGCTAGTGATGAAATGGTTCAAGTTTCCAAAGTCAACTACTTCCCCTGATCAATTCATGATAGGGAGGAGGTTTGAGAGTCTTTTATTGTGCATTTATTGAAATTGTACACTTTGGTTCATAGGCCATCATGTAATGAAATTGTATCGATTGATGGCTTGTGAAGTGAGCTTGCCACTCATTTGAGCTGTTTGATGATAAGGAGGGGTAAGGTGTACAAATATACCTTGAGAATACCCTGTTTGCACTCTGTATGCTTTTTTGTTGCAGTAGGAGGAACCAGACTTTAGTGGCCAGCAGGGCACTAATTCTGGACGGCAGGCTACCATTTGTGGCCTGCCGGCCACTACTTCTAGCTTGCCGACCACTTTTGTCAAATTGAGCAACAACTTTTTAGAGCAGAGCAGAGCAAAGGCTGAGGTGAAAAGATGTTCTAACTGTGCAACAAAGGCATTTTGGCAGCAGAACAGTGGGCTTTTCGGGTGGAAATCCGTGCATACATGAGCATTCCTCGCTTCTTGAGGCTGATTAGTTAGCTTAGTTACTTCTTTCATGTTGTAATTAATTAGTTAATTATAATTTGTAATTAATTAATTAGTGTAATTAATTAGTTAGTTCCATAGAATAGTTAATTAATTAATTGATTTTGTAAAAACTAGCTAGCATAGTTAGTTTATTCGGTTTGTAATAATTAGTTAATTCGTTTTGTAATAGTTAGTTAATTAGCTTAACTAGTCAGTTTATTCAGACCCTCCTGCACGAGGGCACAATTGTAATAATGTGTATGCCTTCTAACCCCACGCCTTTCTCCTTTTTATTTACGTACTTATGATGGTTAGTTTAAGGCATCATGTTTCGTTTAGCATTTCTCATGACTTGCATCCATTGTCTTACATGCATTGAGCTCGGGCGCATCATTCTAAAACTTGCATTGTTAACTAATACTTCTTTGAATACATACTTAGACCACATGCTATCAAATTAATTTATATGCCATATTAGTAGCCGAGGCTAGTAATTGCATATCACTTCTGTTACATTAGTAATATCGCATAGTTAGGAACATGCATTTTTTTTTTCCTAACTCTTTTTGTTTCTTTTGGGCTTGCCGCCTTGGAATACTAAGTGAGCTTTTATTTCCTTTAGCATAATTGCATGAGTATGAGTATTGCCATGTCAAAGCATGTTCACCATGAGGCTAAGTGCTTAAGTGATAAACTGCTTGAATGCCTGTGGATGAAGGCTAGTTGCTTGAAGTGGGATAGTTTGATTAATGTACATTTGAGCCCACTTTTTCAAGTGGCAAATTCATAAACTCTTTTCAAAACAAACATGAAATCAAATGTTTCAATTTTTACAAATTAGTTTATACTTGTGTGCAACACTTAGTAATGTTAGTCTAATAATCGGAACAAGAGCATATAATGTAAATAAGATTCACAACATATTAGTAGAGGCCGATCTTTAATCGGGTGAGCGGGGGTGCTCAATTCATGACCTTCCCCTTTCGTACCTAAGTTCCCGAGCCAAGACAATCTTGGTGATGACGGACACATGACCTTTGGCACGAGTTATGGGTTTCCTAAATTTCTCTAAAATATTTAGGTGGTGACTCTATATTTGGCAAAGTAGTCCATTTTTGACATTTTGATTCAAAATCAATTTTTCAAAAGATTTTTCGGATTTGGACTCTTTGGTGTTTATTTATTTCACATTGCACTTGTGAGATTAGATTCAGAACCACGGGAATCCAAACTATAGGGCTTATCGTCTTCCGAAAGGAGTACAAAAAGTCAAGCTACACTCAGGTGCCAACTCCTTGAAGAAATTGTGTGCTCATTGCTTACCTTCCTCTTTTAATTTCTTAAGTTTTTCATGAAAACCCACCACAGTTGGCTTGTACGCACAATCACCCAAACTACTGACCAAGTGGTCCCTAAATCTATTATCAATCCCCATCATCCGGTCCCTTAAATTATTCACGCGCTATAAACAATAACCGTGGTGAGCTGATAGAAACATTTTCCGTATCGCTTCTAACAACCCAATATTACGGTTAGAAATGAACGTAATTTGTCGCCTACGGTCAACAACCTTCCTAAACTCGTGCAACAACCACGACTAATTGGTCGTGGTCTCTGAATCAATAATCACAGATGCTACAAGAAATAAACCTACGACAAATACAACACAACAAAATCGAACAAATGAACACAATATTGCAATGTGAATATTAACATCAATGTGATAAATAAAAAAGTCAAGAAAACAAGTGTTATGAACATTCACACTGTCAAATGCCAACCTATACACAATACCCCCCCATAAATGTGAACAGCCACATTCGGACACACAAAAAAACCAAAAAATACTAACCATTGTTTCCATCTTTCGCCGTTGCGACAAGTAGTTGACCTTTATACCTTCCTTTAAAAAATGTCCTATCAAGGAATAACAACGGCCGACAGAAATTGAACCCCGAAATACATGCAGCAAATGATACAAAAAAAGCTAAACTTTTGAGTGTTCGAGTTATAGTCAATATTAACATAACTTCCTGGATTGTAACACATCATGGCATCCGAGTACCATCTCAACTCGTCAAAAAACAATGAGTGATCCCCGTGAATGACTCTTCTTGTTTCTTCACGCCCGACCACACAACATGGTAACTTATATCCAGCCCATAGTCCCACTTCAAAATACCAACCACCTCACACGGGCAAGTAAATACCTTATCCCTAACAATTTTAGAGATAATAGTCGATACCAAATCAGAATTGACTCTCGGATTCTTTGACGTTCGGACATCCGTACCACAACTATGCACGTTACTCAACCTCTTAATATAGTAAAATTCATTTGCTCGTTGTGCTCTACAATGTGTAGCCCACGAACAACACCTATCCTTGCGCATTGCAAATACCATGGTAACCATCGCTCTATCATTCTTGACATTCTTAAATTGGAACCCACATTAGATTGTATACTTGCATAAAACATCACTAAATTCTTTAGCACCTCCTACAAACTGCTATCCTACATGTGTAATACCAATGGCCCAAGGGGCTGACAACAATTTTTTTTCCTTATGGTGACAAAATCTCTAGAGTGCATTCATTTCTTTCCCACCCCTCCACACGCAACGAACCAAAGCTACTAGACTAATCAACTTCACTTTTCAATTCAACAGCAACC
Source organism: Camellia lanceoleosa (assembly GCA_025200525.1). Classification (NCBI taxonomy): domain Eukaryota; kingdom Viridiplantae; phylum Streptophyta; class Magnoliopsida; order Ericales; family Theaceae; genus Camellia; species Camellia lanceoleosa. The sequence goes on along the minus strand of CM045768.1, from coordinate 67,469,973 downwards.
TCTACGTGTTGAACCCCCATTGATTTGGCAAGTAATAACATACTTTGAAACTCATTATCATTGTCCAAATTACACCTATTAATTTCAAGTAGCCGATAGAACAATGAAACACAATCAGCAGATAATTCGCTCCATTTTCCACACATACACTCCACGAAACATGAATAAGACAGTGCTCACACCACATTTATTACAGTAGTACTGCACACATATGAGCACACCAACAACATGAAAGTATCCATTTGCTGCAAAAACATAAAACCAAAGAAGTGAACAATCAAATTATAAACACACAAGTACCACAAAAAAGCTTATAACCAATGATATATGAACATGCACATCATGCAAAAAAATAGTTGTCCATATTTTCCACTGCTAATCCCAAAATTGAACACTTTATTACCATAACTATACATCTTTATAAATTATACAAATCCAAATTCACACCACTATATATAATGGCAATAAACAACATGCAAACATCTCCTATAATGTTATAACCAATACTATGTGAACGTTCAACTAATTCACACAATGTGTACATTCACATTATTGAACAATGTGAACATTCACCATAGCAAAAAAATAGAGCCATATCAGAACACATTAATTGACAAACCCTACAAACCACTCAACCAACCAAAACTTGCATCTCCATCTAATCTAGATAATGATGTTGAAAACAAAAAACAGAGCGTACAATTCTTTATGTACATTCACATTGTTCATGCGATGTGAATATTCACCACATTAAAAAAAAAAAAAAAAAAAAAAAAAAAAAAAAAAAACATATCTCAAACACTTGACCAGCCAAAACCAATTGCCAATTGCCCTCTCAGTTAGTATTAGTTGAAAAAAAAATTCATTACCAATTGCCCTCTCGGTTAGGATTATAATTTTAAAAATTATAATCCCCTTCCCAAGGTTTAAAGTAGCATTACCAATTATCCTCTCGGTTAGTATTAGTTTTAAAAAAAAAATTCATTGAAAAAAAAAATTAATTGAAAAAAAAATTAATTCAAAAAAAATTTTGTTAGTCAAATTTTTAAATTTCTGTTTAAAAACCAAAGTAAACTCATTTTTTGAATTTACGTTTTTTCCTCAAATTTAAAAACTGTGACAACTATTTATAAACCAAAAAAATTATCAAATAAGTTTTTATGACAGTTTTTTAAATTTTTGTAAATATAAATTGAAAACTGAAAATGAAATAATTACTAAATAGGCCTCAGATGGTAAAAATATCATAAAATTAACAAATAATTAAATAAGTTACTAACGTAAGAAATGACTTATCAAAAGATTCTTAAGCTATGTATGGTTTGATTTTTAGAAAAAAAATTTAAAAATTAAAAATTAATTTGGTTAAGAAATAAAAAATAAAAAATAATTATCATTTTTATATAATTTTTATCTTCGAGTAGTTAGAAATAATTTTTGTAAATATAAATTAAAAACTAAAAATGAAATGGTCACCAAACAGGACTCAGATGATAAAAATGTCGTGAAATTAACAAATAATTAAATAAGTTATCAATATAAAAAATGACTTATCAAAAGATTCTTAAGCTATTTATGGTTTGATTTTTAAACTTTTTTTTAAAAATTAAAAATTAATTGGGTTAAGAAATAAAAAAAATAAAAAATAATTATTATTTTTATATAATTTTTATCTTTCTAGTGGTTAGAAATAATTTTTTACAAATTAAATATATTTCTTCATATTTATTTTTATTAAATTAGTTTTTTTTTTAAATGTCAAGGGAAATCCGTATTAAATTGAAACATCAGGGTGTGTCAATGTAATTTACCCTTTAAAGTATATGTAAAGGTTAAGGGTAAATATGTCATTTTAACTTAAAAGTTAACACCGTCAAATAATTACACTGATAAGGGGGGCAGTGTAATTTTCCAAATATAAGGAAAGAACTGTAATAAACATAAATCTCAGGAATGTCAGTGTAATTTACCCTAAAAACTATAATAAAATTATATAAATAGAATTTTGCCATAGATTTCCTAAAACCCACATAATAAAAGGTTTAATTCACTAAATTAAAATTTATGATGGTTCCACAAATCTAGCTATTTAGCTTTAAAAAAAATAATAATAATTCACATAAATTTTTTCTTCACAAATCTCTTAAACGGTGGTGCTAGAAACCACTAATTTAGTGACTTTAAACCCACCACTAATGAGATGACAAAACAAAGCAAAGCCAAAAAAATAAAGAAAAATGCTTGGGAGCACTAATTAGTGCTCCCACTAATTAGGTGGCAGTGGGTCCCGCCAGTAATGATGTGATGTTTTGGTCTTGGAGTTGTGTGTTTTTTTTTTTTTTTACTTTTTTAATGCATTAGTGCTATTAGTGGTGGTGTTTTTAGTGGGATGAATCATTGTTGAAAAATAAAAATCCAAACTGTGGCATTGGATGGGACCCACTGCCGCATTACTAGTGGTAGCTCTAATTAGAGCTCCCACTCATTTTTCATCTCTTAAATGAGATGACAAGAAAAGATAAATTAATGACTCACACTCTTACACTCTTTTCTTCTCTCAAAACGTTTTAATCACGTCATTAAGAAAATTTGTTAAAAATATAAAATTATATGAAGATAATTGCTGTTATCTAAAAATCTACAATATAAATGATTTAATTTACTAAATTAGAATATTTATATAGTGAACCCCACAGATCTAACTACATGGCCCCACTCTAAGATAATGACTAATTAAATGCACCAAAAGATTTTTATATTTTAATTTTTAATGTATTAAAAAAATAAGTAATAACTCAAATTACTTCATTCCATATTACTAACTTTAAAATTAAATTAAATTATTTTTTATAAAAAAAAAAAAAAATACTCTTAATCTATATAAACTTGATGCATGCAGCCAGAATGCAGGGGACCCTCTAGTCTAAAACAGAAGGGGACTCACTCTCTGTCTTTCTCAAAGAAATCTTTGAAATCACCAAAAGAAGAAAAAATAAAAAATAAATAAAAATTATGGAATCGCAATCGACTTGTTCGAACTCAACTGATCAACTCAACCGAGTTTCCGCCACTCAACTCGCTTCCGATTCATCCAAAACCCGCAAACTCCTCTCTCGGCGCCGCTCATCGCCGGCGAAGAAGGATACGGTGGAGGGTAGAGGCCGTCGAGTTCGAGTCCCGGCACTCTGCGCCGCCCGGATCTTCCAACTCACCCGCGAACTCGGCCACCGCAGCGACGGCCAGACCGTCGACTGGCTCCTCCGCCACATCCACCCCTCTCACCTCCCCGCCACCGATCCCAATCCCAATCCTCCTCCTCCTACAACCACCGCCGCCGTAGCGGCTCCTTCGCCGGGCCCGAAGGAATGCGCCTGGGAGAACATGTCGTTCACGTCGCTGTTGCAGATGCAAGAAGAGAGAAACTGAACGCCGACAAGCTGCTGCTATTGCTTGTGTTGTTTATGATCAATAGGTTTTTTGGGGAATTGGGAAATTTTTATTTTTATTTTTTGGAAATGTCAGGGCTAGGATTTCGCTTATGAAAATTTGTTGATGGATAGCTCAATTGGTTGAGTGAGATTTCTCCCCCTATCCCCATGATCAATGTAACCATATAAATAAATATATATATATATATATATATTATTCACCTGGTGTCATGACCAGCTTGTTCGGGGAATTTATGAAATTAGCTTCAAATTTATTTTTATTATTCATAAAGTTGGACTTATGAAATTAGCTTCAATTTTTTTTTTTTTTTTTTAATTCAACAGTTAGTGTTCCGATCAATTTATGTAAAAATTTATGAAGTTCGCTTTAAATTTTTTTGTTTTTGATTCAATGATTAGTGTCCTGACCAACTTACGCTGGAATTTATAATATTGGCTCTAAATTTTTCTTTTTTGATTCAACCGTTAATATCCCAATTAACTTATGCGGGAATTTATTAAATTTACTCAAACAATTAAATCCTTACAATATATTGGCGTGCTCGTTAATGTCCAAAAAACTTAATGAATAACATACCATTTCAATTGGTCTAATAGTTTTATGTTAGTAATATTTTTGGTAGATTCAAAAATCATTTGAAAAAAAAAAAAAAAAAATTTATTTGACAAATTATTTCTCAAAACTATTTTAGAAAAATTAACCCAAATTCTTTTTAAAATAACTCAAATTTTAGGAAATATCATCACAGCATTGTTTTTTTTTTTTTTTTTTTTTTTTTTGAAATTATCTTTTCACAAAAATGAAATGATATGAAAACAATATTATGTTTGAATTTTAGATATGTGGAAAAACAAAAGAGGAAAAGGGAAAGGAAAAAGAAATATAATGGAAATAAAATTATTTTTCGACACAGTCAAAACCTTCTACTGATCAAGCTACACCATTAAATTGATCACTTATTGCCGGCCTCTAATCAGTGCAAAATGTGACTTTAACCACCACTTCACCATGAAAGCACCATGACACTATCATATTTTTATTTTATTACTAATAATGGTATATTTTTAAAACATCGATCAAAGCTTTTTTGAAATTTTCATCTTATTTTTTAGTTCAAATCTAGATTTAAAACCCTATCTAGGTATTTAAGTTTATAGCAAAAAAAAATCACTATAAATTGTCACATTACTCTCTTTTTCTTTTTATACGCTTTTTTATAAAAAAATCAAAATATCAATTAAAATAATCAATTCTCAAATACAAGCATGTTGCAACACGTATTATACCATTCAAGATCACCTTGTCATTTTTTTTGTTTCAGCCACGATAGTTAGCCACTATAAATAAAACAAAACCCAAAGTCCAACCTAGGATGTGAAAAGTAAGGACCTTGGATCTAACTTTATTTGAGGTCACAGACCATAAATAATTGAGGGGAAAAAAAAAGAAGACATGGTGATCTAAGAACACGGAATAGTGACTTGTTCTACCAGATGCAGGATTATGTGCAAAACAAACACTGCAAGTATGCGTGCCAGTACTGAATATATTTACATTAACAACCAAACATCATAACAGGTTCAATATTACAAGTAAATAGGCTACAAAGAAAAGCAACAAAGCTCAAGACAACATGGGGCTGAAAAAAGAGAGGATAAAGGTCTTACATGATAGCAAAAGGAAAATTAGTCCAAGTTAGCCAACCAAACCAATCTCCTTTCAGCAGACATTGCCATAAACATCTCCCTCCAATCTACATCCTTGAACATCTTGATTGCCTTTAAATAGGTACTTCCATCCACCCCTTCAATTGCTTCTAGACACTTGACACAATTGGTTATCGAGAATGGACAAGCTTGAGGAGATGCCTCAAGTCCGTGGAATGTTGGGATCGTCGCCTTCGTAATTTCAACCCATTTTCCATCAGATGTCCCCGAGGGGACTGAAGCTTCAGTCCATTCCTTCAATGCCTCACCCGCAACTTTTGTTCTTGCTTCCCTCTTTACTCTAAGACGGCTCGTCGGAGAGGGAGATTTTTGACGCCGTCGTCTAGTACTTTGTGAGGGATAATCTCTACCATTGCTACCGTCACTTGGGAAAGCAGATGGAGTAGCGTTTGTTGATTCATCTTCCACATCCAATTTATATTCACCGACCATTGGATACTGAGTTAATGGAAACACATCTTTGTAACTTGCTGTTAGGTCACCAAATATGATCCCTAACTCAGTAAACATTGGGCACCCTTTTTTCCGGAATCTTTTTATATTTTTGTTTCCCTACATTATAGAATACACAGCAATGATCTAATGAAGCTCTTGAAATAAAAGTGTCTTCAACTTCAATTAAAATAATTAAGTGCTCACCTTTATGTATGATTCCCAAAGAGCATCAGTCGCAGTTACGGTATTCAGCACAGGGTCCCAACTAAACCCAGGTTCTTTCAACAGCCTACTAAAATCTAGATAACGGGTCCTCAGCTGGTTAAATTTATTTCTGAACTGAGAATTGTTGTACCTCTTGTTAGTTTTCTCACAGAATTCTTGTTCAATATGTTTCCAGCCTTTCCTTGAAAAGGTTGTTGCAGATCTATTTCCTTCGTGAACCTCTCTAACCATTAGCTGAATAAAAAGTTTCTCCTCCAAGGCAGTCCATGTTGCAGGGTCAGGCTCAATTTCTAGTTTATCTCTTCCAGTTATTCTGAATGCCATCTAAATGAGAATATGAAATCACATGTAAGCATCTTCATAATTAGGGGAACTCTTTTTTTTTTAATCTAAATCATACCTTAGCTCCTAGAAGTATCAAAACAATATAAGGTAGCATATCGATGTTCCACAAAGAAAAGAAAAGAAAGAGTATCAATGTGTCTGACATATGGTGAATGAGTCCAGTATAAAGTATAATAATTACTCAACTCAGAAGTCAAAATCCAACACACAACTTAAAAAAAAAAAAGAGTAAAATTATTAGAGACATAGTATTTGATGGTTCAGCATTGCATGATAAACCAAGTAATGGCAAGTTACGTTTTGTTTCTTAAAATTCATACTACCTCATCCAATCAAACTAAGACCTGAAGTTCTGTCAAGTATATAAACTCAGCCGTACTCTCTTTTTCTTCTTCCTTTTAATCTTTCTTTCTCTTATGCAAATCTAACATAGGATCAGATCTTCATCTTCCTCCTTGAAGATTTCTTTTATTTTTTTCTTCTTTTATTCTTTTTCTTCGTCTTTTCCTGTACACTGCACCAAAAAAATAAGAAATAAAAAAAATTCCTCCATGGTCAAAATTTGATGGGTTTTCAGCATAAAATTTTATTTTAATTTTTTGAAGATTATTTGAGTGTTTTTCCATTTTTTGTTGTTTTTTTTTTGGGGGAAAAACTGGTTGATTTTCGGCAATCCTTGCTGGGCTGTTTTTGGCCTGATTTTTCGCTTCCTCCCTCTACCTTGGGAGCCGACTGGATCTGTTGGAGGGCTAGGAGTCCTGGTTTTGATGATTTGGCAAGGTTCCTCTTTGTTTCTGCCAGTTTCTCTCAGTTTCGGCAAGTTTTTTCCCAGTTTCTGTCAGTTTCGGCTTCTCCAGCCCATGTTTCGGCTCTGTTTTTGTCTCTAGAGGTAACCTATTGTTCCTAAGTTCGGTTTGTGGATTTGCCTCTCTTTGTTTTTGCTGTTTCCTGGGCTGGTGTGTGGTTTTCTGTTGTGTGGCTTTAATTTTCAATGGTTCAAGGTGAGACTTAAGGATCCTAAGGTTAGTGAGAGGGTGGTACGTCTACAGTTAGTAAAGGTGGTGGGCTGCATCATGTTATTACTCTTAACGATAGTCCCTCTCTTCAAATCAATCCTGTCAAACTGGATGGTTCCAACTATCTGATTTGATCACACTCTTGTAGCCTCGCTATTGCTGCTCGCCATTTGACTGACTACATTACTGGCTCTCTTCCTATACCGGCTCTCTTCCTACACAGGTTGATGATGACTCCTTGCGTACTCAAAGGATTTCTAAGACTGCTCTAGTTATGACTTGGCTAATATGCAGCCTGCCATTAGTCGGAGCTTCCTCTTATTGGATACTGCTCATAAAATTTGGACAGCTACAACCCAGATGTACTCCTAACAGTGTAATGATGCATAGGCGTATGAGTTGAAGAAGCAGCTTTGGGGCTTGGATCAAAAGGATAGGTCACTCGCGATCTACTATGCTAAGTTGAGTAGTTTGTGACAGGAACTAGATTATTACCAGAGTTTCCATGTTGTTTGTTCCAGAGATGCCACTTTGTTTCAACAAACCGTAGAAAAGGAACGGTGTGTATGACTTTCTTGCTAGCCTTAATTTGGAGTATGAATCATGATCAAATTCGCATCCAGGTGTTGGGTCGTTCACCTTTTCCCACCCTACGCGAGGCTTATGCTCTTGTCTAGCAAGAGGAGAGTTGACGTAGTGTTATGGTTCATTCCTCTATTTAGGATCGTTCTACTTTGGCTGTTGCTCCTCCCACTCGAGCTACTAGGCCTATTCCTGTTCAATCTAGTAGACATGGTACACTGGTTGATTGAGATCGATTTAAGTGTGACTACTATGGGAAAGACAAACATGATCGAGAGCATTGTTGAAAACTGAATGGCCGTCTTACTTGGGGCCATGGCCGTTGTAGTATAGCTCGCCCCCAAGCTCATGTGTCTGAGATTGCTGCTAATACTTCTTGTGAGCCTAGTACTCTTTCCTAGGATGAGTTACAGTTACACACACTCAAGCGTTTGATGGCTTAACTTGATTCTCCATTTACCATAGTTTCTTCCACTTCTACTTCTTCCAATTTTGTCCACACAGGTACTAACAGTGCTCTTAGTACATCCTCATTGCCTTCTTGGATTATTGATTCTAGTGCCACCGACCATATGACAAGTGCCTCCAGTCTTTTCTATTCTTATTCTCCTTGATTTGGCCGAGATAAGGTTAGAGTAACTGATGGCACTTTATCCTCTATCTTTGGCAAAGGTTCGATTCATTGTTCATCATTACTTTCTCTTTCATCTGTGTTTCATATTTCTTATTTTCCACTAACCTGCTTTCTGTTAGTAGCCTTACTACTTCTTTGAATTGCTCGGTGACCTTTTTCTCTATTCATTGTGTCTTTCAAGAACTGGCTACGGAGTAAATGATTGGCAATGGTAAAAAACATGATGGATTGTACTTTCTGGATGTCGTTCTTTCTGCTGTCCCATCTCAGCCTCTTAAGTGCACTACCGGCTCCTCTCTACATCTCTTCCATCAGTGGCATCGTCGTTTGGATCATCCTTCATTTAGCGTTTTAGAGAACTTTTTCCTTATTTAGTTCGTGATTGTCATAGGAATAATTTTGGTTGGGATGTTTGTGAACTAGCAAAGCATAAACGTACTTGTTATCCTTTAATTAGTAAAAGAAATTTTTTCCTTTATACTTATTTATACCGATGTGTAGGGCCCTTCCCCTGTGGTTTCTACTTCTGGGTATCGATGGTTTGGTACATTTATTAATTGTTATTCCTGTGAGACTCGGATTTACTTACTTCGAACTAAGAGTGAAGTATTTTCTTGTTTCCAAACTTTTCATAAAATAGTGACCAATCTTTTTAATGCTTAAATAAAAAATTTTCAAAGTGATAATAAGACTAAGTATGTTGATGGAGCTTTGGCATACCTAGAGGAGCATGGCATCCTATATCAGACTAGTTGTGTTGGTACTCCTCATCAAAATGAAGTTGTTGAACACAAGATGACCATCTCCTTGAAGTTGCTCGCTCTTTCTTGTTTACCATGAATGTCCCCAAGTCTTTTTAGAGTGATGTTGTTCTTACCACTACTTACCTTATCAACCGTGTGCCTTCCAGTGTCCTCTAATTTCATATTCCTCTTCAACTTCTTCCTGTGGCATATCCCACCTCTTCTCTTCCTCCTTGGGTTTTTTGGTGTGTCTATTTTGTTCATCTACATCCTTGTACTCGTGGAAAACTTGATCCTAAGGTTGTGCTTTTTGTCTTTATTGGCTATTCTGCTACTCAAAAGTGATACAAATACTATGATCCTCACACTCGTAGAGTGTATGTTAGTATGATGTCACCTTTCGTGAATTTGAGTCATTCTTTACTTCTTCTCCGCTATCTCCGCAAGAGGAGTGTCATGGATGAGATTGCAAATGAGGAAATGGCACATCAACATGAGTTATCATTTTTCCTTCCTAGTCAGCAGACTGTTATTTGTGGCGAGTGGGAGCCTAATAGTTCTCTTGATATGGAGCCTGACATCGGTGGTCATTTGGACAGGGTTGATCTTAAGACGTATTATCGGCGTCCGAAAGAGTAGACTTCCCTTGTGCTACCAGACCAATCATCGTCCTTCATGCCAGTTCCAAATCCTGTTCCGATCAATTCTACAGGTAATGCACCTCAGTCTATTCCTCCACTTGTGGTTGATAGTCTTGTCGTTGATTTGAGTCTTTCTATTGCTCTTAAAAAAGGGGTTAGGGCTTGTTTTCAACATTCCATTTCTAAATTTGTGTCATATGATTCATTGTCCTCTACATATCGTGTTTTTATTTCATCTCTGTCTTCTGTGTATATTTCCTAGGGTTGGAAAGAAGCTATCAATGATCCTAAGTGGAAAATAGCTATGGTAGAAGAGAAGCAAGGTTTGAGCAAGAATAACACTTGGGAGTTGATACTATGAAGCACAGGTACAGGTATGGGTACAAGTATGAGTACTAGTACTGGTATGATACGGGTACATCAATACAGTAAAATTTTTATTTAAAAAAAAGTACGATATGGGTACGGCTTTAGTATGTTTGTAAAAAAATATTTATTTTTGATTTGAAGTAATGCAAAAATTGATTAAATTTATTAATTTGTTAATATCCAATCTACAATTAACATTTAATGCCAAAAGTAAAGGTATAAACCAAAATTAAATGTTGTTATATTAAGTAACTTAAAAATTATAATTTAATTTTAAAATAATACTAAGTATAAAACTACAAATAAAAAAGAAATCTAGTGAAATGAATTTTATCTCTATAGTTTTAAGAAAATATTGTCTCGACTGAGATACGGTACGGCTTGGGTATATACCCGGTACGTACTTGGTACGGGTATAGCATGTTTGTCAAAATACCCATGCTTCATAGGTAGCATATAAGTGGATGTTCACTATTAAACAAAAAGCAGATAGAACAATTGAACGGTACAAAGCATGACTAGTAGCCAAAGGATTTACCCAGACATGGAATTGCTTATCAAGAAACCTTTGCTCCTGTAGCGAAGATAAATTCCATTCAAACTATTCTCTCATGTGAGGCTAATTTGGGATGGCCTTTATTGCAGTTAGATGTGAAGAATGCATTTTTCCATGGTGATTTGGAGGTATATATGGATGCACCACCAGGATTCTCATCTCAGTCTATAGTTGAGAAAGTTTGTAGGTTGAAAAAGGCTTTATATGGTTTGAAACAGTCTCCTCAAGTTTAGTTTGATAGATTTCTGAAGGCTATGTTGAAATTCAAGTATAAGCAAAGCAATGCAGATCATACAATGCTTATCAAATGCAATGCAAATAAGGTAACTGTACTTATAGCATATGTGGATGACATAGTTGTAACAGGTAATGATGAGAAGGAAGTGACACACCTTAAGATGTTAGCCAAGAAATTTGAAATCAATGACCTTGGTCCGTTGAGGTACTTTATTGGTATTGAAGTTGTCAAATCTAACAAAGGCATCTTTATTTCTGAGAGGAAATATATCCTAGATCTTCTGGAGGAAACTGACATATTAGGCTGCAAACCTACTGATTCGCTAATTGAGGCTAATCACCATCTTTGTAGTGGCGTTGGTGATCTTGTGGAGAAGGAAAGGTACCAAAGACTTATGGGAAGGCCTATATATCTATCCCACACAGTGTTTTAAAAGGCTCAAGACCGAGCGATAAGGTCTCCTATAGCCTGAGCGTGAGGCGAGGTGCGCACCTTACCAAAGAGAGGCTCAAGCAGCAGAAGAAAAGTAAAATTATAAAAATAGGCAAAATTTTCAACATAACAAATATATATAGAATTCCACAAACATAACATTCAATCTTTTAAAAACTAAAAATATAATATCCAACAAAAGTTATTAAGTATCACGTTCACATCCACCAAAAATCTCAAGTTTAAAGATCATCCACATAAAAAGAAACAGAGGAACCAACACTAGTTGCATTAAAAGAAACAAAGGAGAAACAAGCCACCCTTTTGCATGCACAACTTCACAAGCATAACATAGAAAAAAAAACAAAGCGATAACACAGAGAAGAAACAAGAGAAGAAGAAGAGAATAAAATAAGGAAAGAAGAAGAGACGAAAAATAAAAAAATGAAAAAACTGAGGCAGACCCAACGAAGAGAACCCATCAAAGAAGAGAAAAAGAATATAAGAAAATAAGAAGAAAAGAAAAAATAAAGGCAGAGAGATAACCCAACCAAGTGAACCCATTGAAGAAGAGAAAAAGAGTACTAGCGAAGAATAAGAGAAGAACATAAAGAAGCTAGAGTCATGTCGTCTTCTCACTTTCCAATCACTTTTTTTAATCTTCTCCGCCTAGTGTTTTTTTTTTTAATCACTTTCTGCTCTCTTTTGACCACGTTTGGTCATTTTATATTGAAGAGTTTTGATTCCCTTTGGGTATGCATACAAAAAAAGTACTTCATCAACAATTGAAATAGAAAAATAGGTAAAGCCCATAAAGCCCACGCTTCGCGCCTCAAAAAAAAGCCCTTGCCTCAATGCCTAAGCTGCACCTTGCGTATTGCGCCTCACCTCGACCTGTTCAAAGCATGCTTAGGCGCGTGCTTAAAACACTAATCCCACACTCATCTAGATATTGCCTATGCAGTTGGGATAGTGAGTCAATTTATGCATGATCCTCATGCAACTCATTTAGATGCAGTGTATCGCATTTCAAGATATCTTAAATCTGCTTCTTGAAAAGGAATTTTATTTTCCAATCATGATCACTTGAGATTAGAGGCATTCAAAGATACAGATTGGGCTGGTTCTATAAATGACAGACAATCTACCTCCAATTACTGTGCATTTGTGGGGGAAAATTTAGTCACCTAGCGTAGTAAGAAGCAAGCAATGGTGTCCAAATCTAATGCAAAGGCAAAATACCCTGGTGTATAGTACATGTGAACTGATGTGGCTCCAGCCCTTGTTGAGTGATATAGGGTTTGTTTGCAGTGAACCCTTTGTTAGTTTTCTGAATAAAACTGTATTGTGGGGGCCAAATTTAATCAACGTGATAGAAAGCCTGACAGCAGGCCCATTAGAGAATGGGGCCGTATACAAATCGACCCTACCCAGAAACCCACGTATGCAAATCGGCCATGAAAAGAGCAGAATGGAAGCCAAAGGACCAAGCTGGAGAGTCGACTAATTAATTACTTGTCAAGTGTGGGCCCAACCATGGGCCCCAAAGCAGTATAAAAGGAGGAGCCCCCGATCAAAGACAAGTATATGAGAAAGTAGTAGATAACTTACAAGAAAAGTAAACACAAAGACAAAAGGACTAACTTGCTCGTCGGAGGGCTAATTCCGGCAGTCCCCTCCGAAGCTTTTGTTCCTCTTTCAGGTACCTTTTCAAGGACTAGGAAGGTCTCTTTGGATCAAAGAGTATTCCTAAACCCCTTTCACCACAATTGGCACCGTCTGTGGGAAAACTCAAGCGCATTCACGGTGGACATAACTGATGATCCTTTGCTTGTTGCTGACGATGGTATACCAAGAAATGATATTACACCAAGAACCATGCTTGGTCCGAAGAATATCACCACGCGAAGGGACCTGAACTTCGGCCTATTGGCTCAAACTTTGCCTTCCACCTCGATGTAGGAAACCATGCAGATGATCATGGATCAAGCAAAACGAAATGAACGTCTGGAAAAACTAGCGGCTGATAACGAACATTTACGTACAAAATTGGCCCTTGAGTTAGCCAAATCCCAACAAACCGCACCAAGTCATGACCAGGGTCGATCACCAGAGAAGGATGATCAACGGCATCAACATCGGAAACATCATAGTAGCAATGCATCCGACTCGTCATCTCAGGAACCCAGAAAGAAGGGGCGAGTTGAGATGTCCAGCTCATCCGAGGGAAGTCTATATGTACGGCACAGACGAGGAAAAAGAGATGGTCCGAATGAAGAGGATAAACACGATCCTTTCGTACAACGCATTGTAAGGGCTGCACTGCCTAAAAAGTTTAAAGCACCAACATTTACCTTATATGACGGTAAGTTAGACCCTACAAATCACATTCGTCATTACAAACAAGCGATGACATTGCATGCTGATGATGAAGCACTCATGTGCCGAATGTTTCCAAGCAGCCTAAGACCATTGGCTGTTAGATAGTATTATAAACTGGAGCTGGCCTCAGTAAAAAGTTTTCATCAACTCCAAAAATCTTTAAGGGCAAGATTCATCACCAACGAGGTCTAGCCAAAGCAAGCCGACTCTCTCTAGGCAATGCAAACTAAACCAGAAGAAACCCCTCGTGAATATTCGGCGCACTACTGGGAATGTTTCAACTTGGTAGACGATGCTTGCAATAACTCCATGGCCTTTACTGCCTTTAAAATGGGATTGCATTGCAATAGTTCCCTCAGAAGCTCGTTGACTAGATGGTCTCCCAAAACAATTTGGGCGCTAATGAAGAAAGTAGAGAAGTATTACAAGGTGGAAGAAGATGCCCTTTGCATCAAGGCCGGACAAGAAGTCATGAAGTCGGCACCATCGGGTCTAGTTCAGCCGATAAGCGTCGTATCACCAGGGAGCCCTGAACTGCGGGGCTGGGCAAAACAAGACAATCGGAGGGATTTGAGCCGGTCAAGTGAACAATGATTGCACCATTCAAACGAGTAGTATCAAGTGGATAACAGGCGCCCCAAACGTTCGGACAAGAAGTATATGGAGTTGGCTGAACCGATCAGCAAGATCCTATCCAAAGTCCAGCATCTACCGTTCTTTAAGTGGCCATCCAAGATGATTAGACCCCCTGACACTAGACAAAGGGATAGGCAGCGTGAATATCACAAGGACCATGGCCATGAGACTGACAGCTGTTATGCACTGAAAGACCATTTGGAGGAGTTGGTGCAAGACGGCTGACTGGCACAGCATGTCCATAAGGGTAATCCACCAAACACAATAGCTCTACGCTCAAATTCACCTCTACTTGGTGTGATTCACATGATATATAATCTACCACCGCCAACTCAGGTACATACAATCCAGCTATAACCCAGCCCATCCAATCGTTCACACCAGCCAAACGACCTCATGAGACCATCAAAATTAGCTTCGACGACGCCAATCTTGAAAGGGTAACGCTCCCCTACAATGATGCCCTTGTCGAGTTGCGCGTAAACAGATTCGTCATCGAACGCATTCTGATTGATTAGGGGAGCACCTCGAAAATAATGTATCACAAGACATCTATTAAACTCAGCTTCATCAATTCAGACTTGCTACCGGCCACATATCCCCTGTTCGGCTTCTACGCTAACCCCGAGTACCCTTTGGGCAAGATCACACTATCAATACGTGCAGGTACCAAATCAGTCGACGTGGAGTGTCTGGTCGTCAAACTTCCATCACCATACAATCTCATCATGGGGAGAACCTAGTTGCACACAATGCAGGCTGTACCAAGTACCTACCATCAGCTACTCCGCTTTCCAACGCAACATGGCAATAAGCAAATTCGAGGTTCTCAAAAATCAACAAAGGCATGCTATCTTCCTGCTTCGGCAAAGAAGCTGAAGGAGCTGGAAGTGTACTCGATTGAAATTCCGGATCGAGAAAGCCTTGAGGACGTTGGAAAAACCCCCAGTGATAAGGCCACCGAAGACCTTGATTGGATCGGAATCAAAGGGGAACCTGACGAGTTCTTCATGATCGGCACTTCCCTAGACGCAACTGAACGACAAGAGTTGGTTTCCTTCTTACTCGGCAACATCATCGACGTATTTGCCTGGACACCATATGAGATGTCAGGGGTGGATCCGAGCGTGGCCCAACACCGTTTCAACGTCGACCCAAAAGTTAAACCAATCATTCAAAAAAGTCAACAGTCGGCCACAGAGCATACTTTGGCCATTGTCAACGAAATCAATAAGCTTTAGAAGCCGGGGCAATTCGTGAAGTAACTTATCCAACGTGGATGTCCAATACCATGGTTGTAAAGAAGAAAAATGGATCTTGGCATGTTTGTGTGGACTTCACGGACTTGAAAGGGCCTATCCCAAGGATTGCTTTCCTCTTCCCGAATCGACCAACTTGTGGACGCAACTATGCACCACCAAAGCATGAGTTTCTTGAATGCTTACAAAAGTTACCACCAAATTGCCATGCATTTGGAAGACAAGGAAAAGATCGCATTCCTCACCCCACGGGAAACCTATTGCTACGAGGTCATGCCGTTCGGACTAAAAAATGCGGGGGCAACGTACCAGAGGTTGGTCACCACTATGTTTACAGAACTCGGCTCACCATGGAAGTATACATTGATGACATGGTGGTGAAATTCAAGGAAAAGCATGCTCATCTAGCCAACTTAGCCATGACTTTCGGCATTCTCCGAAAGTACAAAATGAAACTCAATGCTTCAAAGTGTGTATTCGACATCGGATTTGGCAAGTTTCTCGGCTATATCATGAACCATCGCGGAATAGAGGCCAACCCGAGGCAAATCATGGCCATTATGGAACTCAGCTCACCTCAGTCGGCCAAAGAAGTTCAGAAGTTGATGGGAATGGCCACCACTCTCAACAGGTTTATCAGTCGTTCTTCGGATCGCTGCCGACCATTTTTTCACTTCGACAGGGCAAAGCATTTCAGTGGACCCCCGAGTGCCAGGTCGCGCTATACGGATTGAAAACATATCTCCGTTCATTGCCACTCTTGGCAACCCCATTGCCAGGCAATCTGCTCATTTTGTATCTAGCAGTATCCGATCGGGCGATCAGCGCCGTGTTATTAAAGAAGGAACTTGGGGAGCAGCAACTAATCTATTATGTAAGCAAGGCAGTGGTCGACGCCGAGACACGATACCTGCTATTGGAAAAGCTTATCCTGACTCTTGTGGAGGCTACTAGAAAGTAGATGCACTACTTTCAGGCTCATATACTATAGGGGTACTAACGGACTATCCTCTCCGAACAGTGCTCCGTAGCGCGGAAGCATTAGTGCTAGTCTCTAAATGGGCATTAGAACTTAGCCAGTATGACGTCCAATTTATGTCCAGAACAACCATTAAGGGACAGGTGTTGGCTGACTTCGTAATCGAGTTTACAAGATGCCATGCTAACTTCAAGTCTGACCAACTCGCCCCTTAACCTCAACCTCAACCTCAACCTTAACCAAACTGGCGAATATATAATAGAGACATTTGGCAGATGTATTGTGATGGATCATCTAACCAACGTGGCAACAAGGCAGACGTAGTAATCATGACCCCCGAAAAGGCAATAATCGAGCAGGCAGTCAAACTGGGTTTCGATGCCTCAAATAATGAGACCGAATACGAAGCGTTGCTAACCGGCCTCCGTAACGCGCTTCACCTAGGCGCCAAACGACTACAAGTTTTCTGTGACTTAAAATTAGTCATCAACCAGTTGAAAATGAAATATGTGGCTAAGAACGACCGAGTGGTAGCCTATATGAAAACGGCGAATTCCTTACTCAAAAAGTTCCACTATGAGCTAAATCAAATAACCCAAGACCAGAACACACATGCGGATGCCCTTGCTTGCTTGGCTTCTACCATTAACTCGAAAATCAAACAAACCATCGAAGTGGGATTCATCACAGAGCCGAGTATTAATTCCGCTGAACCTGCTCAGATCAACACCATTGACTCGGGACCGAGTTGGATGGATCTCATCGCCACATTTCTTTCCTCAGAACATTTGCCAACAAAGCCCATAAGCTGCGAAATAAAGCCCTGCGATATTACCTAGATCCCCAAGGAAAGCTTTACAAAAAACCTCTCTCAGGGCCATATTTGGAATGTGTTCACCTAGGTAGAGTCAAGGACTTCTTGGCTGAAACACACGAAGGCAGCTGCGGTGCCCATTCTGGAGGGCGCTCATTGGCCCACTGAGCCGTAACGCAGGGATATTATTGGCCGACCATGCGTACAGATGCCGAGAACTACGTAAAGAAGTGTGAACAATGCCAAAAGTTCTCCCCATTAACTCACCTGCCTGCCGAAGAATTAAATTCTGTTACTAGTCCTTAGCCATTTGCTCAATGGGGCCTTGACATCGTCGGACCACTACTGCGAGCTCCAGGAAACAAACGATTCTTAATTGTTGCAACAAATTATTTCACAAAATGGGTCGAAGCAGAATCACTGGCACATATTCGAGATGTTGATGTTAAACACTGTATGGAAAAGCATTATAACCCGATTCGGCATACCCATAGCACTTGTATCCGACAATGGCACCCAATTATCGGGAACTATGTAACACATGGTATCCGGCCCTATTTTTCCTCACCGGTGTACCCACAAAGCAACGGTCAGACCGAGGCCTCTAATAAAGTGATCCTGGACGAAATAAAGAAACGATTGAAGAAGGCCAAGGGCAAGTGGGCTGAAGAGCTGCCCCATGTATTGTGGGCTAACCGTACCACTCCAAGGCGACCCACTGAAGAAACACCATTCGCTTTGTGCTTTGGGATAAAGGCCATCATCCCTCTTGAAATCGGCCTGCCCATTTTGAAAACCAAGGCTTTTGACACAGGGCATAATGACATGATGTTGGCCTTGGATTTGAATTTGCTTGAGGAACACCGAGATCAAGCTCTTACGAGCATAGCGCGATACCAGCAACAGCTCACTAAATCATATAACCAACGCGTACAGTTGCACTATTATGCACCTGGAGAATTGGTCCTCAAGAAAGTGCTTCATATGACTAAAAACCCGACAGACGAAAAACTAGGCTCCAACTAGGACGGCCCCTATCATATTGATTCGATTGCCAGCACAGGGACATATCGCCTTTCAGACATGGCTGGCAGAAGTTTACGACGACCCTGGAATTCGACTCACTTGCGTAAATTTTATCATTAAACCAACTTGTACAATGTGCTAGTTTGTTTTTATTTTTGCTGCTATGCAAACGTGTACGCATCTATGTAGTTACTCAGTAATACAGTATGCCTTTCTCATTTTAAATGACCGATTGTTAAAAGCCTCTGAATTCAAAGCGCCCTTCATACTCGACACGATTGGCTAAATAAGCCTCCGAATTCGGAACGCCCTTCGTGCTTGATCACGTTTGGCCATTATAAAGCCTCCGAATTCGCAGCGCCCTTCGTGCTCGACACGATTGGCCGAATATTCTCCAAATTCGGAGCGCCTTTCGTGCTTGATCACGTTTGGCCATTATAAAGCCTCCGAATTTGGAACGCCCTTCGTGCTTGGCACGATTGGCCGAATAAGCCTCCAAATTCGAAGCGCCCTTTGTGCTTGATCACGTTTGGCCATTATAAAGCCTCCGAATTCGGAGCGCCCTTCGTTCTTGATCACATTTGGCCATTATAAAACCTTCGAATTCGGAGCAACCTTCGTGCTTGTGCGTGGTTGGCCATTACAAAGCCTCCGAATTCAAAGCGCCTTTCGTGCTTATGCGTGATTAGCTATTACGAAGATTCCGAATTCGGAGTGCCCATTGCATTCGGCATCGGCATCGGCTCTTATCAATGCCACCGCTAACTCAGCTAACGCTTCTTTAGCCTCGCATTTTTTTATCTCAATCTCGGCTTTGAGTACACCGATTTGCTCCACAGCGTCGTAATGATAACAGCCAATTTTTGCGATTCTCCCCGCTGCCTGAAACAAAACAAAGGCACATTAGTTGGCGTGTAAAGGAACATTCAACATGTAAAAGTAAATTTCCATCAAGTATTACGTACCAATACAGCTGACTGGGCAGCCAATGCTATTGAAACCACGTCCGGTTCTGCACGGAACGTGATCTTGTCTACTGGCAATGAAATTGCCGAAGCCACACTTAGGGCCACAGCAAGGTCTTTAATAGCCGACGCATCGGTGGCAACCGGCGCATGCTTCATTCTAGGTTGAATGATAAACGGCGCGACTAGGTCTTAGGACGTCTCTTCCACTCTGGGCCGTTTATCACTTGGTTCTTCAGATGACTCGACTTCTATTTCGGCGGGGCATTTTTCCTCCCCTTGTTCAACACCTACTTCTGATTGTTGTTCAAGCACTAAGTCGGGCACAACAATCTCTCACTCCGTTTCCTTAACAGGAGCCGCCGATGGAGGTTCTTGAGTTCCAGTGCTTTCGGCCCTCTTTTTGGCCGCCATCCTCTCGATGTTTCTTCTCCTTGCAAATTGTGCAAGTAATTCTCTAGCCATGTTCTCAGGGTCTGTGCTGGGTAAGTCTCCCAGGTCAGTAAAAATGTCGTCCTCTAAGGGAGACGGATCTTCGGCCTGAAGTGGAAGGAGGATTAAAGTCGACTTCTTCAAAGGCCAAATTGAGCGCTCTATCAACTTCCTCCCCCAAACGATCCTCAGACCCGTCCGAGTTGGACTGGCTCGGCTACTTGGCAATCTGATCGCCGACTTCACTACCCTAGTCGTTCGAGCCGACTTCACCACCCTGGTCGTCCGAGGCTGAACCCTCCAGACCAATGTCCCTTAGGCTCTTGAAGCTTGGGAAAATGAGTGCCGTGAGATGTCGTTCACATCTTGGAATTGGGATGTGGTCAGCAGCCAAAAAAGTTGAATACGTTGGGTCGTATCTCAATAGCACGTGGGCAGCGCGCCCTGCTTTTGAAGGTTTGGACGGCCAAAGTATTCAAGTGCAGTCTTGACTTGCGCAAGCACAGCGTCGTCGGCCAAAGTAAGGGCTCTTTTTAGATCGTTGCGTGCACACAGATGAAAAGATAAGGAAGCAAAGCCGAATGAATTTATAGAGAGAAGCAAAAAATAGGTCTATACAACCACCTGGCTCGCCTTTTTGTCCAGGCAATCTTCGCCATTGCGAATTCCCAGTTGCCTTGGACAACAACCATGACGTCGGCAACTCGCTTGCCAAAACTAGCAAGCATAGTCACCAACTGGTGATCTGTGTCCTTGGCTTTAAGAAAGTAACGTCCTTGCCGACCGGATTATTTCGCCAAGACATAGCAGTGTTGAATAGCAGGGACTCCTAGGTTAAGCCTAAGTTAGCGATTCGATTCTAATATGCCCATTATAATTCGGTAAAAGTTTACGTTTGGTTGGGAAGGGATAAAACCCCAAAATAACATAGAACAACCCTCAAAAAAGGATGAAGGGGAAATGGACTCCACCCTCAACGATTGACAGAAGAGGAAAGATGATCGTGCTCACATCAGTCCTCTCTATGTCAACCACGCTGTCTGCCATGAGGGACAAATGGGCGTCGTCTGGGAGCTGAAATGAGGCAGCAATACAAAAGAGAGGAGGACTTACAGGTCAGAGAGAGAAGAACGGTAGGGAGCAGGCGAAAATCGCAGAGATCTTGAAGGAAAAGTGAGAAGGAATACTGAAAACAACCCAAAAGCCTTTCGATTCAAAAGACATGAAGGGACAGTGCGTTTTTGAATTGCATTAGATAAATGTCAAGTACGAAGGGGTGGGAAGTTGTAATGATTTATGATCGTGTTCATTCTAACGATTCAGTATTGAAAGGAGCGCAAGCGCCGTATTTTTACTTTCAATAACTTTTCCATCTACAAGCTGAATGAAATGTCGGCACGAACCTAACACGCCGACTGAATGGGACTAGTCCGATGTTCGGGGGGCAATTGTGGGGCCGAATTTAATCAATGTGATTGAAAGCTTAATAGTAGGCCCATTAGAGAATGGGGCCGTATACAAATCAGCCCTACCCAGAAGCCCACGTAGCAACGTATGCAAATCTGCCATGAAAAGAGCTGAATGGAAGCTAAAGGACCAAGCTAGAGAGCCGACTAATTAATTACTTTACGGGTCAAGTGTGGGCCCAACCATGGGCCCTGAAGTAGTATAAAAGGAGAAGCCTCGCTCAAGGACAGGTATGTGAGAAAGTAGTAGATAACTTAAAAGAAAAATAAACACAAAGACAAAAGGACTAGCTTGTTGGAGGGCTAATTCTGGCACCCCCATCCAGAGCGTTTGTTCCTCTTTCAGGTACCATTTCAAGGATCAAGAAAGTCTGTCTGGATCAAAAAGTATTCCTAAACCCCTTTCAGTACATGTATATATAATTGTTTTAATACAATGATTACATCTGATATATATAGCAATTCTAAACCTAATCCTAAATAGGAAACAAAAATAAACCTAAATTAATTCTAAATAGGAAACAAGAATAAACCTAAACCAATCCTAAATAGGAAACAAATAAACCTAAACCAATCCTAAATAAGAAACAATATTCACATAATATATATTATACTAATATTATTCTCACACCCCAACTCAAACTCAAGGTGTTTGGGCAGAAAACACTGAGAGTTTGCCAAGAAGAAACTAAAACTGAGCAGTGGTGTGAGTCTTTGGTAAAGAAGTCAGCAAGCTGCAGAGCCGAAAAGACGAAAGGAAGCGAGATAGAACCAAACTGCAGATGCTGACGAACAAAGTCACAATCAATTTGATTGTGCTTGGTCCGCTCATGGAAGAGTGTTATGTGCAATCTCAATAGCACTGCGGTTGTCACAATAGAAGGAGGTCGGAGAAGACTGAGGGACGCCCAAGTCAGAGAGAAGACAACAAAGCCAGACAACTTCAGCAGTAGCATGAGCCATTGCGCGATACTCAGCTTTGGCAATAGAGCGAGCAACAACAGTTTGTTTCTTGCTTTTCCAAGGGATCAAGGAATCGCCAAGAAACATATAGAAACTAGACGTGGACTTGCGATCAGTAACATCACTAGCCCAATTAGAATCAGCATAGGCCACCAAATCTAAAGAGGAAGTAGAGGACAATAGTAAACCCTAAAATATAATACCTCGAAGATAGCGAAGAATCCGAACCAAGGCAACCCAATGTGTGAAGCGAGGAGCAAAGACAAACTGGCTAACCACATGAGCAGCATAGGCAAGATCAAAATGAGTAACTGTTAAATAGACTAAGCAACCCACGAGCTCTCGATATAAAGTAGGATCATTCAGAAGAACACCATCAATAGTGTTGAGCTTTACATTAAGCTCAATAGGGGTATTAGAAATCTTAGAGTCAATAAAACCGGCACGATGAATAACCTCATTGGCATACTTGGCCTAAGAGAGAACATAGCCATTAGGAGAAAAAGCAGTCCTTAGGCAAAAAAACTACCTAAATACCAAGAAAATACCGCAATGGGCGCCCAGATTCTTCATTTCAAAGGTGCGGAAAAGATGCCGCTTGACCTCAAATATAGCAGAAGAGTCAGAACCAGTGATGATCATATCATCCATATACAGTAATAACACAACAAATCCAGTAGAGGTGTGGAGAAGAAATAAAGCAGTCTTAGGCACAAGGATGAAACCCAAGCTCAGTAACAGCAGTCTAAAAGCGATCATACCAAGCACGAGAAGATTGCTTCAGACTATATAGAGCACGCCGAAAACGACAAACCTGTCCAGAAGAATGGTGAACGCCAAGGAAAGGACGCATGTAAACCTCCTCAGTGAGATGGCCATTAAGAAAAGCATTCTGAACATCCATCTGATAAAGAGGCTAACAACGAACAACAACGACAGAGATCAAAGTACGAACAGTAGTCATCATGTCAACAGGAGCAAAGGTCTCCTCATAATCAATACCATACTCCTGTGAGAAACATTTGGCAACCAGACAAGCTTTGTGGCGCTCAAGAGAACCATCAGAACGAGTCTTGACTTTGTAAACTCATTTACAACCAACTAGATTCTTACCAACAGGCAAAGGAACCAACTCCCAAGTACTAGTTTTCTATAAAGCAGACAACTCATTCTCCATAGCTTGAACCCAATGAGGATCCTGACAGGCCTCCTTGTAAGACTAAAGTTCTGAAAAAGAGTGAATAACAGACAAAAAAATATGATAGGAAGCAGAAAAACATGTATTAGACCAACCCAACCTGTTTGGAGGATGATGCACTCAAGTAGGATATCGGTGTGCAGCACGATCAGAGTTGTTAGAAGCATGAGGATCAGCAACAGGGGCAGAGACAACCAGTAGAGGAGGAGCCTTGCAATGAGAATAAACTAACAATGGAGGAGGAGAAGAAACCGAAGAAGGAGAAACAGCCGGAGGAGAAGTGCGAGAAGATGGAACAAGCTCAAAAAGAACTGTGGAGATGTACTCATTAGACGGGACCTCAGAAGGAAACGGATCAATATGAACCAAATCCTCTTTGGAAACTGGGGCGCTGAGAAGAGGAAGCTGAAAGTAAGATAGGCGTTCGAGAAAAGAAACATGACGGGAGACATAAAGACGACGAGAAACAAGGTCGTAACACCGATAGCCTTTCTGAGTTGAACTATAACCCAAAAAAGACACAGAGGACAGACTGGGCACTACGTTTGGTCCTATCTTTGCGGGAAAGAAGGACAAAACAGGTAGACCCAAACCCACGAAAGAAGGAGTAGTTAAGAATTTGGAAGAACAAAGCCTCATAAGGAGACCAACCAAAAAGAAGGGAAGTAAGCATGCGGTTAAGAAGAAAAGCAACAGTAAGAACTGCCTCCTCCCAAAATAGAGCCGGAACTAAGGCAGAGAGAAGAAGAGACCTAACTGTCTCAAGGAGATGACGGTGTTTACGCTTGGCTCAACCATTTTGGGCAGGTGTATCTGTACAGGAAGTTTGGTGAATGGTACCCAAATTGGCCAAATACTCATAGAACTCATTTTTAAAATATTCCCCACCCAAGTCAGAACATAACACTTTAATTGTAGACCCAAACTAAGTAGTTTCATAGACTGAAAGGCACGGTATATTTGATAGAAATCAGACTTATGAGTCATAAGATAAACCCAAGTGTAACAGGTGCAGTTATCAACAAATAACACATAGTATGCAGAACCCCCTTTGATGAGAACAGGAGAAGGGCCCCAAGCATCAATATGAACTAAAGAAAATGATGTATCAGATATAGAAATACTTTTACGAAAAAGTATGGCTGTCATTTTGGCAAGTTTACACCCCCGACATTCAGTAAATTCACTAGGAGAAACTTTACCCAATATACCTGACTGAGCTAAAGACCGTAAACAGTCAGCAGACAAATGCCTAATCTAGAATGCCACAAGTAGAAAGGAGTGGACAGAGAATCTAACTGAAAAGAGGAAAAAGTTGTTGGAGAAGTTGTCATAGGTAGATGCAAGCTCTCCACTACATAAAGGTCTCCAACTCTACGGCCAGTCCCAATCTACTGCTTGGACATCCTGCACATAATAGATAAAAGAAGAAAAGATAATATTCAAATCAGAGGCATCAAGATGACTGATAGATAATAAACTGACAGATAACTGAGAAACATAAAGGACAGATGGAATGGGGACAACAGACATAACAGACGGTAAGACAGACCCAACAAATACAATAGACATACTAGACCCATTAGCAGTATTAACAGTAATAGGAAAAGGAGGGAGAGTACAATTTTAAAGTAAGAAGAGATGGGAAGTCATATGATGAGAGGCACCAGAGTCAAAAATCTAGATAGATAGAGATACCTGAAGAAGACCCAAGCAAACCAGAATGAAGAGAGGAAACAATGGAAGCAAACGGGGATGGCTGGAAGATAGACAGTGCATGCTGAAGTTGACTAATCTGAGCACTCAAGGAAGCCTAGTCAGGATCAGGAGCTGGAGCAAATGCAGTAGAACTGACGGAAGCCTGAAAATTACTTGGAGAAGAAGGGCAAAACTGGGTCCGAGACTACTGAGAATACGAGCCAGATAGACATCCCTTCTTGGGATAGTGATACTTCACATGGCCCCCCTAATGGCAGAAGGCACTCATCCGGAGCTAGAGACATCATAATAACCAGAAAGCTAAGGGATTGAAACCAACCAAAGAACCAAAAGTTGAAGTAAAGTCCAGCAAGTCGAAGCAGAGAACTAAAGACCAATGACGAAGAGCTTCAATCAACACAGCCAGAGAGAGAACCAAAAGTCGAGCGAGAAGAACAAGGTCAGAGAGAGATAGAGAGAGACCTTCATGAACCAAAACGAGAGAGAGAGAGAGAGAGAGAGAGAGAGATCCCTCGCACGAACCAAATGGGTCAACGTGTAGTCAAATTGCAATTCTAGTGGCAAATACGACTTCAATGAACACCCAATGGCAGCAAAACAAACACTAAAGATCTAGACGAATTGCGATGATGAACTGCAATGACTAGATGAACCAGACGAAACAACCAGACGAAGTACCCAACTCAGATGGGTCGACTTCGTGAGACCAGAGATCAGAATCAGAGATGGCTGCTAGGGTTTCAAGTCCTTCAGGTTTCGAACCAAGCTTTTATACCATGTTAGTTTTCTGAATAAAACTGTATATATAATTGTTTTAATACAATGTGTACATCTGATATATATAGCAATTCTAGACCTAATCCTAAATAGGAAACAAGAATAAACCTAAACCAATCCTAAATAGGAAACAAATAAACCTAAACCAATCCTAAATAGGAAACAATATTCAAATAATATATACTATACTAATATTATTCTCACACCCTTACCTCTGCATTGTGACAACAAAGCTGCCACTAGTATTACTCACAATCATGTTCAGTATGACAGAACAAAGCATATTGAGATCGACAGACATTTTATTAAGGAAAAATTGAATAAGGGCTTAATATGCATGCCTTTTGTGAAGTTTGAAGACCAATTAGCTGATGTATTTACTAAGTTGGGCACGAGAAATATCTTTACATCAACTTGAGGGAGAATGTTAAGTATTAGTGTCTAAGGGTAGTTATGTCCTTAGTTTTTTTAGTCTTTATTATAAATATGTATAAGAGAGGAGAACCCTAAGATTATTAGTGTGTTAATAAACTCAGTCGTCCTCTCTTTTTCTTCTTCCTTTCGATCTTTTCTTTCTCTTATGCAAATCTAACAAGTTCAACAGCACCTCAAGACAATGCCCAATGCCAAAAGCTATAACGTCTCAAGGGCAATCAACTTACTTAACAAGCACTGGCCGCAACAACAGGAAGCTATGACAAATAGAGTTAGACACTTAGCCATAGCCGCATGCAAAAGGAATGTGGTTCTATCTGAGAAACCACCAGCTTCATAAGGTTAAAAACAAAATATTGGGTGAAGAAGGATAACTTTGTTAATGTATATATGGTATATATTCCTACATATATTAGGTATTGATTTCCTAGATAATATTAAGTATTGCCACAGTTAGATCTCTTATAGGATACTCTTTATCATATTTAGATTTCTAGTAGGATACTGTTTCTCAGCCTATATATACAGGCCTTTTATTGTATAGGACAAATCATTCAATACCATACATATTATTTTCTCTCTCTCTCTCTCTCTCTCTCTCTCTCTCTCTCTCTCTCTTTTTACTATTCTAACATATCGTCCAGGATGATGAAAAGAATAGTGAATCTAATTCGTTTCCTCATTAGTCACCCAAGATATTAGGCAGGATGAACATGGTGTCAGCAAGACAAAGATTTTCAATGGGTAAAGAAGACCTAGAAATCGCCGAAAACAGAGATACAGTAGTTGCTCCTCCGAGGAAGAGCGTTGTTGAACCAGTCGATCAGCGGGCTTTTCTGGATGAAATCGAAGCTCCCATGTGGATAGATCTTGATCTAGAAGCCGCGTCTGGTTACAAAGACAATGATGATAACTGGTTCAAAATAAGCCATTAGTCCCAGCTAGTTTCTATATCGGTCCGGCACGACCTTAAACTGCCCTGGCATTAGTTCTAGCCAATTCCTACAATGGTTCGACACGACCTTAAACTGTCTCTCGGCATTAGTTCCAGCCAGTTTCTATATCGGTCCGGCGCGACCTTAAATTGTCCTGGCATTAGTTTCAGCCAGTTCCTACAATGGTCCGACATGACCATAAACTATCTTCTGACTTTAGTTCCGGTCTCTGATCTATTTCAAATGCCCTTGAGCTCCTGTTCAGATTTTAGGATATTTGTAAGAGCAATGAAAGAGAGTAGTGAAATTTCAAGAAGGTGATTGGATTGCGTGTTTCACAGCAAAGTGATGATCATACTTGAGAGCATTGAAATTCTTGTTTAAACTATCCTGGCATTAGTTTCAGCCAGTTCCTACAATGGTCCGACATGACCATAAACTGTCTCCCGGCTTTAGTTCCGGCCTCTGATCTATTTTAAGCGCCCTTGCGCTCCCGTTCGGATTTTGTAATTTATTTGCCTTTTATTTTATTTAGTTTTATTTCATGTTTTAGTTTCTCTCTCCAAACTATTGTAGGAACTGGTTGAAACTAATGCCAGAACAATTTAGGGTCGCGCTAGACCGATATAGAAACTAGCTGGAATTAATGCTGAGAGACAGTTTATAGTCGTATTGGACCATTGTAAGAACTAGCTAGAACTAATGCCAGGACAGTTTAAGGTCGTGCCAGACCGATATAGAAACTGGCTGGAACTAATAGCTTCTTTTGAACCAGTTATCATCATTGTCTTTGTAACCAGACGCGGCTTCTAGATCGAGATCTACCCACATGGGAGCTTCGATTTCATCCAGAAAAGCTCACTAATCGACTGGTTCAACAACGCTCTTCCTCGGAGGAGCAACTACTGTATCTCTGTTTTCGGCGATTTCTGGGTCTTCTTTACCGATTGAAAATCTTTGTCCCGTCGACACCATGTTCATCCTGCCTAATATCTTGGGTGACTTATGAGGAAACGAATTAGATTCACCATTCTTTTCAGCATCCTAGACGATTTGTGAATGGACAACCTCCTTAACTCTTTTTGATCCTTGCATATGGACGTTTTGCCTTCTAGAAGTTGGTGTGGATTTCACCCTATTTCAAGAGATGTCATCAAGTTTCTTCAAGGCAGATCCAAGGGTTACAACTTTATTTCCCATTTTGACATGGTCCGCATCTAAGGAAATCTTTTTTCTTTGTCCTGCTGACACCATGCTCATCCTGCCTAATATCTTGGGTGACCTATGAGGAAATGAATTAGATTCACCATTATTTTCAGCATCCTTTGGAACAATACTCTTTTGCTTTGTCACTATCTGAACCTGCTGAACCGTGCCTCCAGCTTCGGTGTTGGGTCTCTAACTCATAACATTCTCTTTACCATTTCCGAGTCTATTATACTTGTTGACTCCCACTTTGTCATTTGCTTTTGTAGCACCAGTCACAAAATCTTGTGCATTGACTCTATGTAGCCTCATGGCTTTTGTTGCACCAATCACAGAATCTTGTGCATTAACTCTACGTAGCCTCGTGGCATTAGAATGCACATCTTTGTTAACCTTCGATTTTGCAATTTCCAGGTGGGCTGACTTTGCGATGGCAATGGTTTTACTTCCACATCCAGATTTAAAAGTCAAATCCCATGAAGATTTACTGATTAAATTCTTGATTGGGTGATGCTTATTTGATGCAACGCCACAACAATTGCTCTGTCCCCAATCCTTGATTCTGTAGTTTTTGCCTATTAATCTTAAGACCGATCATGGAAGCTTTGGAGAAGATGTTTTGTTTGTATTCCCCTCGCCAACACGAGAAAATGTAGAAATTAACTGTCGGGAAGAACTTTGCATTGAGCTGCAAATTTCAGAGGCAAGTATGATATGATCTCAAGAACAAGATCGTCAACAATGACTGCCATCATGTGTGTATTTCTTCACTTTTGATTGGCACCAATGTCTATGTCTAATATCTTAGGTGATTTATGAGGAAACGAATTAGATTCACCATTCTTTTCAAGTTTGTTTATCTCAGTTATATACAATTGTTATACAGGTTTCAAATTTCCAATAAATTCCAAAACTAAACGAAGTTTAGGTAGTGTTGGAGAAAATAGATGAGCAAGAAGGTTTCAAGCTGTTTGGGACCACAGATTCTCGAGAACCTGAAAATGCAGTAGAAATACTCGAGCAAAGGGAGCAAAAGCTCTTATTTTATGAATTCACTAAATTGGAAAAAGCAAGCAACTTGCGCCAAAGTTTACCTTGGGATAGTGCGTTTTTCACCAGTGCAGGAGTTCTAGATCCAGAAGAGTTGTTTATTATAAATAAAGGATTTGAGAAGGCTGAAGCTCACCCATTACCCGTAATTCAAGAAGATCTGTGTAGGTGGAGATATGTAGACTCATAATCTACATTAGATAGTGATGACTTCTCTTTGGACAGCAACCAAAGCACTGAGGTTGATCTGTTTGAAGAAATAAGAGCATCCATTGAGAAATTCAATATAATGTCCAATATTTGCAAGTCAGTTTGCAAATCAGGACTTGGAGAAGCCCACAAACGGGAAACCCACTCCTTGAAAAAACTTGATGACATCTCTCGAAATAGGGTGAAATCCACACCAACTTCTAGAAAGCAAAGCGTCTTTATGCAAGGATCAAAAAGAGTTAAGGAGGTTGTCCATCCACAAATCTTCCAGGATGCTAAAAAGAATGGTAAATCTAATTTGTTTCGTCATAAGTCACCCAAGATATTAGGTAGGATGAACATTGTGTTAGCAGGACAAAGATTTTCAATGGGTAAACAAGACCCAGAAATCGCTGAAAACAGAGATACAATAGTTGCTCCTCCAAGGAAGAGCGTTGTTGAACCAGTTGATCAGTGGACTTTTCTGGATGAAATCGAAGCTCCCAAAGGGTAGATCTCGATCTAGAAGCCGCGTCTAGTTACAAAGACAATGAACTGTCTCCCGCCTTTAGTTCCGGCCTCTAATCTATTTTAAGCGCCCTTGTGCTCCATTTCAGATTTTGCAATCTATTTGCCTTTTATTTTATTTAGTTTTATTTCATGTTTCAGTTTCTCTCTCCAAACTCAAGATGTTTATCCTCTTTGAGTTTGAGGAGGGATGTTAATGTACATATGGTATATATTCCTACATATATTAAGTATTGATTTCCTAGATATATTAAGTATTGCCACAGTTAGATCTCTTATAGAATACTCTTTCTCATAGTTAGCTTTCTAGTAGGATACTCTTTCTCAGCCTATATATACAGGCCTTCTATTGTATAGGACAAATCATTCAATACAATTCATTCAATACCATACATATTATTTTCTCTCTCTCTCTCTACTATTCTAACAAACTTTACATAAATAGTAAACTTGGAATCATCTGGTCCACATAATGGAGTGAAAAGAGAAAGCATTTTGTTGTCAATTTGAAGAAGAATTAGGGATGTGATGGTTTGCATACTATACTGTCATTGGATCTAAGAGTTGGTATGGTATAGGGTTCTAAATATTGTTGTATAACGTATCGTTCGTTATGTAATGAAATTTTGGACTTCCGATATCGTTATTTACTGATATATCACCCAATCACTTTGTTTGGTTGTTGTTTTTCAAACTTAGTTTTTTGAAAATTTTAGAGCACTTGTTTGGTTATTCAGAAAACTAAACACACTTTTCAAAAATGCATTATTGCAAATTGAAGTTTCCCTCCAATTTAAGGAGAGACAATGTTGACAAAAAAATTGTCAAGTCACATCAAAAAATACTCTCATCTTAGTTATATATATATATATATATATATGTACATGCTATATATATATATGAAAACATAATTTGATATATAGTCATTTATGGGTACATATCCTATCATTAAATGTTTGACTTTATCATAAAATTTACACTCATTTCAACCACAGAAAACACATTTTTTTTACAAATTAGCATTAAAAAAAAAATCGTAACTAACTTACAAACTTTTGCATCATGAAGTACAAAAAATTTGGACATTTTGTTATGCCAATTTCAAATGATGTTACACACGTTTGTGTTAATGTTACAATATTGTGTGATAAAATAAATTTTCTTCATAACATTTATGAAAATTTAATTCTACGTAAGAAATTTTTTTAATGCCAATTTGGAAAAAAAAAATTACGTTTTTCGTGGTTGAAATGAGTGAAAATTTTATGATAAAGTCACTCAGTTAATGGTAGAATATGTACCCATAAATGGCTACATACCAAATTATGTTTTCATACATATATAGCATGTACATATATATATAACTAAGATGAGAGTATTTTTTGATGTGACAAATTTTTTTTTCAAAATTGTCTCTCCTTAAATTGGAGAGAAACTTGAAATTGCATTGATGCATTTTTTTGAAAACCAAATAAAGATCCTTTTTCAAAATAGAGCTTTCAAATCACTTTTTTGAAAAATTATTCAAAAAAATGGAACCAAACATAGTGAATACTATCCGATATCGACTAATATATGACCATATTGCCAACATTAATGCATATCTCGATATTGTTATTTAATACTATGCTATGGTTAAAGATCAAGGAGCCAACTCCCTTCGGAGCCTTTCTATTACTAGTTCTTGGAGAACCTCTATGCCAACATGCAAAAAGATCTTTCACCAACTATGACACCACCTATGATATACCAAACATTGAAAACAACAAACCCTAAACATGGCAAGCCATTGGACCGTCTAACGGTGTTCAAACCACACCCCTTTTATCTAAAGTCCTATAATCTTCCACAAAGACCTCCTTGTTCACTGCAATCCTGAAGAGTTCTAGGAAAGCTTCCTTTGGAGGCCTATAATGTCCTACCAAAATCTCACGACACCCATTATGCACCTTGAAAGAGATGAGCTCATAGAAGTCATCCTAAACCTTCATAATACCCTTTGTAGACCCCTACTCCATAGGACCCTCTAATGAACTCCATAGTCCACTCTCCCTTTCACAATTCATAACCATACTTAACCAACATCCTCCTCCATAGACTCTCTCCAAAGAAAATCTACACAACCGTTTTCCTAACAAGGCCTTAATAAACAAACCCATATTTTTTATGCCAACCCAAAGTTTTCAAAGGCTTTACTGAGACTCGCCTCAAGGCTAATGTAAAACGTGTCAAACCTTTGATTTTTTAGCTATACTCCCTAAAGGCTTGCGCATCAAAATTTGAGGCATGCATCATGGGTGCGCCTTGTATGCCTATTTCGCATAAGACGAGCACGCATATGAAAAGGTTGCCTTAGATTCTTGTTAAACTTTAATCTAGTAGATAGGTTAAACATCAAAAAGCCAAAAATTAAAAAAGAACCCCTTTTGTGACTATATTTTATAGAAAAAATAAATAAAACGAACAATGAACAAAAAATACAAAGTTAATGCTCAAGTGAGAAGCTCAATCACTAAAGCAAAGAATGTCAATTTCACTTTCAATGAAGACAAGCTTCATTCTCTGTAATGAAATGTTCGATGCCTTGAGGAGAAAAGTATTTATACCTTCTTATTTAATTTTTATTTGTTTTTTCACTATTTTAAATATTTAATTTATATGCTAAATATTGAAATTTAAAATTTGAAATGCTTACGCATCAACACCTTAAGGCTTATGCATCTCTTCATGAGTGGTAAAACACCTCGAGTTACGCATTTGCCTTTAAAGACTTTGGCCCAACCCATTCCTCCTCTCTGAACAATAACTTCCTTTTACTCCACTAGATGACGTGAACTCATCCCTTAATCTACAACAAAGGAAGTTCCTCATCAACTTTCTTACTTATGCATGGCCATTTGGCCCCCTTTTTTTTTTTTTTTGAAAAGATGATCATATATCCCCTTATTATTAGGTTGGCACACCACCACAGGGTAGGTTGGACTTTTATCAAACAACTTCTCCCCAACCAGGTTGATAGGTCTAAAATCCCTAATATTCACTACCGCCCCTTTCTTGGAAACCAATACCATAAATGATGCATTCAAGCTCTTCACAAATGTCCCCAATTCATAAAAATCTTTGCACAACTACCAACACATCTCCTTACCATCCCTCAACATCTTTAAAAGAAGGTCATAAAGAAGCCCATTGGAATCCATACACGCTAGAGAAAGCCCACTGGAGTCCACATTATCCACATTCTAGAATAAACAAGAGACTGAAAATGAATCAACCCAAACCTCCTTCCATCTCAAAACTCCAGATTCCAACATCATCACGACATTTATCCCCCAAACTCTTTCAAAAATGCTCCTACAATCACCTCCGCAGCAACATTCCATCACCTCACAACAGCAGAAAACTACCTCAAAACTATCAAAATACAATGCACGTTGTCCAAACACTAATTTAAAGTAGTAAGAATACATGCCACAGTATCACAAATTTTAACAAAACTAAAGTAATTCAATGAATAGAATTCAACAAAAGATTAACATTTATGCAAAGAACGCACACAAGAACAAGAGTAAGCACAAGAAATGGAAAAAAAGAGAAATTAAAGAGCCAGAAAAAGGTAAAACCCACTAACCTTTATCCAGAAATTCCACGACTAAATACAAATTATCTTCAAAAGTTAGTTTTTTTCTCAGTTCGATCACCAGTCGGACACTGAGAGTAGAGCCTATAGAGTTCAAAATCGAGAGAGAGAGAGTACAATAACATAAAATTGAAAGTTACAGCTGATAATCGACTTCACTAAAAATATGTGTGTATATACGTATTTGTATATGTAGAGAGAGAGAGAGAGAGAGAGAGAGAGAGAGAGAGAGAGTTTCCTGGTTGATCAGAAACCCTAGAGTGAGGAGGAAAAACCAATCGACGGAAAGGACACATTTTTTGTGGGTTTTTTTTTTTTAACACGAAATAATCGCTTGCCACGTCATCCTTTCACTGAACCATTGTCAGTATGATTCAATATGATTTGAATGTCAAATTATAAATCATGAAGGACGGATTAGTAAATAATCAAATTCGCTTTGTTGTAGTTTTTTTAAAAAATTTTACATTCTTATTTTTCATATTTTTTTATTTTTGTTGAATTTTTTTGAATATTTTGAATAATTTTTTTAATTTTTAAACATACCTAATATAAATATATTTAAAAAGTAAAAAATTTATGAAAAAATCTTTTAAAAATTTATCAAATATCAAAAATACAAAAATTCAATATATTTTTTTGTATTTTATGTATTTATTAATTTTTTAAAATATTTTTTCACAAATTTTTTATTTTTTAAATATATCTAAGTAAAGTGTATCTAAAAAAATAAAAATAAAATTTTTAAAATATTCACTAAAAATAAAAAATAAAAAACGAAAATAAAAAAAACTCAATTTTCAAAAAACTTAAGCCTTGTTTGATTTGTATTTGAGAAAAAAAGTTTGAAATATACTCTACAAACACATTTTTTAGAGTAATTAAACTAAACAAATTTTTTCAAAAAAATTTTCAGAAATGTGTTTGGTTGACTTTTTCCAAGATCACTTTTGAAACATGTTTCCAAACACATTTTCAAAAAAAATTCTCAGAATTCTGTTTAGTTGGTTTTTTTTAAGGAAAAAAAATACAAACACCCCCAATTAAAAAAAAATCTGCAAAGTTTAGGAAAAAAAAATGAGATATAAAAGAAATTCCAATTTTATACATAATTCGAAATTTCCATTTTTATACGTACTCGGATTTTTTAGCACCAACTGAATTAATATAACTGATAAAATTATTTGCCATGGAGAAACAATCCAACAATGCTCAGCTTGAGAAAAAAAACCAGACAGTGCTACTAAAATTTTTTGAAAATTTACCGATTGGGAAATTTCACCACAATCTGACAAACCTAAAGGCAATGATGAAAAGATAAGCCATGGGAACTTTGTAAACCAAAATCAGTCAACAGGTTGTTCAAAACTCATGTACAAAATGAAATTTCAAAAAAAAAAAATTATTCGTTCAACACAAATTGTACCTCTTGCTTGCTTGCTTGCTTTTGGTGGCCCTCAAATCCCACCGTCCACAACAAAGACCTGAGCACGACCTCCCCGTTTTTGCAGCAAATGATGAAGTTATGCTTCATCTTGGTGGGGTTTGAAGCTGGTTGGTTTGCATTTTATAGAGCCCACAACAAAAAAATGATAGACATTGATGTTACAAGTCCAGATTGTGTGAAGATTTAACTTAGTTTGACTGAGACAAAAGCTAGGGCAAGATTTGGAGAAATCTGTGACAAAGACAAGTTGTGGTTGTTCAAAGAGGACCCGTACGAGTAGATGCCCCCTATTACCTGTGTGACACAAAGATAAAGGAGGTAAGAGATAACGTCGGTGCATCTATGGTGCAAGATTTCTCAAATCTTCAACAGCGTACTGATGGAGGTAAGACAAGTGGGTCTCTTCGAAAGCACTTGGGCGAGTACAGATCTTGGCCTACAAGTGTGAATCGTCTTCCTTGACACAGCCGAGAGAGAGCCGTTGGACTGCCTCTGAAGGATTTTTTGTATCAGAGAGATGAAGGTCAGAAAGGTTCTTCTGAGAGAGAGAAGTGAATGACAAAAGATATCTATAACTTGTGTTGGGAACTATCTTTTTTTCTCTGAGATGAGTCTTCAGAGAATATTTCAGAAATATTTTTGCCAAATACGTTTTTGTACTTTTATCTCTCAAAAATTGATTTTGAAACACAAACCAAATAAGGCCTTAATTCAAAAAAACTCAAACCAAACACACTGATTGAAATTTAGGTTGTTTCAATTTACTATTTGATTACAAAATTGTAACTTAAAAAAAATTTCTTTTGTCAACAAGAAATGAACCCTTTTATTAATAATTATCAACCAATTAATTATTTTTAATGATGTTATAAATATATTTTAATTAATAATTGAAATAACTTTATTATTATATAATAGAGTTGCCACGACCCAGACTTATCCCCAAAAGTTTAGGTCATGACCGGCCCGTACAAAGGCCTTAAAACAACATCAAATAACATAATTTATTCAATAATGGGGCCTAAAGCGGAAGCAATTAAATAATAGAACATCATTTGAGCAATGTCTATATGCCAGGATCATTACACATCTCGTAAACGGAGAAGTTCACATGTATCATTCAAAAAAAAATACAATCCAAGTATGTGTATGTACAAGGAGTTAAGAACCTCAAAAGTTACATAATCACTAAATGTGTAACAAATGCCACCAAGAACTTAACAAAAATGTGGCATTGAACTCCTTAAGAGACAAAAGAATCCAACGTAGGACTTAACAAAAATATCCACAAAAGGCTCCTAAAGCTAACCTAAGGCTGGCCTCCAAGCTAACCACCTACAAAACATACATGAATACAGAATGAGCCAGGCTCCGTGAATAATAATAACGTATGAAGGCATGTAAATAAGTATGTGTCTTAAAGAATATGCACATATTACATGTATGTCCTTTTCATCAACACATTCTGGAACGGCCTCAGGCCTAATAATAACAAAATGGCCTCGGCCCAATAATAATAGAACAGCCTCAGACCTAATAATAATAGTACGGCCTCAGGCCCAATAATAACAGAATGGTCTCGAGCTCAATAATAATAGAACGACCTCATGCCCAATACTAACAGAACGGCCTCGGGCCCAATAATAATAGAACGACCTCAAGCCCAATAATAACAAAACGGCTTCACATATCATTGCGGTCAAGTGTTCAACTAGTTTAACCAAAGCACAAGTTTTATAAACCATATCATTCATGGTCAAAAATATAAAATTTGTAACTTTCAACATAGTGTTACATTACTATTACTCACAGTGATTCGGTCACGTAATGGTCCCTTCCAGCGAGTGACCTACACATGTGGCACACACAACTTAATAGACACTTAGTTCTTTTCTAAGCTTCTTAAATGAATTTTAATCTGTTTCATTCGTTCTTTCGTTTTCTCTTGTGTTTGTACAATACGTATGTACATGAGAATAGTTGGAAACCATGTAATTGGAGGCTCGGAGGTTCAAAAAAGAAAACAAAACAAAACCAAAAAAATCAGCCCTATTAGCCGCACATGTGGTGGCCTGGCCGCTTGTGTGGTGGCCTTGGCCGCACGAGCGAGTAAACTTCAGAATTGAAATTGTCCAAAATAGGGTTGGCCGCTTGTACGGTGGACTTGACCGCACGAGCAGTCTGGGTTAAAAGTTTCAGTCCGAAAATCCATCAATTTCTCAAGCTTTCCATATGCACTTCCAAGGCTTAATCCAAGCAATTTCACTTCAAAAACATGATCTATGAACATAATAAACATAAAACCTAAACTCAAGTAGACCACAACTTATTTTAATTTGGCATATACAACTCTAATTTCCATATTGCATTCAT
Source organism: Camellia lanceoleosa (assembly GCA_025200525.1). NCBI lineage: Eukaryota > Viridiplantae > Streptophyta > Magnoliopsida > Ericales > Theaceae > Camellia > Camellia lanceoleosa. Next base: position 67,432,161 of record CM045768.1, on the reverse strand, counting down.
GCTCTTCAAATTTTCATGATATAGATATATATACATACACAAACATATATACATTAGTCCAAAGCATGCCAAAAACTAAAGGTTACAAGGCAATTACTCACAATCTAACTCAAGACAACCCAAAACACAAGAATCTAACCAACTCCAAAGAGTAAATGCTCAATTTCATGGAATACATTCAAACAAGCCATAACTCATAAACCCTAATTTCATCTTAGGTCTTGATTCTCATCAATTGAAGAGACATTCTAAGTAGTTGAGTAGATTATCACTTACCTTGAGCTAGATTCTTGGTTTCCCCTTCAATTCCCAAGTTGTAATCTCCTAGATTGAATTCTCTCCTCTTTATCTCTTTTTCTCTTCTTTCCTCTCTAGAAGCTCTCCAACAAAATATCCGGAGGCTAAGTTTTAGTTCTTTTCACAAGGCTCAAGCACATATCCTATATCATTTAGCTTGTTAAGTTAAAATAAGGATAATTACAAGTTTAGCTTAAACAAATCAAATTAATTCGTTACGAATCAAATTTTTACAAAACTTTATATTATATCCTGAAAATCATGCTAATTATAAATGTAAAGTCAATTTCGATTTATCACACCTCTAAGGCTTTCAATTTCTAGCCAGAAAGTCACTATTTCAGCAGATTTTCTCATAACCGACAGATACAAATTTATAAACATGGAATTAACACATTCGAACATGAAATTTCACATCAAACACATAAACACATATACAATGAAGAAATTTAAGCATATGAGAGGGTCGGGTTATTACAATCTTCCCCCCTTAAAAAAGTTTGGTCCCTCAAACTTGGTTAACCTCAAGGTGCAAACAAGTTTGAATATCGCTTACTACTACAAAAACATATAAAGATCACACTTTTTTTTTTTTGTGTGTGATCTATGTTATTTAATCACACTTTTTAAGTTTTGTCAAAGTGTGATCTTTGGGAGTGTGATTAAAAAGGGTCATTTTTAATCACACGTTTTAAATGTGATTAATAACATTTAGATCACATCTTTTAAGTGTGATTAATAACTAATAAAACCTGTGATAATAAACATTTAGATCACATCTTTTAAGTGTGATTAATAATATTTAGATCACATCTTTTAAATGTGATTAATAACTAATAAAACCCATGATAATAAACATTTAGATCACAGATTTTAAGTGTGATTAATATCTAATAAAATCTGTGATTAATAATGAGATAAGATCACACGTTATATGCATTTCTCATCACAGTTAATGCGTGTAATAAAAAAAATGATTCGACATATTTGAAAAACAATCAATATTATTTTTGTGCGCGTATTTGAAGAATATAATACACACTATATACTATACTTTGAATCACAACCACATATTGAATGGAATAACGTCATATATTTCATAAATGAAAGTTAAATATGTTCAAAAGTATATACAACGGAATTAAATAAAAAGTTTTAAACTGTGCTTACATATATTAAAAAATGAAAAAACTTGAAAAACTAAGTTCTTGAGTTCTTTGACCATATTTTACATCTCTCCAAGAAATTTCTGACCTGAAAAATGAAAACACAAATTAATTCAAAAACCGCTAGAAGCAAATGAACAAACTAACTATTTGTAAAGATTGTTCAAGTCTTACAAAAGATAAAGTCGGACTTTTTCTCATCACACTAACTCTTCATCTCCTGCATCAATAGAAAAGGAATAACCATTTGATTGTTACTAGTATACATGTTTGGATTACCATATAGATATGACATAGGCATAGAATCAACAAATCCAAAATGAAAATCTTCAATGCATGGCCAGATATTTTAAAGTCATAAAACCAAAATAAAAGCCAACTATTGTTTCAATACTAATATATATATATATATATCACATGGTATTAGAAATGATATAAGCCCAAGCAGTGCTTGTGTGCAAGTCTAAGTCTTAAGGAATGCTTACAGAGGTGTGAAGTGATTCGATTATCTGCCCTTGTTCTTTAGTTCTCGCTAGTACAACATTAACTTTGGTAGCAGCCTCATTAGTGTGTTTTTGGAGTTCTACAATATACACAAGAAAATACTACAATATACATCAGAAATAAGACCCAAATTAATACAAATTAAAAACAAATATCTAAGTTTCTTGTTTCTTATAAGATAAATGACAAACCTCATGGCCAATAACTCATAAAATTGCAGCATAATTTGCATCTGTAGCAGTTTCTGGAGATGCCAAAACAAGCTTGGAATGGAATCTGTGTCAACAACCAAGTCAGACAAACTCCAATCAAATGAAATGCACGGTAGATGGAAATAAGGAGTCAAAAAAATTTCACGAAGCATACATTTAAGCTCTTGCTTTCCATGGCTCCCCTGAAACAAATGCATGAAATAATTAGTCTTTTAAAAGGGGAAATCCACAAAGCACATCAAATATTAAGGAAAATGACATACATGAGAAGCATTGAATATGTTGAGACTTACATGTTAAAATCTGGAACAACAACAATATTGAAGAGATCTAGGTCATACTCAAGACCAAAATTCTTCTTGTTTCAGCCACATTCTTCGTTGCTCGCATAACAATTGCAGCTGCTCTTGCATCCAATCTAGTTGTAGGTTCATCCATGAAAATAATAGAGGGGTTAGCAACAAGCTCCACAGATATCGTAAACCACTTTCTCTGCTCAATAACACCAGGCATGCCAACCAAGTAATCTTTGATTTCATCAAGCTCAATGATCTCAAGGACTTCTTTCACAAATTCCTGCAAAGATGTGCAGCAGCAACAAAAGTAAAATAATGTTTAAACTATTGTTGTAGATTAAAGAGTAAATTTAACTTCCTTATATATAGGTCATACAAATTTAGTTTTTGAATCAATTTCAGGATGCAAACGCAGCCAAATAGAATAAACCACTGATTCTTCTACTATAATTTGTGGAGAATGTATGTCGGTTTGCTCACAGTAACCCAAAATCCAAGCAAACGTCTCCTGAACCTTGGGAAACCCTCCAATTCTAATATCTCCTTCAATAGTGCCACTAGTTTTTCTTCCTACAAGAACATTTATAAGAGTTGTTTTCCCAACTCCACTGACACCCATCAATGCTGTAAGAACACCAAGCCTAAATGCACATGTAATATCACAAGGAAGTTGGAGTTTTTTCTGAGTGAACCCCCTTTCTCTCATTGCCAGAAATCAAAGAAAAATGGCACAATTAACCAATGTAATTTGATCCAATTAGTTCTAAATATTTAACAGGTACATAATATTTATAAGAGATTTCTTTATATGATTACCGCAGGGATGTCAACATAGTATTGCACATTTCGAAACACTAGAGTTGGGGGCTCAAAAGGTAAAACCACTCGACTTGTAAAATAATATTACCCACATTTATTAAGTGAAACAGGGATAAACTTATAAGATGATAAATAAAGGAAAAGAATCATGTAAAGCAATGGTTTCAATAATTATAAGAGAATGAAGAAAAATCTAAAAATACACGACCTTTTATGAGATTTTGTAGTATAGTTAGGAAAATCTATAGATTTTGCTTCTGCATTGGCAGCACTGAAGGAATCTTCAGATCCTTGAATTTGGGAAAGATTTTCATTTGAAATAATAGCACGAGAACCAGGAGCTGAATTCATTATGGAACGAAATAAGCATGTATCACTCTGCAATTCTTATATTGACTTCATGTAATCAAAAGATAAACTTACGGTTTAAGAACGTTAAGGCTAAGGTAAATCTAATGTTGAAAATTATTATAAATCCAAGTAAGGCACCAAGTGATATCCAAAATAAGTATTCGTGAAAGTGCAATCCACGACTTTTAAGTGTTTCTTGCCCTATGGTAGTATTTGCTGTCAATGTCTAGACAAAATAATGAAGAGCGCAGAATGAATAAACAGATTATGGCCATCTATTTTACTTTATTACTAAATAAATTGTAAGTAACATTATTGGCCAAATAACTAGCAGTCCCAAGACCTTTGTTAAATATCATAGATCCAGAAGTCTGTGCACCGACTCATATATTAAACTTTAAGGCTGTGTTTGGATCATGGATTTTGGTAGGGATTTGGAAAGGAAAAGGGAAAATGTGGGTAAAATATCAATGAAATATAAGTTAGATTTTTTCTCCATTTCCTGTTCCTTCTTTAAATCATTGTCAAAATCCATGATCTAAACACAGCTTAAAAGATCATCACAAGCATCTAATCTAACAAACTTTACATAAATAGTAAACTCGGAATCATCTGGTCCACATAATGGAGTAAAAAAAGAAAGCACTTTATTGTCAATTTGAAGAAGAATTAAGGATGTGATGGTTTGCATACTATACTGTCATTGGATCTAAGAGTTGGTATGGTATAGGGCTCTAAATATTGTTGTATAACGTATCGTTCATTATGTAATGAAATTTTGGACTTCCGATGTCGTTATTTACTGATATATCACCCAATACTATCCAATATCGACTGATATATGACCGTATTGCCAACATTAATAAATATCCCGATATTGTTATTTAATACTATGCTATGGTCAAAGATCAAGGAGCCAACTCCCTTTGGAGCCTTTCTATTACTAGTTCTTGGAGAACCTCTATGCCAACATGCAAAAAGATCTTTCACCAACTATGACATAACCTATGATATACCAAATACTGAAAACAACAAGCCCTAAACATAGCAAGACACTGGACCGTCTAACGGTGTTCAAACCACACCCCTTTTATCTAAAGTCCTATAATCTTCCACAAAGGCCTCCTTGTTTACTGCAATCCTGAAGAGGTCTAGGAAAGCTTTCTTTGGAGGCCTATAATGTCCTACCAAAATCTCACGACACCCATTATGCACCTTGAAAGAGATGAGCTCATAAAAGTCATCGTAAACCTTCATAATACCCTTTGTAGACCCCTACTCCATAGAACCCTCTAATGAACTCCATAGTCCACTCTCCCTTTCACAATTCATAACCATACTTAACCAACATCCTCCTCCATGGACTCTCTCCAAAGAAAATCTCCACAACCATTTTCCTAACAAGGCCTTTATAAACAAACCCATATTTTTTATGCCTAACCCAAAGTTTTCAAAGGCTTTACTGAGACTCGCCTCGAGGCTAAGGTAAAACGCGTCAAACCTTTGATTTTTTAGCTATACTTCTTAAAGGCTTGCTCATCAAAATCTGAGGCATGCACCATAGGTGCGCCTCGTATGCTTATTTCGCATAAGCCTATGATGAGCACGCATATGAAAAAGTTGTCTTAGATTCTTGTTAAACTTTAATCTAGTAGATAGTTTAAACATCAAAAAGCCAAATATTTAAAAAGAACCCCTTTTGTGACTACATTTTATAGAAAAAATAAATAAAACGAACAATGAACAAAAAATACAAAGTTAATGCTCAAGTGAGAAGCTCAATCACTAAAGGAAATAATGTCAATTTCACTTTCAATGAAGGCAAGTTTCATTCTCTGTAATGAAATGTTCGATGCCTTGAGGAGAAAAGTATTTATACCTTCATATTTAATTTTTATTGGTTTTTTCACTATTTTAAATATTTAATTTATATGCTAAATATTGAAATTTAAAATTCAAAATGCTTACGCATCAACACCTTAAGGCTTATGCCTCTCCTCATGAGAGGTAAAACGCCTCGAGTTACGCATTTACCTTTAAAAACTTTGGCCCAACCCATTTCCCCCTCTCTGAACAATAACTTCCTTCCACTCCACTAGATGACGTGAACTTATCCCTTAATTTACAACAAAGGAAGTTCCTCATCAACTTTCTTACTTACACATGGCCATTTGGTCCCTTTTTTCTTTTCTTTTTTTGAAAAGATGATCATATATCCCCTTATTATTAGGTTGGAACACCACCACAGGGTAGGTTGGACTTTTATCAAACAACTTCTCCCCAACCAGGTTGATAGGTCTAAAATCCCTAATATTCACTACTGCCCCTTTCTTGGAAACCAATACCATAAATGATGCATTCAAGCTCTTCACAAATGTCCCCAATTCATAAAAATCTTTGCACAACTACCAACACATCTCCTTACCATCTCTCAACATCTTTAAAAGAAGGTCATAAAGAAGCCCATTGGAATCCATACACACTAGAGAAAGCCCACTGGAGTCCACATTATCCACATTCTAGAATAAACAAGAGACTGAAAATGAATCAACCCAAACCTCCTTCTTTCTCAAAACTCTAGATTCCAACATCATCACCACATTTATCCCCCAAACTCTTTCAAAAATGCTCCTACAATCACCTCCGCAGCAACATTCCATCACCTCACAACAGCAGAAAACTACCTCAAAACTATCAAAATACAATGCACGTTGTCCAAACACTAATTTAAAGTAGTAAGAATACATACCACAGTATCACAAATTTTAACAAAACTAAAGTAATTCAATGAATAGAATTCAACAAAAGATTAACATTTATGCAAAGAATGCACACAAGAACAAGAGTAAGCACAAGAAATGGAAAAAAAGAGAAATTAAAAAGCCAGAAAAAGGTAAAACCCACTAACCTTTATCCAGAAATTCCACGACTAAATACAAATTATCTTCAAAAGTTAGTTTTTTTCTCAGTTCTATCACCAGTCGGACACTGAGAGTAGAGCCTATAGAGTTCAAAATCGAGAGAGAAAGAAAGTACAATAACATAAAATTGAAAGTTACAGGTTGCTGATAATCGACTTCACTAAAAATATATGTTTGCATATACGTATTTGTATATGTAGAGAGAGAGAGAGAGAGAGAGAGAGAGAGAGAGAGAGTGAGAGAGAGAATTTCCTAGTTGATTAGAAACCCTAGAGTGAGGAGGAAACACCAATCGATGGAAAGGACACACATATTTTGTGGTTTTTTTTTATACAAAATAATCTCTTGATACGTCATCGTTTCACTGAACCCTTGTCAGTATAGTTTAATATGATTTGGATGGAAAATTGTAAATCAAATCATGAAGGAGGGATTAGTAAGTAATCAAATTGTAATTTAGGCTGTTATTTACTATTTGATTACAGAATAGTAATTTTAAAAAAATTTCTTTTGTCAACAAGAAATGAACCCTTTTTATTAATAATTATCAATCAATTAATTATTTTTAATGATGTTATAAATATATTTTAATTAATAATTTAAATAATTTTATTATTATATGGTAGAGTTGCCACGACCCAGACCTATCCCCAAAAGTTTAGGTCATAACTGGTCCGTAGAAAGGCCTCAAAACAACATCAAATAACATAATTTATTCAATAATGGGGCCTAAAGTAGAAGCAATTAAATAATCGAACATTGCTTGAGTAGTGTCTATATGTTAGGATCATTACACATCTCGTAAACAGAGAAGTTCACATGTACCATTAAAAAAAAAATACAATCCAAGCATGTGTATGTACAAGGAGTTAAAAACCTCAAAAGTTACATAATCACTAATGTGTAACAAAAGCCACCAAGAACTTAACAAAAATGTGGCATTGAACTCCTTAAGAGACAAAAGACTCCAACATAGGACTTAACAAAAATGTCCACAAAAGGCTCCTGAAACTGACCTAGGGCTGACCTTCAAGCTAACCACCTACAAAACATACATGAATACGTAATGAGTCAGGCTCAGTGAATAATAATAACGTATGAAAGCATGTGTCTTAAAGAATATATACATATTACATGTATGTCCTTTTGATCAACACATTTTGGAACGGCCTCGGGCCCAATAATAACAAAACGGCCTCAGGCCTAATAATAACAGCACAGCCTCGGGCCCAATAATAACAGAACGACACTGAGCCCAATAATAATAGAACAGCCTCAGGCCCAATACTACCAGAACAACCTTGGGCCCAATAATAATAGAACAGCCTCAGGCCCAATAATAATAGAACAGCCTCGAGCCCATTTCACTAGTCATTGCAGTCAAGTGTTCAACCAGTTTAACCAAAGCACAAGTTATATAAACCATATCATTCATGGACAAAAATATATAATTTGTAACTTTCAACGTAGTGTTACATTACTATTACTCACAATGATTCAATCACGTAATGGTCCCTTCCAGCAAGAGACCTACACATGGCACACACACAACTTAATAAACACTTAGTTCTTTTATGAGTTTCTTTAATGAATTTTAATCCGTTTCATTCGTTCTTTCATTTTCTCTTGTGTTTGTACAATACATATGTACATGAGAATAGTTGAAAACCATGTAATTTGAGGCCAGGAAGTTCGAAAAGGAAAGAAAACAAAATCGAAAAAATAAGCCCTGTTCGCCGCTGCAAAAGCTTTTGGCCGACGAGCAGTAAACTTCAGAATCGAAATTGTCCAAAACAGGATTGGCCGCTTGTGCAGTGAACTCGACCGCACGAGCGGTTTAGGTTGAAATTTTCAATCCAAAAATCCATCAATTTCTCAAGCTTTCCATATGCACTTCCAAGGCTCAATCCAAGCAATTTCACTTCAAAAACATGATCTATGAACATAATAAACATAAAACCTAAACTCAAGTAGACCACAACTTATTTAAATTTGGCATATACAACTCTAATTTCCATATTGCATTCATGCTCTTCAAATTTTCATGATATAGATATATATATATACACATATACAAACATATATACATGAATCCAAAGCATGCCAAAAACTAAAGATAACAAGGCAATGGCTCACTATCTAACTCAAGACAACCCAAAACACAAGAATCTAACCAACTCCAAAGAGTAAATGCTCAATTTCATGGAATACATTCAAACAAGCCATAACTCATAAACCCTAATTTCATCTTAGGTCTTGATTCTCATCAATTGAAGAGACATTCTAAGTAGTTGAGTTGATTATCACTTACCTTGAGCTAGATCCTTGGTTTCCCCTTCAATTCCCAAGTTCTAATCTCCTAGATTGAATTCTCTCATCTTTCTCTCTTTTCCTCTTATTTCCTCTCTAGAAGTTCTCCAACAAAATATCCTCAGGCTAAGTTTTAGTTCTTTTCACAAGGCCCAAGCACATATCCTATATCACTTAGCTTGTTGAGTCAAAATAAGGGTAATTACAAGTTTAGCTTAAATAAATCAAATTAATTCGTTACAAATCAAATTTTTACAAAACTTTATATTATGTCCTAAAAATCATGCTAATTATAACTGTAAAGTCAATTTTGATTTGTCGCGCCTCTAAGGCTTTCAATATCTAGCCGAAAAATCACAATTTCAACAGATTTTCTCATAACCGATAGATACAAATTTATAAACATGGAATTAACACATTCAAACATGGAATTTCACATCAAACACATAAACACACATATAATGAAGAAATTTAAGCATATAAAAGGGTCGGGTTATTACACTCTTCCCCCTTTAAAGAAGTTTGGTCCCTCAAACTTGGTTAACCTCAAGGTGCAAACAATTCTGGCAACCGCTTACTACTACAAAAACAGATAAATATCATACTTTTTTTGTGTAATCTATGTTATTTAATCACACTTTTTAAGTTTTGTCGAAGTGTGATCTTTGGGAGTGTGATTAAAAAGGGTTATTTTTAATCATACGTTTTAAGTGTGATTAATAACATTTAAATCACGTCTTTTAAGTGTGATTAATAACTAATAAAAACTGTGATAATAAACATTTAGATCACATCTTTTAAGTGTGATTAATAACTAATAAAACCTGTGATAATAAACATTTAGATTGCAGATTTTAAGTGTGATTAATATCTAATAAAATTTGTGATTAATAATGAGATAAGATCATACGTTATATGCATTTCTCATCACAATTAATGCATGTGATAAAAAAAGGATTCGACATATTTGAAAAATAATGAATATTATTTTTGTACGTGCATTTGAAGATTGTAATACACACTATATATTATACTTTGAATAACAACCACATATTAAATGGAATAACGTCATATATTTTGTAAATGAAAGTTAAATATGTTCAAAAGTAAATACAAAGGAATTAAATAAAAAGTTTTAAACTGTGCTTACATATATTAAAAAGTGAAAAAACTTGAAAAACTAAGTTCTTGAATTCTTTGACCATATTTTACATCTCTCCAAGAAATTTTTGACCTGAAAAATGAAAACACAAATTAATTCAAAAACCGCTAGAAGCAAATGAACAAACTAACTATTTGTAAGGATTGTTCTAGTCTTACAAAAGATAAAGTCATACATTTTCTCATCACACTGACTCTTCATCTCCTACATCAATAGAAAAGGAATAACCATTTGATTGTTACTAGTATAAATGTTTAGATTACCATATAGATATGACATAGGCATAGAATCAACAAATCCAAAATGAAAACCTTCAGTGCATGGCCAGATATTTTAAAGTTGTAAAACCAAAATAAAAGCCAACTATTGTTTCAATATTAAATATAAAAAAATTTATATATATATATATATATATATCACATGGCATTAGAAACGATATAAGCCCAAGCAGTGCTTGTGTGCAAGTCTAAGTCTTAAGAAATACTTACAGAGGTGTAAAGTGATTCGATCATCTGCCCTTGTCCTTCAGTTCTCGCTAGTACAACATTAACTTTGGCAGTAGCCTTATCAGTGTGTTTTTGGAGTTCTACAATATACACAAGAAAATACTACAATATACACTAGAAATAAGACCCAAATTAATACAAATTAAACACATATATCTAAGTTTTTTTATTTCTTAAAAGATAAATCACAAACCTCATGGCCAATAATTCCTAAAATTGCAGCATAATTTGCATCTGTAGCAGTTTCTGGAGTTGCCAAAACAAGCTTCGAATGGAATCTGTGTCAACAACAAAGTCAGACAAACTCCAATCAAATGAAATGCACAGTAGATGGAAATAAGAGTCAAAAAAAAAAATTTCACGAAACATACATTCAAGCTCTTGCTTTCCATGGCTCCCCTGAAACAAATGCATGAAGAAAAATCACAAAGCACATCAAATATTAAGGAAAATGACATACATGAGAAGCATTGAATATGTTGAGACTTACATGTTAAAATCTGGAATAGTAACAATATTGAAGAGATCCAGGTCATACTCAAGACCAAAATTCTTCCTGTTTCAGCCACATTCTTCACTGCTCGCATAACAATTGCAGCTGCTCTTGCATCCAATCTAGTTGTAGGTTCATCCATGAAAATAATAGAGGGGTTAGCAATAAGCTCCACAGATATCGTAAGCCACTTTCTCTGCTCAGTAACACTAGGCATGCCAACCAAGCAATCTTTGATTTCATCAAGCTCAATGATCTTAAGGACTTCTTTCACAAATTCCTGCAATGATGTGCAAGCAGCAACAAAAGTAAAATAATGTTTAAACTATTGTTGTAGATTAAAGAGTAAATTTAACTTCCTTATATATAGGTCATACAAATTTAGTTTTTGAATAAATTTCAGGATGCAGACACAGCCAAGTAGAATAAACCACTGATTCTTCTATTGTAATTTGTGGAGAATGTGTGTCAGTTTGCTTACAGTAACCCAAAATCCTAGCAAACGTCTTCTGAACCTTGGGAAACCCTCCAATTCTAATATCTCCTTCAATAGTGCCACTAGTTTTTCTTCTAGCAAGAATATCCATAAGAGTTGTTTTCCTAGCTCCACTGATACCTATCAATACTGTAAGAACACCAGGCCTAAATACACATGTAATATCACAAAGAAGTTGGAGTTTTTTTTTTCTGAGTGAACCCCATTTCTCTCATTGCCAGAAATCAAAGAAAAATGGCACAATTAACCAATGTAATTTGATCCAATTAGTTCTAAATATTTAATAGGTACATAATATTTATAAGAGATTTCTTTATATGATTACTGTAGGAGTGTCAACATAGTATTGCACATTTTGAAACACCAGAGTTTGGGGTTCAAAAGGTAAAACCACTCGACTTGTAAAATAATATTACCCACCCTTATTAAGTGAAATGGGGATAAACTTATAAGACGATAAATAAAGGAAAAGAATCATATGAAGCAATGGTTTCAATAATTATATGAGAATGAAGAAAAATCTAAAAATACATGACATTTTATGAGATTTTGTAGTATAGTTAGGAGAATCTATAGATTTTGCTTCTGCATTGGCAACACTGGAGGAATCTTTAGATCCTTGAATTTGGGAAAGCTTTTCATTTGAAATAATAGCACGAGAACCAGGAGCTGAATTCATTATGAAATTATATAAGCATGTATCACTCTGCAATTCTTATGTTGACTTCATGTAATCAAAAGATAAACTTACGGTTTAAGAACGTTAAGGCCAAGGTAAATCCAATGTTGAAAATTATTATAAATCCAAGTAAGGCACTAAGTGATATCCAAAATAAGTATCCGTGAAAGTGCAATCCACGGCTTTCAAGTGTTTCTTGCCCTATGGTAGTATTTGCTATCAATGTCTAGACAAAATGATGAAGAGCATAGAATGAATAAGCAAATTATGGCCATCTATTTTACTTGATTACTAAACAAACTATAAGTAACATTATTGGCCAAATAACAAGCAGTCCCAAAACCTTTGTTAAATATCATAGATCCAGAAGTCTGTGCATCGACTCATATATTAAACTTTAAGGCTGTGTTTTGATCATGGATTTTAGCAGGGATATGGAAAGGAAAAAGGGAAAATGTAGGTGAAATGCCAATGAAATATAAGTTAGATTTTTTCTTCATTTCCTTTTCTTTCTTTAAATCATTGGCAAAACTCACGATCCAAACACAGCTGAAAAGATCATCACAAGCATCTAATCTACAAATTATGATTACCATAAAAGGGTAAAATATCATATTATCTGGAAAAGAAAGAAAAATGACAGAAAGAGACACGTAACTCCAACTAAAACAAACAGTAAACAGCATATTACTAACAAGGATTGACATATCAATAAGATGTGCAGTGCCCAAATGAAGACAATTTTATGGAAAAAGTACTGGACAACTTAATTAGAATTCTGACACATCCAATGATATCTAGAAGAGAAGGTACAGATTACAGAGGTTATGCTTGGGCAAATAAAAAATAAGCAATGAGGTATTGGAAAAATGATAAGTTCATGGTAAAAATTCCAAGCATTAGAGCATTGGTCAAAATAGGTGGAGTTCGTGCTAAAGAAATATGGTTCTTGTGAGGATGATCAATTGGATGAGATTCGTGTTGTCTACCCAATAAATTGAGAAATTTTGTTGCTAATGGTAACTGATATAAAGAATGATATCCTATATAATTGGCTTTCCAACATTATTGTTTCAGAAGTGGTCCTTATCTAGCCCTTGCTAGTGAGCTGCTATATCAGCATGAAACTCATAGAATTTGTATAGTGCCACAAAAAGCAACTTGAATATTGTGTTAGTTAGAGGAAGCAACAACTCTGTCTTTCAGATACTCACCTTTTGCCATCTTGAAGTAAGAAATTCATTTAAAGCAAGGTCTATCTCACCATATGTCATCGGGAAAAGCCAAAATCCCCGCCTTAACCAAGACGGTTTAAGTTCATCTTCCCAAACAACTATAAAAAAATCAAATTGGAAAAGAGTTATCGAAGCGTTACATTTTGGGATAAGGAAACCACTAAATAAAAAGACAAACAATATCAATATACTCCCAGTTGTGTTAGAAGCAACCACAATGTGGAAGATAGATGCTAAGAAACGAAACATGGATGTTGCTACTAAGTGCTGTAGACCACCAGGAGAACTCTCGGCTTCGCGCGCGAGGGCGCGAATCGTTTTGTTCTTTAGCTACTACAGTTCGGACTCAATGTCACGGTTCTTAATTTGATCTCACAAAGTGCAATGTAAGATTGATAAATCACCAAAGAGTCCAAATCCAGCAAATTGTTTTGGAAAACTGATTTTAATAAAGAAGTGCCAAACATGGACTGCTTTGCCAGATATAGAGTCGCCACCTAAATATTTTATTTTGAGAAATTTAGGAAATGCTGACTCGTGCCTAAGGCTACGTGTCTGTCAACACCAAAGTTGCCTCGGCTCGGGAACTTGGGTACGACAAGGGAAGGTCATGCAATGAGCACCCCCGCTCGCCCGATCAAAGATCAGCCTTTACTAAGCATGATACGTTGCTTTTGAAAATACATGTGTTCTTATTCTGGTTATTAACCTAGAATTATTACGTGATGCGCACAACATACAAGTATAGACTAAGTCGCCTAAGTTGGAACAAAACATTGCATGTTCGCTTGTTTGAAAACGGTTTAAAGTTTGTTACTCGCAAGTAGGCTAAGACGAGGATTTTGATGAATTGTTCCAATTCAAACAATCCAACCTTCATCCACAGGCATTCATGCCGTTATATCAGTTAAGCAGTTAGCCTCATGGCAAGCACGCTAAACATGGCAGCACTTACACACATGCAGTATGCTAAAGCGTAAACACTCACAGTGTACTCCTGTAGACACCCCATTTTTGACTGTCCTCAAGACTTGGATGTCACCGCTTGAACACTAGGTGATTATCCATGTTTGTGTTTGTTTGGAGTTCCCGGAGTTCTCGGCTACGCGCCCTGTCTCAAGATCTCCGAACTCGACTGTTTTGTGTCTGGTTTTGCACCAAACACTTGTGCTTTGCCTTGGAGGCGCAGGGAATGCCTTGTGAGGCATCCCCACACATCACCGGCAGTGGCTAGAGGCCACCGGCTGGTTTTTGTTGCCACCGGCAATGTATATTGCCGGTCGGCACTCAATTTTGTCAAAATGACAATTTTGAGCGGCCAACTACTGTTCATCTACTTTTTGTAGATATTTCTTACCAACTGTGATAGCTGGCACCCACCCCATTCCCCTCCATACACGTGTATGGAGGGATTTTCCTCTTGGATGGCTTGTTTTGTAAGCCTTACAAGAGGGAATTGCCTATATAGGAGAGGGTCTTCTCTTGGCATTAGGGTTAGACACTTGTTAGACATTTTAGACAGCTTTGGTAAAGCTTGAGTTCTAGGGTTAGTGTTAGATATATTTTCTATCTCTATAAGTGTGTGTTTTGTGCCATTTTTGCTCACACACACACACACACTAACACACCATCTCTTGGACTTGAGACCCTTGGAGGCTTGTTTGAGTGTTTTAGAAGTGGATTCAAGCCAAGAAGGGCTGTTGGAGCATCATTTGTGAAGGTGGTCTTCAAGGGTAAGAAACTTCCCTTTTATTTCCCATTTTTGCATCCTATTTCTACCTATCTTAGAGCTGTTTTTGTGTTTAGTGTATAACATAAAAAAGTTCTTTTTTTAGGCCCTCTTGATAGTTTATTAAGAGTGTTTTGTGCTTTGGGGAAGTTTGACCCCTCTTAGGCCTTGCAAGGCCCTTGTTTTGTGCCATTTTGTGCAAGTTTCGAGGCTTTAGTGTTTGGGCCTCTTCACCACTGAAATCTTGAGGGATTTCAGTGGTGGGGATGGTGCCTTGAAGTCTCCAAAAGGGAAGGGCCACCCCCTCTCCTTGTTGTCCTTGAAAGGGACCATTTTTGGTCTCTTAAGGGAGCTTATGTTTGAGTGTGTGTTGAGCATGCCATGACAGTTTTTCATGCTTATATTGCCATAATATAACATAGTTTTAAGTTGGTTTTGGTGTACCATGCATGCCTTGCATACCTACCTTGTAATGCCTTGTGATTGCCTTAATATGCCTTAGGTTGTGTGCCTTTGTTTGAGCATGTTTTAGGCTTAGATTTGTGAAGCTTTTGTACTTATTTTGCCATGCTTTAGGTCTGTCTTAGGTTGTTTGAGTCGACCCTAGCATGCATTAAATAGCCTCTTTGCATTTTTGGGCTTGTTGGCCTTAAGTATGTAAGTGTATAGCATGCTTTGTTTGCTTTAATTTAGTGGATTGGAGTCATTTTTCATGATTATTTTAGTCCCTTCAGCATGCTTGTATGCTTGCCTCGAACACTTCTTTAATGCTTTGAAAGCTTGTGTTGAATGCTCCATGCTTTGGTCATTATGCATGCCTTCATATTTGAGCCACTTAGATGCCATCTAAGTGGTCCCTTGGCCTTGTTTTAACATGCTAAAAATCTGTTTTTAGTTACTTAATGCATGCCATGTTTGTTATGCTAAGTGTGCTTCAAAGTCTCATTACCTTCCTTTAAGTACTTGGGCCATTTGCATGCTAATGTTAGCTTCATTTGAGTTGGTTTGGCACCACATTCTAGCATGATTTTTAGAGCTTATATTGCATGCTAATTGTCCATGATATCCCTTTTCAAGTGTGCTTGAAAGTTGCCTTGTTTAATGCTTAAAGTTTGGACCATAACATGTGCATGTGTGCATGTGTGATTAGCCTTCATCTTTGGGCACTTTGGCCACTGTTTTAGGCCTATTTAGAGTTGTCTAAATCACGTTTAAGTCCATCTTTTCATTGGTTTGTCTTGCCTCATGACTCGCAAGTTTGCTTGCATAGGTTGCATGCCTAGTGTGCATTGTTTGTTCACATGCTCATGTTGCATCCCTAGCTAACATGATTAGGTTGCATTGTATCTTGCATGCATGCCTTGTCCCTTGATTTGGTGATGGGGATTGGGCTCTTTGATTGTTTGACTTGTATTTCATTTGACATGAAAGTGCATACATCGGTTCTTTAGGCCATCATGCATGGAAATGCGTGATTGGTGGCTCGAGAATCGAGGCACATACCCCTTTGAGTCGCAAACATGATAGGGGGCATGATTGGTGCATACATTGTTTGAATTTGTATTGCCATGCAAGTTTTGCCCTCTGCTGCTGTGAGTTGCAGGTTCTGCAGGCATTGTTTGCCGACCGGCAACATTTTGTGCCGGCCGGCAGTAAATCATCAGCCGATGGGTTCATTTTGTGCCGATGGCTACATCCTAGTACCGGTGGTCATTCTACTTAGCCGGTGGGATCCCCCAGTATCCTGAGAGGCATTCCTGAGACTTTGGCAGTTTTCAGAGGAGCAAAGCAGGGAAAACAGAGGCAGACTATGTATGGCGGCGATTCGAGCAAGTCCCGAGCATGTCTTTGCCTAACCCGCTTCAAGTGGGCTTTACTGCTTTTAATTAGATTAATTAATTTGTTTAGTTAATTTAATTTGTAATATTTAATTAGCTTATGAGTTAATTAATCAGATATTCTTTTGGTCCCTCCGTGTGAGGGCGTATTTGTAATAAGTGTGTGTGAGTGGTGTGCATGTCTTCCAACCCCCACTTCTTTCTTCCCTTTTATTTACCTGCTTACGATGGTAGATTAGGGCACGTTTATTTTAGCATACCTTATGCAATGCATGCGTGCATCCATACATTTGTTGACATGTACCGGGTTCGGTACATCATACAAACTGCATTGTATTTTCGATTCCAAATTGAATACGTGTATCGAATAATTGCATTTCACATGCCATTTTAGGGTTAGCCGAGCCTACTCTAAATTGCATCTTCGCCTGTGTTGCATTAGTCACTTAACATGAACTAGGACATGCATGTTTGCTAACTAGTTTATTGTTTTGGCACGGAGTACAATGTAAGTATTTATGCTTTAGCATATCGCATGCGTGTGAATATTAACATAACGGCATAATTACCATGTGGCTAAATGCTTATATGAGATAAACTGTTTGAATGCCTATGGGTGGAGGTTGGGTTGCTTGAGTTAGAAAAACTCGTTGAAATCCGTGTTTTAGCCTACTTGCGAGTAGCAAATTCCAAAGCACTTTCAAAACAAACGGATATGCAATGTTTATTTCCAAATTAGGCAATCAAGTCTATACTTGTTTGCTATGCGCATAACATAGTAATTCTAGGCTAATAATTGGAACAAGAACACATAACGTTTTCAAAATCAGATATCATGGTTAGTAGAGGCCGGTCTTCGGGTAGGGCGAAGGGGGTGCTCATAGCTGACCTTCCCCGATCGTACCCAAGCTCCCGAGCCAAGACAACTTTGGTGATGACGGACACGTGGCCTTCGGCACCGAGTCAGGGTTTCCTAAGTTTCCCATTTTAAAAAATATTTAGGTGGCGACTCAGATTCCGCAAAGCAACCGTGTTTGGCACTTCTTTCAAAATCTGTTTTCTCAAAACGATTTGCTAGAGTTGGACTCTTTGGTTGATTAAGAACCGAACAAACAAAAAGGGAGTCCGAATCAGCATTCGAGGCCCTCGCGTTACTCATTTGGCGACTTCTGGGATTTTAGAGAGCTTGACTTCGAACTCGTGATATCTGCTTTTGACTACACTTATGTGTTTCTTTGCATTGCATGTGCATTGATGCGCTAGGACACCGTGTTGGCCATCCGCTATTCTGGCCGGTTTGTCGGAGGCTTGTCTTGTCAAGACATGACCATAAGGCTGACTGGTTGTGGGCTCTGCCAGTATGGGAACACAAACCCCGGTTTTACCGGGGCACCCTTTTTGACCATTCGACCTAGTGCATATTCGGATCCATAGTGACCATTCCAAACTAGGACAGGTTGCTTACCCGATATAGGTTGTTTGAAGCCGCTGCGTGCGTAATGAAACCTTAGCTCCTGACAAAATAGGACAGGAAAACCTTACCCCAACATAGGGGTGTAGTGGCTCTCTTTTACCTGCTATGTGCTTTTAGAATGTATCTCTGCAGGGGAATGCATATACCAGCTTGCAAGATTGAGCATCAAGCCCGAGGGCACTAGTATCAGTGTTGTTGAGAATCAATTATGTCTGCGAGTATCAATTCAGTTTTGAACAGTGATTCTGGGGAACTGATCAGTAGTATAGTGCAGTTGTTCGGCTACACCCGTGTTTGGTCTGTTTGGCAATATCGCTTGTTTTCGCTTCAGCCAGAGACTCAAAAATTAATCCGAAGCCTAGTGTCTTCTCCTTGCTGAGGCAGAACTGAGCATGACGCAGAATTCAGAAGAGATCATGGTCATGACGGCCGCGTTAAGTCAAGGAATCACCCCGCAAGGTGAGGCTAATATTGATCTGCCGATCCACCTGTGTCGCCACCGACACCCGCTTTGGACCCCTCAACTATATCAGGCTCACGAGCCTACTACATTTGAACTAATGGGAATGATAGGTGATCTTCAAAGATCCGTGGCGGATCTTGCTTATGGGATGTCTGTTTCGCCACTAGCCGCACCATATGCCGGAGGCTTTATACCCCAGGAGCCCCCGCTATTGGGACGAATAGTAATTGAACTCAGCCAACCGGAGATGGCCTCCAGCTATGGCAACGATGTATCAAACCAAATTCTAGATCAGGCTGAGGCCGGAGACAAAGGTAAGATGAAGGCAGATCTAATTCTATCGAACAACCATCAGGCGAGAGGCTTTGAAAGCCGGGGGGATGAATAAGCAGCAAATATCTGCAGTTGTGTCAAAAGCTATAGAGGATGCTTTCCCCACCCCACCTGAGGGCAGTTCCAGTCAATTAGAGAATCGGGGTAGGCCCCGTCATGCCAAAACAGTTCTTCCCACTCCCAACCTTGCATCCGGAAAGGATCAGAAATCTAAGGCCGCACCCGCCGATCTGTTCGCTAGTGCATCTAGCAAGAGTGCTCCGGCTCCAAAGTACCTGCCTCGAGGGCGCAGGGTCTTCCATGCTCTCTACATGCCGTTGTCCAAAGCACTTCAGATCCTTGCCGAGAGAGGACATCTCAAACCCTTGGAGCCCCGACCCCTACCGAAGAATCTCCCTGTCATGCATGATGCCACTGCGTACTGTGCGTACCACCAGCAAACTGGTCATGCTACCGATAATTGCTTCCACCTCCGCCATAAGGTACAGGATTTGATTGATAATGAGGTTATCCTCCCACCTATCTCAGCAAAGTCCGTTACCACCCAGTTGTTGGATTTTGAGGACACAGATACTGCGAGTATGTAATCAGAAGGTGAACCGCCTGCGGGCAGTGCTTGGTGCATTTTTTGGATATGGCGTTTGACACGCATTTTTGAGCATCTGCCAATGCTAGTTTTGTAAATTCTAACTTGAGTGTTGAGTCAGTCTTTTGTTTTGTTTTGAGCCTGTCTCTCTGTATTGAGTCAGTCTTTTTGCTTACAGGGTCTGTCTTGTTGTAATGAGTCAGTCCTTTTTGTATAATATACCAGGTGATTTCGGGGTTGTTGCCTCAAACACCATTTTGTCTTGTAATTAGTTGTTTTTGCTTTTTGAGTCTGTTGCTACCGAGGAGCCAGTTATACCAACAAATCTGAATGAAACAGCTGTGGCTATCACGTTCCGTACTTGTTGCCATTTGAGCTAGTTGTGCTAGAAGATGTGAATGGAACGACAGTACATTTCGCCTACTCTCTTGTGCCTTAAACATCGTCGTAATGACCTAAGCTTTTCATAAAACCCCTTTTCGAACACTGCGGTAAGGAAAACGAAGAGGAAGTAATTCCTCGGGTTTTGTAAAATTTTGATCATTTTGAGAGAAAGAGAGGCATGCTAAGCTTTCAATGAATGAAATCATGCTTGTCGGCGTGAGTACTGAGAAGGATCCTGGTTCGATCCAGACTGGTTCCACACTATCTTCAGCGCGAATGATTTGTCGCTTTCCTGAAAACTTTCAAAAACGAAATGTTTCGCGCAGTCTTGCGAAGACCTGTGTGGAATCGCTCTTGAGATTGTGCAGCCCAGGATCGCTCTCAGCCTCAAGATTCAATTTATCTGTTGCAAACTGGAATCCATTCAAAACGTTCAACAGTGCCATGAAACGCCTGTGTGGCCCATTTTGAGACAGCCCTCGAGCAAGAGGCATCAAAGCCAGATCAAGGAGATCAGATCCCACCAGGCAAGGCTCACGAAGTAGCCGTGATGGACTTTTTTGCAAATCAACACAACGGTCATTCTCCTGGACACAGAAAGGCTTCAATCTCAAAACCATTTGGCATGGGCTTGCTACACTTTTTACCCTTTGAGAGGCTCGCTGGGCCGAAAACCCGAAAGGGCGATCCAGGCAAAAGTTAGAGCAAAGAAAAAGAAAAGAAAAAAAGAAAAATATGAAAAAGAATGCAAAAAAAGAAAAGAAAAGAACAAAGAATAGCAAAAGAAAAGAAGAGAACAATGAAAATGCAAAAGAAAAGAAAAAGAAAGAAAAAGAAAAACATAGCTCGCAAGGTTGGAAACCCGCATCGCGTACCTTGGCAAAAGTTAGAGCCTAAACAGTGAAGGTTAAAATACCCGAGTGTACCTTAACCGGAACTACGTAAGGCTTGATTCCCATGTTTGGGATACGTAGGCAACTTCATCCTGAAGTCCAGCCCCCAACGCTTCCATAGCGTCTTAGTCCATGTCATGGTTTTGATCACTTGTGCCTCCTCCGAATCTGATGTCTCGATTGCAGCAACCTAGGGCTACATGATTAACTTCCTCTTGAAGTCCAACCACCAACACCTTCCAGGTGACTGTGTCCATATATTGATTCAAACCGTCTTCGCCTCCTCTGCGTCCGAGGATCCGATCGTCGTCAACGAGGACTGGCTCACAAAAATGCCGCGGCATCATCCAAACAAGGGGCAACTTTCCGTTGCCATGCATTGCTATAAGTTGCCCTGAGTTGCCATCCAAACCAGGGGCAACTTCCCGTTGCCTTATCCCCCCTTTAAGCCAGGGGCAATTTTCCATTGCCTCCGATCCGAGGTTGCATATCTCGAGAATAAGTTCCGCGCTCGTTGAGCGTTGATTGTTTGCAAAAAAAGTTTTTGAAATTTTTTACTAAAGTTGACTATTTTCTCGAAAACTATTTCATTTTCCAAAATTGGACCATGTTTGGACCCCAAAAGGAAAATTTTCAGTGCTCACAGCCCGATTCACATGATTTTCAAATCCAAAAATCGAATAAGCATGTTAATCCAACTCTCATTTTGGTCAAAACTTGTTTTAGGAAGAAAACAAAAAAATGGTCAAAATGACGAACTAGGGGCACAATTGAGTCAAATGTTCTGTTGTAGACGTCCTCGAACGCCCCGGGAGGATGACTCCCTTTCAGTTCGTTTTGCGGGTCTACTACAGTTCGGACTCGATTTGTCACGGTTCTTAATCTGAACCAAAGAGTCCAACTCTGGCAAATCGTTTTTGAGAAAAACAGATTTTGAAAAGAAGTGCCAAACATGGACTGCTTTGCCAGATACAGAGTCGCCACCTAAATATTTTAAAATGGGAAATTTAGGAAACCCTGACTCGGTGCCAAAGGCCACGTGTCCGTTATCACCAAAGTTGCCTCGGCTCGGGAACTTGGGTACGATTGGGGAAGGTCAGCTATGAGCACCCCCTCTCGCCCGGTCCGAAGACCGGCCTCTACTAACCGTGATATCCTTTTTTGAAAACGTTATGTGTTCTTATTCCAATTATTAACCTAGAATTACTATGTTATACGTGCAGCAAACAAATATAGACTAGATTACCTAATTTGGAAATAAACATTGCATATCCGTTTGTTTTGAAAATGCTTTGGAATTTGCTACTTGCAAGTAGGCTAAAACGCAGATTTCAATGAGTTTTCCCAACTCAAGCAATCCAACCTCCACCCACAGGCATTCAAACAGTTTATCTCATATAAGCACTTAGCCGCATGGTAAGCATACTGTTATGTTAACATCCACACGCATGCGATATGCTAAAGCATAAATACTTACATCAGACTCGTACAAAACAAGAAACTAGTTAGTAAACATACATGACCTAGTTCATGTTAAATGGCTAATGCGACACAGGCGAAGATGCAATTTAGAGTAGGCTTGGCTATCCTAAACATGGCATGTGAAATGCACGAGTAACACGTATTCAAGTTAGATTTGAAATACAATGCAGTTTGTATGATGTACCGAGCCCGATGCATGTCAACAAATGCATGGATGCACGCATGCATTGCATAAGGTATGCTAATTTTAAATATGCCCTAATCAACCATCATAAGCAGGTAAATAAAAGGGAAGAAAGAAATGGGGGTTGGAAAACATACACACATTCACCCACACTTATTACAAATATGCCCTCACACGGAGGGACCGAATAAATATTACAGTCTGAATAATAAATAAATTAATTATTACAAAATTTCTAATTATTTAACAAATAAATGCAAAATAGAAAAGGCCGCAGCCCCGCCTCGGGATATGCGAATGATGCATGCTCGAATCTGACTTGCCCGGAAACCCGCCATGGCATCGCCGCTTCGCTTAATCGTCTTTCTGAAAACTGCCAAAGTCTTAGGACATGTTCCCTGCACACTGAGGATCATCATCGGCTGGATAGAATGTCCACCGGCCGTGTACAGTGTTCATCGGCTGGATATAAAGCTATCGGCTGAAAATATAGTGCCGGTCGGCACATTACACTGCCGGTCGACAGAAAGTTCCTGCAGGGGACAGTTTGACAGCAGCAGCAGACCAGCAATACATGGCATGGGTTTTTAGACATATGTATGCACGGCCACTGCCTCCTATCATATTTGGAGACTCAAGGAGACACGGCCCTTGGTTCTTGGGCCATCAATTATGCATGTTGATGCATGACGGCCTAAGGAACCAAGGTTGCATTTTAATGGTATTATGCATGCAACACAACAAAGGTAACTAAGTCCCTATCATGCCAAGATCAAGGGCCTTAGTGACATGGGAATTAAGGTGTGTTTTGTCACTTGAGGTACAAACACCCCTCATTTCCCATACTTGGTTTGACACCCCAAACCAAGTAATAAAATACATGTCATATAACATGGCTCAAATGATGCAACATAGGTCTAAGATGCAAGGCATACCCAATGCAATGCGACCTATCATGACAAAGGTATGAAACTCATGCATGCAAGACGCAAATGTAATGCAAGTTATAGAGATAATCCAAGCAATAGGACCAACCTACTACAACACTTAATGAACCAAGTATACAACAAGCATACAATAAGCATACAATGGTAACCTTAACCACCATGGGGGGGAACCTCAAACCTCCCCAAAACAGTGGCAAAAGGTGCCCCAAAACATGAGCAAAATGCTATACAAGCATGCAAGTAAATAGGCCTAAAACCAAGAGCACCAAAGAGAGCATCTAACTATCATTAACATGACCACTCATGGCACATGTTGGACAACCAAAAACAGTTTCTTAGTATGCAAAAATACACCCAAATCCCCTTATATGGCAGTCCCAAAATGCCCCAAACAAACAAGCATGCATCAAGTCTATTCCTAAGCATAGAAAGGCACACCTTTAAAGCATGAACAAGGAAATGAATGCAAGCATGAGGGCATGGATTAGGGACTGAAATGTGATCTAAAATGATGCCAAATCATAAGATTAAGGTAGACTAATCATGCTAAGGACTTACACACCCAAAGCTTACAAGCCAATAAGCAAGACGACAATACCAAACATGCCAAACATGGAAAAAACAGTGGCTAACAGCCCCTTTTCATGGCAAATCAAGATCAAATGCTATAACATGCAAGGCTAAAACATGAGGATATAGTAGGCTAATGGCATGGCGCACTTCCAAGCAAAGTAAAGCATTACAAAGCAAGTATGAGAGGCATGTTAAGAGCCATAAATCCAACCTAAAACAGAGGCATAACATATCATATTAACCACAAATATGCTTTGAAATGAAGCCAAAACCAACCATGCACACATGCTATTTTTTTGGCCAAAAACAAAGGCAAGCAAGGGACAAAGGGGAGAGGGGTGTCCCTCCCCTATATGAGACTTCAAAACATCTTCCTCACCACTGAAAACCCACTGGTTTTCAGTGGTGAGAAGCCCAAAAACACCAAGTAAACAAAGCCTTACCAAAAGAACACCAAAATGGCCAAACAAAGCCTAAAAGGGTGAGCCTCTCAAACCACAAAATGACCTTAATGAAGGTTCAAGAGCAAGTAAAAATAAGAGTTTTTTCAATTATAGGCAAAGCTCAAAACACAAAGCAAGAGGGGTAGAAACTATTTGCAAGAATGGGGAAACTAAAGTAAAGAGTTTACCCTTGAAGATCCCTTGAAGAACAGGTGGTCCAGCCACTCTCTAGTGGTCAAAGTCGGTCCAAAATCACTACAAACAACCCTCCAAGTCCCTCAATCTCGTAGCTAGGTGTAATAGTGTGTGTAATGGTGTAAAAGTAAGGTAAAACACACTATTTAGGTCTAAAATACACACACAAGGATGAGAGAGATGGAAAATATAGAGAGAGATATATGAGCTCTGGTTTTTTTGATCTCTCCAATGGCCAACCCCTCAACCAAGAAGACAAGGCCTCCTCTTATAGAGGAGACAACTTTGTAAGCTTAGCCACTAAGCAAACAAGAGGCTCATCCCTCCATACACGTATGGAGGGAAGCAAGTGCGACATACCGCTTAAAAATATCTCAAAAAGTAATCAGACAAGTGGTCGGCAGGCAAAATTGTCATTTTGACAAAATTTATCGCCGACCGCACAATATAGTGCCGATGGCAACACCAACCACCGGTGGCCTCTAGTCCGCCGGTGGTGTGTGGGAATGCCTCACAAGGCATTCCCTGCCCCTCCAAGGCAAAGCACAAGTGTTTGGTGCAAAACCAGACACAAAACGGTCAAGTTCGGAGGTCCTGAGGCAAGGCGCGTAGCCGAGAACTCCAGGAACTCCAAACAAACACGAACATGGATAATCACCGAGTGTTCAAGCGGTGACGTCCAAGTCTTGAGGACGGTCAAAAATGGGGTGTCTATATCTGTCTTCCCTCCCGTCAACATACTTGCCAGAAGGGCACTCTATCCACCGGAAGGAAATAGCCGTGAGCTAACAGTGCTGGACCTGAACCTGCGACTTCCTATTCATCCATTAACCACCCTGGGGAGGGATAAAAAAATGAGAGAATAAAGAATAGAGAGGTGTAAGCAGAGAGAGAAGTGAGAAAAGGGTTTTGAGGGAAAAACCAAGCATAAGGGCCGAGTGATGTGAGTATCACAAATCAGAAAGGGTGGGAATAATATCCGGAGGAATTGGCTCCTCGAGATTTGAGGTCTTTTTGCAAACATGTCCGTGTGTCGTGTCTTTTGATCTGTTGGTCTCGATTCTAGCTTTGAGTCTTTTTCGAGTATGTTTCGTTGTGTTCAGGTCGTATGCCTTTTGTTTCTTTGTTTGAGTCTGTCTCGCTGTGTTCTGTGGTAGGCTCGACACCCCGGTTGAAAACCCTTCTTTATTTCAAGAAGAAAGTTGTTTGTGCTCAGAATGCTGTGCCATTCTCTACATTTGTGCGAAGCAGGAGAAGAAAAGGGAAAATTTGGGACCTCCGAGGGTGTTTCAACTGCAACCGTGTCAGCTTTTGTGGTTCATCTTGTCAGATTGAGGCTGTTTGTTCAAGGTTTGCTGCGTGCAGGAACAAACCGAGTGCTGTGTTATAGGCTGTATGCAGATCAATCCCCAGTAGAGTATGGGCTATATTATGCAGTTTGAGTAGTGGTTTGTATGAGTTGTTTGTTGTCAGTTGGTTGGTTATCCGATTATCATAGTGCAAGTGCTCAATTTACAAGTGTTCATTTTTCAGACAACAGATCAAAATCATTTACATTTGAGGTGTAATATGATGCAATACAGTGTAAGGTATGAAATATACACAAATGTAAACACTTTTTTCAGACAAAAAGTTTGTTTCATCTCATATCATCTTTTCAAGTACATAAGTTTTGGGAAACAAAATCTGCCTGCGGCAGTACAAAAGTACCCTAACTACTAACCAAAAGGGGAAAATGCAAAAAGGAAGAAAACAAGAAAGTCTCAGATCAAATGTCAAAATGGCTCCGGGTCATTAACTGTCCTGGTCCTCTTCCTGGACAAAGGTCCAGGAGCGTCATCAACAGGGGCACCACCAGGGGCATCGCCGTCTGAGCTCGAGTCCGAGCCATCACCGGTCTCCTCCACCTCTGTCTCTGCCTCAGACTCATCATCCGGAACTAGAGCCCGCGAGCTGCTCCCGACATGAGTGCGCCCTCCTCTGGTGCGGGGATATACTCTGCCATCCCTGGTAGAAATGGGAGGTCCAGCCGGAGCGCCACCCACCGGAGGAATCTGGAAGGGAGGCTGAAGAAGCATGAAAGGCGAATACATCAGTATGTTGTGAATAGTGAATCAGTATAGAATGCAGTGTATGAGTACAGTGTGTGAGTGCCGTGAGTAGTGAATCAGTACAGAATGTAGTGTATGAGTACAGTATATGTATGCCGTGAGCAGTGAATCAGTGCAGGGTGTGATGTGTGAGTATCGTGTATCAGATGTCGTGAGCAGTTTTTCAGATGTTGTGTTATGCATCAGATTATGTAAAGCAGTTTGTGTATGGTTTGAGGCTGTGGTCAGAAAGAACATACCGGAATGCTGTAAAGGGCTAGGAGGTCGAATGTCCGCTGTAGCATCCCCATCATGGAGGCATTCATCTCCAATGACTGCCGGGTATACTCAGAAGACGCCTGCAAAAGTATCAGATGCATCAGTATTCTGTGGAATATCAAATGAACTGAAATGAAATAACTGTACAAAAATGCAGTAATACATACCGGAGGCAAGTCGGGGATACCGACAAACTCGTGATCAGCCGGCGGAGGGGCGAAGGGGATCTGATAGGTCGCCCCACCCTGCCCTCGGAAAGTCAATGAAGCGGGCAGAGCAGGCCAATCGGTCCTCGCCTCGCCGAACTCCACCGCCGCAGACTCGAGCTCCCGGCGCTCCTCCAAATTTCGCTCCCACTCTAGCCGGCGCCATCGTCCTCTTCCACTCGGCGGCCGCCGCTCAGAGGTCGCATGATAAAGGTCCGGACGTACTCCGAGTAATCGCCCTCGCCTTTGAAATCGTTTGCCTCCCAGCCAATGGTGTAGTCCGCCATCAGCTTGGCAGTGAACCTCTCAGTATCCTGCATGTGCTCAGGAGGGTGCACCGGGACTATCTGCTCAGGTAAGCCCAGGGTCTGGCGCAAGAAATGCTCACCTAGGTACCAAGCCCGACAAACCGGGCCCTCGAGCAGAATCCGGTAACGTGAGGTCTCATCAGCATCGGCAAACCGATCCCGCATCATCGCTGGCAGTGGAGCCTACGGCTGCCAGGTGATCTGAAAATGAAATACAGTTTGTTATCTACTGTTATTGAAATATGCAGTGGAAAGGTGAAGCTTAAATGAACTGCAAGTAAAACATACCTCAGCGGGGGTGATAGTGTCAAAGTAGTGGCGGAAGAAGCTGAATGTCTCTCGCGGCCTTCGAGTGCATCTCCCGTCAAAGCGATGTGAAAAAGGGACGACCAGAGGGGTCTCTGCATCGGGTACAGAAGCCAGCCTAGGAAAGTAGGCATAAACCCACAACTGCAAGATAAATGCCAGTGCATTTATCAGATAAAGCAGAATATAGAATAAAGGCAGAAATAGCAGAGCTGTGTGTTGTGCAGTGTATTGTGCAGAGTGGATAGTGTGAATAGTGTACAACAAGCAGAAGTAGTAGTATGTGTGCTGTGTACAAGATACGTTAAGTGTAAAGCGACTACGCAGTGCATGTGTAGAGTATGTAAAAATAAAGAACAGAAATGAAAGGCAGAAAAAGAAATGTACCTCCCAAGCACGCCAGTAACCCCTGAACAACTGTCCGCTGCCGCGGGAAGCCGAGCTCATATACCCATAAAGAGTGGCCAGAGCGGCGCCACCCCAGTCGTAATGTAAAATGTCCCTGACGTGCACCAGTGCGCTGAGAAGGCAGAGAGGCACTGTGTTCGCCCGGTCGGCGAAGATGGCCATCCCAAATAGGAACATGAGGAAGCCGCGTGCATATCTCCACGACCTCCGAGTCATCGAGTCAGACGATAAGGAGGGCCGGACCTCGAATCGCACCTCAAACCAGGAGTATCGAACAAAGCCGGGACGCGCAAGAGGCGGTGCCGCGCCGAGCAAGTAGACCTGAGCCGCGGTCCACTCGTCCATATCAATGTCAAAGGGGATCGGATCACCCCCTACCCCGATGCCAGTGAGCATCGAGAAATCATAAGAGGTCATCGTCATGTCCCCAGTTGCAGACAAGTGAAATGAATCGGTGGTGTCCCACCACCTCTCCACCAGAGCGGCGATGAGAGGTCTGCATGTAGTAAGCCTGGAGAGTCCTCTGCAGAATGCGCCAAAGCCGGCCTGGTCCACAATATGGCGAACTGCGTCAGGAAGCTCGGCGTACCACTCACGAGCGACAGTATTCCCATACCCGCGGATGGTATGGGAATCTCCCTGTTTTCAAACAAATAGTTGCGAAGCAATATAAAATGTACAATTTTGAAGAAACAGTGGTTCAGTGTAAATGTGGCATGCGTGCATATTTTCAAATTCAAACAGATACTGGGTACCGGTGTGTATACAGTGAACTACAATGTGTGATGCGTCAGCATGTTTGAGTGGTTCAGTGCAAATGTGGCATGCGTGCATATTTTCAGATTCAAACAGATACTGGGTGCCGGTGTGCTTATAGTGAACTACAACGTGTGATGCGTCAGCGTGTTTGAGTGAATCAGTGCAAATGTAGCATGCGTGCATATTTTCAAATTCAGACAGATACCGGGTGCTGGTGTGCTTATAGTGAACTACAACATATGATGCGTCAGCGTGATTTGAGTGGTTCAATGCAAATATGGCATGCGTGCATATTTTCAGATTCAAACAGGTATCGGGTGTCGGTGTTTGTAGTGAAATACGGTGTATGCCGTGGTTTGAGTGGCTCAAGGCTAGTGCAGTGTGTGCGCGTGTGAGTCTTAAACAGATAATCAGTTGCAAACGCGTTTGTGATCGATTACAATATACAGTGTATCAGTGTATCGGCACTAAGCAGTTAAAGATTATAATCAGTAATGGCAATTGACAGTTTAAAGCATCCTACATTGCAGAAAGTAAAGCAGAGAAAGAAGGTTACCTCGGAAGCGCCGGAGGATAGGTGGAAGGCAAGCTCACGTAGCAGGAGCTCAGGATCCAACTCCATGTCGAAACTCCTGAACTGGCGCAGTCCGTCGGGCGGTAGAACATGAATCGCCGGCCGGTAGGTCGCCGGGTCGAACGGGCGCTCGCTCAACGGGAGGAGCTCGACCCCGGGATCCATCTCGTGATCCGAGGGAGTCCCACCGCGTGGAATGTCGTCCGCCATGTCGGGAATGATGAGAAAATGGTCAAGGAATGAAAATCGGGTCGGAATACGAAGAGTCAACCGAAAAGTCAACTCTCGGGAAGGGTGGAAAATGGCCGGAAAGGTCGGGATATGAAAAGGGCACGGAAATGAAGAGCGAATCGAGGGGAACAAGTCCCAAAAAGGTGGAAATAGCAAAAGAAGCGTCGAAACGAAGTTTCAATCGGTGGAAAATGTCCGAAACGCGAAGGAAATCGCGAATCCAACGATGAAACGGGCGTAGAACGCGAAGAAACGTAGAAAAGAGGAGAGAAAAAGACTCTAGAGAGAGAGGGAAATGTTTTTCGGCGAAGGAGAAGTGAGAAAATAGGGTTTAAAAACCCTATTTTAAAACACCCATTGTGAAAAGTCGAATCTGCCTCGACTCAGGAACTTTTTGCCGGTCGGCAACATTTTGTGCCGGCCGGCAGAATATTGTGCCGATGGAATTCTTTTGTAGCCGGTGGATAGTCGGTGGCCTCCTAGCCCGGCCGGTGGTGTTCCCACAGCCTTGTTTAGGCAATATGAGTGGTTTTGGGTCATCATAGCTCGAGAAAGTGCAAAAAAGTGCATCTCTGACGCTCAACCGGCTTCCGTTTTGACCTCAGACCGTGTCTTCTGTACGTGGCACTCAAATTCATGCAATGATGTATCCTTTTGTATCCTTTTGCCTTTTA
Source organism: Camellia lanceoleosa (assembly GCA_025200525.1). Taxonomy (NCBI): domain Eukaryota; kingdom Viridiplantae; phylum Streptophyta; class Magnoliopsida; order Ericales; family Theaceae; genus Camellia; species Camellia lanceoleosa. The sequence continues at coordinate 67,401,355 of CM045768.1, read as the reverse complement.
CAAAATTCAAAAGTTGCCCCGCGTGCGTTGTATGCATTCATCATGTTGTTTGGTGCGTTGCGTCGCGCCGTCATGCACATCCCTCATGCATTGTCATGCATTTTATTACAAGCGTTGTCATGCATTGTCGTGCACCTCAATACATACGTCGCCTCGCACATCATTCGTGTTGTCGTGCATTTCCTTATTTTGCATTATCATGCATTTCAAAAAGAAAAAAACATGTGTTGTCGCGCACTCGAGTTCATTTGCATCGTTTTACATTTCGTGTGGCATGCGTGTCACACTTGCATTGTTTTATATTTCGTATGGTATGCGGGTCACACTTGCATTGTTTTACATTTAGTGTGGCATGCTTGTCACATTGGCATCATTTTACATCTCCGTGAAGCATGCGTACCTCACTTGCATCATTTTGCATCCTTTGAGGCACGCGTACCTCATTGACATCATTTTACATCTCCGTGAGGCATGCGTACCTCACTTGCATCATTTTGCATCCTTTGAGGCACGCGTACCTCATTGGCAGCATCTTGCATTCCTTTGAGGCACGTGTACCTCATTGGCAGCATCTTGCATCCCTTTGAGGCACGCGTACCTCATTGGAAGCATCTTGCATTCCTTTGAGGCACGCGTACCTCATTGGTAGCATTTTGTATCCTTTGAGGCACGCGTACCTCATTGGCGGCATCTTGCATTCCTTTGAGGCACGCGTACCTCATTGGCAGCATTTTGCATCCTTTGAGGCACGCGTACCTCATTGGCAGCATCTTGCATTCCTTTGAGGCACGTGTACCTCATTGGCAGCATCTTGCATCCTTTGAGGCATGCGTACCTCATTGGCATCCTTTTTACATCTCCGTGAGGCATGCGTACCTCACTTGCATCATTTTGCATCCTTTGAGGCACGCGTACCTCATTGGCATCATTTTACATTCCGTATGGCATGTGTGTCACACTTACATCATTTTGCATTCTTATGAGGCATGCGTGTCTCATTTGTCTCATTTGTCTCACTTGCTTCATTTGCATCATTTGCATCATTTTCCTTTCCGTGTGGCATGCGTGTCACACTTGCATCGTTTATCATTTCATCGGCACGTGTGCCTCCCCATTCACATTGACACGTGTGCCTCATTTGTATCGGCATGTGTGCCTCCTCATTTCCATAGGCACGTGTGTCTCATTTGCATTGGAACGTGTGCCTCATTCACATTGGCACGTGTGCCTCCTCATTTGCATAGGCACGTGTGCCTCATTTGCATCGGCACGTGTGCCTCCTCATTTTCATCGGCACGTGTGCCCCATTCTCATTGGCACGTGTGCCTCATTCACATCGGCACGTGTGCCTCCTCATTTCCATAGGCACGTGTTCCTCCTCATTTGCATCGGCACGTGTGCCTCCTCATTTTCATAGGCACGTGTGCCTCCTCATTTGCATCGGCACGTGTGCCTCCTCATTTCCATAGGCACGTGTGCCTCATTTGCATCGGCACGTGTGCCTCCTCATTTCCATAGGCACGTGTGCCTCTTCATTAGCATCGGCACGTGTGCCTCATTTCCATAGGCACGTGTGCCTCGTTTTCATTGGCATGTGTGCCTCATTTTCATTAGCACGTGTGCCTCATTTCCATAGACACGTGTGCCTCATTTGCATTGGCACGTGTGCCTCATCTACATTGTCACGTGTGCCTCATTTTCATTGGCACGTGTGCCTCATTTTCATTGGCACGTGTGCCTCATTTCCATAGGCACGTGTGCCTCATTTGCATTGGCACGTGTGCCTCATTTCCATAGACACGCGTGCCTCATTCCCATTGGCACGTGTGCCTCATTTGCATTGGCACGTGTGCCTCACTTTCATCGGCATGCGTGTCTCATTTCCATGGGCATGTGTGCCCCTATCTTCATCGGCATGTGTGCCTCATTTCCATTGGCATGCGTGTCACATTTTCGTTGGCATGCGTGTCATCTTATTTGCACTGGCATGCGTGTCTCGTTTGCATTGTCATGCATGTTGCTAACGACATTGTACCTGTTAAGTTTGTTTTCTTTTCAGGCACGATATTGTATGTACGGTTCAGTTGAGGCCGGTGCAACCGGACGAGCCGCACAGGTATTGTATCCTCCGTGTGAGACGTACAGAGAATTACATAATTCTCTTACATCCTTTCTGCATTGTAGTGTAGTCTGGTGTATGCTAGCTTAAAACTGTTGCATGCATGCTTCATTACAGCTTTCTTTGCATGATCATAAGTAATGCTCGGCTTCATGCATTGTCTTGCATTTTGCCCCTGCCTTCGGGCGCATATCTTGTTGCATGCTTGTCCAAGTCTTCGGCCTTGTCAAAAATGGGTCGTCTCTGGGCTTTGACATTCACTCTCGTCATTGTGATGACTTCCGAGTTCTGTCAAAGAGGGGCAACTGTAGACACCCCATTTATGACTGTCCTCAAGACTTGGACGTCACCGCTTGAACACTCGATGATTATCCATGTTTGTGTTTGTTTGGAGTTCCCGGAGTTCTCGGTTACGCGCCCTGCCTCACACTATTACAAAAACAGATAAAGATCACACTTTTTTGGTGTGATGTATGTTATTTAATCACACTTTTTAAGTTTTATTAAAGTGTGATCTTTGGGAGTGTGATTAAAAGTGGTCATTTTTAATCACACTTTTTAAGTGTGATTAAAAATATTTAGATCACATCTTTTAAGTGTGATCAAATTTAAGTGTGATCTTTGGAAGTGTGATTAAAAATGGTCATTTTAATCACACTTTTTAAGTGTGATTAAAAATATTTCACTGCTGGAAATTGAAGTTTTAGAGGCGTTTAAAAAACGCCGCTGTAAGTCTTAAAAACGCCGTTAAATCCTTTTGTAACGTTTAACACCAAACGTCGAAGATGCGGCCGTCGCTATAACTCTATGACGCTTTAGAAACGTCACTGTATGACTATAGGCGGCGTTTTTTAAAACGCCGCTAAAGCTTCTACTCAAGGTCACATGACGTCACCATGCTATTTAGCGGTGTTTTTAAAACGCCGTGGTATCTCCTTTTCCCAAAAAATCCAAACGTTGGGATGCTATTTAGCGACGTTTTTAGAAACACCGTAATAGCCCTCTTTTTTTTTTCTTTTTTTTTTTAAATTTGTGCTAATTTTATGTCAAATGCCTGTAATTTCATTAGCAAACAAACTTTTAAATATAGCAATACAAAAAATTATTAAAAAATGTACAGCCATGGTACATAATTACAAAATATTGAAGCCAAAAAAAATCATCATCCCATTAAAGAACCAATTAAGGAAAACATAGAATTATAAAGGAAAAATCACCATCCAAAATAAATAAAATATCTCAGGTGCCAGTATGAGGAGTCACAGAAGTAGGCATACGAAGGAAAATATGGACAAAGAACACTTGAAAAGAGAAATATAGTATGTAATGTTAAACATGATAATTCCATTTCCGGGGGAGAGGGGGAAGGAAACTGAGAGTAAATGTGGCCTCCTAGAAAATAAAAATGAAAAGGGGTTGAAAATTACATTCAGTGGAGTAGTCAAGCCTCTTAAAATATGCATACGTGAACAAATGTTAAGGTTTGGCAACCAAAAGGAATCAAGAAAAATCAGATTAATATATAAATGCCAACTTTAGGCACAAATCATCAACCGAATGGAAAGGATATATAACAATCTCCTTTTCATAGGTATTACTTAAATGGCTTGCATCTTGGAATTGGTTATAGAATGTGCATCGACTCAACCTACAACAGAAAAGCATAATCTCAGCTCACCAAATAAACACAAGTTAAAGAAAAAGAAACCTTAGATGAGATATTACCTAGCAATATCACCTCGTAATATGTTTAAAAGATTTGTTTCAGCAATATCATCTGCATTATGCCCAGTAGCTAGCTTGTCTACTTTCAGCAATGCGGCACCACAATCAAGGGCCTTGCAGAGAAAGCATTCCATTATTACAATCAAACTCAATTCATTTCATCATTTCTGCATCCAGAAACAAGGGCAGGAAAAAAGAGAAATTAAGTTCATCAATTTGAAAATGCATAACTGCTCTACCTGGCGACCGGAAAACACCACAAAATGTGCAATTGTTCTTTAATCCAATAATCTTCACTATTTCGTCCATTGTCCATCCATACAGTTCCTTGTAAGACACCACTTTTAGTGGTAGTCCATACTGAAAAAAGGAAAAAGAAAAAAAGGACACACATAAGCACACAGGACTCTTTGATTAAAAAGACAGAAAAGATTAAAACCATTTTATTAGCTAAAATAGAAGTTCTTAGAACAGCAAGAACAGAAATTAATGAGTCAGCAACAACAGTAAAAAAAAGATTGCAGGACAAAAAGAAAAATCAAAATACTGTGCTACAAGAAAATTAATAAATAAACCAATAGCAGAATAAGCAAAAACAACCCAACTTGTGCTGAACTAAAAAATCAAGAGACTTGCTCGCCTGGACTTCATTTCTTTTGACAGTTTCAAGTGAATCATCCCTATACCCTGCGATGCCTTCATCAACTGACAAGAGAAATAGATTTACGCCATAATTATGCCGACGATTCAGCTCTGACAACACATAAGCAAGCATTGTGGAATCTGCACAGGGGGGAGGAACAATATGAAATGCGAGGGGGAAACAATCGTGTTCATAGCTTTGCCTGTAATCAGTCAGATAGAGATGTGACTAAAAATGCAACAACATAACATAACACATCCACACACCAAAAAAAAGTAGCGGATAACCTCTGCTCCTGCAACCCACAAGAAGGTATCTCTTTCCACAAACTCTCTCTCCAAAAATCACACATCAGAAAGATGGCAACATAGCATTTAAATTAAATCTCTCATGCATGAAATGGGTGAGGAAACAAATGAAACTACACTTGCTTCTCTCTGTTTTTTATTCAATTACATCAACATCGAAACTGCAGTGTTTTTTCTGAACTAGAAACATCTGAGAGCATAAACCAAAGGAAAAAATCAACTTGACATTCTAACCAGAACAACACTGGTACGTTAAATAATCTTTTTCAAGAACAAAATGGGAAAAAGAAACAAGAGTTCTTTCGTTAAAGAATCCATCTTCCAACCAGAACAACACTGGTACGCTACAACAGCTACCAGTTTACTTTTAAACAAAAAATAAGCATTCCCAAACTTTTTGGTTGTGTTCTCATTTTTTGTTTTCTATTTTCAGCTTTCGGAAAACATAGTTGTTTGGTGAATTGTTTCCAAAACTTTTTCTGGAAAAAATTTCTGAAAACAACCCACTTTTTCATTGTTTTGTTTTCGAAAATGTGTAAAATGAAAAAAAAAATTAAAAAAATACTGAAAACGAAAAAAATGAACACAACCAAACATGCCGAAATTACCAATCCTGGTTTTATCCATGTTGACAGCATGGGTTTGTTAATATGATCAGCTCTCGCAGTTGCTTGTCATATGAAAATGAGATGTTTAAAGAGTATTCTTGATTACCGGAATTGAGGTTGACAGTTGCACAATAAGTTTTGTATCCTCTGCATGATCTTTATTCATGTGGGACTGCCAACAACATATAGACAAAATAGAAATGAAGACAGAAAAAATTATGATAAACAATGGAAATATATGCCAAAAAGGGGAAAGAATGCATTGAGAATAGACTAACAGAAGCAGCAATCGAGATCTGAATGACACATCATCCAAAAATCAGAAGTCATTACCATACAGAAACATCACCGTGCAGGGTTATAATTAAATCAGTCCTATCCTTAGGATCTTTTGCTACAAGCAACGAGCATTTTGGATTAGCTACAAGGTCCCGCAAAAAACAGCGAGTATCAACTAATTAAGTAACTTTCCATAAACTAGAAGATCCTAAAAAAAAAATTTAAATATAAAAAAGGCTGCGAGTATTTCATAGCAAAGTTTTGAAGTCCTATGCTAACGAGGAAAAAGAATACAAACAGAACACCTGTGCTAACGAAAAATTAAGTGATTACAATATTCTGAATTTCAACTTATCGAGCTTATCACTAACATATAAGAAGGTACATTCAAAAAGAGTCCAAACCAAACCAAACTAAACCATGGTGGTGTTTGGGAACTTTGTTCCCAAATTTTTTTCTCATTTTTTCCACTAAAAGACAAAAGTTTTGTAAAACCAAAAAAAACACATCCAAACAAAATATCACATCTAACCCCATAATCATTTCACTTTTTCTCTCACAAACATCACATCCAACCACATAAAAACTCAACTATCTTCCCAAACACTAAAAAATTTTTATCTCATAAAAACCTACATCTACTAAAATCTACATAAAAACTCACTTCCCAAACACCCACCATGTATCTTAATCAAGTAGTGGTCGGCTACATGAATCCTTTTTCGCCATTCTGCCTTATTAAGGACTATATGCTCAATAAAACAACTTAAATTAAATAAATTCATATCAAGTTTATCACTAAAATATAAGAAGGTGCATTTAAAAATAACGAATTCAAAAATTAATTTATCTCCCAAGCATCACCAGAAAAACTAATCCTAATAACCAAAATTTAAGAATTTTCTATTCCAAAGAGCATTCAGCATTACTTTTGCTGTCTCTTAACAAACAGCTAAACAGGAATTGAGTAGGAATATAAAATTTACAAGCTCCTGTAACTGTACAGCTAAACTTCGATTGTCATTCTACCTGTCCTTGTGAACCAAAGCGAGAGACAATTCACAGTCGTGCACATCAAGGCATCTCTTTGGATGCCGCCATTTAGAACAATTTTCAAGATATATATATATATTATCCAATTAGTACACATATGATAACAAAATTTAAAATTATTTGCCAACCTTGGTATGAACTGCCAAGCTGCTGATTGCTAATATTGGAGATCCAGAGGCATCACAAGCGAAGTCGACCATTGAACCAGATGGATAACCCTCATACTTCTGCATGTTAAAAAGGAATTGCGATAAGCTTTGAAAATAATGAACTGATTTGATTGTATAAACAAGAGGCAATGAATACCTAATCGTGTATTAACCAGGGTGTGAACACAGAATATTAGAACTATACTGGAGTTAATCACATATAACTTTACGTTAGTTAGGGCAGAACAATGGAAAAATAGGTATGCCATTGATTTCTCATGGATGCTGCAATAAGATGAGGATTATGTAAAACTTCGGCAATCTAACACTCTCATCGAGCCCCATCAGACTTTGGCGTCCAATGAATATTTACTATTCCTTCATAAGCTTTAAAGTGTAGATGAGTAGTTATACAATGATATTGTCATCACAAAGAAGAAACTTACGGTCTTACTGAAATGATTTTAGACATGTGACTTAGTTTGAGGTGTTTCTCCTCCTTTCCCGTGAACCATATTAGTACAGATTCATCCTGAAAGCAATGATACCACAGGTTCTAATTCTAAATAATTTTAGCAGTGAAACTCTATTTTCAGTGAAATACAAATGAATGAAGCTATTGTTTGACAATAACACAACCAATGGCAGGTGATTAAGTATTAAAGTAAGCATATACTTTGATTTTCTGACAAGCTAGTTTAGGGGGAGTGATTCAACAACCTATTTTGCTAGGGTTTTTACAAAGGTAAATAACAGAATTTTCAATCGATTAATGTGAATGAGTGTGTGTATATATATATATATATATATATGAAATATGAATGAGTGATGACTGACCAGAGCTCGTGGAAGACGTGACCGCAAATGGAGATGGATTGAAGGTCTTCGATGATGGGTTTGAGATCTTCGTAGCAGATTGAGCATATGGTCTTCGCAAATGTGTTGCCGCATACCATCTCTCTGCCTCTCTCTCTCTCTCTCTCTCTCTCTCTCTCTCTCCGCTCTCCGTCGGCTACTGCCGCTCGATCGATCGATAGAGAGGGAGGGGTAAGAACAGACTAGGGTTTTTTGGTTTTGGGCGGGCGGCGGGGAACCGAGCGGGAATGAAAAAAGAAAAAAAAAGGGGGGAATGGAAAAAGAGAGGGAGGGGGAAGAAAAAATCAAATTTTATTTTAGTTACTTTGTTTAATTTAACTTTGTTTAATTTATTTATTTTTTGCGATAAGGGCTGTCATCGCAAAAAAAAACTTTATTTTTTGTTAAAATAAATTTTTTTTAAAAAAAATTATTTTATTTTAGTTACTAAGCTGGAAAATTTATTTGTTTCATTTTTTTTAATGAAAAAAAATTTATTATTATTTTTTATTTAGTAGAAGTAGGGGTAATATTTTAATGAAAAATATTGTAATGGTAGTCGTAGTGGTGAAGTGGCGACCGTGGTAGTAGTAGTGGTAGTGAAATGGCGTTTAGTAGTGAAGGTGGTAGAGGAGATGGGTTGTGAGAGAGAGAGATAAGTGGGAGACAGATAGAGGAGAGAGAGAGAGAGAGAGAGAGACAGAGTGGTGAGCGAGAGAGAGACAAAGTGGTGCTAAAAGTGTATTTTCTTGTAGTGGATCGATAAATCGAGAGGGAGCTTGGTAAATAGAGAAGACGGAAGGGAAATAGTGAGCAACGCGAACACAGTGGGGGAGAGAGAGAGAGAGAGAAATAGACAAACATGGAGAGAAGAGTGATGAGTGAGAGAGTGAAAGAAAAGAAAGAAAGAAAGGTGAAAAATAGGTGAAAAGATATAGAGAGAGAGAGAGAGCCAAAAGAAATAAACGAGAGAGAGAAGAAAGAGATGAGCGAGAGAGCGATAGAGAAAAGAGACAAAGAGAGAAGATAGATGAAAGAGATAGAGAGAAGAGAGATGGACGAGAGACACAGAGAAAAATAAAGAGGTAGACAGACAAAGAAAAGTGATGAGTGAGAGAGAGAAAGAGAAGAGAGACAGAGACACAGAGAGAAGGCGAGAGACGGATAGACAGAGAAGAGTGATGAGTGAGAAAGAGAGAGAGAGAGAAGAGAGACAGAGACACATAGAGAAAAGGAGAGACAGACAGAGGAGATGGAGTGGCAGTGGTGGAGGAGAGGTAATGGTAGTAGTGGTGGTAGTGGAGTGGTGGCGATAATGGTAATAATGGTAATCGTAGAGGTAGAGTGGCAACAGTGGTAGTAATGGTGGTAGTGGAATGGCATTTGCAATAGTGGTAAATGTGGTAGAGGAGATGGGTGGTGAGAGGGAGAGATGAGTGAGAGATAGATAGAGAAGAGAGATAGAGAGACAGAGACAAAGTGGTCGTTAAAAGTGCATTTTCTTGTAGTGGATCGATAAGAAAAATGCCCTAGACCCCCAGTGGGAGTGACCCCCACCACCCCCACTGTTTTCTGATTGGTTCAAAAAAATTTATTTATTTATTTTTTTTCACTCTTGCTCTCACAGCCCCCCACGTGGAGGTGGGGGTGCTGGGGGTCACCGCCCACTGGGGGTCCCCAACATGGTTGGATCGATAAATCGAGAGGGAGCTCAATAAATAGAGAAGAGATGAGGGAGAGAGTGAGCAAGGCGAACACAGTGAGGGAGAAAGAAAGAGAGAGACAGACAAACAGACAGGTAGACAGAGAAAGAGAAAAGTGATGAATGAGAGACAGAGACAGAGAGAGAAAGAGATAAAGATAGACAAAGAGAGAAAAAGATAGAGAGAGAGTGAGACAGAAAAAGAGAGAGAAACAAGAGATGAGCAAGAGATAAACAAAAAGAGAGAGAAAGAAAGCGAAAAGAGATTAACGAGAGAGAGACATAGAAAAAAGAGAGAGAGAGATAAGCGAGAGGCAGAGAGAGATAGAGAGAGAGAAAAAAAAGAGAGAAACAAAAGATGTTAGAGATAGACAAAAGAGAGAAAAAATAGCGAAAAGAGATAAGCGAGAAAGAGAGAGAGAGAAGAGATGAGCGAGAGACATAGAGAGAAAAGGCAGACAGATGCAGGAAGAGTGATGAGTGAGAGAGAAAGAGAAGAGAGATAGAAGCAGAGATATAAAGAAATAGAGACATCTGATGCAGAGAGAAGAGTGATCGTGAGATAGAGAAAGAGAAGAGAAAGCAGAGACATAGAGAGAAAGAGAGACAGATAGACAGATAGAGAAGAGTGATGAGTGAGAGAGAAAGAAAGAGAGACTGAGATAGAGATATAGAGCGGGAAGATGAAAAAATGAATGAAAAGAAATGTTATATTAAAAGAGTGAGGCAGCGTCGTTTTTTCAAATTTTTTTTATGATAGAAAATACCATTGCATTTATTTAAACCATTTTGTAACTATATATATGAAGTCTCAAAGTCACATTTTTTTGACGACAAATTGTGCCGTCTCAAAGGCATATTTTTATGACGACGCAAGTTGTGCAATCTCAAAAAGTCACTTTTTTTTTTGAGGCGACAAGTTGTGCCGTCTCAAAAAGTCATATTTTTACGACGGCAAATTGTGCCGCCTCAAAGGTCACATTTTTGCACGGCAAGTTGTGCCGTCTCAAAAGGTCACATTTTTCGACGACAAATGTGTAAATCATAAAAAGTTCCGTCTCATAAGCCCACTTTTCTTGTAGTATTACTTAAAAAGTGTGATTAAAAAGTAGTAGTGTATATATAATCACACATTAATTAAAAAGATGTGATTAAAAAATATATAAATAATCACACTTTAATTAGAATGTGTGATTAAAATATATATATATATATAATCACACTTACTTAAAAAGTGTGATTAAAAATATATAAATAATCACACTTGTTTAAAAGTGTGATTAAAAAAGTAGTAGTGCATATATAATCACACTTTAATTAAAAGGTGTGATTAAAAATATATAAATAATCACACTTTAATTAGAATGTGTGATTAAAAATATATATATAATCACACTTACTTAAAAAGTGTGATTAAAAAGTAGTAGTGTATATACAATCACACTTTAATTAAAAAGGTGTGATTAAAAAATATATAAATAATCACACTTTAATTAGAATGTGTGATTAAAAAATATATATATAATCACACTTGTTTAAAAGTGTGATTAAAAAGTAGTAGTGTATATATAATCACACTTTAATTAAAAGGTGTGATTAAAAAATATATAAACAATCACACTTTAATTAGAATGTGTGATTAAAAAATATATGTATAATCACACTTGTTTAAAAAGTGTGATTAAAAAGTAGTAGTGTATATATAATCACACTTTTAATTAGAAGGTGTGATTAAAAAATATATATAATCACACTTAATTGAAAAGTGATATAAAAAATAAATATTATCACACTCAATCAAATTAAGTGTGATTAAAATATCAATATAATTTTTTTTATTACACTTCCAATAAAAGTGAGATCTTTTTTTTTGTCAAAGTGTGATCTTTAACTATTTTTGTAGTAGTGTCAGGATCTCCGAACTCGACTGTTTTGTGTCTGGTTTTGCACCAAACACTTGTGCTTTGCCTTGGAGGGGCAGTGAATGCCTTGTGAGGCATCCCCACACATCACCGGCAGTGGCTAGAGGCCACCGGCTGGTTTTTGTTGCCACCGGCAATGTATATTGCCGGTCGGCACTCTTTGTTGCCGGTCGGCACTCAATTTTGTCAAAATGACAATTTTGAGGGGCCGACTACTGTTCATCTACTTTTTGTAGATATTTCTTGCCAACTGTGATAGCTGGCACCCACCCTATTCCCCTCCATACACGTGTATGGAGGGATTTCTCTCTTGGATGGCTTGTTTTGTAAGCCTTCAAGAGGGAATTGCCTATATAGGAGAGGGTCTTCTCTTGGCATTAGGGTTAGACACTTGTTAGACATTTTAGACAGCTTTGGTAAAGCTTGAGTTCTAGGGTTAGTGTTAGATATATTTTCTATCTCTATAAGTGTGTGTTTTGTGCCATTTTTGCTCACACACACACACACACACACACACTAACACACCATCTCTTGGACTTGAGACCCTTGGAGGCTTGTTTGAGTGTTTTAGAGGTGGATTCAAGCCAAGAAGGGCTGTTGGAGCATCATTTGTGAAGGTGGTCTTCAAGGGTAAGAAACTTCCCTTTTATTCCCCATTTTTGCATCCTATTTCTACCTATCTTAGAGCTGTTTTTGTGTTTAGTGTATAACATAAAAAAGTTCTTTTTTTAGGCCCTCTTGATAGTTTATTAAGAGTGTTTTGTGCTTTGGGGAAGTTTGACCCCTCTTAGGCCTTGCAAGGCCCTTGTTTTGTGCCATTTTGTGCAAGTTTCGAGGCTTTAGTGTTTGGGCCTCTTCACCACTGAAATCTTGAGGGATTTCAGTGGTGGGGATGGTGCCTTGAAGTCTCCAAAAGGGGAGGGCCACCCCCTCTCATTGTTGTCCTTGAAAGGGACCATTTTTGGTCTCTTAAGGGAGCTTATGTTTGAGTGTGTGTTGAGCATGCCATGATAGTTTTTCATGCTTATATTGCCATAATATAACATAGTTTTAAGTTGGTTTTGGTGTACCATGCATGCCTTGCATACCTACCTTGTAATGCCTTGTGATTGCCTTAATATGCCTTAGGTTGTGTGCCTTTGTTTGAGCATGTTTTAGGCTTAGATTTGTGAAGCTTTTGTGCTTATTTTGCCATGCTTTAGGTCTGTCTTAGGTTGTTTGAGTCGACCCTAGCATGCATTATATAGCCTCTTTGCATTTTTGGGCTTGTTGGCCTTAAGTATGTAAGTGTATAGCATGCTTTGTTTGCTTTAATTTAGTGGATTGGAGTCATTTTTCATGATTATTTTAGTCCCTTCAGCATGCTTGTATGCTTGCCTCGGACACTTCTTTAATGCTTTGAAAGCTTGTGTTGAATGCTCCATGCTTTGGTCATTATGCATGCCTTCATATTTGAGCCACTTAGATGCCATCTAAGTGGTCCCTTGGCCTTGTTTTAACATGCTAAAAATCTGTTTTTAGTTGTTTAGTGCATGCCATGTTTGTTATGCTAAGTGTGCTTCAAAGTCTCATTACCTTGCTTTAAGTACTTGGGCCATTTGCATGCTAATGTTAGCTTCATTCGAGTTGGTTTGGCACCACATTCTAGCATGATTTTTAAAGCTTATATTGCATGCTAATCGTCCATGATATCTCCTTTCAAGTGTGCTTGGAAGTTGCTAGTTTAATGCTTAAGGTTTGGACCATCACATGTGCATGTGTGCATGTGTGATTAGCCTTCATCTTTGGACACTTTGGCCACTGTTTTAGGCCTATTTAGAGTTGCCTAAATCACGTTTAAGTCCATCTTTTCATTGGTTTGTCTTGCCTCATGACTCGCAAATTTGCTTGCATAGGTTGCATGCCTAGTGTGCATTGTTTGTTCACATGCTCATGTTGCATCCCTAGCTAACATGATTAGGTTGCATTGCATCTTGCATGCATGCCTTGTCCCTTGATTTGGTGATGGGGATTGGGCTCTTTGATTGTTTGACTTGCATTTCATTTGACATGAAAGTGCATACATCGGTTCTTTAGGCCATCATGCATGGAAATGCGTGATTGGTGGCTCGAGAATCGAGGCACATACCTCTTTGAGTCGCAAACATGATAGGGGGCATGATTGGTGCATACATTGTTTGAATTTGTATTGCCATGCAAGTTTTGCCCTTTGCTGCTGTGAGTTGCAGGTTCTGCAGGCATTGTTTGCCGACCGGCAACATTTTGTGCCGGTCGGCAGTAAATCATCAGCCGATGGGTTCATTTTGTGCCGATGGCTACATCCTAGTACCGGTGGTCATTCTACTTAGCCGGTGGGATCCCCCAGTATCCTGAGAGGCATTCCTGAGACTTTGGCAGTTTTCAGAGGAGCAAAGCAGGGAAAACAGAGGCAGACTATGTATGGCAGTGCGATTCCGAGCAAGTCCTGAGCATGTGCTGCGTCTGACCCGCTTCCCGTGGGCTTTACTGTTTTAATTAGATTAATTAATTTGTTTAGTTAATTTAATTTGTAATATTTAATTAGCTTGCGTAGTTAATTAATCTGTATATTCTTTTGGTCCCTCCGAGTGAGGGCGTATTTGTAATAAGTGTGTGTGAGTGGTGTGCATGTCTTCCAACCCCCACTTCTTTCTTCCCTTTTATTTACCTGCTTACGATGGTAGATTAGGGCACGTTTATTTTAGCATACCTTATGCAATGCATGCGTGCATCCATACATTTGTTGACATGTACCGGGTTCGGTACATCATACAAACTGCATTGTATTTTCGATTCCAAATTGAATACGTGTATCGAATAATTGCATTTCACATGCCATTTTAGGGTTAGCCGAGCCTACTCTAAATTGCATCCTCGCCTGTGTTGCATTAGTCACTTAACATGAACTAGGACATGCATGTTTGCTAACTAGTTTATTGTTTTGGCACGGAGTACAATGTAAGTATTTATGCTTTAGCATATCGCATGCGTGTGAATATTAACATAACGGCATAATTACCATGTGGCTAAATGCTTATATGAGATAAACTGTTTGAATGCCTATGGGTGGAGGTTGGGTTGCTTGAGTTAGAAAAACTCGTTGAAATCTGTGTTTTAGCCTACTTGCGAGTAGCAAATTCCAAAGCACTTTCAAAACAAACGGATATGCAATGCTTATTTCCAAATTAGGCAATCAAGTCTATACTTGTTTGTTGTGCGAATAACATAGTAATTCTAGGCTAATAATTGGAACAAGAACACATAATGTTTTCAAAATCAGATATCATGGTTAGTAGAGGCCGGTCTTCAGGTAGGGCGAAAGGGGGTGATCATAGCTGACCTTCCCCGATCGTACCCAAGCTCCCGAGCCAAGATAACTTTGGTGATGACGGACACGTGGCCTTCGGCACCGAGTCAGGGTTTCCTAAATTTCCCATTTTAAAAAATATTTAGGTGGCAACTCTGTATCTGGCAAAGCAGTCCATGTTTGGCACTTCTTTTCAAAATCTGTTTTTCTCAAAACGATTTGCCAGAGTTGGACTCTTTGGTTCTGATTAAGAACCGCAACAAACAAAAAAGGGGAGTTCGAACTGTAGCATTCGAGGCCCCTCGCGGGCGCTGCTACAACTCCAAGCCAAAACAGAGAACTAGTTAGAAATCATGCATGATCCTAGTTCATGTTAAGATAGCCAATGCAACACATGCAAAAATGCAACTAAAATAGGCTCGGCTATTCTAAGATGTCATGTGAAATGCAACTTGATAACATGCTGTTGAACACGTATTTAAGTAAATGTATTGAAATACAATACAGTTAGTATGATGTGCCAAGCCCGGTGCATGCAAAACATATGAATGGATGCACATATGCAAGCATAAGGTATGCTAATCGAAACATGGCCTAAAACTAACCATTGTAAGCGGTTAAGTAAAAGGAAGAAAGAAATGGAAATTGGAAGACATGCATCACACACACGCATGCTTATTACAACAGTTAGCCCTCTCGACAGAGGGTCCGAATAAGAAGCTAACTAGCTAATCTATGCTAACTAAACTAATTATTACATCACAAAACTAGCCAACTAACAAGCCAACTAATTAAGTACAAAACAAAGCTAATTAACTAACAAGTTAACTAACTAGTTATTACAACACGAATAAGCAACTAAACGCATTAATTACTTAAATACAGAACCAAAGCATAAACTAGCTAAGGAAAGCATTAAAGAGTGGTCCTCGGGATGAGGAGTGCATGCATGCTCGATCTCCTCATTCAGAAATCCGTCGCGATGCCCTAACTTACCTCTGTTTGCAATTGTTCTCAGAACCTTACACCAAGCTCCAGAAAGCTTCTAACTCACCTTGGGGACCTGTGGGAGGGCTACCGACCACCTAGGGGTGTTTCCAGCCACTAGCCGACCACTTTCTATTGCTGCAGACCAGAAAAAGTGGTCGGCCAGCTAGTTTTTCTGGTTGGCCGACCAGTTTTTGCTGCACTTCTCCAATTTGCTGCAACAGAAAGCAAGAAAGGGCATGGCAATGTATTTGCAAGATATGTGTGTACAACCATCCTCCTTATCATTTCATAAGCTCAACGGAGTGTGGTTCTCGACCCTCGGGCTACCAATCACGTATCTCGATGCATAATGGCCAAGAAGACAAATTGCATAATTCAATGTAAAATGAATGCACACATAAACACATAAAGCCTAGAACTCTATCATGTATGATCAAGAGTGTCGGTGACCAAGAATTGAGGCACGTTTCATCACTTCAAGTATGAAACGTCTCTCGTTTCTCGTGTCTGGATTAACACCTAATCCAAACAAATGCAATGCAACTCAAGCATGCAAACATGCAATGCAACTACATGGCATACACAATGCAATGTAACATGAGCATACATAATGCAAACAACAACATGGCATACTCAATGCAATGTGGCATGATCAACTTAACAAAGCTAATGACATGCAAACAATGCTAATGCATACATACACAATGCAAGGCAACATAAGCACGCAACAACATGATGCAATGTAACAACATTCACATAACATGCTCGATGGACTTAGACCAAAATGGACAGACCTCAGTCATGCTTAAATCAGTGGCCATAAAGCTAAAACTAAGGCATGAAGTACAAAGTAAATGCATGCACAATGCAAAGGCCCATTGACCGGGCATAAGAGCACAACTCTCAAGAGTGCTCAAAGAGTGACAAATGTGGAAGTGTAACAACACTAAGTGCACTGAAATAAGGTATGAAATGATGCCAAATCACCCAGACAATACAAGTATGGCATGCAAAAGTCCTTAAGCATTAGAGCTAGCAAAGAGGACTACAAAGGGGACATGCAATACATGGTACAAATGCATGAACCAATCATGGACAAAGCTCAAACAGGTCTAAACAAAGACCAAAATATGTTGAGATGGAGGCTCAAATATCTAGGCATGCAAGCATACACACTAGGCCATAAACAAGGCAACAATGCATAACACTCAAAGACACTTAAAGAGTGAATGAAGTGGGAACATGGAAATGCTACATGCTCTGAAATGTCATGGTAAATGATGCCAAATCATGTACACAACACAAATGAAGCATGCTATGGTACCCAAAGCTTGAAGGTAGCATAGGCATTTGCACTACAGCTATGCAAAACATGAAGCATATGGCAAAGGCAACCCAAAACAGTCCTAGAACATGTCAAAATGAGTCTAAAACATGTATGGAAGGAAGCCAAAACAAGCTAGCATGAAGGGTATAAGGCATGATGTGTGTAAGGCAAATGAGGTGGATTACACTACACCTATCAAGACCAAACATGAGATGGCCTCGCCAACAAAAATTAGAGTTATATCATGGCAAAATAACCCCAAAAACACATTGAAATGATAGCTCGCAAGCTTAGGCATGAAGGCATACGCAATTATTCATGTTTAAGACATAAAGGGCAAACCCTCCAACACATGGAAAGAGTGAAAGATGTGAATGCATGAACATGAAACATGCACTGAAATCACATAACAAATGATGCCAAATTATTCAAATAGGCCAAGTAATACATGCTAGTGGAATTGATACACAAAGCTAACAAGCTAGAATGCATTATAGCTATACAAAGCATGGCATGCATGACCAAAACAACACAAACTAGAGCTAGAGCATGCTAAAACATGGAAAAAAGCTTCTTAGAGTTAAGCCAAAATCATGTTAGAATGATGGTCTAAAGCATGATACACATTAGGCTAATTTGTGGGATTACATTCAAATGCATGGAGCATGCATGGGGCTATCAAACCACACCTTAACAGAGGTATATCATGGAAAAACAACACCAAGAACATGCTGAGATGGACTCAAAACAAGATAGAAAGACATGCTACTTCAAGAAGCACACAAAGCTAGTTTGCAAGATTTACACTACAAGTGTACAAGGCATGCAAGGAATGACAAAACCAAGTCAAAACAGTAGTATGCCATGCTGAAATAAGGCCTAAAATAGGTTGAGATGTGGCCAACACAAGCTTAACAAACATGCTCAAACATGAGGCATTCAAGAACATAAGGAGATGGGATGACCCTCTTCCATTTGGGACCTCAAAACACCATTTCCACCACTGAAATTCCTCTGAATTTCAGTGGTGAGAAGGCCAAAACAAGGTGGTCCCAATAACTTAAAAAGAAGGCACAAGAACAGGCTAAACAAGGCCTAAGAGGGAGTAGACCACCCCCAACACAAAAGTGACCTTAAACAAACATTATAAGCATACAAAATCAAAACTTTTTGCAGTAGAAAGTCAAGCCTAACTAAGCATGCAAAGAGGTCCAAAAGCTTAAGCAAAAACCAAGGTTTAAGGGGTTAAAGGCTCACCCTTGTAGAACCACTTTGAAGCTACAACTCTAGCAACTTTTTTGAGCTCAAACCAAACCAAAAACACCAAAACCAGCTTCTAAGAGCATCAGCAACAAAAGGATGGTGTTTGAGTGTGTGTTTGTGTGTTAAAGTATGAAGAATAAGCACTTTAAGACACAAAAATGAAACCAAGAGAGAGATATAGAGATATATGTGTATCTATAGCTCAAGCACAAAAATCTGAACCTGGAGGAGGAGGGGAGAGGTTCTTTTATATAGAGAACAAGCAACAGGCTTGTTGGACAAGCTTTTGGCCTAAAGCCATTCCTCCATACACGTGTATGGAGGATGGCTTTTGTGCCTTCCGGCTGTAACAGCTAGTCTAAAAATATCTCCAAAAGGTGATGGAAAGTTGCCGACCACTTGAAGTGGTCAGCTAGCTACTTCTATTGGTTGGCCGACTAATGGAAGTAGTCAGCCAAGGCAAAAAGTGGTCGGCCATGGGGGGGAGATGGTCTGTAGTATGAAAGCAATGCAATGGTGTGGTGGCCGACCAGAAAAGGTGGTCCAAAGACCAAAAAAGCCAGTTGGCCGACCAGAAAACTGGCTGGCGGGAAGAAAAGTGGTGTCCAAGGGAAAGAACTGGTCTCCAACCTCTAATCCACCCTTCAAGCAAGGAAAACAAGGTTTGTGCCAAAGACAAACCAAAAAGGATGTAAGACAAGAGTCCGGGAGGCAAGGCGCGCAGCCGGGAGCCTCAAAAACTAGTCTACGAGCACCAAAAGTGGTCTCCCAGACCACAGTGGCCCTCTAGGCCAAGACAACAAGGTGTGGTTCAAAAACCATGCCAAACGGAGAACGTTAAGCGGTCTCGAGACAAGGCGCGCGGCTGAAGGCTCCGAAAACCAAAAACTAGTCTCCAAGCGGGAAAAGTGGTCTACGATCACAGAAGGATGGTCCACAGACCACCCACCTCCCTTCAAGGAAGAGAAAACAAGGTTCGGTCCGCAAACCAAGCCAAAGCACAAAGAGTTCAGAGGCCCGGAGGCAAGGCACTTGGTCGAAAACTCCGGAAACTCGAAATGAGCACAATATGCACGTTCACTGAGCGCTCAATCGATGACGTCTGAGTCTTAAAGTCGGTCAAAAATGGGGTGTCTACAGTTGCCCCTCTTTGACAAAACTCGGAAGTCAAGAAGTGACGGGAGTGAATGTCAAAGCCCAGAGACGACCCATTTTTGACAAGGCTGAAGACTTAGACAAACAGGCAAGATATTAACGAGATGCGCCCGCAGGCAGGGACAAGATGCAAATGACATGCACAATGCCGAACATAACTTATGATCATGCAAAGACAGCTGTAATGAAGCAAATATGCAAAATAAATGCAACACTTTGAGCAGGCGAATACGAACCAAACTACATTTCATGCAGAAAGGATGTAAGAAAATTATACAATTCTCACCGCGTCGGAACTTCTCTCGAATGGAAAGTACATACAATATCGTGCCTGCATAAGAAAGAAACTCAACAGGTACAATATAGTTAGAAACACATGTTCCACGTTACATCAAGGTATAATATCAATACAAGATAAATGCGTGCATATACAATGCTGATGGAAACATGCACAGCAATGCAAGTGAAAAGTGCATAACAATGCAACCGGAACGAGCATAACAATGCAAGTGACACGTGCGCGACAACGCAAATAGAGTGCATAACAATGCAACGAGTAGTGTGCATAACAATGCGAGAAAAGTGTGCATAACAATGCGCTTAAAGTGTGCGCGACAACGCAGGTGTAGAGTGCATGACAATGCAACGAGAAACGTGCATAACAATGCGAGCAAGTGGTGTGCATAACAATGCGACGAGTGGTGTGCATAACAATTTGCTTAAAGTGTGCATAACAATGCAAGAAAAGTGCAACTTCAATAGTATGTTTGAAACAAAATGCCGGATAAGGAAACATAAGCCATAACGAGATTAATGAGCTACGCATACTCAAAAAGGATACACCTTGTTCTTGACGAGTGACAATGAGCTACGCATCGCAGACTTGAAGCAAAGTTCTCGCGGGGACGATTTCGCACCGAAAAGTGTACTTTTCTTGTACTTTCTCAAGAGCCAAGGACTCCAATCATCACCAAAACACACAAGAAGAACAATGGAGCCCTGAAGATCATCCAGGAGGGTGACCAACCACTTACATCAGTGGCCGACCAGTTGTTGACCAGAAAAATTGGTTGGCTAACCAGTTACAGAACTTTGAGGCAGCTTGGTCTTTTCACATGGAGATCTTTAAAAACTCAACTCCAAAACACTTTTCCTCACACCTCCAAGGCTGAAATACACTCTCCTTTGCTCCTAGACCCTTTTCTCCCTCAGATCTGCACTTTATACGTGTTTTCCAACGCCCCACGTGAAATTGTTTCGCGAAAACTTTCGATTCTCTTCGTTTTGAACCGATTAGAATTTGTTTTCAGAGCTTCTTTATCTATTTTCACCACTTGAGGTATGTTTGTCTCGAAGTTTAGCACCTTTTCCCGGGTGTTGACTTTTGTTGACTTTTTCTCTTCTTGAGAGTTGACTTATGTTGACTTTTTGCACTTTTGGCCCATTTTTTCTCATTTTTGTAGATTTCTTCAAATGGCCAATGATATTCCACACGGCGAAGGCTCCCCGAGAGTAGAGGATGAGCCCGACATTATACCGTTGCCACTGAGGATATGGCCACTCGATCCGGAGGGGTACCACCCGTAGGAGTACATTCTACCTCCTAGCACCTTCCACCATTTTACAAATTTCGCGCGACGAGCGCCTGCAGACTTGCTGCTATGGGAGCCGGAGTCTCACCTATCTCATCATGCGCGCGAGGTGTGTACTTCATTTTTGCATTTTTTGCGATGCGTTTTGCATTTCTTGCACATTTCATGCTTTCGCCATGTATTATATCTACTCATTCTGAACACATTTACATACACAGCACTCGCTCACTCGTTCTGAACACACAGTTCATGCATAGCACAAAGCTGACTTAGCACACAGCTCACAACATAACACTCTGTTAATTTGGCACACAGCTCATTTTGGGCACACAACACACTTTTAGGCCACAGCACATTACACTGCTCAATCTGAACACGTAGTTCATAACACAGTATTTTGCTCAATCTGAATATACAGTTCATAATGCAGTATTTGCTCAATCTAAACACACAGTTCATAATGCAGTATTTTGCACAATCTGAACACATAGTTCATAACGCAGTTTTTGCTCAATCTGAACACACAATTCATAACGCAGTTTTCGCTCAATCTGAACACACAGTTCATAACGCAATTTTCGCTCAATCTGAACACACAGTTCATAACACAGTTTTTGCTCAATCTGAACACACAGTTCATAACGCAGTTTTTTTGCTCAATCTGAACACACAGTTCATAATGCAGTTTTTGGCTTATTTGGCACGCAGCTCATAACATAGCACACTGCTCAATCTGAACATAGAGTTCATAACACAGTATTCGGTTTATTTTGCACGCAACTCATAACACTGCTCAATCTGAACACACAGCTCATAACACAACATTCTATTTATTCGGTACACAGCTTATAACACTACTCAATCTGAACACACAGCTCATAACACAATATTCTATTTATTTGGCACACGGCTCATAACACTGCTCAATCTGAACACATAGCTCATAACACAGCATTCTATTTATTTGGTACACAACTCATAACACTGCTCAATCTGAACACATCTGAACACACAGCTGATAACACAACATTCTATTTATTTGGCACACGACTCATAACACTGCTCAATCCGAACACACAGCTCATAACACAGCATTCCATTTATTTGGTACACGGCTCATAACACTGCTCAATCTGAACACACAGTTCATAACACAACATTCTATTTATTTGGCACATGGCTCATAACACTGCTCAATCTGAACACACAGCTCATAACACAGCATTCTATTTATTTGGCACACGGCTCATAACACTGCTCAATCTGAACACACAGCTCATAACACAACATTCTATTTATTTGGCACACGGCTCATAACACTGCTCAATCTGAACACACAGCTCATAACACAGCATTCTATTTACTCACAACTGAATACATCTGTTCATTCTGAACGCAGGTAGTTTCCCGTTTCACACGGGGTTACGGATCAATCATTGCAAGGGAGTGGTATATGGAGCTCCCAGATACTGTCTGACATATTGTGGATGAGGCAGGGTTTGGCCCATTTTGTGCGGGATTGTCACGTCATCCGGCGAGCAGGACCCTTCTGGATACACTTGTAGAGAGATGGTGGAACACCACCAACTCCTTCCATTTCTCAGCCACCGGGGACATAACAATGACCCCGTATGACTTTTCAATACTGACAGGCCTCAACGTTGCAGGCCGGCCGATCCCATACGATACCGATATGGATGAGTGGGAGGCGGCTTGAACTTATCTGCTTAGAGCCCATCTGCCTCCCTGCAAATCGCCATGCATGGTTAGGTACACCTAGTTCTCCGAGTAGTACAAGGGGACTATACCCAAGACTATTGAGGCCGTACAGTAGTATGCTCGGGGATTTTTGAAGTTCCTCCTTGGGACCACTCTGTTCTCCGACAGGGGGAACACTGTTGGGCTTTATCTTCTCAGTGCTCTAGTAGACCTATCATGGGTCCGGCACTTTGATTGGGGTGGCGCTGGCCTCGCTACCCTTTATTGCTGCATGAGCGCGACCTCCTGCGAGCGGGGGACCATAGTAGATGGCTACTGGCGAGCCTGGAAGGTACATTCTGCCCTCTTAATTTACATTTCTACTTTTCATTATCTGTACACTGCACACGGCACACATTACATTGTATATTCTGCATTCCGCACTCAGTATTCTGCATTTTTTGTATATTCTGTATTCTGACAACCACTGTTTTGCCTTTCACAGCTGTGGGTTTATGCCTACTTCCCGACACTCGCCCCTAAGCTCAAGTTCGAGGCACCTCTCGAGATCCCTTATTCACGCAGATTTGAGGGTCGGTGCCGGCCCAAGCCCCGAGAGACTCTGCCATATTTCGACAGTACTTTGACACTGTACGGGCATCCGAGGTAAACCAGAACTCTCAGTTCTTCATGCTTTCAGCTTTGATTCACCTTGCGCATTTATGACATCTAATCAGTTTATGCACTTGCTATCCGCAAATCACTTGGCAACTTTGGCTAGAGATGCCCGGGTATTCTCGGTTCCAGTTCGCTGGGGCATGAGACACCTCCCGATACAGGGTTATGTTTGAGGGACCAGTCGGTAGAGCCTGGTTTCTCGGGGATCGCTTCATGCGCCAGACGATGGGTAATCCCACATAGGAGATCCCTTCACCACCTCCACTGGACATGTGATCCATAGAGCGTCTCACTTCTCGGGAGATTGACGACCTCATGTTGGGTGTTGACGCAGTCCTTTTCTTGGAGGAGGGGGAGTACGCGACATACGTCCACACATACTTGATGCCCCCACTAACGGGTGTTCGCACCCCTGCGAGGAGAGCTACTGACGTTCCGTCATCAAGTCGCGCTCAAGCTGCAGACATCTCTTCCGCTAGCAGGGCTAGCACATCGAAGGGTAGGGTTAGAGGGATACCCTCGACTTGTCAGTATACTGGGTGGCCAGATCTTCCGACCGAGCTGACAAATTGGCAGTATGGGACATCTTACCTGATTTCACTGGAGCCTCCATTGCCTGATCATCGATACGTCAGTGACGCTGACTCACCACCGGTATGCTCCACAGTTTTCATTTATCACTCAGATATTTAGACATTCATTCATTCATTGATGACTTGAACTTGTATCTGCAGCCTCCCAGAGAGTATACTGAGGGGTTACTCGGGGTGGTGGCCTCACTCAAGAGCATGGTCTTGCGGAGGGAGATGCTGCTGTACGCCTTCGGCATTCTAGTACTTTTCAATTTCCTTGCATTTACCATACTTCTGATGACATACTGAAACTGAGAATTTTACTATATTGATTCACTGCATGTGTAGAGCACATCCGACACATCACATTTACACACTATATCTGCATGCGCACACTCTACGTACCATTCTTGCATCTAATATCTGATATACATACTCTGACTGATGTATTCAAACTGCCTTTTTAGGTCACACCGCTGCAGGCTGGGCCATCCAGGCCTTCTCATGTAGCTAGGAGAGGGGTCTCGACTCACGGCCGAGGGGGCGTAGAGCACCTGCCAGACAGGATGACGAGGAGTCCAGTGAGGAGGAGAAGTCAGCACATTTTCAGTCGGAGACATCCGCAGGCAGAGATGATGACTCTAGTTCCGGTTCTGAGGGCAGAGGTGACGCCGAAGAGGATTCCGAGGACGGTGACTCCGATTCAGATGGTGGTGCCGGCGGCAGTGGTGCAGAGGCTGCTCAGCCGAAAAGAGTGAAGAGGGCCTTTCGACCTTAAGCCACATAGCACCGATGTAGATGCTCCTGCTTTATTTTTCTTTTTACATGTAGTTGTAGCACATTGTATAGCTTTAGGCAGTTTTTTTTTCTTCAAAACTTGTACCCTATTGTAAAATGTTGTAAAAAGAAACCATGACGGAATGAAAATAGCTTTTTGTTCAAAAAGTGTTGTATTTGTATTCTATGCATCACATCGCATCATTTTGCACAAAAATGAGATTGAATGGAATTTGAACACCGTGTATTGCCAAGTCAGGTAGTGAACCAACGTAACAAACAAAACAACTTAACTCACTAAGAAACAACAAAACCTTAGCGGGTTTACAACTCGATAAGCAACGAGCAACAACTCGATAAACAAAGAGCAACAACTCGATAATCAAAGAGCAATAACTCGATAATCAAAACTTAATAACTCGATAAGCAAATGCATTTTAGTCAAACAAAGCGACGGAACGCATCCGAAACAAAGGTAAACTTGGACCTTGAACAATCTCACCACATGGGAAAGCTAGAGATTCTTTTCCGGAAACAAGAAAAAGGCTGCAGACCACTTTTTGATCATGGCCGACCAGTGAAAGAGCCTGCCGACTAGTTTTTTGCTCTGCAGACCAGAAAATGTAGCTAGCCAGCCAGAAAAAGTGGCTGGTTGACCAAAAAAAGTGGTCAGCCGACTACTTGGCCTGAGGACCACCAGTTTTTTGACACTTGTCCTCCAAACAGTGCCTTATCCTCTATAAAGGCTCCAACTTCGTGGTTCCCTCATTCTAACTTAGTTTTGCACAAAAATGGAGACATTTTTTGTCAAAAATCTCACAAATTGGATTGCTACCTTGGATGGCTCGGAAAAGTTGAACTTCCGGGGCTTTGGCATAAATGCACTATTCACGCTAAGTCGCACCCCGCTGCGTCTTCCATTTCTCCATGTCGCGGCAAGGTTTTGGAATCCGGTAACACATGTCTTTAGCTTTGGCGGACAAGAGATGTGCCCCACTTTCGAAGACTTCCAAGCTTTGACGGAGTCCAAACACGAGGAAGAGATTTTGCCCCAGTTCCGTTCTGGCCACATCCAGGCCTTAGGACGGATGTGCGGGCTAACTATGCATGACGCTCAGTCTTTGATCCGCGATGGAGCATTGAACATCCCCAGCTTGGTTCATCGATTTTCTGATGTCGGTGACCGCGGCGATCATCACTGGCAGAGTTTTCAGCGACATACACGTTGCTTGTGCATGCTGTCTCATTTCTTGTTTGCCTCAGGCTCCGGAGGGTCTAGCGTCCGTTTGATCGAAGTTGCCCAAGGCTTAAAAGAGGGCAAGAGCTGTATCGCCATGACACTAGCTGAGACATTGATAGGTTTAGATGCTTTTCATTGCCGAGAGACGACTAGATTCGTGGGGAGTCCACTACTGCTGCAGGTAATGTTTCCCACCCTATTTCATATATATTTCTCACATCACTCGACCCTCAGGCTCGGTTTTTCTCTCAAAACCCTTTTCTCACTTTTCTCTCCACGTACATCTCTTTATTTTTTAATCTCTCATTTTTCATCCCTCCCCAGATACGATTGATGGATAAGTTGAAGGTTGTGGACTCATGCCCATAATATTCAGCTCGCGGCTATTTCTTCCAGCGATGTCTAGTCGATGCCCCTAATGAGGGTTGGTGGTGCGAATGGATGTGCAGTTTGTCCGCAGATCGCATTGCTTGGCGCTGTCCTTGGCTCAATCTACCGGCGATGAGTTACAACATGTCTTGCCAGCCCAGGATTCAGTTGATCGGCCTGACACACTGTGTCTTTTACTTTCCGTTCTGATTCCGGCACCAGTTTGGACATGATCAGACTTGCCCGGTAGAGGGGATAGAGTACCCTGTTGCATTTTTGGTCCGAGGTACGCAGCTAGCTCGGTATACCACAACATGGAGGACTAGAGAGCTTTTGGCCCCCGCTCCCACTTTCAGTTGCACCCTCTCTGATGAGTGCATAGCTTGGCTTGATAAACAGGCATAGGTCGGGGCTACTTTGATATCAGGGGCTTTGACTAGCTCTGGGAGGGGCCACAGGAACACCTAACTTATTCATGCCCCGAATTTATTGCTTCATCAGTACTTTCAAGTTTTCTTTATGAATGTAATAAAAAGTAACTTCAATTTGTATTCAAGAGTAGGAGAACTCTGTACTGAAATCAATGTAATTGAAGGTTGTGGGTATTGAAAATTTTTCGTTTGCTCCAAAAATGGTCTAAGTTATAAAAAGATTAATTTGAGCAAAATCAACTTTTATTAAAACTTTTCAAAACCATTTTCGATATGGATCACAACTGGACATACCCGAAATCTATCACTGAGATGTACAACCTCGAATCCGATCAACTGGAAAGTTGTCCCTACTCTAAATAGCACTGCAGTAGAGATCACAATCAAGCTCTTGAATGCAGAATAGACAAAGATGACCAAACATGATCACATGGACAAAATTGATCGGGGAAGTGTTTATGGCTGGACTTCAGGATGAAGTTGCCTATATATCCCAAAGATGGGAATCAAGCCTTACGTTGTTCAGCTCATGTTCACTCGTGTATTAACTCTCTTTTTTTGCGCTCTAACTTTTGCCAAGGCCGCCCTTTCTGGGTTTTCAACCTTGCGAGCTCAGTTTTTATTATTTCAAATTTTTCATGCTCTAACTTTTGCCTAGGTCGCCCTTTCGGGTTTTCAGCCTAGCGAGCCACTCAGGGATAGTATTTATTCAACTTGTCCATGTTGATCGGCTCGGAGAACTCTAGGTCATCTAGGTCCATCAGAACGACAACTCTACCCAACCAGATAGACTTGATGATGTAAAGGCCAGTCCAATTGGGTCTGAACTTGCCCCTAGGGTCGTGAATGCGAGCTCGGTTGTCTTTGAGCACTAGGTCCCCTTCTTTCAAATTCCTGGACTTAACCTTCTTATTGAAAGCCCTGGAAATTCTTCGTTGATAACCCTGAATATGATACAGTGCTTTTAGCATTCTCTCGTCAAATAGCATGAGTTCTTCGAACCTACTCTGCTGTCAATCTGCCTTAGCTATTTGACACTCAGTCAATACCCGTAATGACGGAACTTCAACTTCGATAGGCAGAACAGTCTCCATCATGTAAACCAAGGAATACGGAGTTGCTCCAGTAGAAGTTCGAATTGAAGTCCGGTAGCCCCACAGAGCAAATGGCAACTTATCTGGCCAGTCCCGGTAGGTTTCCACCATCTTCTGCAGTATGTGCTTGATGTTCTTGTTGGCGGCCTCAACTGCTCCGTTGGTCTGTGGTCGATATGTAGATGACTTGTGAAAAGCCACGTTGTACTTATCCAACAAGTCGATCACCTCCTTCTTGAAGTGGGAACCATTATCCGAAATAATCTCATTCGGGACTCCATAAGGACAGATGATGTTGTTCTTGATGAACTTAGCAACATGTGATGCCTTCAACACTGCATAAGACTGGGCCTCAACCCACTTTGTGAAGTAGTCTATCACTGCCAGCATGTATTCATGCCCGTTGGACCCCTTCGAAGTGACAGCCCCAATTACATCAATCCCCCAGACTGAAAACGGCCATGGCGAAGTCATGTTGTACAGTTTCAACGACGAAATGTTCATGTGGTTTGCATGGATATGATATTTGTGGCATCGCCGGACAAAACCAATACAATCCTCCTCCATGGTGGACCAGTAATAACCCTGTCTAAGGATCTTCCGAGCTAGCATCACCCCGTTCATGTGAGTTTCGCACTCTCCTCCATAGATGGCCTCCATCAGGTGCTTGGACTCTTTAGCATCAACACATAGTTTATGCATCCCGAGATGACCCCTCTTGTACAGTTTACCCTCGCAGACGATGAACTGAGTGGCCATTCTTCGAATTGCCCTCTTATCTTTGGCATTTGCCCCTGGTGGATATGCTTCTTTTTCTAAGAAGTTCCAGACATCGTAATACCAGGGATTCTCATCTTGGACTTCATCTATGGCAGCAATCAGCTCGTAGGCCGACATAAATTTATGTTCAATGATGATCGGATGCATTCGGACTCCGAAAGGGATGTTTATCATAGAAGATAAAGTTGCTAATGAATCTGCGAACCTGTTGTTCTCTCTTAACAGATGAGCGAAATTCAGTTTCTCAAACCGAGGAACCAGCACGTCCAAGGTCTGGTGGTAGATTCTCATCTTTTCTTCTTTGACTTTCCAATCTCCTTTAGCTTGAGATACAACAAGGTTCGAGTCCCCGATGACATCCAACCGTTTTGCCCCTAGTTCTAGGGTGACTTCTAAACCAGCAATACATGCCTCATATTCTGCCTCATTGTTCGACACTCTGAACCGGAGTTTGAATGCTAGAGGTATACGGGAATTGTCGGGTGCTATCAGCAACAACCTTATTCCATACCTGTATTGATTTGATGCTCCGTCAAAGTACATCGTCCAGGTCTCTTCTTCGACATGCAGAATGGCCTCGTCTAGGAACAGGTACTCAACTGCTTCATCCCCTTCAACTAGGCGATCGGCTAGGAACTTCACTACCGCTCTCCCTTTCACTGACTTGCGCGTTACGTACTTCAGATCAAATTCGAAAAGTAGAAGCAACTAACGGGCTAGCCTACTCATAAGTGTCGGTTTCTCGAAGAGATATTTGATGGGGTCTAATCTCGAAACCAGTATTACAGAGTGAGCTAACAGGTAGTGCCGCAGCTTCCTGGCAGCCCATACCAAGGCCAGACAAGCCTTCTCCAGCGGAGTGTAGCGGGTCTCGTAATCCAGTATTTTCTTGCTCAGATAGTAGATAGCCTTCTCCATTTTGTCCTCAGACTCCTGTGCAAGCATGCAGCCCATTGTAGTTTCATTCACTGAAAGATATAGAATCAACGGTTTCCCCGGCTCAGGCGGTGCTAACACAGGTGGGTTCTGTAAATATTGCTTAATCTGTTCGAAAGTAGCTTGGCATCGACCGTCCCATTGGAACTTATTTCCTTTCTTCAAGAGACCAAAGAGTAGTTCACAAGTCAAGGTTAATTTTGCAATAAACCATCTTATGAATTGCACTTTACCCAGAAAACCGCGCACCTTCTTTTCAGTCCTTGGTGGTGGCATTTCTAAGATGGCCTTGATTTTGGAAGGGTCGACCTCGATGCCCCTTTGTGTGATCAAGAACCCCAGCATTTTCCCTGCTGTAACACCGAATGTACACTTCTGAGGATTCAGCCACAACTGAAACTCTCTGATCCTTTGGAAGAATTTCTGCAAGGCTGTGTAGTGGCCCTCTCTTTCCTTGGACTTGACAATCATGTCGTCCACGTACACCTCAACCTCTTTATGGATCATGTCGTGCAATATTGTGGTCGTAACCCGTTGATACGTAGCCCCAGCATTCTTCAGCCCAAACGGCATCACCCTATAACAATAGGTCCCTCATGGGATGGTGAAAGCAGTTTTCTCCCGGTCTTCGGGTGCCATCAGAATCTGATTATAACCAGAAAACCCATCCATAGATGAAAGCAATGCATGCCCAGCAGTGAAGTCCACTAATTCGTTGATATACAGCAAAGGAAAGTTGTCCTTCGGATTGGCTTTGTTCAAATCCCTGAAGTCCACATATACCTGAATTCTGCCGTCCTTTTTCAATACCGGAACTATATTAGCCAACCAAGTTGGGTATTCGGATACCAGCAGGAACCTTGTTCAATTTGCTTGGTGACCTCTTCTTTGATCTTAAGAGCCCAGTCAGGGCGGATCCTTCTGAGCTTCTGCTTGACAGGTCGGGCCTTTGGGTCCAGAGGGATCCGGTGCTGTACAATCTCAGGATCGATTCCAGGCATGTCTTCGTAGGACCATGCAAAAAATCTTTGAAATTTTTAATAAAGCGACTAAGCGCTCGCGCTCCTCCGAAGACAATATGGACCCAATCTGGACCAGCCGCGGGTCCTTCTCAGTACCCACATTAATTGTGGTGATTTCATCAACCAACGGTTTTACAAATCTCTCCTACTTTTGATCAAGCAAATATTTCAAAACCGGAGGAATTTTTTCCTCGTTGTTTTCATCGAAAATTTGAAAGTCCTAATTAATGCAATAAATCAAGGGCACAGAAAAGTACTCGAAGGCCACAGCCGCACAATTCTCATTAGTCACTTCCAAATCACTTGATTCTTCTGTTACAACAGACTCAAAGGAAAAAGAAAAAGACGACTTAGATAGGACTGTGGCATCCGGGTTGTCACCCCCAAGAATACCGGACTCAGACTCAGATTAGCTGGAACCTGATTCTGACTCCACGGACTCAATGGAATCAGATTCCGGCTCATTACCTGACTTGGTGCTGCTCGATAAAAAGCCCTCCTCGTATTTCCAGATGAGAGAGGGTGCAATGGATGCATCTAGAATGTTTGAAGATGGGCTCACAGCCGCTTCATTCTCGATTGTGGACACTGAGAAGTTATCCCCCAAGCACTCATCTACAATCGGAGGATTTAAACGTAGACAAGCCAGTGCTACCCCCATTTCAAATTCTGCACTCTCGGAATCCTCCTCCTTGCACTGCTCAACCTCAGCTGGTGGGTCTGTTTGCTCTTCGGCAACATCATCCCCAGACAATTGCAAGTCAAAGAATATCTCAAACCTCAGCAACCGCTGCCTTTCTGTGTTTAGCCATGGCTCTAGGAAGCTGCAGAATAGGAAGTCTTCCTCCTCCTGGACAAAGCGTTCGTTTAGGGTCCCTTGGATAGGTCGGTGCATCAACTCATAATGTTTCCCAGCCTGCTTTGCTCTGGCTCTTCCAGCCATCTCTTTGCCTTTCCTCATCCAGTCCTCTTTGGTAGGCAGATAACCTAAGCCAAAGGTATGTGGGTTGTGCGGTACTTCGGCCGATACTGCAACGCCTTTCTGGCCACTTTTCCCTAATCCCATCCCGGGGATGTGCTGGAGCTTGTTCATAAGGTACACAAACTGTGCACTGACATATAACCCCTCATCAACAGTTAAGATGTTCTGCACAACCCGAGCCTCAACTAGGGTAAATCTTGATAGAAACACATCCACCGCACCATGCTCGATTTCTAGAACTGGTGCAGACACCTCTGGCGGCGGATGGATTGAAGAATTCCCAAAAACTATAGTCACTCCCTTCTCGGGGGGATACTTCAGCATTTGGTGCAGGGTAGAAAAGACTGCCTTTACCTGGTACAGCCACGGCCACCCGAGGAGTAGATTGAAAGTTGCGGGAACGTCTGTAGACACCCCATTTTTGACCGACCTTAAGACTCATACGTCATCGATTGAGCGCTCGATGATGGTGCATGTCGTGCTCGTTTTGAGGTTTCGGAGTTTTGGCTGAGAGCCTTGCCTCTCGGCCTCGGAACTTTTTGTGCTTTGGCTCGGTTTGCGGACCAAGTCTTGTTTTCCCTTCCCAGAGGGAAGGAGTGGTCTTGTAGACCATCTCTCTGTGGTCGTAGACTACTTTTTGTGGTCATAGGCCACTTTTCCCGTTTGGAGACTAGTTTTCGATTTTTGGAGCCTTTGGCCGCGCGCCTTGTCTCGGGACCGCTTAACATTCTCCGTTTGGCTTGGTTTTTGAACCACACCTTGTTGCCTCTGCCTGGAGGAACACTGTGGTCCGGGAGACCACTTTTGTGGTTGCATACCACTTTTGACGCTCGTCAGCTAGTTTTCGGGGCTTTTGGCCTCGTGTTTCGCCTCCTGATTTCTCGTCTTGCATCCGCTTTGGTTTGTTTTTGGTACAAACCTTGTTTTCCTTGTTTGGAAGGTGGTACAAGGGTAGGAGACTAGTATTTCTCCTTAGAGACCATTTTTCCTTTTTCTAGCTAGTTTTCTTGTCCGATAACTGGCTTTCTTGGTCCTTAGACCATCTTTTCTGGTCGGCCACCACACCACCACCTTGCATTTAGTGTGTTGACCTCTCTCACCTGTGGCCGACCAATTTTTGCTCTGGTTGACCACTTAAAGTGGTCGGCTACTTTTTGACACCTTTTTGGAGATATTTTGGGACAGCTGGCACAACTAGAGAGCATTTGAGCCATCCTCCATACACGTGTATGATGGGATGGCATTCAAGCTTAGCTTCTTCAAGAAGCTTTGGCTTTCCTCTTCTATTAGAGGGAGGCTCCTCCTCCCTCTAGGTTCAGAAAATCTGAGAGAAGAGGATAGATATAGTGTTGTATCTATATTGCCTTGTTTGCTTCATTTTCATGCCTTAAAGTGTAGATTTGTCTTACTTTAACACACAAACACACACTCAAACATCATCCTTTTGCTACTGAGGTGCTTAGGGGCTGATTTTGGTGTTCTTGGGTTGTCTTGAGCTTGAAAAACCTGCTGGAGTTGCAGTTATAAAGAGAGTCTTCATGGTTGAGCTTTTGACCTTTAAATCCCCCCTTCTTGCTTAAGCTTTTAGCCTATCTTGCATGCTGTTTTAAGCTTGACTTATAACTGATAAAATTTCTTTTTTTGCATGCTTTTGATCTTTGTTTAAGGCCACTTTTGTGTTTGGGGTTGTTTACCCCCTCTTAGGCCTTGTTTTTGAGCCTTTTTTGTGAGTTTCGGGACCACCTTATTTTGGCCTTCTCACCACTGAAATCCAGAGGAATTTTAGTGGTGGGGATGGTGTTTTAAGGTCCTAAGAAGGGGAGAGCCATCCCCTCTCCTTGTATCTTCAATACATGCCTTAATATGCGTCATGTTTGAGCATCTTTACTAAGTGTATGTTGACCATATCTTAGCTTGTATTTGTGGTTATTTTGCTGTGGCATACCACTATTTTTGCTTGCTTTGGTCACTCCATGCATGGTTAATACACTTGTAGTGTAAATCCCTTAAACTAGCTTTGTATGCTTCATGAAGTAGCATGTCATTCTAGCTTGTTTGCTTTCCATTTCAGCATGTTTTTGGTGATGTTTTGCCATGTCATACCTTTTTTAGGGTTTGGTTTGGTTAGCCTTTGCATGCTCTATGCAGTTGTAGTGCAATCCCATGAAATAGCCTAACATGCATCATGTTGTAACATGTCATTTTAGCATGCTTTTGGCTTAGCTTAAAGAAGACTTTGTTCATGTTTTAGCATGTTTAAGGTCTAATTTGTGTTGTATTGGTCATGCATGACTTGCTTTGTATAGCCTTGGTTCAATTTAGCTTATTAGCTTTGTGTATTGAATCCTCTAGCATGCATTACTTGGCTTATTTCAATGATTTGGAATCACTTGTTATGTGATTTCAGTCCATGTTTCATGGCCATGCATTCACATTTGTTACTCATTCAATGCGTTGGAGCGTTTGCCCCTTTATGCCTTAACATGAATCATTGCGTATGCCTTCATGCCATAGCTTGCGAGCTCTCATTTCAGTGTATTTTTGGGGTTATTATGCCATGATATAACTCTAATTTTTATTACTTAAGTCATCCCATGCTTGGTCTTAATAGGTGTAGTGTAATCCACCTTATTTGCCTTGTATGTATCATGTCTCATGCCTCTCATGCTAGCATGTTTTGGCCTCCTTCCATGCATGTTTTAGACTCATTTTAACATGTTCTAGGACTGTTTTGGGTTGCCTTGGTCACATGCTTCATGTTTTGTATACTTGTAGTACAAGTGCTCTTGCTTGCTTCAAGCTTTGAGCACCATTGCATGCTTCATTTGTGTTGTGTACATGATTTACCATCATCTAACATGACATTTTAGAGCTTATAGCATGCTTTTGTTTCTACTTCATTCATGCTTTGAATGCCTCTAAGTATTGTCCATGTTTGCCTAGATAATGGCTTAGCTCGTATGCTTGCATGCCTAGGCCTTTAGGCCCTTATCTTAGCATGTTTTGGTCCTTGTTTTGACCTACTTGAGCTCTGTCCATGCTTAGTTCATGCATTTGTGCCATGTATTGTATGCCTCATTTGTGTTGCTCTTTGCTAGCTTTCATGCCTTAGGACCCTAGCATGCTTTACTTATGTTGTTTGAATGATTTGGCATCATTTCTTGCTTCATTTCAATGCACTTAGTGTTGTTACACTTCCACTTCTGTCACTCATTGAGCACTCTTGAGAGTTGTGCTCTTTGGCCTCTTTGATGGCCAATGCATTGTGCATGCATGCCTTACTTTATGTGCCTTCATTTCATCACCAATGGCCACTGATTTGGGTATGATTGAGGTCTACCCTTTTGGTTTAAGTCCATTGAGTATACCATGTATATTACATTGAGCATGCCATGCTTGGTATATTACATAAGTTGCCCTTGTTACATTGCATTGTGCATGCATGCATTACATTATGCTTAGAATTTTATGAATACCTTGCATTGAGTATGCCATCTAGTTTTTAGCATTTAGCATTGTGTATGCTAGTTGTTACATGCTTTAGCATTGTGCATGCCATTAGCGTTGTTAGGTTGTTCATATTGCATTGCATGTTTGCATGCTTAAGTCATATTGCATACTTGCATGATCGAGTCGCATTGTGTATGCCATGCTTGTTTGCATTGTGTTTGGAATAGGAGTTAGTCCAAACACAGGAAACGAGGGATGTTTCATACTTACAGTGATGAAACGTGCCTTAATTCCCGGTCACCGACGCTTTTGATCATACATGATAGAGTTTTAGGCTTTATGTGTTTACTTGTGCATTCATTTCCATGTTGAATTGTGCAACTTCGCCTCTCGGCCATCATGCATGGAAATGCGCGCTTGGTGGCCCGAGGGTCGAGAACCTACACTCCCTTGAGTTCATGACATGATAGGGAGGGTGGTTGTGCACACATATCTTGCAAATACATTACCATGCCCTTTCTTGCTCTCTGCTGCAGCAAATTGCAGTTCAGCAGCAACAACTGGTTGGCCAGCCAGAAAAAGTAGCTGGCCAACCACTTTTCTGGTTTTTCAACAACCAAAATGGTCAGCAGGTGTTTCTAGAGACCAAAAGTGGTCGGCCACTATCCCATAGGACTCCTAAGGTGAAGTTTCATCTTTCTAGAGCTTGGTGCAAGTTTCTAAGAATAAATGAAAACAGAGGCAAATCGAGGCATCGCATTGGATTTCCGAATGAGGCAACTGAGCATGCATCCAGCCTTCTCCCTCTGGAAACCTCCTATTTTATTGCTTTCCTTAGCTGCCATGCTTAGATAGCTAGCTTATGCTTTCGTTTGTACCTTAATAGTTAATGCGTTTAGCTATTTCAAATTGTTTCGTAATAATTAGTTAACTAGGATTAGTTAATTAATTTTTTGTGTAATAATTAGTTTAATTAGCTTAGATTAGCTAGTTAGCTTCTTATTTGGTCCCTCCGTCAAGAGGGCCAATTATTGTAATAAGCGTGCGTGTGTGTGATGCATGTCTTCCAACCTCCATTTCTTTCACCCATTTACTTAACCGCTTATGATGGTTAGTTTTAGGGCATGTTTAATTTAGCATACCTTATGCTCGCATGCGTGCATCCGTTCATCTGTATTGCATGCACCGAGCTTGGCGCATCATACTAACTGCATTTTATTTCAATACCAAATTGAATACATGTATCAAGTTGCATTTCACATGACATTCTAGAATAGCCGAACCTATTTTAGTTACATTTTCGCATATATTGCATTAGCCATCTTAACATGAACTAGGATCATGCATAATTTCTAACTAGTTCTTTTTTTTGGCTCGGAGTACACTGTGAGTGTTTACGCTTTAGCATACTGCACATGTGTTAATGTTGCCATGAAAGCATTCTTGCCATGAGGCTAATTGCTTACGTGATTAACTGCCTGAATGCCTGTGGGTGAAGGTTGGATTACTTGAATTGGAACAATTCATTGGAATCTGCATTTTTAGCCTACTTGCGAGTAGCAAACTTCAAACCGTTTTCAAACGAATATGCAATGTTTTGTTCCAAATTAGGCGATCTAGTCTATACTTGTTTGATGTGTGCATCACATAGTAATTCTAGCTAATTAAACCGGAATAAGAACGCATGTGTTTTCAAAAACAAGATATCATGCTTAGTACAGGCCGATCTTTGATTGGGCGAGCGGGGGTGCTCATAGATGACCTTCCCCAATCGTACCTAAGTTCTCGAGCCGAGGTAACTTTAGTGATGACGGACACGTGGCCTTAGGTACGAGTCAGGGTTTTCTAAATTTCCCCAAAATAAAATATTTAGGTGGCGACTTTGTATCTGGCAAAGCAGTCCATGTTTGGCACTTCTTTATAAAAATCAGTTTTCCAAAACGATTTGCCAGATTTGGACTCTTTGGTGATTTATCGGTCTTACATCGCACATTGTAAGATTAGATTCAGAACTGTGGCATTTGAGTCCGAACTGTAGTAGCTCAGAGAACAAAACGAGATTTTCTCAGGAGTTCTCTCCGGGGGCGCGTCTACAATGTCCAAGACATGAAAGTCAATATCTTGCTGTCCTGGACCAACCTGAGTCTGAATCTACACAGTCCCCATCACCTCTCTGCTGGTATTGTCGTAGGCCCTTATCACTTGGGAAGTTGGCACAAAATCCGCAAGCTTCAACCCGATTGCATATGCCGTCCTCGACGGACACACGTTGATAGTGGATCCTGTGTCAACAAGAACTACTGGTATCCATTTCTCTCTACACTCCACAGAGATGTAGAGTGGTTTATTATGATTTGCGCCCTCAGGCGACAGTTCCTTGTTAGTGAAGGTCAACGTCGAGGAAGCTCCTCCCGGAAAAACCAATCCCACCAACTGCTCAAGTGTGGTATCGATCGAAAGTTTAGCCCTGTCCATTGCAGAAAGGACAGCTTGTCTGTGTACTCTTAAGGCCATAAGCAGTCCCCAGATAGAAATGTCTGCGCGGATTTTCTTAAGCTATTTCAGTACAGCCTCCTCCTCGAGCAGTCTTTCCTTCTGCCTCTCCGCTTCCTTGTTCTTTCCGGACGCCTCTGGTTGATCCAAATGTGGGGGCTTAAAATACCGCCCACTCCTGGTCATGTGGTCCAACTCTCCGATATACCAGGTATCATCCGGTTGGTTCTCCCCCCAATCTTTGTCTGTGTGGGCAAGACATAGATCGTCATCTTCCTACCACATGCCATCGGCAACCGACAGACACCTGTCCGGTTTCGTTACAACTGCTTCTGTGCGCACAGCACATTCCGTCCTCTCAGGGGCTTTGGCCTTTCTAGCCCTTTCCAGATCTTCGATCTTTTCCCACTCAAACTGCTTGATGCGACTGCTTTGTTGAGAATCTTCGTACTCAAACCATCGTATTACGAGCAAAATTCTTAACTGCGCCCTCGTGATTACTCGATTCCGGCCATTAAGGCCCTTTGTTAATGTCCCTGTTTCTGACGGTCCTTGTTATAGCTGAGGTTGTTCAATAACATACGGCTCGTCATTGAAACCACCCGATTACACCTTGACCCTTCGAGATCAAAACCGTTTGTGTTTGCGATCCGTCCGGATCCTATTCGTTAAAGAATTAAAGGTTGGCTACATCCTCTTCCAACTCCGCTAGGTCATCTAGCCCCTGATTAGGTCCATCCTCTCGAACTACACAGATCTCTGCCCCAACCGGTAGCTCTACTCTCGACTTAAACTGATCTGTTGCAGTAATATAACCACTCGAGTTTTACTCAAAGTTTACAGACCCCTCAGGCTCTGAATCCTCATTACCATCTGCCTCAGCAGTCAACCCAATTCTATCTTCGATAGTCACCACCACCAGTTCAGGTTGGGTTTGGGAGATGTCTAACATGCGCAAGTTAGTGCTGTCAGGAATGAACACCTCTGGCTTGGGTAGGTGGGAAGGGGTGATACATATGCTCAGGTCATAAGGAATGACCGAGGTTTGGATCAAGTTGATGCATTTGGGAGGTAGAGCTTGGTTATGTGGTGGGAGAGGGTTGGTTGTGACATTTAGCTTCTCTGGAGGCACGATCACCCTATTGTCAATGAGATCCTGAATCTCATGACACAATCGAAAGCACTGGTTGGTTTCGTGACCATACTGTTTGTGATAGGTGCAGTACTTCGCTGGGTTATGGGAAAGAGGAAGTTTTTCTGGTAAGGGTCGCAGCTCTAGGGGCTTCAAGTGCCCTTTCTTGATCAAAACCCCCAAAGCCTTGGACAAAGACATATATAGTGAGGTGAAGGTACTTTGGCCTCTGGTTGCATATCTAGCTGTTTGCGAGCTACTTCCAGACACACTAGTAAAGGGTGTAGCTGCAAGGGTTTTGGGAGGGGTGGTGGTGACCATTCCCACATCTGAGATTCTGCGGTGCGGCCTTTGCTTTGCTGCATTAATCT
Source organism: Camellia lanceoleosa (assembly GCA_025200525.1). NCBI lineage: Eukaryota > Viridiplantae > Streptophyta > Magnoliopsida > Ericales > Theaceae > Camellia > Camellia lanceoleosa. The sequence continues at coordinate 67,362,315 of CM045768.1, read as the reverse complement.
TTATGATTAAATGCCCTCTTGGGCTGCTCTCTTTCATGGTCAATCAGACCTTGTTTCATTGCGTCCTCGATCTATACCCCTATCTCATGTAAGTCTGCAAAGGTGGGTAGAGGGAGGACGATCATCTTCTGCATGAGCTTCGGCTGGAGGTTGTGCACAACCATCCGAATCTGATCCTTGTCAACGGGCCTAATGGTCATCATCGAGGCTTTAGCCCTCCATCAGGTCACAAAATCGGAGAAGCTCTCCTTTGGTTCTTGCCTGGTTGTCTCGAGATCACAAGTTATGACCTCGATCTATGTGTTGTAGGAGTATTGAGCTATAAAGGCCTCAGCCATCTCCTCTCAACTTCTCTTAACAAAATCCCCTAGCTTCGCGTACCAAATAGTTACTATACCCGACAGGGTCCGGCCAAACAGGGAAAGCTTCTGCAATCTAGTGAGGCCCATTGGCCTTAAGATGTCTAAAAACAGCCGCAGGTGCACCATAGGATCTCCAGACCCGTCAAAACGGTCAATGTACGGCATCTTAAACCGATCCGGCAGTGTCACGGCTGAGTCGATGTATCCATTATCTATGTTCGGAATAGATTTCACGCCTTGAGACTTCTTGAAAAGCTTTTCTAGCTTGCTCACTTTTAGTGCCATTGGATCCACCTCAAATTCAAACGGTAAATCCACTAGATTGGTGGGCGCTTTAGACAGTTGGGGTAGGATTGGGGGCAGAGCTGGCCTCGTTGGGACATCCGTATTTTCCTGGACATTTGCTGTCTCCCCTAGTGTTGGAACTCTAGGTGGGGGAGGAGGTGGGTGTGAAGGAGATACTCTGGTTTGCTACTGTAGCTTGGCAATTAACTCTACCTATTGGGCCACTACTTCTGCTTGACGTGCAGCCACTTCTGCCTGGCAGGCAGCATCCTGCTGCATGGCTTGCATACTCTCCTGGAGCTGACACATCATCTCTTCCATGCCTACCATATTGCGCTGATCTAACTGAACAACCGGTATATCTGTTTCTGCAGCAAAAACGGAAACCTCAAACAGATTACTCACTGACAGGGTAGATAAGGACCACTGATATGGCAACCGCTGTACTGATGCACTGCGCCTAACTGATCTCCGTCTAATAACCGGGGGTAATGAGTGGAACACTGGTTGTTCGTCTATCAGATCTTCGGATCGATTAAGTCTTCGACCTCTAACCTAGAGTGCTCGGGGAATATCTGCCTAGTCGGATGCAATTGTGCTAAACTATCTTGCAAAAAGATAAATAAAGCATAATAAGGAAACATACAACCTAAAAAAAAGAAAACGGACAGCATAACGGCTTAAATAAAGACAACACACAGTTGACATGACAACACACAGTTGGCACTTGTAAGCTAAATACACTGTTCTCAAACACTGTTTACTGTGCCCAAATTGCTGCCCCAGATTTGATACCCTCAGGTAAAACTGATTTCTGAATACTGATGCCCTCAGGCCTAATACCCAGACTTGCAAACTAATACACACAACCCTGTAGAGACACACTCTGACAGCAAATATCATGCAAGTAAGAGCCAAAACACCCCTATGGAGGGGTAGGGTTTCCCCGTCCTATTTTGTCAGGAACTAGGGTTTCACTACGCACACAACAGTTTCAAATAACCTACAATCGGGTATGCAACCTGTCCTAGTTTGGAATAGTCACTATGGATCCCAATATGCACTAGGTCGAATGGTCAAAAAGGGTGCCTCCGTAAAAACCGAGGCTTGTGTTCCCGTCGTGGCAGAGCCCGTAACCGCTCTACCTTATGGCACACAGCCTTCGACAAATCGTTCAGGAATAGCAGACGGCGAACACGGTGTCTTAGTAGCACCAATGCAAATGCAATACAAAGAAACACATAAGTGTAGTCAAAACAAGATATCATGAATTCGAGTCAAGTTCTCTAAGTTCCCAGCAGAGTCGCCAGAAACTGTATACCACCTGGAGAACTCCCAGCTCCGTATGCGAGGGCGCGAATCGTTTTGTTCTTTAGCTACAACAGTTCGGACCCAATGTCACGGTTTTTAATCAGATCTCACAAAGTGCAATGTAAGATTGATAAATCACCAAAGAGTTCAAATCCGGCAAATCGTTTTGGAAAACTGATTTTAATAAAGAAGTGTCAAACATAGACTGCTTTGCCAGATACAGAGTCGCCACCTAAATGTTTTATTTTGGGAAATTTAGGAAACCCTGACTCGTGCCTAAGGCCACGTGTCCGTCATCACCAAAGTTGCCTCAGCTCGGGAACTTGGGTACGACAGGGGAAGGTCATGCAATGAGCACCCCCGCTTGTCCGATCAAAGATCGGCCTTTACTAAGCATGATACGTTGCTTTTGAAAATACATGTGTTCTTATTCCGGTTATTAACCTAGAATTACTACGTGATGCGCACAGCATACAAGTATAGACTAGATCGCCTAAGTTGGAACAAAACATTACATGTTTGTTTGTTGGAAAACGGTTTAAAGTTTGCTACTCGCAAGTAGGCTAAGACGAGGATTTTGATGAATTGTTCCAATTCAAACAATCCAACCTTCATCCACAGGCATTCATGCAGTTATATCAGTTAAGCAGTTAGCCTCATGGCAAGCATGCTAAACATGGTAGCACTTACACACATGCAGTATGCTAAAGCGTAAACACTCACAGTGTACTCCAAGCCAAAACAGAGAACTAGTTAGAAATCATGCATGATCCTAGTTCATGCTAAGATAGCCAATGCAACACATGCAAAAATGCAACTAAAATAGGCTCGGCTATTCTAAGATGTCATGTGAAATGCAACTTGATAACATGCTGTTGAACACGTATTCAAGTAAATGTATTGAAATACAATACAGTTAGTACGATGTGCCGAGCCCGGTGCATGCAAAACAGATGAATGGATGCACATATGCAAGCATAAGGTATGCTAATCGAAACATGCCCTAAAACTAACCATCGTAAGCGGTTAAGTAAAAGGGAGAAAGAAATGGGAATTGGAAGACATGCATCACACACACGCACGCTTATTACAACAGTTGGCCCTCTTGACGGAGGGTCCGAATAAGAAGCTAACTAGCTAATCTAAGCTAATTAAACTAATTATTACATCACAAAACTAGCCAACTAACAAGCCAACTAATTAAGTTCAAAACAAAGCTAATTAACTAACAAGTTAACTAACTAGTTATTACAACACGAATAAGCAACTAAACGCATTAATTACTTAAATACAGAACCAAAGCATAAACTAGCTAAGGAAAGCATTAAAGAGAGGTCCCCGGGATAAGGAGTGCATGCATGCTCGGTTGCCTCGTTCAGAAATCCGTCGCGATGCCCCAACTTACCTCTGTTTGCAATTGTTCTCAGAACCTTGCACCAAGCTCCAGAAAGCTTCTAACTCACCTTGGGGACCTGTGGGAGGTCTGCCAACCACCTAGGGGTGTTTCCAGCTACTGGTCGACCACTTTCTATTGCTGCAGACCAGAAAAAGTGGTCGGCCAGCTAGTTTTTCTAGTTGGCCGACCAGTTTTTGCTGCACTTCTCCAATTTGCCATAATAGAGAGCAAGAAAGGGCATGACTTAGACCAAAATGGATAGACCTCAGTTATACCCAAATCAGTGGCCATAAAGCTAAAACTAAGGCATGAACTACAAAGTAAATGCATACACAATGCAAAGGCCCATTGACCGGGCATAAGAGCACAACTCTCAATAGTGCTCAAAGAGTGACAAATGTGGAAGTGTAACAACACTAAGTGCACTGAAATAAGGTATGAAATGATGCCAAATCACCCAAACAATACATGTATAGCATGCAAAGGTCCTTAAGCATTAGAGCTAGCAAAGAGGACTACAAAGGGGACATGCAATACATGGCACAAATGCATGAACCAATCATGGACAGAGCTCAAAAAAGTCTAAACAAAGACCAAAATATGCTGAGATGGAGGCTCAAATGTCTAGGCATGCAAGCATATACACTAGGCCATAAACAAGGCAACAATGCATAACACTCAAAGGCACTTAAAGAGTGAATGAAGTGGGAACATGGAAATACTACATGCTCTGAAATGTCATGGTAAATGATGCCAAATCATGTACACAACACAAATGAAGCATGCTATGGTACCCAAAGCTTGAAGCTAGCATAGGCATTTGCACTACAGCTATGCAAAACATGAAGCATATGGAAAAGGCAACCCAAAACAGTCCTAGAACATGTCAAATTGAGTCTAAAACATGTATGGAAGGAAGCCAAAATAAGCTAGCATGAAGGGCAAAGGTATGATGTGTGCAAGGCAAATAAGCTGGATTACACTACACCTATCAAGACCAAGCATGAGATGGCTTCGCCGACAAAAATTAGAGTTATATCATGGCAAAATAACCCCAAAAACACATTGAAATGATAGCTCGCAAGCTTAGGCATGAAGGCATACGCAATGATTCATGTTTAAGACATAAAGGGCAAACCCTCCAACACATAGAAAGAGTGAAAGATGTGAATACATGAACATGAAACATGCACTGAAATCACATAACAAATGATGCCAAATCATTCAAATAGCCCAAGTAATACATGCTAGTGGACTTGATACACAAAGCTAACAAGCTAGAATGCATTATAGCTATATAAAGCATGGAATGCATGACCAAAACAACACAAACTAGAGCTAGAGCATGCTAAAACATGGACAAAAGCTTCTTAGAGTTAAGCCAAAATCATTTTAGAATGATGGTCTAAAGCATGATACACATTAGGCTAATTTGTGGGATTGCATTACAAGTGCATGGAGCATGCATGGGGCTATCAAACCAAACCTTAACAGAGGTATATCATAGCAAAACAACACCAAGAACATGCTGAGATGGACTCGAAACAAGCTAGAAAGACATGCTACTTCAAGAAGCACACAAAGCTAGTTTGCAAGATTTACACTACAAGTGTACAAGGCATGCAAGGAATGACAAAACCAAGTCAATACAGTGGTATGCCATGCTGAAATAAGGCCTAAAATAAGCTGAGATGTGGCCAACACAAGCTTAACAAACATGCTCAAACATGAGGCATTCAAAGCAAGCATTCAAGAACACAAGGAGAGGGGATGACCCTCTCCCATTTGGGACCTCAAAACACCATTTCCACCACTGAAATTCCTCTGAGTTTCAGTGGTGAGAAGGCCAAAACAAGGTGGTCCCAATAACTTAAAAGGAAGGCACAAGAACAAGGCTAAACAAGGCCTAAGAGGGGGTAGACCACCCCCAACACAAAAGTGACCTTAAACAAACATTATAAACATACAAAATTAGAACTTTTTGTAGTAGAAAGTCAAGCCTAAATAAGCATGCAAAGAGGTCCAAAAGCTTAAGCAAAAACCAAGGTTTAAGGGGTTAAAGGCTCACCCTTGTAGAACCACTTTGAAGCTACAACTCCAGCAACTTTTTTGAGCTCAAACCAAACCAAAAACACCAAAACCAGCTTCTAAGAGCCTTAGCAACAAAAGGATGGTGTTTGAGTGTGTGTTTGTGTGTTAAAGTATAAAGAATAAGCACTTTAAGGCACAAAAATGAGACCAAGAGAGAGATATAGAGATATATGTGTATCTATAGCTCAAGCACAAAAATCTGAACTTGGAGGAGGAGGAGGGAGGTTCTTTTATATAGAGAACAAGCAACAAGCTTGTTGGACAAGCTTTTGGCCTAAAGCCATCCCTCCATACACGTGTATGGAGGACGGCTTTTGTGCCTTCCAGCTGTAACAGCTGGCCTAAAAATATCTCCAAAAAGGTGATGGAAAACTGCCGACCACTTGAAGTGGTCGGCCAGCTACTTCTACTGGTTGGCCGACAAGTGGAAGTGGTCGGCCAAGGCAAAAAGTAGTCGGCCATGGGGGGGAGATGGTCTGCAGCCTGAAAGCAAGGCAATGGTGTAGTGGCCGACCAAAAAAGGTGGTCCAAAGACCAAGAAAGCCAGTTGGCCAACCAGAAAACTGGCTGGTGGGAAGAAAAGTGGTCTCCAAGGGAAAGAACTGGTCTTTCACCTCTAATCCACCCTCCAAGCAAGGAAAACAAGGTTTGTGCCAAAGACAAACCAAAAAGGATGCAAGACAAGAGTCCAGGAGGCAAAGCACGTAGCCGAGAGCCTCAAAAACTAGTCTATGAGCACCAAAAGTGGTCTCCCAGACCACAGTGGCCCTCTAGGCCAAGGCAACGAGGTGTGGTTCAAAAACCACGCCAAACGGAGAACATTAAGCGGTCCCGAGACAATGCGCACGACCGAAGGCTCCAAAAATCAAAAACTAATCTCCAAGCGGGAAAAGTGGTCTACGACCACAAAAGGATGCTCCACAGACCACCCCCCTCCCTTCAGGGATAAGAAAACAAGGTTCGGTCCACAAACCGAGCCAAAACACAAAGAGTTCAGAGGCTCGGAGGCAAGGCACTCGGCCGAAAACTCTGGAAACTCGAAACGAGCACACTATCACCGAGCGCTCAATCGATGATGTCTGAGTCTTAAGGTCGGTCAAAAATGGGGTGTCTACAAGTGCACCACAAAAAATAGAAGGAACTGGCGATAGAACCTAAGATACAAGGCAATGATAGAAATTAATACAACATTAAGATGTTTATATTGGATAGCTTGATATACTGTGTTGGGCCCATTTCTTTTCAGCTTATGTTTTTGGCACTACTGGTGATCTAACAATTTGTGTTGGGTATGCGTGTTTATTTGAACGTACTAGTGAAGATTACGGCTGCTGGATGACTAATCTATGAAAACATTGAGTTAAACTATTGTGTAGTTGATACAAATATTGGTAAAAATAGTGACAACTTGTTCAAATCAAAGACATATTTGAAGGAAAATAATATATATATATATATATATATATATATGATATACAAGGAAGAATAAAATGTAAGCCTTGTCAAGTGAAACTAACCTTCCAGCCTCAGGATTGTATCCAATGACATAATAAGTCAGAGATGTCCAAACTAGAGCTAGCAACATTGAAAAAGGAACCTTGAGAATGGTGGTTGGGATAGCATATATCTAAAACTTCAATTCATTTCATACTTGCATTAAATAAAATTTAATAACAGGTATTTGCCGATGGAATTCTTTCAAATTCTAAATATTTAATATAACGGTTATCTTTAAAAAAAATTAAATTAAGTTGTTGAATTTATATTAAAAATGCAATGATGTGGATAGCATCATGCTAAATTTGACATAATGATAGCACACTGAAATGGGTAATTTTCTAGGCATTTTTTCCCTAAACAGAGACTGTAAATGAGTAATTTTCTGGGCATATGGAATTTTTCTGGGCATATTGAAATGGGTAATTTTTTCATTTTACTCGATCTGCTCTGATAGCAGGAAAAACTCGACTCAAATGAGCCAAATACTTGTGTTAGGCATCTCCAACATACTCAAAATTTTACTTTACAATAAAAAAAGAATTTATTCCCTAAACAGAGAATAAGAGAAAGTGAAACAAGGGGGCCAACCATTATCAAAAGGCTTACATAGAGTAAACAGAATTAAATAAGAATGCAAATAAGAATCAAAATCTACCAAAATGAAAAGGAGAAAGGGAAAATCTACCAAAATCTGTAAAACAAGAAAACTAAAACAAACAAAAAAACAAACAAACAAAAAAAAAAACAGAACTCACAAAGTTGTTATCAAAACATCAGCGAGCGGAGAAGATGCGACGGCGATCGGCAAGGCTACTAGCGGCGGTGGCGGCGACCAGCAAGGCTACTAGAGGTGACAATGGTGGCGATCGGCGTAATGGAAGAGCAAGAGATGAGTGTGGCATAGTGGAGGAGCAAGAGATGAGTGTGAGACATATGTTGAATACGATGAGATGAGGGGTGGGTGTGTTAGGGTTTAATTTGGGAATTGATTGTGTGTGTGTGAGAGTAGTAAAATAAATATATATAATCACACTTATTTAAAACATGTGATTAAAAAAAATATTATCTCACTCATTAAATTAAATGTGATTAAAAAATCATTTTAGTTTTTTTAATCACACTTCTAATAAAAGTGAGATATTTTTAATTTTTCTTATATAATCTTTAATCACATGTTAATTAGAAGGTGTGATTAAAAAATATATATATAATCACACTTAATTGAAAAGTGACATAAAAATAAATATTATCACACTTAATGAAATCAAGTGTGATTAAAATATCAATCTATTTTTTTTTATCACATTTCCAATAAAAGTGAGATATTTTCATTTGTCAAAGTGTGATCTTTAACTATTTTTGTAGTAGTGGATGTTTCATTTCCTCTTCTCTTTCCTAAGTGGCTTCTTTCCCGCAATGTTCATGCCATTCAACTTTTACCATTGGTATTGCCTTGTTCCGCAATTGTTTCACTTGTCGATCCAAAATCTGTGTCGGTTTCTCTTCATAGATCAAGTTGTCATCTAAAGCAATCTGATGGTAATCTATAATATGGGACGGATCTTGGAGGTAACCCCGTAACATGGATACATGAAAAACATTATTTATTTGGTCTATACTCGGTGGAAGGGCAACCCGATAAGCCACTGGACCCACTCTTTCCAGAATTTGAAATGGACCAACGTACCGGTGTGCTAATTTCCCTTTCTTGCCAAATCTAGTGTGCCCTTTCATCGGAATGACTTTCACGAAAACATAATTACCAACCTCAAATTCCAAATCTCTTCGTCAGTGATCCGCATAAATCTTTTGCCTACTTTGGGCGGTTTTCAATCTTTGCTGAATGATTTTAATCTTCCCCGTCGTCAATTGTACAATTTCAGGTCCAAACAATGATCTATCACCAACTTCAGTCCAACACACTGGAGAGCGACATTTCCTTCCGTACAAAGCTTCATATGGTGCCATTCCTATGCTTGAGTGGAAACTATTGTTGTATGCAAACTCTGCCAGTGGTAGGTAAGTTTCCCAACTCCCCTGAAAGTCCAAGACACACATCCAAAGCATATCCTCTAATGTTTGTATTGTTCTCTCTGATTGACCATCAATTTGGGGATGGAATGCCGTACTGAATTTTAATTCTGTTCCCATAGCATCCTATAAACTTTGCCAAAACCTAGATGCAAATTTCGAATCTCTATTGGATACAATTGAAACTGGAACACCATGTAGCCACACAATTTCATTCATATACACAGTAGCAAGTTTATCCGCATTATATTGAGTTTTTAAGGCCAAGAAATGGGCAAATTTAATTAATCTATAAACAATAACCCATATGGAATTCATACCTCGGGGTGTTCGGGGTAAGCTAACAATAAAATCCATAGTCAGATGTTCCCATTTCTACTCCGGGATTGGGAGGGGTTGAAGTAAACCCGCCGGTCGTTGGTGCTCTGCTTTTACTTGCTGACATTGCAAACATTTCGAAACAAATTCTACAATTTCCTTCTTCATACTTGGCCACCAAAAATTTTGCTTCAGGTCTTGGTACATTTTAGTATTGTCGGGATGCAGTGAAAACTTAGACTTATGTGCTTTCTCCATAATCTTTCTCTTAATTTCTGGAACATTCGGAATACACAATCTATCTTTAAATTTCAACACTGAACTTTCAAGAATGAACTCGGGCCTTGGCTTTGTTTCTATTTCATCACAAATTTTCTTTAGGAACTCATCTTCCATTTGTTTTTGTTTGATTTCTTCAATAAGTGCCAGTTGAGCTGACATTGCTGCTAATACTGCATCTTGACCATGTAGCACGATTTCCATATCCATTCTTTCCAGTTCAAATAACAACTCTTTTTGCCCTATGAGTAGGCTTGCCAAGTTCCCCATAACTTTTCTACTAAGAGCATCTGCAACTGTATTAGCTTTGCTGGCGTGATAGTGGATTTGCAGGTCATAATCTTTGATAAGCTCTAACCATCGTCTTTGTCTCATGTTTAACTCTTTTTGGGTAAAAAAGTGCTTTAAGCTCTTATGGTCGGCATAAACCTTACATGTGGTACCATACAAATAATGTCGCCATATCTTCAAAGCAAACACCACAACGGCTAACTCTAAGTCGTGTGTGGGATAATTCTTTTCATGAGGCTTGAGTTAGCAAGAAACATAGGCAATGACCCTTCCATTCCATATGAGTACACAGCCCAATCCCTTGTAAGAAGCGCCACTGTAGATAACAAACCCCTCGGTACCAGTTGGTAGAGCAAGAACTGGTGCTGCAATTAACCTTGTTTTCAACTCTTGGAAAGCAGATTCTCTTTGTTCAGTCCACTCAAATGGAACACCCTTTTGGGTCAATTGGGTAAGCAACACTGCTATCTTGGAAAAGTCTCTAACAAACCTCTAATAGTATCCTGCTAGACCCAAGAAGCTACGAACTTCTGTCACATTCGTCGGAGTGGGCCAATTCACTATGGCTTCTATCTTGTGTGGATCAACAGAGACACACTCCATATTAATGACATGCCCCAAGAATATCACTTCATGCAACCAAAATTCACACTTCTTCAATTTCACCTATAATTTCTTCTCTCTCAACGTTTAAAGAATTACTTGTAAATGGTTCTCATGAGCTTCCATGGTTTTCGAATAAATGAGTATGTCGTCAATATACACAACCACAAAGTCATCCAAATAAGGTTTAAAAACATGGTTCATCAAATCCATAAAGGCCGCTGGTGCATTAGTAACCCCAAATGGCATAACCGAAAACTCATAATGCTTGTATCTGGTTAGGAAGGCAGTCTTTTCAATGTCTTCATCTTTCACCTTTAATTGATGATACCCGGACCTCAAATTTATCTTTGAAAAGACTTACGCACCTTGTAGTTGATCAAATAAATCATCAATTCTAGGCAAGGGATACTTATTCTTTACAGTTACTTTATTGAGCTCCTTATAGTTAACACATAACCGCAGCGTCCGGTCTTTCTTCTTTACGAAAAGAATCGGTGCGCCCCAAGGAGAGGTACTCGGGCGAATGAACCCTTTATCTAGCAAGTCTTGCAGCTGTGCCTTCAATTCCTTCAATTCAGCCGGTGACATTCTATACAGAGTTTTTGAAATTGGACGAGTTCCCGGCAGTAGATTAATTACAAATTCAATTTCACAGTCCACTAGCTCTCCTGGCAACGCTTCCGAAAAAACATCCGGGAATTCACGAACAATTGGAATATTATCAACACACACATCTGTTGGTTGTCTATTCAAAATACTATACAAATACCCCTGACAACCCTTTTGCAACAGCTTACACACTTTCATAGCCGAGATTAAGTACGGCGGTAGAATTACCCCATGTCTCGTAAAAATAAATTCAGATTGTCCCGGAGGGTGAAAAATGACTTGCTTAGACATACACTCAATAGTCACATGGTATTTACTTAGTCAATCCATTCCTAATATTATATCAAAATAATCCATATCAAGAGGCAACAGGTCAACAAATAATTGAACATCCCCAATCAAGATCTCACATGCAAGATAAACAGACGTACATAACATGGAGCCCCCTAATGGTAAAGAAACACATAACATAAGGCAACGATTCCTTAGGTCTATTCAAATTACTAGCAAAGGTTTCTGACACAAAATAATGGGTAGATCTTGAATCAAATAATACATGAGCAAAGTGACCATCGATAAAGAATGTACCTGATACTACAACCTCTGTATTTTGCACATCACTAGGAATAAGGGCAAACACTCATCCCTATCTCACATCTTTCTGGTCTCAGTAGCTTTGGCAGCAGTCTTTGTTGCTGTTGGAGCTGGAGTTGAACCGGCTGAACTTGTAGTAGTTCTATTCCCATTCTGTCTGTCTCTCTGAGGGCAATCTCATACTAAATGTCCCATCTTTCCACATTTGAAACAAGCCCTAGTTACTCGATAACATGTCCCACGATGTCTCCTCCTACAGTCCGGACAAACTAGTGAATTCTCTAGTAAAGGCAGAAGTACTAGAGGTGCCCAAGTTCGGTTTCTTGTTCTGCGATGCCACCGGTCCCCTTGGTGCTTGTGCATTCTGTCTTTTTCCCTTCCACTCAGAGATCCGATTTTGAGCAGCTATATTCTCTTCAGCTACTATCGTCTTTCCAACATATCAACATAAGTAGGCAATTTCAAAACATTAATCCGATCCAAGATAGCATTCTAGAGTCCTCCTTCAAATTTTCTTACTTTCTTGTAGTCCATATCTACCATGTGTGGTGCGAAACGAGCTAACTTTGAAAATTGTTCTTCATACTTTGCTACTGTCTTGTTCCCTTGCCTTAAAGTCTCAAATTCTATCACTTTCTTATCCCGCATACACTGTGGGAAATACTTATCATAGAAAAGCTCCAAAAATCAAGCCCAGGTCAACCCTTGATGTTCATTTCGAGTGAGCATCCACCACCTCTGTGCTTTATCCTCAAGAGTAAAAGCTACAAGTTATACTTTTTGTGCCTTGGTACAAGAAAAGACTTCAAACAGCTTCTCTATACCTAGTACCCATGCCTCGGCTTTCATTGGTTCAATGCCCCTCTTAAACGACGGCGGCTTCATCTTCTTGAACTCTTTTATCAGTGTAATGGTTCGGTCCTCGGCTTGATGGTCTTGCACCACTGGTGGTGGCATAGGCACTGGTGACGGTGGTGGTTACTGTTGTTGTTCCTGTTGTTGTCTCATAGTTTCTGCCATGTTCGCAATCATCCTTTTCCAACAGATCAAGCCTTATGAAGGTAGAGTCTTCCATATCATCCATTCTTGTCCTCACCATGATCTACATATCAAAGGATTATAATACACACAAAAAGAGACACAAGTGTATACAGACAATGATCATTGGTCATGTTTCATAGGAAATTCACAATGGAGAGAAACATCATGCATGTAGCCCAAGTTTTTGCTAAACTCCTTATAGCTCAATGGGCACGTGTGTGAGATATTTACTCGTGCTCTGATACCAACTGTCACGACCTAGACCTGCCCCCAAAAGTTTAGGTCATGACCGGCCCATACAATGGCCTCAAAACAACATCAAATAATATAATTTATTCAATAATGAGGCCTAAAGCAGAAGCAATTAAATAATAGAACGTCCCTTGAGCAATGTCTATATGCCAGGATCATTACATATCTCGTACACAAAGAAGTTCACATGCACCATTCAAATAAAAATACAATCCAAGCATGTGTATGTACAAGTAGTTAAGAACCTCAAAAGTTACATAATCACAAAATGTGTAACAAAAGCCACCAAGAACTTAACAAAAATGTGGCATTAAGCTCCTTAAGAGACAAAAGACTCCAATGTAGGACTTAAGAAAAATGTCCACAAAAGGCTCCTGAAGCTGACCTAAGGCTACCCTCCAAATTGACCACCTATAAAACATACATGAATACGGAATAAGCCAGGCTCAATAAATAATAATAATGTATGAAGGCATGTAAATAAGCAAGTGTCTTGAAGAATATGCACGTATTGCATGTATATCTTTTTTATCAACACATTTCGGAACGGCCTCAGGCTCAATAATAACAGAACGGCCTTAGGCCCAATACTAACAGAATGGCCTCAAACCCAATAATAACAGAACGGCCTCGGGCCCAATGATAACAGAATGGTCTCGGGCCCATTTCATATGTCATTGCAGTCAAGTATTCAACCAGTTTAACCAAAACACAAGTTGTTTAGTAACCTACACATGGCACACACACAACTTAATAAATATTTAGTTCTTTTCTGAGCTTCTATAATGAATTTTAATCCATTCCATTCGTTCTTTCATTTTCTTTTGTGGTTGTACAATTCATATGCACATGAGAATAGTTGGAAACCATGTAATTGGAGGCCTGGAAGTCAAAAGAAGGAAAGAAAACAAAACTGAAAAAATCAGCCCTGTTGGCTGCTCGTGCGGTGGTCTTGGCCACACGTGCAGTGGCCTGGCCACTCGTGCGGTGGCCTTGGCCGCACGTGCGGGCAAACTTCAAAATCGAAATTGTCCAAAACAAGGTTGGTTGCTCGTGGGGTAGACCCGGCCGCACGAGCAGTCTGGGTTAAAATTTTCATTCTGAAAATTTATCAATTTCTCAAGCTTTCCATATGCACTTCCAAGGCTCAATCCAAGCAATTTCACTTCAAAAACATGATACATGAGCATAGTAAACATGAAACCTAAACTCAAGTAGACCACAACTTATTTTAATTTGGCATATACAACTCTAATTTCTATATTGCCTTCATGCTCTTCAAATTTTCATGATATAGATATATATACATATACATATACAAATACAAACATATATACATGAGTCTAAAGCACGCCAAAAACTAAAGATAACAAGGCAATGGCTCACAATCTAACTCAAGACAACCCAAAACACAAGAATCTAACCAACTCCAAAGAGTACATGCTCAATTTCATGGAATACATTCAAACAAGCCATAACTCATAAACCCTAATTTCATCTTAGGTCTTGATTCTCATTAATTGAAGAGACATTCTAAGTAGTTGAGTTGATTATCACTTACCTTGAGCTAGATCCATGGTTTCCCCTTCAATTCCCAAGTTCTAATCTCCTAGATTGAATTCTCTCATCTTCCTCTCTTTTCCTCTTCTTTTCTCTCTAGAAGCTCTCCAACAAAATATCCTGAGGCTAAGTTTTAGTTCTTTTCACAAGGCTCAAGCACATATCCTATATCACTTAGCGTGTTAAGTCAAAATAAGGGTAATTACAAGTTTAGCTTAAATAAATCAAATTAATTCGTTACGAATCAAATTTTTACAAAACTTTATATTATGTCCTAAAAATCATGTTAATCATAACTGTAAAGTCTATTTCGATTTATCGCGCCTCTAAGGCCTTCAATTTCTAGCCAGAAAGTCACAATTTTAACAGATTTTCTCATAACCGACAAATACAAATTTATAAACATAGAATTAACACATTCGAACATGGAATTTCACATCAAACACATAAACACACATATAATGAAAAAATTTAAGCATATGAGGGTCGAATTATTACAAGAGTAGTAACGATTTTTTTTTTTTTTTTTTGTTAATTCTATTAAATAAAACAATTTTAAAATGAAATATTTACAATTTTTTAAACTACATAAAATAATTCATATTATAAGTAAATTTTAAAAGGTATATTTATAATTTATCCTTAAATTAATGTCGTTATGTGAGTTTGGAAATTGTTTTTTAGCAATGATAAGGATAGAAAAATTTTACCAAATATCATATCGTGGTGGCACACTCATATGCGGTTGACACCTATATAAATGTTTAGTGGGAGATTTTGGGGGTTTTTTTTTTGTGATTTATCAATTTTTTTACCAAAAAAAATAAAAAAGTGTAAAAAATAAAAAAATAAAAAGAATGGGTTTTTTTTTTTTTTTTGAAGGTTCCCAAATAAGACTTTAGTGTTAGTTGTATACTAAAACTTTAAATTAAGACTCTTTAAAAAAATAATAGACACTCAGTGTCAGAGATTTATTTCTAAATCTATTAGGTCAATAGGCCTAAGCTTATAATTTTTTTGAATCAAAACGACATGTTATCTGCTCAAAAGCTTAACCATCTATATGTTTGTTCAAAAGTCACTCATCTATTCTAATGTATCTAATTTATACACGTGTTACCTATCTGTCCAACTCTCTATTCAAATGTGTATATGTGTCATCTATCTTACCTATATGTCCAACTCACTACCAGTAACAATCGTCGACTTTTCAACCAATTTTTCAACAACTTTTCAACTTGTGTCCTCATCACCAAAAGAGATTAAATCCTAGACTTAGGTCTCATTTGACAACATTATAAATAAGTTGCGTATTGATTTATTGGCTTATTTGAGTTAAATCACCTTTCTATTTTTGTACACGTATTTCTGTAATAAGTAAAAAACAAAATTCAGCATATAAGTCATACCCCCATAGGAATGAACTTTTCACCAATTAACTCAAAAATAATTAAATGGTAGCAACAAAACAAAAAATTATATTAAAAAAACATGATAAGAAATAGTACATAAAGAAAAGAATTAACAAACATGGAGTTTTTTTTTTTGAATATTCTAAAAAAAAAAAACAATATAGAGAATTGACCCACTTTTCAAACTATTTGAGAAACTAACCCACTTTTGAAATCGCATTTTCAACATGCAATTTTAATTTGAAATCGCGTATTCAAAATGCAATTTCAGGTCAACATGGATTACGATGCGCTGATGTGGCAAGTTGAAATCGCATATTGAAAATGTGATTTCAAGTTGACATGGCTTCTGTTGCGCTGGAGTGGCAAATTGAAATTGCATTTTCAACATGCAATTTCAATATAAACTCGCATTTTGAAAATGTAATTTTAAGTTGCGCAATTATAAAACGCATTTTGAAAATGAAATTTGAAATTCAAATTTAGCAATTACTTGGCAGATTGAAAATCCTTTCGTTTCAACATTTTTTTCCCCTTCTTATATATTGAAGTGAATTTTTGAAAAAAGATAAGGACTCCCTTAACGTAATATAGTAAACGCTATAATTTTAATACAATTACATTAAGTTTCCTTATTTTAATTTGTATCATACTTAATTTTCATTAATAATTTTTTTAGTTATATAGATGAAAAAATAATATTGTCATCATTTTTAAATAAAATTGTTTATTTTACGTTATTTATTTTGTACTTACACTCACAATTTGACATTGATACGAATTCAATGTTATCAATGAAGTCACATGTTGAGAATATGATTTCAGAGTTTGAGGTAGAACTACGTTAAATCACTATCATAAAGATTCAATTTCACACAAAACTACTACAAAGTGTACTTTGTAATCAATGAAGCAAGTCACGAGTAACAATTGAAAAGCAACAAGTTAGCTTTGCAAACAATGTACTTTAAAGTCACTAGAGTAAGTCAGAGAGATGTCCTGAAATTGCATGTTAAAAATGCAATTTCAAATGAAGTTTCATTTTGAACATGTAATTTCAAGGGTCACTCAACATTATCACTGTTACAACATAAAAATAATAAAAAGGAAAAATTATAGTATAATGGGACATAAAAATAATTACAAAAACATAATTTTTGTCCAAACCCACGTGGTTTCATGACAACTTTTCCAAACCCAAGCAATTTTGAAAGAAAATAAAAAATTAATAAAATGATGTGGATTCAATTCACACTAAATTCTAAAAATCATAATTTAATTTTCTCTATTTTTGTTGAAATGAAATTAATTACACATTCCTTTGCATTTCTGTCTTTTCTCTTGATATACAGGCCATTAATATAAACAAAAAAAATTGAAGCATGTGCTATAGACAACATAACTAATATTGAAATACATAAACTCATAGTGGGAACACATAACATTACACACCTACAATAATACTACATAATGAATAGCCTATCAAAAAATATATAATAATAATAATGAATAACCTAACATAATTTATTACAAACATGTAGCCCTAATCCATGCTTAAGTCAGGAATTTCAAAGTCAGAGTAATCTGAAAGCTCAGGGTCAGAGAAAAGTACATGATCTTCCATGATTGCCTTGATAGAATTTGCAGGGCTTGATCCATTTCTTTTGGATACTTCTTTTGCCTCCTCTATACGGGAATGCCTATTGAGACGACAAGTCATCTGATCAATCTCACTTTGCAAACGACATGAGACTTCAGACTCGCTGACCGAGAGATGTAGTTGTTACATGTCAACAGAATGTGCTTTTGTCACTTTCAAACAAAAAAAAACGACAATGGTGTTCACATTTGACTCATTCTGCAAACAAGACAGTTGGAATTTCCATATATCTAGCCATGTATTTATTTTTGAAAAGATTACAATTGTAATCCCGCAAAGGTTCTAAATTATATAGCGAGAACCCATCCGTGTAGAAATGTTGATCTCCAAAAGAATCAATGTAGCCACCTGCATAATCTAGATTGGGTGATTGTTTACGAGAACTATTTACATCTATATTGTCACATCCGCAACCCGCCCTTAAAGGTTAAAGAGGTGACCGGCCAGTAGTCTTAGATTACTAAAGACCTCTTTGATCAAATCTGAAAATATTTATTTAATATTATGGTCTAAAATGAAAGCAAAACAAAAATATCATCGTCCATTGAACAGTGCATTTATGATATAACAAACACATATTTATAGTTACATACACACATTAAATATATTACATCAAAAGCAAGCATTCATATTACCAAAATTCTAAATTTAATGATTACACAAAACTATTTTCCAAAGGAGGCAATAAGGGCCTCGGCTCGGGTGGCATTTCCAAAGGCTTCACAAAAGTTGTTGAAAGCAAAACTCTAAGCTTGATCTCCCAAATGCTCACCTACATATATATAAGGGAAGGGGGTGAGCTAAAGCCTAATGAGTAGTAATAAAGTAAGGCGGTAAATGAATGAACACCAACAAGCTTTATTAAAACCAAGCATATGAATATTTTGAACATAATATAGCTTTTCAAGTAAAACAAAATTGTCTCATGACTAGGGATGGCAATTTGAACCTGGCCCAATGGGGACTTAGTCCTCCGACCCCGATTAGAATGGTTTTTTCTCGAAAAATATCCCCAACGGGCCAGGGATGGTATTTGAAAATAAATCCCTGACAATTTTTGGGTTGGGGATGGTCATACGTTCCCTAGCCCCGGCCACGGCTCGTCTCCATCCTTATCCCCGTCCCCGTCCCCGTCTCCGTCACCGTCCCCATCCTCGTTTTCTTGAACTGAAATTACTATTATACCCCTCTATCCATTCATATATATACCCATCTTACTCCTATTATCTCTCTCTCTCTTCTCTTCTCTTCTCTTTGCAGCGACATCGTCGCCTCCTTCTCCGCACCACCACTACTGCCACAATGCCAGAGTCGCCATCTACCTCGCACATCTCCTCCTCCTTAGCGCCACCGCTACTGTCCATGACGTCGAAGTTGTCGTCCACCTCACACCACCACTTTACCTCTGTCGACTCTATCATCCGCTCCACCTCCGTCACCGCCCTCTCTCTCTTCTTGTCACCGTCACCTCCTTCATTCCCTCCTCTCATCTTTGCCGTCCTCCTCCGTCGTTCGTTGCGCCACATCCTCTGTACTCTCCTCTCATCTTAGATCTATTTAATGACAAATAGAGATCTCAAATCTCAGTCAGATCTCATGTATGTGTGTATGTATACATGTATGTGTGTGTGTCTCACTATCTGTCTTTATTTATTTTTTTTGGGTAGTTGATCTCAGATCTGAGACAAATCTCTTCTTTTCTTTTTTTTTTTTGCATTGATATTTAGGATATGGTTGTTGATATTGATTTTGATGTTGTTGTTGTTGATGTTGTTGATGTTGATGAAAATGAAACAGATCGGGGATGATGTTGTTGTTGATGATTTTGTTGTTTTTGTACGGGGATTTTTAGGGGTCGGGGAAACCCAATCCCCATTAGGGGACAGGAGGGGTGATGGGTTCCCCTCGGGGAATCGGGGGCGGGGATGGAAAATTTTGTACTTTCAAGGATCGGGGACATGGAGTGTAATCCCCAACCCACCCCGTTGTCATTCCTACTTGTGACATAGACATTGCGATGACCATTCTCAAGGCATTTCAAATTAAGAGTCAAGAGACCACAATCAGTGGCAGAGTTCAGTTAGTAAGAGGTTATTGGCATGATTCCCAATAACAAACAAGTTCTCGAGATGTCATCGCATTACATGATACAAAAATATATGATGTTCATTCATGGCAAAACATAATAAACTTGTAAACATAATCAAGTTTGGTATTGAAAACATAATTTGACAACATAGCGTTACTAAATTACTACTCACAAATGGCTCCGGAGCGAGGGTGTAACTTCTTCAAAGCTTAACCTACACAAAACAAGAACAAGCATTGAAATTCAATTCAACTTGCAAGTCTTAATCTTAATTCAAGTGTTCTAATCATGTCTATTGTTTTCTAATCTTCTTTTCTAAATTGTTCAAGGCTTGGCTATGACTTAATTTGTATGCCTCTAGATTAGTGAAAATGTTCTAAGTGACTTAATGTCTTCTTAGTTCTTATTCACATTGATTAATCCCTTAAACTCAAGTGTTGATTGTGGCATTAAAGTACCTAGATTATTTGTATAAACATGACAAATTGAGTGCCTAAACTTGGTTAGATGTTTCTCTAATTTTTCTTAAGTGTTTAATGCTAATCTTTTCTACATGTGAATCACGTACAAAGCATGTGCCAAAGATGTGCTTTGGATCGCCCTAAATGTTCATGACTTATATTAATGTTTCCTAATCTTTCTAAGCTCAATTTAAGTATTAATCATGTGCTAAATATGCATATTGAAAAGCCTTAGGTATCCTACAACAATTTCATATGTTTTTCATTGAAAATATCATGTTTACATATTTAAGGTTTAAGGAAATAGCAAGAAATGAAAAAAAACTAAGTTAGGAGAGGAATTAACTTGAAATTGTTAGAGAGAAAATGAGGAGCCTTCACTAATTTGAGCATATCTATCTATGTACTTAGAATTTGGATGTAAGACTACCACCATTGGAAACTATACTTCTAGGGCTTGAATTTAAGCTCAAGAATCACTTAAAATCGAGTCCGAATGAGAGAGAGATATGACTATTTGAAGTTGCCTGAAATAGGGTAATCTACAAATCCAAACCGCACGTGCAGTTCTAGGCTTCCAGCAACAGGTCTAAAACTCTGCTTGTTCTAAAATGGTGTCTTTGCATGTTCTTGGGCTAAGGCTCATTGAAACTCAACATAAACTTTATAAATTCATTGATAAACATGGGAAAAAGATTATTTTCTAAATCAAAAGTATCAAAACTTGGTTTAATTCAAGAATCAAACTTTTGAAATTTAACAAAAATTGATAAAAATCTATTTTTTTATACAAAACCTGACTTTTCTTTCTTTCTTAACCATGATTTCAGCCACCAAATGTGATACCCCTGTTCCGTAATATGCTAATTGGTCCCTAATGCGTATGTGATTATATGTTTTGATATGATTTTTGTGTGCCATTATGTGAATATATGCGATTTTGGAATTCTACCTGTTCACCGTAGGAATATCTGTTTGAATAATATGCTCTGGAAATTAAATTAAGGGCCTTATCGGCCATAGAACCCGAAATTGATTACGCCATTGTGATTGGCATAATTTTTAGAGTCTATGGTGAAATTTAATTGAAAATTGATTTGGGTCAGATTAAATTGATTAAATTAATGAATTGGTGCCCAATTACTTTATTACTATTATATTGGCATTAGTGGAATTTGTTGTGTGAGAGCACTACACCCTCTATTCTCTCTTCTTTGCTTCATTTGGCTAATTTGAACTCAAAGTTAGAGAGAGGGCCGGTTATAGAGAGATGGAGAGAATAATTGGGCAATTTTGGTCTTGAGGCTTGGAAATTTGGAGGCTAACTCAAGATCTAATCATAAATTGGGAAGATTAAGGCTCTTAGGTGAGTGAATTTGTGTATATCAGCTTGTAATTTTTGTGAATTCAAGTTGAATGTTGATAAGGAACATAAAATGAATTGATCATGATGAATTTGAGTTGGTTTTGTTGATTTGGTAGTTTATATGCACATGCATGTAAGAAAGTACTTTGAAATTGCATGCTTGAGCACAAATGTGTGTAATCCATGTGAAATGTTAAAGGAAACTCATGTTTTGATCACCATTTGGGCTATCCAAGTTGAGAATGTGGCTAATTCATCACATGCAAGTACAATTTGAGAAGATATGAGCTTGAATGCATGAATTTGTTATGTTGGTGTTGAGTTTGACATATTTTGGGCCATGCATGTAGATAAATCAAGAAATTGAACTTCATAATGTTATGATCTTGTATTGGTACCATGTTGGTATGATTATATTTGAGATTTGAGTCATTGCATACAAGTAATGTAGCTGGAAAATCGAATTGGAGCTCAAGAACTCAACACGGATTTCGAATTTTCTTTGTCACTTCGGCGAGGAAGCGCCACTCGAGCGGGAAAATCATGCTCCCAGCACTTTTTGCAAACATGGCTCCCTTCGGCGGATTTGACGCTTCGGGGGAGCTATGTAGATAAGCGATCGCTCGAGCGGCCGAGTTCACGCCTGAGCGGGAATTTGAGGTAACCAGCACTTTTGCAGGCTTAAGGGTTCGCTCGAGCGGGGAAGTCCACGCTCGAGCAGGGACCCTGTTTTCTGAAATTCTGAAAATGCATTCTGTGTTCTGTTTTTCCGTTCTCTTTCACTTGTAAGCACTCTTAGGCATATGTTAAGCATTGTAAATGAGTTAATGAGATAAGAATAAAGCCTAATGAGGAGTATGTGAATTAAAGAACGGATTGTACTGTTAGTGACCCATTTGTGTTCATGAAATGTATAGGGTCAAGCTCCAGGGCAAATCCACAAGCCGATCACGGTAAGTAATATCGTTGTTTGAATACTTATGAATGTCCAATGGTTTACTCCCTTATAAGCTGTATGAGTGGCTAATTGGGATTTTGGACAAAAGTCTGACATGAATAGATAAATGGACCAAAGGTCGTTCTGATAAACATAAATGGACCAAAGGTCGTTTTGATAAACATAAATGGACCAAAGGTCGTTCTGATAAACATAAATGGACCAAAGGTCGTTCTGATAGAAATGAGTGGACCGAAGGTCGTTTTGACATGAATGAGTGGGCCAAAGGCCGTTTTGACACGAATGTATGAGCCGAAGGCCGTTTTGATAGAAATGAATGGACCGAAGGTCGTTTTGATATATATGAATGGACCTAAGGTCGTTTTGACATGAATGAGTGGGCCGAAGGCCGTTTTGACACGAATATATGGGCCGAAGGCCGTTTTAACATAAACGAATGGGCCGAAGGCCATTTTGACAGAAATGAATGGGCCGAAGGCCGTTTTGACATAAATGAACGGGCCGAAGGCCGTTTTGACATGAATGGAAATCTGAATGGGCCAAAGGCCAGAATGTTTGGAACTACAGTCAGTTGATTTGAATTTCGTATAGTTATATATCTGTTAAATAGAAATAGGAATTGGGCCTAAGGCCGTTTGGAACATGTTGTTCTACATTGTTATGTAACTTCTGTATTTGATTTGATATTATTCACTGGGCTTTCGCTCACGCTCATTCATGTGTTTGTAGGTGAGCCAAGAGAAGTCGGACCGGCCTCGATGAAGTCTGTATGGAACAACTAAGGTTTTGAGAGAGTCAGCCCTTGTGTCTCACGTACGAGACCCGTCTTTGCCCTTTTGTTATGTATTTACATTTTGTTAGGTTGGCGAAGTTTTGAATACGTCTGTATATAGTTTTCATGGATTGACTTAGTTTGGATGATCCTGTCTGTATAGAATCTTATGTCATTACACTTTCTGTTGTGAGTTATTAACATATGTATGTATGGAATGTTACGGTGTGCATATAAGTACGGCTCTATGGACAAAGTTTTAAATTTGCTTCCGTTTGGCCCCTTTTACTCTGATGAGTCTTATCTTATTTGGTTTGAGGCCGTAGGTAATCTCGTGATTGCTGGCCGGTTATGGCCTTAACCCATAGGGGCGGGTTCGGGTCGTGACAGAGTGGTATCAGAGCACGAGTTAATAACTCACACACTTGTCCAAAAGAGCAATAAGCGTCTAGAAAAGATCTAGGATGCATTCACGTGATAAATATAAATCTGAAAGCATCAAGAATATGCTTAAGTGTTTCGGTATGAACAGTCATGTGCTATAATTTGTAAATTGCTTGCATGGTAAACCTTTGGAATACGTATGCCCTCTGGTATATGCATACTTGTGAATCTCTGTATTAAGTATAATGCTATGTTTTGTATAAATGAATGATTTCCTAAATTCTCCTTGAACATAATTGTGGTATCCTTAGCGGAGGCCCTCGCCCAGGGGATATAATACTGTGACTTATGGTCATGAGGCCCTAGCAGGAAATATCTTAGTGTACGGGCCCTAGGAAATAATACCGTGGCCTATGTATGAGATATGTTGATATGCTTGACCAACATGATATGTCACACTAAAGGAAGTACCATATATGATTCGAATATGAGATATGAATTGTTACACTAATGTGTACAACAAGTTTGTTTTGTTATAATGCACGTACATGAATATATGAACCATGAAAAGTTGTTTATGTGCATTCAATTCTGCCTACGGGTGTCTATGTGAAATATGAACATGATTTGAGTATATAATTACTTAGTAAATGTTCAGCATGTGATATTTGATAAGTATGCAATTATCTGTTACGTAAGTGATTAATTGCGTACGATATGTGAAAGGAGAATATAACAATGTGCCTATGTGCGAATGTACTCATGTGATTTTGTGTTTAATTTTGTATTGGGCATCCCAGTATTTGGTAAAGTTTGATAAGAATTTGTGTAGAGTATGGGCAAATTAAGGGCATACGGGTTGGAAGGTTCTTCCACAGCCCGACTTGATAGTCCGGAAAGAGTAGTACAAGAATTGGCAGAGATCTTGAGACAACAGCATCAGTTGCCGCTACGGCAAGAACCTTTGCCACCACCAGTGTGAGAAACACCGAGGTGTTTGTTATCAGATTTCTGGGGCTCGTTATAGATATGGTAAAATGGACCATACGGCAAGGAACTGTCCCCGGATTGAACAAAATGTGAATGAATTCTTTGCCTCGGCTAAATCCGTACCAGTGGTAGGAATTGCTACTCGGGATGGAGTAATCACACTCATCCCAGAAAGCACTCAGAATGTTGTAACCATTATCCCAGGTATCTATACTGTTTACAAATGAATGCTTATGTGTTGATTGATTCTGAATTAGTACGTTTGTACATCTTCACTTGGGATATTATTTGATTCGGATCGGCATATATTTCATATCTGCTGCATGTGTATCTAGATTGGTTAGACCCACATGATCGAGACTGTATTCATTGGAGGTATATGCCCCGTTTGGGAAATTTGTGAAATACATTTTGGGATATTGATTGACTCTGCACATGCACATATATATCTACACCTATGCCCATGGTGATTTATTATGTTACCGTCTTCAATGACTAAACCACTGGAATTATGATTCTGTAATCGTGTGACCAAGTTGAGCGCCCTAAATGATGAACTCTATAATTGTGAGACCATATATTTTGATTGGTAGAAAGTTGACTGGGTGATGTGACTAATTTGGAACTTTTACGTAACAATCCCATGCTATGTGTACCCGAGGAACTTTGTATAATGTATTACTGTGCACCATGTTCTTGCATATAAGGCTTATTTGGGAATTGCTATACTGATTATGATTCGTACTTCCTGATATGAACACTTGCATGCTTATGTAACTATACCTGAACTTATGTGGACAATACCGTATTGTACGTGATTTGAAACACTTTGATATGAACAGTTGTGATGAATGATTCTGATACGACCTTGAGAACTGATAAACTTAGGGCAGTTGTAAAACTATCAGCCATGTGCCAAAACAAACGAAGTGAGCTTTACAGAATCAAATGTACCCTATTTGAGAAAACTTCTATCTGACTTGATCCAATAGAACCTTTGTCTGAATTGACCCGATAGAACCCTCATTGGATATAATTTGATAGGACCTTTGTTTGATTTAATCTGACAAGACCTTTGCTTGGATTGATTGATAAGAACCTCTATCTGAGTTGATTTTGTAAAAAGGGGTTAAGAATTGTCTATAAATAAATGACCAGATTATTATTGGCAGGAAAACTGATGGACCCAAAACTTGAATCCGTTTGGAGTGCTTGACTTATTTGAAAGACCTTTTGTGGGCTATCAACAGATTGATCTACCTATGAACACCATTGAGAACCAACCTTCAACTATTGAGGAGATATGTGTTATAGATGAACTGAATTGTACAAATCCCATGATTGGGTGTCTTAAGGAACGATGCTTGTGTATTGTCCCATCCTGGTTGGTTTGATGCTATGGGGACTGATGATGGCAGATTGATTTGACTATAAGCAGTACTGAACAGTTGTCCTTGACTGATCAGAATATGTTGAGTATGGGAGAGTGGTTGCTTCAGTGTTATCGGATTTTAGAAGATCAGGTTACGGTAAGTGGTATTATGTTTGTTTTGATGACATTCTTGGGGCGTCCTTTCGTGCTAGGGGACGTTAAGCCTATGTAGCACCTTTGATCGAGATACTTTTTGCCACCAACGGTTTCGTACTGGTGGGTTTGACTAATCAATCTCGAGTCGGCCACCGACGGTCGTGAACGGGTGTGCTTGATTCCGAGATGATTATTCCTTTGTTTTGTCCGGAATGTCATCCTTTGATATTATGCAGATGTTATAGACATCCAAGAAGCTTTGAAGAATCTTGATTATCCGTAAGTGTGCAAATTCAGTACACCTTGTGAACGCTTGCCCAGCGCCATTATATTCTGTAATTGGGGCCCTGAGGATGTGTAAACTGTGCTTAACATGTGATTGACTCCTTTGATTCTACCTTTGCCATTATGGAGGTTTATATATGAATTGCCTTATGCTTTTGATGACTATTAGATGATGTGGAAAGACTCGATAGAACAGGGAATTGAATATTGAACTGAATTGTGAACTGTAAACTATTGAATGAATTGAGAACACGTGTATTATGTCAGAAATTGCCTGCTTCGATGTTATTGTACTTTACAATCAGTATTATGGGGATGTCTGGACTATGTGTATTGTGTGGGTAATTACTTCGATGTTACCTTTGTTGTTTCAGGAATCAGTATCTGGATCCAACTTATATTCCTGAAGACTTTTAATTGACCTTGGATAATTGTGATGAGTCACTGGACTAAATACCGAATCAGATCGTGAATTGGGGAATTATTGAAGAATGAATTGAACTTTTGTGACACGGAATAGACCGAACTTCTGTGATAAAGTTAGCCGACATTGAAATAAATATGTTGGTGACCTACCTTGAAGAGGGCAGTTGGTGAATTTGTCTAAATATTTTTCGGTGCCAACAGGTCGAAGTTGAATTTCAGATAGTGGCAGGACTACTTCAACCTCTCTCTATTTTGGAATGGAAATAGGAATATGTGGCTACGAATTTCGTTGTGGGGCTACCTTGAGCACCCAAGGTATAAGTCCCATTTGGACTATTGTAGGTAGGTCTCCCTATAAAATTTTGTATGATGCTTGCAGACTAGCCACTGTTTACATCGATAAGATTGCTCGTTTGCATGGGGTCCCAGTATCTATTGTTTAGACAGAAATTCTAAAATGTGTTTGAATTCTTAAAAAAAAAATAATAATAATAAAAATAAATAAAATAAGGGGCCTTCAAGAGGCAATGGGGGCTCAGCTTCTGTTCTGTTATGTTACCCAGATCCGAAGGTTCCTTTATGGAACTGGTTATTCGTAACCTCACGTGTATATGTTCCGTTCTGTTCTGTTCCGTTCTGTTCTGTTAATGCTAATGGATATATCACGTAAACTCAATCATGACTTATGATTCCTGTATATGATCTGGACAAATTATGAATTGGATATGAAATTGAATTATGATTCGGCGCTGTTTTCCATCCGCAATTGATGTATGATCAAAAAGAACTTTTTAGATTTTTGGAAAGAATGCTCCCGAGATATGCATTAGATTTTTCAGGGGAGTTGGAAAGATCTATCCATCGTTGGCAAACTTTGCTTGCAACAACAGCTCACACTCTAGTTTTGGCATGGCACCATACAAGCCTTGTATGGCGGAAAAAGGTAAATCTATGACTGATTGAGAATAGAGTGTTGCTTGATTTTGAGACTAAGCGAACGACTATTAAGAAGGATTGGAACCGTTGAATGAAAAGTGTTCCGAATTGTTTCGACTAAAGGTAAAATGAGTTTGGAGGACCAAACTTCCTAAAGAGGGGATGACTGTGATACCCCTGTTCCGTAATATGCTAATTGGTCCCCAATGCGTATGTGATTATATGTTTTGATATGATTTTTGTGTGCCATTATGTGAATATATGCGATTTTGGAATTCTACCTGTTCACCGTAGGAATATCTGTTTGAATAATCTGCTCTGGAAATTAAATTAAGGGCCTTATCGGCCACAGAACCCGAAATTGATTACGCCATTGTGATTGGCATAATTTTTAGAGCCTACGGTGAAATTTAATTGAAAATTGATTTGGGTCAGATTAAATTGATTAAATTAATGAATTGGTGCCCAATTACTTTATTACTATTATATTGGCATTAGTGGAATTTGTTGTGTGAGAGCACTACACCCTCTATTCTCTCTTCTTTGCTTCATTTGGCCAATTTGAACTCAAAGTTAGAGAGAGAGCCGGTTATAGAGAGAGGGAGAGAAGAATTGGGCAATTTTGGTCTTGAGGCTTGGAAATTTGGAGGCTAACTCAAGATCTAATCATAAATTGGGAAGATTAAGGCTCCTAGGTGAGTGAATTTGTGTATATCAGCTTGTAATTTTTGTGAATTCAAGTTGAATGTTGATAAGGAACATAAAATGAATTGATCATGATGAATTTGAGTTGGTTTTGTTGATTTGGTAGTTTATATGCACATGCATGTAAGAAAATACTTTGAAATTGCATGTTTGAGCACAAATGTGTGTAATCCATGTGAAATGTTAAAGGAAACTCATGTTTTGATCACCATTTGGGTTATCCAAGTTGAGAATGTGGCTAATTCATCACATGCAAGTACAATTTGAGAAGATATGAGCTTGAATGCATGAATTTGTTATGTTGGTGTTGAGTTTGACATATTTTGGGCCATGCATGTAGATAAATCAAGAAATTGAACTTCATAATGTTATGATCTTGTATTGGTACCATGTTGGTATGATTATATTTGAGATTTGAGTCATTGCATGCAAGTAACGTAGCTGGAAAATCAAATTGGAGCTCAAGAACTCAACTTGGGATTTCGAATTTTCTTCGCTCGCCGAAGCGAACTCGCCACGAGCGAAAAATCATGCTCCCAGCACTTTTTGCAGACATGGCTCTCGCTCGAGCGGGGGATTTGACGCTCGAGCGGGGAGCTATGTAGATAGGCAGTCCACTCGAGCGGCCGAGTTCACGCTTGAGCGGGAATTTGAGGTAACCAGCACTTTTGCAGGCTTAAGGGTTCGCTCGAGCGGGGAAGTCCATCAAACAGTGAACAGTAGTGGTCCCAACATTGGAACCAACAGAGATCTCTGTAACAGTAGCAGTAACAGTAGGTTGCTATGGATGCCACGAGTACAATTTGCAAATAGGACAAACATCCATTCATTAAACAATCACATTTCAGTAAGCAGTATAGTTGATCATTCAGAAAATAGTCATAATTGAACATATCTTTGCAGCATTGTTACTTACAGAGTACTGGGCTACAGACAGGCTAATGAGCGTCCTCAGATGCCAACCCTATTGTTGCAGAACGAACACACACTCGGGATTAATAACTTAGCCCGAACTATACTGGCGTGGTTCTATAACATTATCCTCATTAAGATGCCTTAAACATGGCCTATGAATGCCTAGGATGGAATGAGGATGCAAAAATGCACTTTAAAACACTTTTCAAATTTTTGCTGAAACAGGGGCCTCGCTCGAGCCTGGCTTTCTACGCTTGAGCGAGCTTTCCAAAACAGAGGGGTCGCTCGAGCGTGGACTTCCTCGTTCGAGCGGTCTGTAAAAATGCAAAAAGTGCTGGATGTTGAAAATCCCCACTCGATCCTCGCTCGAGCGTGAGACACAGCTCTTCGCTCAAGCATACGTCTCTTCGCTCGAAAGTGCGTCTGCGTGCACCAAAAATCTGAGAGCTTGCAATCTACGCTCGAGCCAGCATTCCTTCGCTCGAGCGGAGCTCTGAACAAAAGATGGTCGCTCGAGTGTGGAATCCTTTGCTCGAGCGTGGAAGCCAAAATCTGAAATTTCCAGATTTGCCTCCTAAGCTCAAACCAAGCATTCAACACATCAAAACTCAATCTTTTGGGCCCATTTTCTGGAGAACACTTGAAAACTCATACTACAACATATTTTCAAGATCAATTTTGTAAAATCAAGCCCAAAGGTAAGCCAATTGAACACAATTTCAAAGAAACTTTCATGAATTATGTAAAAACATAACATGCAAGAACTCTTATGAACTCTAGTGCTCTAAAGCTTGATCAAATGCAAGATTAAGCTCAAAACCAAAGTGAATTCATGGGCTACAACCAAAATGTGAACTTGCATGTAAGAGTTTTCATGAAAACAGCCTCAAAATGCAAGGATATGTACATGCATACACACTTTGCTACTCAATTCAACTTTTTAGACTATAACTTGACTCTCAATCACTAATTTACCATGAACCATGCACAAAACAACTTAAATTCATGATCAGGAAGGTGAATCTCCTACCTTATGTCTTGAATTCTAGATGTTGAAGCTCAATTTGCAAATCTCCTTCAAATTCTCCTAAGTCCCAAGCCAAGCCTTTCTTGATGAACTCAATTTCTCTCACTCCCCTTCTCTCACTCGGTTTGGTCTAGAGGATGAACAAAAGAGGTGCCAAACACATGTGAATCAAGATTAGGTGAATGGCCTAGAATAATCCACTTAGTGGCAAACATGTAATTTACTTGAACTAATGTGATTCAACATTATTTAATCTATTTTAATCATTCCAAATCGAATTTTAATTAAAGCTACCATAAAATCACATAAATCCTAATTAGCATAAAATACTAACCAATTTTTGATTCGGTCGCCGATAAGACTTTCAATTCACAGTTCGAAATTAAAACATGAACAGATTCATTCAGAAATCAAACAGATAGAAATGCATTCAAAACAATATACTCATACAATCGATTCAAGATGTCATTCTTATCAGTTACTTATCATGCTTAGTCACAGAGTAGCACTAATCAGAGGTGAGGGTTGTCACAGATATACATCACAGTCCGCTTGAGCGTGGAACGCCTCGTTCGAGCGTCAGACACAGACTCCCGCTCGAGCTTGAAAAGCGCCGCTCGAGTGTGGAATGTACACTTCCAGAAGTTCTGCAAACGAAGGTCCCCGCTCGAGCGTGAAAGTGGACGCTCAAGCATCCGATGTCCTACAGGGAAAATACTGGAGACTGAATAATCCCGCTCGAGGGTCAAACTGCCCGCTCGAGCATAGAAGCAAAAGCAAAAGGGCCCGCTCGAGCGTGAAGGCCAAAATTTGGGCATCAATTCTTTGTTTCTAAACATGACCAACCTGTTTCAAACCTGCCCAACACATCCCAAACTCAAATACAAAGAATTAAAGGACGGAAAAACATTGTAGACAACAACAATCATCCACAGAATCGAGTCTAGAATACAATAAACAATGAAGAGAAAACCGGGATCGCTATAACCTTCCCCCCCTTAAAGAATTTCATCCCTGAAATTAGATAAATAAGTTTCAAAATTTTGATTTTTCAATTCTTAACATGATTGCAATACAACCTGACCCATTACCGGTCATTCCACATCTTTTCAAGAGGACAACTTACAAATACAACTCCAACATGCATTATCAACATGCATTCCTTTGAAATCCACCAATTTCAACCCAAATATTCCACAATTCAATAACATATACAATGTTTCCAGAATTCATTAACAAAACAAAATTCCCAATACATGATTAAACATTAACAAACAAGTCCAGATATTTCTCTCGGACCTCCAATTCACGTTCCCAAGTGGCTTATTCCACTCCATGATGTTTCCACAGTACTTTTACCAAGGGTATCGCCTTGCCTCGCAAGACTTGACCCCGCCTATCCAAGACCCGCACTGGTCTCTCCTCATACGAGGCATCCTCATCAACCTCTAAGTCAGTCCAATCTAATACATGCGATGGATCCGGCTCGTACTTCCGAAGCATACTAACATGAAACATGTCATGCACTCCGGACAATTGCGGCAGCAAAGCTAAACGGTAGGCAACCTCGCCAATCCTCTCAAGGATCTCGAAAGGGCCAATAAACCGAGAGAACAACTTCCCACTCTTCCCAAACCTCATCAAACCCCGCTTATGTGATATTTTCATAAAGACGTGATCACCCACCACAAATGCCAAAGGCCTCCTCCTACGATCGACATAACTCTTTTGGCGACTCTAGGCTGTAACAAGCCTCTTACGGATAAGCTCAACCTTCTCTGTCGTCTCCCAAACCTACTCCGAGCCCAACAAAGGTGCATCACCCACCTCGGCCCAACATACTGGAGACCTACACGGTCGGCCATACAAGGCCTCAAATGGTGCCATGCCAATGCTCAATTGGAAACTGTTATTATAGGCAAACTCCACTAAGGGCAAGTGCCTCTCCCACGACCAGCTAAAGTCAAGGACACAGCCTCAAAGCATATCCTCACGGATTTGAATAGTACGCTCGGACTATCCGTCAGTCTAAGGATGATAAGCCGTGCTAAAAGGTCAGTCTAGTGCCCAAGGCACTCTACAAACTCTGCCACAGCCTAGCAGTAAAACGTGGATCTCTATCTGAGACAATCGACACTGGGACCCCGTGCAACCTCACTATGTCCTGAATATACAAGTCGGCAAGATGATCTACCGAATCTCTCACGCGCATAGGAATAAAGAGCGCCGACTTAGTCAACCGGTCTACGACTACCCAAATTGCATCACTTCCCCGTTGAGTTCTCGGAAGACCTACAACGAAGTCCATCATGACATGCTCCCACTTCTACTCGGCAATAGGCAGGGATTGTAACAAACCCGCTGGCCTCTGATGCTCGGCCTTCACTTGCTAACAAGTAAAGCACTTAGATACAAAAACTGCCACATCTTTCTTCATACCCCGCCACCAAAACTGGCGACCCAAATCACGATACATCTTGGTGCCTCCTGAATGCACCATGAGGCGCGAATGGTGAAACTCTCGGAGTACTTCCTCTCGGGAAGACTCTGGTACAAACAAACGGTCTCAGTACCTCACACTCAGGTCAGCATACACAGTCAAACCCTTCTCAACCTTCCCACTGGAGATCTTCTCCCGGAGGGATTCTACCTCAAGGTCACTCCTCTGTGCCTCTAACACCCGATTCACAAGTATAGGCTGCACAACTACAGAAAATAAGGCCGCAGACTCAACAGATTCACCCAGAAACAAATCAAACTCGCCAAGTGCACCTAACATTTCCCACTTCTAGATGGCTATACAAGCTATATCACTAATGGATTTCCTACTAAGGGCATCGGCCACAACATTGGCCTTCCCCGGATGGTAATGCAACTCGAAGTCGTAATCCTCAATGAACTCCATCCACCTCCTCTGCCTCAAGTTCAAGTCTTTCTGTGTAAATAGATATTTCAGACTCTTATGATCCGAGAACACCTCGAATCTCTCACCATACAGGCAGTGCCTCCAGATCTTCAGGGCAAAAATCACAGCGCTAACTTTAGGTCATATGTAGGGTAGTTTCTCTCATGTGTTTTCAACTGCCACAAGCCATAGGCTATCATTTTCCCCTCTTGCATCAACACACAACCCAAACCCTCTCGTGAGGCATCACAATACACTGCATAACCCAAACCTCTCTCCGAAATAATCAAAACTGGAGCGGTGGTAAGTCTAATTTTAAGCTCTTGGAATGACTTTTCACAAGTCTCACTCCATACAAACTTGACCTCTTTACGCGTCAATCTAGTCAACGGCGAAGCTAGCCTCGAGAAATCATTCACAAACCGACGGTAATACCCAGCTAATCCCGGAAAACTGCGGATCTCAAAAACACTCTTAGGCTATGCCCAATCTTGCATTGCCTCTATCTTGGATGTATCTACAAACACCCCTTCTCCAGAAACCACATGGCCTAAGAACTTAACCTCTCTTAGCTAGAACTCACACTTTCCAAACTTGGCATACAGCTTATGGGCTCTAAGCAACTCAAGCACCACTCTCAAGTGTTCCTCGTGCTCTTCTTCATAACGTGAATAAATCAAAATGTCGTCCACGAAAACGACCACAAAGCAATCTAAGAATTCCCAGAATATCCGGTTCATCAAATCCATAAACACTGCCGGTGGATTGGTGAGCCCAAAAGGCATCACCAGAAACTCATAATGGCTATACCGCGTACGGAATGCCGTCTTTGGGATATCCTCCTCCCTGACCCTCAACTGATGGTAACCCGATCTCAAGTCTATCTTAGAGAAACAACGGGACCCTTTCAACTGGTCAAACAAATCATCTATACGGGGCATAGAGTAGTTGTTCTTAACCGTAGCCCGGTTCAATTTCCGGTAATCAATACAAAGTCTCAAGGCCCCATCTTTTTTTTTAGCAAAGAGGGCCGGTGCTCCCCACGGCGAGGTACTAGGGCGAATAAAGCCCTTATCTAGCAACTCCTGGAGCTGAATCTTCAACTCACTCAACTCGGCTGGGGAAAAACGATATGGTGCCATAGAGATCAGTGTTGTGCTAGGCACTAAGTCAATAGAGAACTCGATCTCACGATGAGGTGGCAAACTAACAAGATCCTCGGGAAAGACGTCCGAATACTCACAAACCACTCTCGGCAACTCAGTCCGGGTCTCATCACACTCACTACTCATACAGCTAGCAAGAAGGCAACTAAGCTCACTCCGCTCTCGCGGTTCATACACTGGTGGCAAAACAGTACCAACCTGATCCCCCAAGAAATGAAAATAATCCACGCTCAGAGTACATACAATAACCCTCTGGCGGTAGCAATCAATAATATCTCGGTATGACGATAACCAGTCCATACCCAAAATCACATCAAAACCCGACATGGCCATAACTACAAAAGAAAATAGAAGTCGGCGGTCGGCGACCTCAATATCACAACCTCTACACCCTTGTTTCAAAATCAACTCACCCCCAACAGGTGATACAACACAAAAAGGAGAAGCTAACTGCGCCAACTCCAACCCCAAAACAGATACAAATGCAGCAGATATAAAGGAATGGGATGCACCCGTATCAATCAACACATTAGCAACCGAGTTGCAAAACAAAAAGGTACCTCTCACAATAGATGGAGCCGGTACAAGATCCTACGCGATAACAGCATACACACACCCTGAAGGTCTCTAATCTACCTGCTCACCTCTCGGAGCATAAGACTGCTGCACAGACTGAGTCGAAGAGGCTCCCTGATTGGCCCTCGAGGCCTGAACTGACTGAGCTGGCTGATGGCTCTAAGTCTGCCTTGAACCAGATGTGCCACTCAACTGCGGGCAAAACCTCTTCAGGTGCCCCGCCTGACCACACTAGTAACAAGAGAGCGGCTGGCCTCTGCCCTAACTCTAGCTCTGAGGACGAGCCGAAGATGGAGCTGCTCTCTGCCCTCCTCCCCTCTGCGGGCAAGCTAGAGACTTGTGGCCCAGCTGAGCCCGGTACTGGAAAGGTAGATCTTGCAAACACACCTTGGGACTGCTAAGGGTTAGGACCCCTCTGCCTCCTGCCGTCCCCTTAACCATCCTGACTCCTCTTGGAGCCCCTCATTCTTTCCTCCTCCTCATGCATAATAATCTCAAGATGGGCTGTAGCATCCACAAGGCGCCCATACTCCTGAGTCATGGACCCTGCAACCCTAAGCTTGAGCCTGGTCCTTAACTTCTTTTCGAACTCAAGACAACGGTGTTCCTCAGACGCCACTAGCTCAGGTGCAAACCTCAATAAACTAGTAAATGCTGCCTCAAACTCGGCCACTGGTTTATTCAGCTGCTTGAGCTGACAGAACTGATCCATCAACTTCTCCCTAACAACGGGAGGCACAAACTTCTCCTGGAAGGCATCAACGAAAGCCTCCCAAGTCCCACCAATACAACCCCGCACGAACTTCCACCACTGACTTGTGTCTCCCTTCAACTGGAAAGACGCCGAGGTCACCTTCAAGGGCTCGTCTTCGATGCCAAGCATCTCAAACGTCTTCGTCATCTACTTAAGCCACTCATCAGCCTTCAGTGGCTCCTTTGGATCACCCACAAACTCGTTCGGATTCGACCGGAAGAACTCCCTCTTCAGAAAGGACGACCCTGCCTCTGTTACATGGAACTGAACTTGATTCTCAGCCCTGAGAATGTCCATAGATTCCCTCAAAGCTCTTGCCATCTCGCGGGCTAAGGCACCCATGGCCTGCTGACCTACTGGCTCAACCACATTAGCCTAACCAACCCCCTCCTGCTGCGCCGGAATCTCATCCGGTATAGGCATCTCCTGCCTCCTAGGCCTACTACACCTACCTCCACGTCCTCGTCCTGACATCCAAATAAAGGTAACAAAGACATTAGCACATTCAAAAATGTGCCGAAGCTATTTCACTCACGTCCTAATGTATTGGACAACAGTAATTCATTCCACGTAAGCACATAATCACATAAGCACTTACGAATTTCATTTCTGGATAATGACAGTCTCGTGGCATTGCTAAAGTTCCAGTTAGAAACAACATTGATCAAGTACTCTTGCAACAGGACTCCCAGAAACCCAAGGATCCAATCAACAGCCTAGAAACTAAATTCCATACCTACTTAGTCACATAAACATGTTATCACATAAGCACATAACATCATACGTAAGTCTCTAACAAGCGAGATAAACCCACTGTGGTACTAACCACTTCCCACGTACCCAAGTATTCAAACCCGGTACGCTCTAATACCAAGTTGTAACGCCCTCAAAATAATACATATAAACCCAACATCCATGACATCCATAGACATAAGAGAATAAAGCATATTTCCATTTATTAGAGTATTCATTATAAAAGTACTACATATTGGCAACAAAAGTAAATGTCCTACGGGCTTACAACTTTCCAAGCCAACACTTGGTTACAAAAAAGAGTTCTAACTCAAGACACATTAAGCCCTTGGCTTGAATTTACATGTAACACCAAAATAATAATAACAAAAAATGGTCTTTCAACCTCTAAGCCTTCCAAGCTATGTCCTTGGAGGTGGCATATCACCTGTACCTGAAAATGATGTCCCATATAGGGTGAGCCAATGCCCAGTAGAGATATGCTAAACATAATATGAACGATAACTAAAACATTAGCTTTTGATAAATGTTCAACTCAAATAAACCGACATACTTCTCTTTCATAACCAATCCATATTCACAGGTATATATATATCAATCCTTTTCCGTTTCATTATCCAAACCAATTCATAGATATGGTTCTCAATTCATCCAAACAGTTTATAACGATACTACAACTCATGTTAACAATACTTCAATCATAATCACTTAATATGAGTCTACAACTCACATTATTAACGTTTCCATACTTCAATTCAGAATGAGACTACAACTTATATCAATGATACTTCAACACTTCAATTCATCTACGTTATGAAAACGTAATCGAGATTTCAAGACTTTCACCGTGGACACTCCGGCCAACTTAATTATCAATGGAGTCCATCCCCTATCTCCTCCCAAACAGGTTTGAGAGTACATCCCCTATCTCCTCTCAAACCTTGGAGTACATCCGCTATCTCCTCCCAAACAAGATACATATGCAATGTATTTAAACACTGATCACGTACAATGATCAAGCAAGCACATATTCAATGTGTTATTCCATCCATCATGTTCAATGACATACTCAATTGATTAGTTTTAATTCACCTAATTATCATGCAATGTCTACAACAATCAAGACTATCCTCCACCGATTGCCCAAAGCAGTTATTTCTAAACAGATAAATTATCTACAATTTCAAAGGTGAGTGATTGATCAATCCAACTACACCATTCCATCTCATAACTTCCCAATTTCATGATTTTCATCTTAATTTCACATTCTTATACTTCCCAAATTAATTGTACAAATTAATTAATCACATTAAATTAGGGCTATTCCCCCTTGTTCCCAACCTTGGCCCTAAGGCTCACTTATCATCAATAATCATCAATAACCTCATTTTAAGACCTATATATACATGTATAATTCAAAAGGAACAAAACCCCTCTTAATACATTTCAACTTTTGAAACCCTAACACCCAAAATTTCCCCACTTTAACATTAAATCAAAATGACCACATGTTTATGTCAAAGGCCATAAATATAAGTAGTTATCCCTACCTCAAATGAAGAGACCCAAAGGAGATGATGAAGAAACTCGAAAGTGCTCTAAACCCACAACTATTTGGATCAAAATGGAGGTCTTGAGAAGCTCTAACACTTTAATGAAGACACAAGGGTTGGATCTCACTAAATCAAGATCAAAATGTAGAGAGAGAGGCTCTCAAATTAGGGTTTTGGAAAGTTAGAGAGAAAGAGAGAGTCGAAAAAGTGATTCAAAATGGCTGCTCTTCAAACTGATATACATCACAATCTGCTCGAGTGTGAAACGCCCCACTCGAGCGTCAAACACAGACTCCCGCTCGAGCGTAAAAAGCGCCGCTCAAGCGTGGAATGCACACTTCCAGAAGTTCTGCAGACGAAGGTCCCCACTTGAGCATGAAAGTGGGCACTTGAGCGTCCGATGTCCTGCAGGGAAAATACTGGAGACTGAATAATCCCGCTTGAGGGTCAAACTACCCGCTCGAGCTTGAAGGCCAAAATCTGGGCATCAACTCTTTGTTTCTAAACATGACCAACCTGTTTCAAACTTGCCCAACACATCCCAAACTCAAATACAAAGAATTAAAGGATGAAAAAACAATATAGACAACAACAATGATCCACGGAACCGAGTCCGGAATACATTAAACAATGAAGGGAAAACCGAGATCGCTATAGCACCTATATCCTTCAAAGCTTTTGGGAAGTGTATTTGAATCCTTTATTTTATTTTGGAAATCTTTGGTGTCGTTATATCTTGGTTTTAGAGGAGTACAAATCGATTTAAACATGTTGGGATTCTTCGTTCATGCTTGTTTACGTTAAAAACTTGTTTGAGAACTTAGAAATTCTATTATAAGGTAGACACCAGACTTCCTAAGAGTCGACCCTTACCTGTTGCTAAAGTTTCTAGAAGTGTTGCTAGAATTTAGGGTCGACACCAGCCTTCGTGGTGTCGACACCTGCTTCTTGTTGCTGTCCAGAAGGGTCGACACCAATCTAGGAAGGATCGACCCTTGCATGTTGCTGAATCTAGAAATTGATTGCTGAAATTTAGTGTTGACCCTTCTTGTCCAAGGGTCGACACCTTGCCTGTTACACTCTTTGCTTTTCTATCTGAAAGGTCGACATCTCTGCTGCAAGGGTCGACCTCTATGAATCTTTTTTTTAGATTTTTGTCCGGTTTGGGCCTTACTTTTTGGGGATTTTGACTTGATCTTTTAGGTTGACTTTGGGACTTCATTTTACTTTGACCTAGCACTATAAATAGGTCCCTCACTTAACCTTTTCTTTACTTTTTCTTCTCTTCTTCCCTCTCCAAATCGTGAGTCACTCTCTCCTTCTCCAAAATCACTTTTTGCTCAAAGATCTTTAAATCTACTCACTTGGAAGCATCTCCTCGCCTTGCTGCTTTGAGATTAAGTGTAAAGCTTGTCGAGGGCTTCGTTTTGATTAGGGCAAGTCGTTGTTTCGCTGCCGTTGACTTTTGGGCTCTTCTCCTTTCTCTCTCTTCTAAGGTTGAGGTAGGGATCTTTTCTACACTTTCATATGATATTTAGCTTAGTTATTTGTATCTTGTGTAACAATGATGTGATTTGGGGGTGTTTAAGTCAAAACCTAGGGTTTGGGCATAAAATGGAAAGAGGGGTTTTTGGGTGAAGGTGAAATAAATGCTGAGGGGTTTGAAAATGATGTTGTATTGTGTATGATTTGATGATTTTGGCACTTGGCTAATATTTGGAAAAAATGGGGGGAATTTGCCCTAATTGAATCAAATTATTATTTTGTATAAATAATGGAAATTGACATTGAAAATGTGAAATTGAAAGGGTATTGATATGAATGGTGGGATTGGTTATGTATTATTCCATTCTTTGGTAGTTTCAAACAAACTATATGTTATGAGATTTTATATCTGTTTAGAAATAACTACATTGGGCTATCGGTGGAGGATAGCTATGATTATTGTAGAAATTGCATGTGGATTAGGTGAATTGAAACTAATCACTTGTGTTTGTTATTGAATATGACTATATTTACATACATTGCATATGTATGAATGATTGTTTGGGAGGAGAAATGGGATGGACTCCATTATAATTAAGTTGGCCAGAGTGTCCTGGGTGAAAGTCCCGAAACTATACATGGGTGCCTAGCCCACGAACGAAATATCCATAAAATGGCAATTGTAATGCTTGTATAGCCTACGTTTACATGGGTCCTGTTTGACGGCTACGGACGAAATATCCGTGAAAAAATACATGGGTCCCGTTTGACGGTTGCCGCGGACGAAATATCCGTGAAAGAAAAGTTTGAAGCGCTTACGTGTTGATAATGTGGTTCTAGACCTAATGAGTTGTAATCTCATTTGGGTTGTTGAAAAATGATGAAATTGGCTTATTTAATTAAATGAAATGAAGGGAAATGGCTTAATGATTGAGTTTGGTAATTTAAGACTATACAAAATATGGATGCCTTTATCTTTGACGTTGTATATGCATAGTGTACTTATACCTTTGCTAAATTTCATATACAGTGTTAGATGGTTTCTACTAGGCTGTGGCTCACCCTACTTGGGAATAACATTTTCAGGTAATGATGGCATGCGGAACCAAGGCAATGGCGTCAGAGAAACTTTTGAAAACAAGGGCTTCTCATTTTGATTGTATATTTTTGTAAAGCCAAAGGC
Source organism: Camellia lanceoleosa (assembly GCA_025200525.1). NCBI lineage: Eukaryota > Viridiplantae > Streptophyta > Magnoliopsida > Ericales > Theaceae > Camellia > Camellia lanceoleosa. The sequence goes on along the minus strand of CM045768.1, from coordinate 67,321,500 downwards.
TTAAGATGTAATGAACGAAGCTCACTTTTGCTTGTAACCAAGATATGTCTTGGAAAGATGTAAGCCCGTAGGGCATTTAATTTGTTGTTATTAATTTGCATTACATGCTGTAGATTCAGAATGAACGTTTATGAATATATAATGTATGTAATCCCTTTTGTAATACGAATTCTATTATGTGAAAGTGTACCAATTATGTTATATTCATTTCTCTCATGAGTTGGGTTATTTGTATTATTTTGAGGGCATTACATTAGGAGTAGTAATTACAAGGTTTAGGCCTTGGAACACTTTTTAAGATGGATTTGTTGACATTCTTGAGCCCTCCTCCTTTCCTTTCTTCTTTCTCTTTTGCCTTCTCCCTTTTCTCTCTCGGTTCTCTCTTTCTATCGGTTCCCTCTTCTCCAGGTTATTCTTTTATTTGTTTGATTAGAACAAGAGATTTTATCTAATGTGGTAGGGTACAAGTTGCACAAGGTTACTAGATTCATTAATTCACTAATCTTGATTACTTAGCTTAACTAATCTAGGTTAGGACTAACTAATTGAGGTTTAAACTTAATCCTACTTAACCTAATTAATCTCAATTAAGGTTTACTAATCACATTTAATTAACACTAATCCCAATTAGTAAAATTGTTAAGTTTTCAAAAATTCTTTCTTCTTGAATATTTTTTTTCCTCAAAGCTTTCTAACTATTTATTTCTATATATATATATATATGTATATATATATTATTTTAAATATTCTTCATACTAAAATGGTTAGTTTAACTTAAGATATTCAAAGATGATTAATAATATGGTGATGGCATGTGATATTCTTCAGAGCGTCACACATATATATGGAACTTAGATATAGTTATATGTAAATTAAGTTGCATAATTCAATGAATATATATGTTCTATTATATAGACAACGAGAAATCACAACACCGTACTTTGAAATCATTTTAGCAAGTCATGGGTAACTAACAATTGCAAACACCATACTTTGAAATCGCTGTAGCAAGTCATGGGTAGCTAACAATTGAAATCACATGTTGAAAATGCAATTTCGTTTGAAATCGCATGTTGAAAATGCAATTTCAAGTGAAGTTGCATTTTAAATATGCGATTTCAATGAAATCGCATTTACAATACACAATTTCAATTTGCTACACAATAGTAGTCCATGTCATCATGAAATTGCATTTTAAACAAGCGATTTCAATTTAAAATTACATTTTTAGAATGTAATTTCAAAAAACGGGTTAGTTTTTCAAATAATTTAAAAAGTGGGTCAATTCTCTAAATTATTATTTTTTTTAGAATATTAAAAAAAAAAAAAACTCAACAAACATGATGTAACCACTTTAAAATAAATAATTAATATATATGTATATGTATATGTTTTAATAAAGATTGACTCCTAATCTTCTGAATAAAAGAAGTTTAGGAGTAAATCTTATGAAGCATGGGTACAGGTACGAGTATTGGTACTGATACAATACAGGTACGTCAATACGGTAAAATTAAAAAAAACACAGGGTATGGGTACGGCTTGGTATGCTTGTAAAAAAATATTTATTTTTAATTTAGAGTAATGCAAAAATTAATTAAATGATTTAATTTGTTAAGATCCAACCTATAATTAATATTTAATGTCAAAAGTAAAGGTATAAATCAAAATTAAATGTCAATATATTAAATAACTTACAAATGATAGTTTAATTTTAAAATCATGCTAAGTATAATACAAAAAATAAAAAATAAATTTAGTGAAAGAAGTTTTATCTCTGTAGTAAAAGAAAATATTGTTTCAATTGACGTACGGTTTGGATACATATTAAGTACATCTGGATACACCAAAAATTACGAAGAACAACCTTGGGTACGTGTTTCGTATACACGTATGCAGAAGTACCATATGAAGTATCATACGCCAGTAAATACTCGATACGAGTACGGCATATTTTTCAAAGCATCCATACTTCATAGAATAAATCTTACATTTTTAATTAAGAATAATAATGTTTGATCCACACAAAAAGTCACTCGACTTACGTGGCAAACTTGAAATTCAAAAAAGGCTCACTCACCCAAATGGCTCAAACATCGGGGCTTTTCCCAAATTAAGCCAAATTAGCAACTTAATTCCCAAACTAGGCCGAGTTTGGACGGAATTCCCAAACAAGGCTAAAATGTGGTTCACAACCACGCTTTCAACGTTTTTGTGGCTGTCGCGCGAAAATTGCCTGAAATCGTAAAAACGTGTTTCCAAACCATGCTTTTGATTAAGAAAGTGTGGTTACAAACCCCACTTTTAATTAAATTTTTTTTTTATGAAAGCGTTTTTGTGAACCACGCTTTTAACTGAAATTTTTTTTTTTTCTTAAAACGTGGTAGTAAACCACGCTTTTAACTAAAAAATATTTTCTTCTTAAAACGTGGTTGTGAACCACGCTTTGAACTAAAAAAAAAATTTCTTCTTAAAACATGGTTGTAAATCACGCTTTTACTGTTCACCGAAAAAAGCGTGGATGATAACCACGCTTTTACTGTTCATGTAATTTTATTTTATTTTTTCTATTGTCTTTGTTTTGGTGATAATGTAATTCAGAAATTTTTTTTGGCTTTACTAAAGCCGTTCTCATGTTAATTTTTTTTTTTTTTCTTTTGTCTTTGTTTTGGGTTAGAAGGTGTAATTCAGAAAAAATTTTTGGCTTTACTAAAGCCGTTTTCATGTAAATTTTTTTTGTTTTTTGTTTTTTCTTTTGTCTTTGTTTTGGGTTAGAAGATGATAATGAAATTCAGAAATTTCTTTTGGCTTTACTAAAGCCGTTTTCATGTAAAAAAAAAAATTTCTTTTGTCTTTGTTTTGGGTTAGAAGGTGTTATTCAGAAATTTGTTTTGGCTTTACTAAAGTCGTTTTCATTTAAATATATATTTTTTTCTTTTGTCTTTGTTTTGGGTTAGAAGGTGATAATGTAATTCAAAAAACCGGTTTAGTAAAACCGTTTTCTAGCCGTTTTCATTTTTTTTTTTTTTCTTTCATCTTTGTTTTGGATTAGAAGGTGATATACATGCTCTACAGTCCAAAGCACACCCACACACTGTGCAGTTCAATGAACAACAACGAAGGGTGAGACGCGAAGAGCACCACGGAGGAAACCAAAAAGACGAAGGCCACCGCGAGAGCTGCAGCAAGAAGGAAGAAGAGAAAGACCTCAAATTTTGGTGATGTATTTTTTACATAAGAATGGTACTTTTTTCATTTTTTGCTATGTAATGTAACTTGTATGTAATTTGAATTCTGATTACGAACAGGAACTTATGTAATGTAAATATTAGGTTGGAGTTGATGTTAATGTGATTCAATTGGTTTCGCTTATTTCATAAGACTGATGTTGTGGAATGAATGAATGTTTTGAAAGGTTATTTGTTTTATTCAATTAGTAGTGTAGTTTTTGTAAGAATGAGAACATTATTTGTTATATTCAATGAATAATGGTTACATTTTTGGGTTGTCACGATTGAGAAGATGAACCAGTTAAGAGAATGTGTATTTCCCCTAAAATAAATTTTGTCAACATTTTTGTAATAAAACTTAATACATAATATACAAAGTCACTAATTTACTAAATACTCATACAGGGATGAAAACAATATAACTGAAGTTGAAAATGTAACAGTTTTCAGTTACATAGATAGTACAGACATAAGTCTCCCACAAAAATACATTCTGGACACCATGAACTGAACACACAATGCATACATCCTGGACACCCTGAACTGAACACACAATACATAAACATAACAGTTAGATGGACAAATATTAGGCAGACAATCTGACAAACTCATTACGGAAACACTTAGTCTCACACAGACATTACACATTACTGCATGACCTAATATACCGAAGTATAGACATAAACACCTAATTCGCGCTTAAATCGGCAATCTCAGAGTCTGAATAATCCGAAAGCTCAGGGTCAGAGACAAATTCAGGGTCCACCATGATACCATTGATAGCCACAACATTTGGTTCTGTTCTGTTCTTCTGGGCATCCTTCTTAACTATGTATAGTTGCATATCGCGGGCTAACCTACGGCGCATTTGAGAAATCTCACATTGTAGTCTTTCACATAATCGATCAACATTATCAGCATCTTCCTTTTGGATCTCAACAAAACGTGATTTTCCTGACTTAAGGTTTCCAGCTGTACCCGCTCTGTAAATAGTGCGGGCCACTTGAGACGAGCAGCGTCAGATAAACCATATCATGTTTGATTGTCAGATGGCTCCATACATGAACCTCCTTGAACTCGATAATACTTGGGCATCAAAAAATGTCGCTTCCCAAACCTATCACGATAACTACAAGCATAATCTAAAACAGGTATTGTTGTTTCGTCTTCAGCATCGCCACGTCCCCTTCCCCCTTCTCATCGTGAACTGTCACCCCTTTGCAAGTTTCTACCACCTCTACGATTCACACTCCCTCCCATGAATGGTGTAGCCATGCTAATTTTTTTAAACAAATGAATGATTATTTTGTAGGGCGAAATGAGTTATAAGGTTGTGTCTTCACCTATAGTCGTTTATATAGTTGGTTATGAACGACTTTAGAAAGACATTGAAGGAAAAACTATAGAAAATAAATGCCTCTGCATGACAATCCCGCATATACGAACAAGGTATTAGTTGTCACTAGAATGAAAAAATAGAGAAAAGCAAATACTGTATACCAAGTCACGTGACTTGACAATCCATCTGCATATAGGGACAAAATAAGGGCATGCTCACTGTAAGGTAAATCAATGAATTCATTGTTGCCATGTGACTTTCTGAATTGACAATCCCACATATTTCAATAAGAGATAAGTTGTCACTGTAATCAGAAAACAGAGAAAAACAATGCCTATGCACCAAGTCACATGACTTGACAATCCATCTGAATATATCGACAAAATAAGGACATGCTCACTATAAGGTAAATCAGTGAATTCACTATTGCCATATGACTTTCTAAATTGAGAATCCCACATATATCAATAAGAGATGAGTTGTTACTGTAATCAAAAAATTAAGAAAACCAAAGCCTGTGTACCAAGTCACATGACTTGACAATCCATCTGCATATACCGACAAGTCTCTCCACAATTTGACTACTCAATGTGTGAAAAAAGGAAGCTTATGTAGGCAATGTTGTGTTTCACTTAGCTATGCATCATTCGTTGTTACGACCAACTATTTGTATTTCATTGAAAAGTATGACTATTTGAATTTTTGTTTTCATTTGGAATTATTTTAAAATCAATTTCTGAATATTCAATTTGTAATATTTTGGGAAACATTTACAACATCAACTGAACATTGGTCGTAACGTACCCATCCGCAGATCAATTGTAACAAATTTATAAATCCCACGCATGCCCACTTAACCCCATAGGTATGGAAGATTAATTGTTATTTTGATTTTTTCTTGAAATCACTCGTAATAAATTTGCAAATCTCACGGACAACCACTTAACCCAATAGTATTGGAAGACTAGTGTATGAAAATATTGTTGAAATGAAAATCTATATATTAAAATAATTGTTATAAATTTTAAATCCAAAACTTACTTGGTTTTCCAATTTCCAAGAATAATTTTTTGGAAATTTATTAATCCCCCAACTGGACCAAGCACTTGGCTTTGAGCTTGTTTGCCCTGTCCCCAAGTTTAGTTTTCTGTCATCCCCCCATTCCTTACCAGAGTCATCATTTTTACTGGACTTCCAGGAATTGGAAGGTGACTCTTTCTTCTTTCCTGATGGAGATTGAAATTCTTTATGTAAAGGTCACTATTTGAGGAGCCCTTGTTCAGGGAAAATTTTGATTGAGCTACCTGTTTTATGAGAACCCGAATATAAAAATTAAGTAAATAATTAAATAATAATAATAATATTACAATCACAAATATTTTTGTGGTCAATCCTAAAGTGCAAATTAAATATTTGGAAGGTCTTTTAATTAATTTTTAAACATAAAATAAATTTATGGTAGAAAGCTCTAATTTAGAGATAAGATTTTAATAATAACAAAATAAATAAATAAAGCAAAAGGATAAGGGAGTCAGATTTTGTAAAGTGTGTGGGTAACCCTAAACTCTCATATTATTCAACTAGCAGCCATGAAGAGGAGATAGGAGTAGCTTTTAGTGAAAATTGAACAACTAGTTTGGTGCTTTAATAACTCCATCTCCAAGGTTGAAACCAATATTCTGTGAATATAGTTATTTTGTATTTATGTTTCTATGCATTCATTGGAAGAGGATGGAATGAAAGCTTAACTGATTAGGTGGCTTGAATATCTATCAGGTTAATAGTTGGTGTGATATAGTGTAATGGGTATAGTGGATGTATGAAGAACAAGTATATGGCATGGGTTATATTCCATGAGTGTTTTTGCTTATAATGGTGGATCTTGTGAGTGAAACGTGGGTTAGGTAGGAATATTTGGCCACCAATGTTTGTGAATATCATGTGTATTTTATGTAGTTTGAGGAATATCAGATGGGTACATAAAGTTGAGGATACAATCTATGAGTATGAAATTCTACACATAACCACAATCTTTAAAAATGAAGAAACCTTATCAAATGGATGAATTTTGAACTGAAATTTTTACAGTTGATTAATTACATATTGAATTGCATATCATAATTTTCTCATAATTTTTGGGAGTCAAAAGCTATATTAACTAGTGCATTCAAATCTGTCCAGAAAATTGGTGTTAAACAGTAATTTCGGAAGTGTTGTTTTCTTTGGGTATAAATCCGAAAAATATCAAATCAGCATCATTAGAACTGGTTACAAGTTTAGTTTCTTACATTTTTGGCCTTGCATTGATTACTATTCTATACTAAGAGAATCGTCAATTTCTTTAAAGAGGTGCAGAAAACAATCTGTTTGGGTATAATTAATTGTAAATAGTTATTTTGACAAGCAAATCAAGTAAAACCAATTGGGTTTTAAACTTAGTCCCCCAACTGGATCAACCACTTGGCTTTGAGCTTGTTTGTCCAGCCCCCAAGTTTAGTTTTTTGTCAACCCCCTATTCTTTACTAGAGTTATCATTTTGACTGGACTTCCAGAAATTGGAAGGCGACTCTTTCTTCTTTCTTGATGGAGATTGAAATTCTTTACGTAGAGGATCACTATTTGATGAGCCCCAGTTAACGGAAGCTTTTTACTAAGCTACCTATTCTGTTTTATGTGTTGTTGAAGGCGGTAGTTTGTTTGTCTGAACTTTATTAGTCCCCCAACTAGACCAATCACTTGGCTTTGAGCTTGTTTGTCCTGCCCCCAAGTTTAGTTTTCTGTCAACCCCCCATTCCTTACCAGAGTCATCATTTTGACTGGACTTCCAGAAATTGAAAGGCGACTCTTTCGTCTTTCCTGATGGAGATTGAAATTCTTTACGTAGAAGATCACTATTTGATGAGCCCCAGTCAAGGAAAGTTTTTAACTGAGCTACCTATTATGTTTTATGTGCTGTTGAAGGCGGCAGTTCGTCTGTCGTAACTTTATTAGTCCCCTAATTGGACCAACCACTTGGCTTTGAGATTGTTTCTCCAACTAAGAAATTCTGTTTTATTTGTCAAGAAGAGAATTGGTTGATAATTAAATATTATCTGATTATCAACCAATCATCTTCTTCACACATCACTGAGTCTATAAAGTAGGTACAAAAAATGAAGTTGTATATCATGTTTGAAAGAAAAGAAAAAAAAAAAAACCTTAAGTATTCACATTATTCAACATACATTAATCCATTCATTAATCCATAACATTCATTAACTCATTGCAATTCAATAAAGAAAGGCATGAACTAATAAATGTGTACTTATAAATGTAGTTATTTCATAAACTTCAGGTTCATATAACAAATAGTTGAAATAAATCCGTAAGTTAGATGAACAACAACATTGTCTTACACTCCAGTAACGAAAATACGACACAACATACAAACATATATGAAAGATAAAGGTGTTTGATTTCTCACTCCTCATCTGACATGTAGTAGTCAGAGAGATATTTTTCATTGTTTAAGACATTATTTCGCTCAATCACTATCAAATCTCTGTTGCTTGCTTCTGCCATTTCGCTATTAGTCAAGCATGAAATGTTGACATCTCCGCATCAACATTCTGTTGTTCTCCTTCTTAATTCTGCTAACTGCTTTTTCATAGTCACTCACATTTTGTCTAGCCATGGTCAATGAACGGCGATGAGGTACCGGTGCCCCAAAGTTACGTAGATCATTAAACAATCATTTTTGCTCCATTACCCTGAACACCCATTCTGCTCGGATACCAGCATAATAATCCTTCGGACTCGAGTACTTTTCGCTCTTGTAGTCATAAGTAAATGGAGGTAGCAGCCACACTTTCGGATTTCTTTGTCGGCGTGAACTTCCTGCACCTCTTGAAGACATTGTTCATAAAATAAAAATAAAAAAAATTAATAATAATAGTAATTGTAGACATATTACTATTGTTATGACTTAAACAAACATCATACTGAGGGTAGCGCTATTTATAGACATCATACTGGGGGTTAACTAGAGATGATCTGTGACGCCCCAAATTTTTTTTGAAACATCATAAGATTTAAATAACAATAACTTGCTAGATAAAGTTTTAACTACTAATTAGGAACTTTTAAGTTCTTACATAGTCAAAGTCCGACAACAAAATAAAACTATAAGTTCACACACAACGTCACAACATAGTTAAATCCTAATACAAGGGATAACAGGATTTTATTTTTATAAAATCCTGACTCTAAGTCAGCCAAGGTTCAATATTGGCAGCAGCTCCAATTTCAGCCTCAGTCCCTTCTTCGACATAATCTGGCATGAAACGCCAGGGCAACAAAATATATGCCATGAGTTTTGCAACACAGTAAGAAAACATAACCAACCTATCATTCTTTTTAAGAGAAAAATAATAAGATTCTAAACATGAGATAACAATATAATTGTACACATAAATTACAACCATTAGAATAATTTCAGTAATTTTAATAAATTAGGTGACACTCGAAATCTCACCAAAGAGATTTAACTTACCAACCACTAAGCATGACAACGACTAATTTGAAACCCTCCCTTGGTCAAATATTTAAGTGTTACCAACCGTAACTACCAGGGATGCCCACGTCCGGAGTTATATACCCAAGTAGTGGCATCCGTGGTCTGCCCCAAGGAAACGGTCTGCCAGGGGTAAATAACCTCCCTGTGTGCCACCTACACATCCACCCTTATTCCAAAACCGAATACTGAAAAGGGTTCAAATAAGTCCCGTGCCATCTTACAGTTTCGCAACACAATTTACATGAGAATTCTCAAAACCAGGGCTCCCCCTGAACAACCGGTATTGACCGTCAACCCTTAATTTTGTACACTCTTTAAAACCAATACTCACCCTAAACAGCTGGTATTAACCATCAATTGTTAACTTTATATATATCATTATTCATTTTGATTAATTCATAGATCAAACCCATAATCTAAAAATTTATCATAAAACTAGACTTCTCAAGTCTCATCTTTTAATTAGAAATTACCATATTTGGCTTAGTATAGGATTTTGAATAAATTTTTCAAATACATAGTAAAATCTGTCTCACAGTTTCAAATTTAGTTAAAATTTTGTATAAATTCGTAGGAAGCTCAAAATTTGTTGCCAAAAATTCTAGATAAACTGGACATCATTATCAACATCTTTGTAGAAGAAATCATCTCAAAATTTTGAGTATAAGATTATCTAAAAATTCAAGTAAACACGCTGGCAGATTCAAAACAGATTATTCTCAACACAGTTTCAGATTTAGTTAAAATTTTGTATAAATTTGTAGAAAGCTCAAAAATTGTTTCCAAAAATTTTTGGATAAACTAGACATCATTATCAACAACTTTGTAGAAGAAATCATCTCGAAATTTTGAGTATAAAATTGTCTAAAAATTCAGGCAAACATGCTGGCAGATTCAAAATAGATTATCTTTAACACAATTTCAGATTTAGTTAAAATTTTGTATAAATTCGTAGAAAGCTCAAAAATTGTTACCAAAATTCCTGGATGAACTAGACATCATTATAAACAACTTTGTAGAAGAAATAATCTCGAAATTTTGAGTATAAAATTGTCTAAAAATTCAGGAAAACATGCTGGCAGATTCAACACAGATTATTTTCAACATAGTTTCAAATTTAGTTAAAAATTTGTATAAATTCGTAGAAAGATCAAAAATTGTTTCTAAAATTCCTGGATGAACTAGAAATCATTATCAACAACTTTGTAGAAGAAATCATCTCGAAATTTTGAGTATAAAATTGTCTAAAAATTCAAGCAAACATGCTAGCAGATTCAACACAGATTATTTTCGACACAGTTTAGATAATGTATCATATGTATACAATCTGAAAATTTCAATTATGTAAAAAAAATGAGAGGATTGAGAGGGTTTTCTTACTTAGTTGTAGGGTTGAAATGGAATAATGAAATGGTAGGAAAATATGCAACCTCAACCTCCTCCTCTTCTTCCACAAGAATTCCCTCTATTTGGATGTATATGGTTTATGCTTAGCCCAGAAAATATGAACTTTCTATGCATGCTACTACGTGCATTATATAGACTCTCTCCGTGGCTAGCTCTCTCTCTCTCCCTCTCTCTCACACATTCTTTTCATTAATAAAACCATTCCCTTTCTCCAAGTTCTAAGAATTAGACTTTCTCTAATTTCTTTGCTCACTTTCTCCAAATTCTATGGCTTTCCCTAAATCCTAAGAAAGATAATGGTTTATGGTTCCCATATCACCATGCAAACAGCCACGAAATTCTCTTCTTTTTTTTTCTTTTTTTTTTATAACAATAATTATTGGACATCCATAACATTTTTATTCTTAATAAGGTCTTTGTTAGTGATAGAATTGGGTTAATTTAAAACTAATTTTTTTGTACTATTATATATTTTAGGTAGATTCTGAATACAATTAATTTATTTATTTATTTATTTTCTTTTAAGAATAATTTAAATATGGGTTTTCACATGATCTAGTGACAATAATTGAGTTGGGGCACTATGGAAGAAGTAATACCCGTGATATTATTTTATCTTATTCATTTCATGCAATCCTGAGTACCCGTGACTTTGTGTACCTGTGATGTAGTCACGGACATGGTTGTCAGATAAAATCATAATTTCATGCCGTCCTTTTCACAATGCAATCCCTTTATATTTGAGCAATGAGTTGTCAAATTAATCAGTAATCCAATGAGTTGTCACATTGCCATATTAAACTATTTTTTCATGCTTACTTTTTTAATACAGTAAGTAGTCACTTCAAATTGACAATTTCAGTACAAATTGGTGTTTTAAAAAAATTATAAATTAAATCATAAAATGAAACAGCGGCTTTAATTTTCTATGTTTTAAAGTAATATTGTTCATAAACAACTATGAAACAGAGTGCAAGTAAATACACAACTATCCAACTCACTTCGAGCAACAAAACTATCATTGATTTTTTCACCAAAACAATGTTCATAACAAAAGAAAACAAAATAATAAAATAGTCACCTGATATGTAAACAAGATTGGCACTGCAGCCTATATTTTATCTTAGTTTCACTTAATGAACTTCACAGTCATCCCCTTTTCTCCTCTTTGCATTTTCTACTTCTTTTTATATTCGGTAAATTACACTTCACTCCTTCAGTCCTTTATATAATTGTTTATCAACACTATTGCCATGTGGTCATATTAATGTGACTTAGATGAATTCTAAAATGTGAGGAAAAAACAAAGCATCTAAGTAACGCTGCACAAAGTCACATGCATCACGTAATGTGAGGAAAAAAGTCACAAAGTATATAATTTACAAAGTCAAAAAGTCACATGCATCACTGCATCACAGCATAAAGTGACATGCATCACTGCACAAAATCACATGCATCACTGCATCGCTGCACAAAATCACATAGCATCTGAGGAAAAAACAAAGCATACAAATTATTACGTCTGTTCAAGTCACTGCACTGCATCACTGAGAAATGTTGGACGTATCACTACGCTGAGCTACAATTTATAATCGTACCATACCTACTGTGCCCATGTGAATTCTGCAATTCATAATGGGATGAGGGGGTGTCAGAACAAAATAACAAAACAATTAGACCCTCTGAGTTTAAAAAGTCATTCTATGCAGCTATAAATAGATTCATAAACGTTGAAGATAAAATATTATAGAATTAGAATGTATTGAAAATTAATTTGTAGTAGAGTTAGAGTGAATGGGTTTTTCGATGTATAGAACTTGAAAGTGTTATAGATAAAACCTAGCCTAGTATGCAGACAAGAACAACACCGACTTAAATCAACACATAATTAACTTCAAATTAAATTGGTCAAATTTGTCCAATTAAATTAAATGAAATATGTAAGGTAAAAAGTGAAATTAAATATATTGTCAAGGCAAAATAAATTGAATTATATTTGTAAGCGGAAAAATTAAATTAAATTGAATTTCTAAGTTGATTTGAACTTTGCTTAAAACCTTCAGATATGCACTGTGTAGTAAATAAAAGTCGAAGTTACAACTCCTATAAAGTTGATGCATAGTTTTTCAGGTCATAAAAGTTGATGTGACAACTCTGATGCATAGTTGTTTACAATAATTTCATACATACAGCTACCATGTGTATATGTGGTATAAATATCGCATCATACCACAACAAAAGTTTTATAGCTATTTCAAGCGATATCATCATGAGATATACGGTGGTTGATCTATATTTAGCAATGGGTCGCTATTGGGTTGCAGATGGAGATGAATTTCAATACCCATTAAATCCAAATTTGCGTTACTCACATGCCACCGTCAATACCATGAGAGCTGAGTGGGAATTTCGCATAACTCGAGCAAACGTTCTCGTTGAGCTATGTCGTAAAGTTAATATTAAATTTCCTCGCTGGTTAGCCATGCGTATGTCAACTGACACTCCACAGTTGTTGCAAAGGGCATTGCATCGTATCCGCGACGAAGTTAATCGCATGACCCAACGTTTGCAACGGTTCGAACTAATGAAGACCGCAAATGAGCGTGCCGAAGATGGGTTAATGGATGATGCACACCAGTACTTCACCTGGAGCATGGATGTTATGTATGAAATTGATATTGAGATGTCAGATGATGATAATAATGAATGAAATTGTTTGGATGAATGACCAAACCATTTATGTTATAATGGATTTGTAATGTTTATCCACGACTTATCAATGAAGGGAGATATTTCAATTGTTTTTGAATAGTTCTTGTAATTCTACAAATAACGAATACCTTTGCTTTCTCTCCGTTATTGTTATTTTGAAGAACGCTACTTGAACTAGACTTTCATGATTTCATGCATTATTGATGTGGAATATAATGATGATACTGAATGAACTTGGTTGCATGTATGATCAAACGTTTTCATTCAGTATAATGGCTTTGCAATGCTTATACATGAGTTATCAATAGGAAGAGAAATTCGTAACGAATCTTGACATATGTACTTATAAATGTAGTGATTTCATAAACTTCAGGTTCATATAACAAATAGTTGAAATACACATTTAAGTTAGATGAACAACAAATATATAATTCTACATTTTGTTTGGTTATAATAGAAAATACATGAAAAAAGAAAGTGAATGCAATCATACAGAAAAGTGAAAAAAAAGGGGAAAAAAAATTATGTGTTTGTTTAGATAGAGTCCTATAAAATAATAGAACTAGTTTGTTAGATAGGCTAACAGTTTTTTACAAAATATATATGAAATTTTATTTTTTCTCACAAATTTATTTTGTTTCCTTTTTACTCATATTTCTCCCCACAACTATCCATTACGCAATGTTTATATTTTTTTCCCAAATAATTTTTGTATAAAATTTTTCATCTATTCATTTCTTTTTCTTTTTTTTCAATTCACTTCCTACTATTTTTATTTTCTATCATTGGTTTCTTTCCAAACAAATGAAACCTAAATATAACTTAAAATCCTATCAATTCTTATCATTTTTCTTTCTGTTTTCCTTTTCATTTTTATTTCGCTCATCAAATCTAAGCAAGCACTGCCTTGTTGTTTGTTTAGCACATGAGCGCTTCCAATGTCATTTGTTCAATAAGAAAAGTTAATACAATTAAATGGCTTGAATGTGAGAACATAAGAACTTCAGTAATCAAATAGTGGACATGAGGCTAGACGAAAAAGAACTCCATGAAAGAAAGTATACACAGAACCTTAACAATTTAAGTAGAAATATTACCTGATGAATGAGGGACCATGGTCTCACTGGACAAACCCTTTCAAATGAAGATTAATCTCTCTCTCTCTCTCTCTCTCTCTCTCTCTCTCTCTCTCTCTCTGAGTCTCGTTTTTCTCTGTATATTCTGTGTATGTATATATATATATATATATTAGGGCTTTTGAAATTGAAAAAATGTAGAGACTACAGAGAAGAAGAGAGAGATAGAGATGTGAAACAGATTTTGGAAATCATCAAAATAAGTAAGAATAAAAAATTATAAAATTATATTTTCGAATAAATAAGTATGACACATTTACATCATCTGTACAAGTTTGATTTACAAAAACTATAAATAAAAAAAACTATGCACTCCATATCACAGCCGCTAATGCCCTAACTCGCCTCACCTCACAACCCCGATGTGGACCTCTCCTCGGTCTCATGTAGACTCTCAATATCTGCTCCCCAATCAGAATGCGATCCAGTGGCACTCCTCCCTGCATGTGGCCTCCACCGACCGCTCAGGAGCTCGTGAGTGTGACCCCCCTCTCCGCATGTGCCGCCGATCCTGTCTCTGTCAAGATCGAGCATCAGGAGTCAGAAACTCCTCATCTGGTGCAATCAGATCACGATCCAGGCGGACCTCGACCTCGACCTATGCCTCTGCCTGCACCCTGACCTTGGCTGCGACGTCCGCCACGACCATAACCTCGGCCTCTCCCTCGCGCTCTGGGGGGGGCTCAATATGGGCCTGATCGTCAATGTGAGAAATGTCAGTGAGAACTGCATCATATGTACTCATGGTCGCAGTCGAACTAGTCCCCACAAAAGTAGGTGTATGTAGTGTGGAACTATGTAACGTACATGTATCAACCCCAACACTACAAACACCTGAACTGTCTGGTGGTGGTAATTAGGTGGGTGGGGTAACAACGTCATACATGTATCGGGGCGGTGTCCAATCAGGGTCAGCTACATAAGGTATGCCAGTATGCTGGGTAGAAAGTACGTGGAAAGAATCTGGAGATATGTATGGGGTAGTATGTGGTGGGGTGAATGATGTCCAAGGAGCTGATGTGGAAGGTCTTGCCGTGACCGTCGGTACACCGTAGTGGCCAAAATGCAGACGATCTCCCCGATAGGCAAGTTGGATTGCCTGGTACAATAACTCTCGAATCTCTGCAATGGCCTGCAAGGCATGCTGTCCATCACGTCTGAAAAGGGCATCCTCAACCAAGTGATATGACCTCCTAACTCCAACCACCTGAACAAAAATTCAAACGTATTAGGCTACAGTTGACTTAAAGTAAATCAATTATGATCTTAATAATTATCTGACACATACTATGATACTCACCAATGCCTCAAGATAAGGCCCAACTCACGATATCCGATTCGAGACGGTGGCTCGACACGACTAGTAGGTGTGTATGTCGCCAATACCACAACATGTAAAGGTTAGAAGAGGGGAGCACCTCATCGCTGCAGTCAGCCTGTACAATACTATCCCGACGGGCATCCCACAACTGTATATATGGCATATAAAACAGACTCCAGTCAGTGACTGGACCTGAGCAAACTGTTAGAGAACACGATGGGGGAGATGCCACTCAACCACGTCAAAACAATTAAGTGGTACTCTCGCCATCCATATCTCCTAACCTAGTCGGCAGTAGTTGGGAAGCGTACCGAGAACCCCAGCGTAAGGTTGCCAAACAAACTACAATGACGACAAGTATGTTAAAATTCGCTCGTGAACTCAAAACATATACAATGAAGAAGACAACTAAAATTTAATTTGTAAAAATTTCATACCTCGCCCTCAATCATCCGGTCGAGCTGGTCTCTATAAACTACGACTACATAGGTCGAGACGACCTCGTGGCCCATGTCAACCCTCCACCGGCTACCTCGCTGTCCGGGGGCAACTGCATGTCTCCCTCACCCATGGGAAGCTCACCAAGACCAAACACTTGCCACCTAGACAGGGCAATGCGAATCAATCCCTCCCACGCCCAAATCTGCAATAGTTTGAACACAATTACAATACTGATATGTGGCATACAATATGAATTGACATGTAATAAAATTCTTACTAACCTATAACAACACAAGTGGTTCTCCAATCTCCCTCGCACCCACCTAAGCTGCTCGACATAGCATCCGATACAAGCATGCTAAAGCCTTGCTACTCTAACTATACTGCCCAATCTCGTCAATGTCTCTCAACAGTGGCAAGTACATCAGCTTGAGCAGGTTCTGTGACTTATCAAGGAGAAATACCCTCCCCAATAAGCCACAGAATATATGCTCAGGCATGCTGCTATAACAACTCATTTGGAGCATGATCTGGAAGATGAGCAAACTGCTCGGCCAGCCACCTCACCCTCAGTCTACCTGCCTATAAGTCTGTAGGTGTAGGTGCTACTCCCAATAGTTCAGCACATAGGGCTATCCACTGCTCCCTCGTCAATGATGGGTCAACTCCAGTAATTGCTCGCCCATCAATCTGTAGACCATATAGGACAGATACATCTTGCAATGGGACGGTGGCCTCCTTGATTGGGAAATGGAACGTATGAGTCTCTGTGCGCCACCTCTCGACGAGAGCAGTGATGAGTGGGTGGTCCAGTCGAATATGCCCGATACGGTACACACCATAGAATCATGTGCGTAGTATATACTGCAAGACTCTATGGTCCAACGGATGCTCCCACAATCCAGAATCTGCCCGGCGGCAGGTCAACACGGTGCGTGTCTCGTCCTGCATAACAGAATGACTAGTTTAAATAATAACATTATTACGTAATATAAAACAAAATGCAGGGTATTTTAATTGTAAGCGTAAAGTCCAACAAACATTATTGCATACCGGACGCTCCCATATACTGTCAGCCCGATGTGCCTGAATGAACAGTGGAATCTCCTCAGGTACATGTGCCATGAAGCCTGTACAAGTGAAATACTAGATCATAACAATAAAAATCTCATTTAATCATAACAGAAAATCTATAATTATTCCATAAATTACGATTTGTAAAAAAAAAAAATACTCAACTATTTCAAAATTTAAATTTGTGTGATACTATATATGGAAGCAATTGACTAAGATGTAATTAATATTTATTTCAAAAACCTCTATTGGTTAACTATAATTGAACTATAACAATTAAACTCTAATTAATTCCATACATGACTTAAAAAAAAAAAAAATGTGCTCAGTTATTTTAAAATTATAAATTTCTGCGCCACTAACATGGAAGCGATTCACTAAAATCTAATTATAATCATAAAAAATAAAAAATAAAAAAAAACTGTAATTATTCCATAATTTATGATTTTTAAATATATATATATATATATATATTTGTACTTTAAGATTTAAAATACAATGTAGCAAATCTTATGGCTTCGACAAAAGACAAATTTCTGTGCCACTAACATGGAAGCAATTCACTAAAATCTAATTATAATGATAAAAAAAAACTCCAATTATTTCATAATTTATGATTTTTAAATATATATATATATATATATATCTATTTGTACTTTAAGATTTAAAATTATGTGTCATTAAATATGATAAAAATTCAACAGAACCTACCATTATGTATGCTATAACTAATATAGAAATCTTTTCGAAAATAATTTTAAGGCCTCAGTTACATAAGCTTAATAATGACCATGAACATAGTGCAGTAACATGTGGATAATTTTCCTACATAAATATTTGCCAAAAAATTGAATGAGAAAATTTTTTTTTTCCCAATAATAGGTTAATGATTACATTTATGGCATATTTGACAAAACTTAAATATTGATTTTGTAATGCTAGAAGTTTGAATAAATTATAAAATTTTTAAATGACATAAATTTATTCATAAATTGTAAATGTGAACAATGGTTGCAGCATTCAAAAATATTAAATTTATTTATAAATATTAAATTTTCAAATGGTAGAAGAACTACGTGATTAAGTATAGAATTTTGTAATACACATTTTGAATCAAGTACACAGTAAAAAACTTAGGGCTGTGTGGTACAGTTAAATGTTTTTGCATATATATTTAGTTTAATTTATTTGCTTAGTATGTTAGTTGTAAATTTTTTTTTAATATAAAACAACTACAATATATAAAGACTTAAAAATTAGAAATGATCTATTACAAATAAAAAATGATCTATTTAAATGTACGACCCTGTTTACAAATAAAGAATTAAAAAATAAAGAATTAAATGATCTATTACAAATAAAGAATTTCAAAATGATATATTACAATATGTAAGTATTACATAGTCTTCATCGACCAAGTCGCGCCGGACATGTTCGCCTGTCATGACCTGTCTGCTGGCACTCACTGCAACGAGCGGTCAAACGCCTATCTGATATATCCATCTCATTCAAAATACGAGACATAAATGTACGATCCCGTTTTACTTCTCGCAGACGAAGTACATTAGGCATTAAGGTCCACTGCAGATTATCCCAATAATCTTGCTGCGGTATTGGATTGAATTTAGTTTCCCAAACCCACATGTATACAGGAAGCCTATATACTGGATCAACATACTCAAATGGATTGTCACCGCATTCAGACATTACAGCGAACATATAGGAACATGGATAGTGTCTTATCTCATATTTCCTACAACTGCACGTGGGTTGATTCATCCGCACAATCTGTCTATTGCGACCTCGTCCATGGCAAAAAGATGTTTGCACCTCAAATACGCGGCGGGGCCTATCAGATAATATTGATACAAACTAATCAAGTTCATGTTTTTGGGTGTAATTAACTGAACAACATAATAATAACAATTTAGTTCACATTACAAACTAACCTGTCATACGATATCAACTGGAAAGTATTTCCCCTTGCGATGCCTTCCTCAATAGTTTTTTGCATCTCTCTAGGATATTGGAACTCATTCCGTACATCTGTTTCAGCTTGGGCTCTCATCTCGTCAAAATATTTGACGAGCTGTCGAAATGTAAATTCAACCATAGCTGAGATAAGTAAGTTCCCTGCACCTTTCAAGACGCTGTTGAAGCACTCTGCATCATTGCTAGTCAATACCCCCCACCGATATCCACCGTCATATGCAAGGGCCCACTCCACAGGATTCATCTTGTGGACCCAATCGATGGCATCTTTGTTAATAGCCTGTATCTGTTCTAAGTAAGCATTACACTTTCGTCGTTGATCAGCACTCCTATGTCACGACCCAAACCTGCCCCTATGGGTTTAGCACCGTAACCGGCCAGTAATCCGAGACTACCAAAGGCCTGCTGGATAGTAATATAGTAATACAGAGTACAGGGGCATGGCGGAAGCCAATACAGTAAATAAACAATGTCCAATGAGCTGACAGTCTGTATGCAAAAAGATTTTTCCTACATTTATACTTTCAGTACAGAATAGCATGCACAAAATATACAATCACCAAAATCGACTTAATCCCTATTAAACAAGACAAGACGGCTATCCATATATAGTAAACAAAACAAGCATAAGAGACAAACGGGAAATAAAACACCCCTAAGCCCCTAAGCCATAGCTTGATAGGCTCGAGCCTCGCAGTGAGGCACGATGGTTGGCTTGATGTAATTAAAGCTTGCCCGACGCTCCTAGCTACTACGGTGCGCCTGTACACCTACATATATATATGAGCAAAGGAGCTAAGCCCTGAATAACATAATGCGAAGGGGTTAAGAATAAATGTCCTTTCAAGATTGAAAACAGTATTTCGGTCTTTATCACTATTCATTTTGTGGCTCATATTTGGTCATATGATCATTGATTAAAGCAAAGGATATGTGGTACATCCATTGGCATAACAAAGATAAGAAATGAGGTCTTAAAAGACGGTCTTAAACCAAACAAGAAATGATGGCCATGGTGTAGCAAGACAAGAATAAAGAATAAGAAGGTACTATTTCAGAGAAAAGACAAGATTGTGGATTCAAGAGGTGTCTCACAGACTCTAGAGGTGGCTCACACTGTAGCACTTAGTTCCAGAGATTCTAGAGGTGGCTCACGAGTAGCACTTAGTTCCATACAAAGACTTTGTTCCATATCGTAAATCTGAATGGCCATCATAATAAGAAATGAGTGGTTCCAACTTGGGAACCGACAGAGATTTCTCTGTCACAGTAACAGTAAACAGTAGGTGCCAAGAGCGGCACAGTACAGTTCAAAATATAAGTCATACCTTCATTCAAGATTACGTGATCGTCAATTGAATAGTTCAATTCAGAGACGATGTCCAAGAAACAATATCAATTCAAGAATAGTTCGGGTTGTAGACAGTTCAAGATGGCAATTCAAGAAGCAGTTCAACAGTTCAATAGTGTAAACATTTCAGTTCAGTGAATGGTTCAGCAAACAGTTTAATAAAGCCGACAGCTCAATAAGGTAAACAATTCAATAAAATAAATAGTTCAGAAGATAATCATTTTTGAACATGTCTTTACACAGTTGTTACTCATAGAGTTCTGGGCTACAGTAAGCTAGAGCGTCTCCTCGAAAGCCAACCCTACACAGTATACAGGATGAACACACACTAAGCTATACAGTTGGGAAAGATCAATAACTTAGTCCCTAATTTGCCTTGGTGTGTTCTACATCTATGTAGACACCCCATTTTTGACCGACCTTAAGACTCAGACGTCACCGATTGAGCGCTTGGTGATGTTGCATACTGTGCTTGTTCAGAAGTCCCAGAGTCACGGCCGCGTGCCCTGCCTCCGGACTTCCGAACTATCTTCTCTACCTTGTCTCGGTTTGCCATAACCAGGCTCGGTTTTCTCTTTTCTCTCCCGAGGAAGGAGTGGTCCCAGAGACTATCTCCCCGTGGCCGTGGCCGGAGCTACTCGCAGGGGTCAGAGGCCATTTTGCCCATTCGGAGGTTCCCTTGCTGAGCCGTCAGCCGCGTGCCTCGGCCGGGACCGCCCAACCATCTCCGAAGTTCTCCGATTTTGGCATGTGCCTCTTTTTAGTGTTCCGAGGGACACTGGGGCCCCGATGCCACTTCGCAATTAACACCACTTCCGGTGCGGCTGACCCATTTGGGACCCCAAACCGAGCGGTTTGGTCCCGAGCATTCATTTTGCATCACCTTCTCCTTTTGGCGGAGACCTCTGCTTTTAATGTTTCGAGGAACCTGGGGCCCCGATGCCACTTCGTGGTCAGTATGCCACTTCGGTGCTCATAGCGGTTTCGGGCCCCAAATTGAGCGGTTTTGGTCCCGAGCATTCATTTTGCATCGGTTTTCTCGATTTTTGGCAGAACCTCTGTTTTATCATTTCGAGAAACCACTGGGCCCCGATGCCCACTTTCAGGGTCAGATGCCACTTTCGGTGCTCAGAATCGGTTTTGACCCCAAATCGCCTGCTTTTGGTCCCGAGCATTCATTTTGCATCGGTTTTTCTCGATTTTTGGCAGAACCTCTGTTTTGTCATTCCGGACACCGGGTCGCAGATACCCACTTCATCTTGAATACCACTTCCGCACTGCAGTCCATTTTCGGATCCCGATTTGCTGCTTTTGGCCTCAACGTTCATTTCTCATTAGTTTTTGTTCAAACTTGGCGGTACCTCTGTTTCAACACCAGAAGATCACTGGGGTGGGAGGCCAGCAATTATCCCAGAGATAGCTCCTCCGAGTCTGCTTTTCTCACTTCCGCCAATGTTGAACACCTTGGGGGTATTTTCTTCCAACCAAAGTTACATATCCGTGATCGGGACATGGAGGACCCTAAACAAGCATGGTCGGCCAGCAATTTTGATTTTCATTTTGGCCCTCTTCTTCAAATGCAATGTTGTGAATCCCGCTCAATGTTGCCAAATTCCAACCTTGGAACCTTGTTCTACACATCTTGGAGGACCCTAAAAGTTGGTGGTCGGCCAAATAATTTTGAATTTCATTTTGAGCCCTCCTTCAAGCTCTATGTTGTGACTTCTGGTTCAGTGTTGCCAGATTCCAACCCTGGGGCCTTATTCTACACACTTGGGAGGACCCTAATGTATGGTGGTCGGCCACTAATTCAACACTTCATTTTTGGGGGTGGCCGGCCACCTTGCAGAGAGTTACAGCCGGCCAGATTCACCTGCTTCAATTTGTCCACTGCTTTCAAAGTGTTTCTCATCCGATATTTTGGGAGGAAAGCTTGGGTGCTTTCCTCCCTTTACACCCCATTTGTTGTCTATTTGAAGGGCCCCGCCTCCTTCTTCAAGGTTGGAAAATTTGCCTTCAAGGATACTTCTCCAAACTCCTCCATTTTCATAGCTCAAAACCTCAAAAGCTTTCAAGTCCCTAGGCCTTCTCTTCATCAACACCTAGCCTCACCTTCCCTACTACCATTCCAGCTGCTAGGAAGTGAATTTCAGAGGTTGAGAAGCTACAAATCGAGCCAAGAATCAAAGAAAGACAAGTCTTCAAGGGTAAGTCTTCAAAACCAACTTTTAGGGCTTTTTCTTGATTCATTTCTATACTCTATTTGGTTGAGAATTGGGGCTCCGACCCCTACTGATTTTGTGCTTGTTTTGAGCCCCTCTACAACTTTGTAGAAGGGCTCAACTTCATTTGAGGCTTCTATGATATACTTGTTTCAATATCTAGCTTTTATGCCATTATCTTGCATGCTAGTTTAGGCCTATTTCCTTTTGTTTTTAGGGTCCGACCCCTACTGGTTTTAGCTCATTTTGAGCCCCTCTACAACATTGTAGAAGGGCTCAACTTCATTTGGCCATTTTATCCACCACTTCCTTCGAATTCCATCAAGTGTGCCCATTTTTGTATGCAACTTTTGACCTATTTCTATTTGTTTTTGGGACTTCGACCCATACTGACTTTGGTCTTATTTTGGTCCCCTTTACACATTTCATGAAGAAAATTTTGTCATTTGGTGCTTGCTTTGCATGACTCTTGTTATAGCCTCTTTTGAGCTCCATTTTTGCATAGAATTGTTAGCATGATTTTATTCTGATTTTGAGGATGCCATCTTCTGCAATTGTGCTTATTTTCATCTCATCTTAAATGTTGTAGAAGAAAGTTTGTCCATTTGGGGTTTTCATATATCACTTGTCTCAATACCCCTCTTTTGGCCACTAATTTTGCATGCTATTGTTGATCTATCTATGCTTGCATTTTGGCCATGTTTGTTACTGAAAAATGCCATATTTGGGACTGCCTTGCTACTGTTCTTGCTTCCATGATCATATTTTGCATGTATAGCATGGCTATAGGCCATTTCGGGGCTTAATTTCACACTTTCGGGATGAATGCATGCTTCGAGTGTCATTTCGTTCTGTTTCGGGGCTGTTTTACCCTTTATTTAGGTGCTGAAATTCCATTGCCATGCTTACATATCATTCCCTATGCCATTTGCATCATTTTTGCATTGCCTCGGTTTGCGTGCCAGTGTGCACGCCTTTCGAGGCGCCCCTGTTTTATCCGCCGGCAGCCTATGTGAGTGTGGTTGAGGCCCTCTCATGTTGGCGTAAGCCCAATTTGCATTTTCATGCTTGTACATCATCGCCTCGGTTTGCGTGCCCGTGTGCGCGCATTTCGAGGCACTTCGGTTTTATCCGATTTGCACTTCATATCATCGCCTCGGTTTGCGTGCCCGTGTGCACGCATTTCGAGGCACTTCGGTTTTATCCGATTTGCATTTCATCGCTTTTGCGGTTTGCGTGCACGCATTTCGAGACACTTCGATTTTATCCGATTTGCATTTCACATCATCGCCGGTTTATGCGTCTGCACGCATTTCGAGGCACTTCGGTTTTATCCGATTTACATTTTGTCATCGCTTCGGCTTATGCGTGCGTGTGCACGCATTTCGAGGCACTTTGCCTATCCGATTTGCACTTCATATCATCGCCGGTTTGCGTGCCTGCGTGCACGATTTCGAGGCATTTCGCTTATCCGATTTGCACTTCATATCATCGCCGGTTTGCTTATGCTGTGGCACGCACTTCGAGGTACTTCGTTTATCCGATTTTCATCTTTCATCATCGCTTTTTTGCGCACTGCGGCACGCATTTCGAGGCATCCCATTTTTCGTAGCATTCATGTGTATTCATCCCAATATTGAGTTGTGCAAATCGCTTCCTCGCCATCATGCATCGATATGCGTGATTGGTGGCGCGAGGATCGAGACATGCATATATTTGTGAAATACATCGCTATGCCCTTTTCCCGCCTCCGCTGCAAAGAAAAATGAAGAATTATCGACTTTCCTAATGCACGCAATTCGAGGAAAACCGCAAACAGAGGCTAATCAGGCATCCCAAAGGATTTCGCGCCAAGCCTCAAAGATATACTATTCACTGAAGCGAGGCGCCTCGGCTTGCACGCCATTAATTTTTTTGTAATTAATTTGTTAATTAATTAGAATTTGTATTATTTCGATTGTATATTCTTTTATTCGGTCTCAGATATTATTTATTCGACCCTCCATGAGGGCATAAATGTAATAAGGGTGTGAGTGTGATGTATGTCTTCCAACCCCATTTCTTTCTCCATTTTATTTACCCGCTTTGAATGGTTAGATATAGGGCATATTTCAATTAGCATACAAGATGACAAAGATGTTTGCATCATTCATCTCAGATTGCATGCAACGGGCTAGGCACATCATGCAAACTGCATTGTATTTCAATTCTAAAGTTGAACACATGTTAGCTGTTGCATTTCATATACCATGTTTAGAATAGCCGAGCCTGCTATAGTTGCATTTTTGCATGTGTTGCATTAGGCATTCTCAGATATTTTAGGATCATGCATGATTTCTAATCAGCTTTTGTTTTGGCTTGGAGTACTAGGTAAGTTTTATGCTTTAGCATCCTTGCATGCGTGTGAGTGTTGCCATGATAGCATGCTTGCCATGAGGCTAACTGCTTATGTGATATAACTGCCTTGAATGCCTGTGGGTGGAGGTTGAGTTATCTGAATTGGAGCAATTCATCGATTGTTTGTTAAGCCCACTAGATTGTGGCAAAATCTGCATTTTAAGCCTACCTGATGGTAGCATCATCAAACCATTTTCAAACAAACAAACATGAGATGTTTAATTCCAATTCAGACGGCCCAATCTATACTTGTTTGCTGCGAGCATCACATAGTAACCTAGGCTAATAATCGGGATAAGAGCATACAAAGTTTTCAAAAACAGATATCATGGTTAGTAGAGGCCGGTCTTTGACCGGGCGAGAGGGGGTGCTCACGATGTGACCTTCCCTAATCGTACCCAAGTTCCCGAGCCAACTTTGGTGATGACGGACACGTGGCCTTTCGGCACCGAGTCAGGGTTTCCTAAATTTCCCATTTTAAAATATTTAGGTGGCGACTCTGTTATCTGGCAAAGCAGTCCATGTTTGGCACTTCTTTCAAAAAATCTGTTTTTCTTCAAAACGATTTGCCGGATTTGGACTCTTTGGTTCGAGATTTAGAACCGCAACAAAAATCGAGTCCGAGTGAATGAGGTCTCATGGGCGTGGTTACGCTTCGCGACTCATTGGGATTTAGAGAACTTGACTCGAACTCATGATATCTGTTTTTGACTACACTTGTGTGTGCATTTGCATTGCATTTGCATTGGTGCGCCTAGGACACCGTGTTTGCCATCTGCTATTCCTGAGCGGTTTGCCGGAGGCTTGTCTTGTCAAGGCATGTCCATAAGGCTGATCGGTTACTGAGCTCGCCAAGATAGGAACACAAACCCGCTTTTACCGGGGCACCCTTTTGACCGCTCGACCTAGTGCATATTCGGATCCATAGTGACCATTCCAAACTAGGACAAAGTTGCTTACCCGCTTATAGGGTGTTTGAGACCGCTGCGTGCGTAGTGAAACCCTAGTTCCTAACAAAATAGGACAGGGGAACCCTACCCCAACATAGGGGTGTTTTGGCTCTCACTTATCTGTTATGTGCTTGTTAGAGTGTGCCTCTACAGGGAATGCATGTATCAGTTTATGAGTTTGAGCATCAGGCCTACGGGCACCAGTTCAGTATTTTGGGAATCAGTTATATCTGCGGGTATCAGATTCAGTTTTGGGGGCAATAATTTTGGGAACAAAGGATCGCTGGTCGAACACGCTTATTGGCTTATGTTCATGTCTCATTGGTGGGATTAAGTGAGATGTCGCATGTTTTCTCTTCGCCAGAGACTCAGTCCAGAGCAACCAGTGTTCTCCTTTGCTGAGGCAAGACAGGAAAAAACTCACCGGTTCATCTGATCCGTTAGTCACCAGTCCAGTCCATCTGATCCGTTAGTCACCAGTCACATCACCTCAGTTCAGTTAGTAGACTCGTGATGACGCAAAATTCGGAAGAAATTGTGGTTATGACAACCGCAATAGACCAAGGAATCATCTTGCAGGATGAGACCAATGTTGAGGTGCCACATCCACCTAGGTCGCCTGCCGCTCACCCGATCTGGACGCCCCAGTTGTTTCAAGCTCGTGAGCCCACCACATCTGAATTAATGGGAATGATTGGTGACCTTCAGAGGTCCGTGGGCGATCGCTTACTTAATGTCATTTCATCGCCCGGTGATCATACGCCGAATTTTTGACCGCAGAGCCCCGCTTATTGGGGCGACCAGATCGAGCTCAGCCAACCCGAGGCTGACTTAAGCTATGGCAATGACATGTCAACAAATGACCCAAACCCATGATCCAAATTGAGGCTAAAAGTAAGAATAAAACGGAGGCACACACCGATCCCATCAACCAACTGCTGCGGGCAGCCGAGGCCTTGAAAGCCGGGGGGATGAACAAACAGCAAGTATTTGCGGTCATGGCCAAAATTGTGGACGATGCTTTCTCCACTCCAGCCGAGGGCGCTTCAAGTAAAACCGGATAGGCCCCGCCATGCCGTAGCAGTTCCTTCCATCCCCAACTCGTGATCCTAAAAGATCGAAGCCAAGACAATGCTCGACCCTTTTCGCCAAGGCCTAGCAAGAAGCCTCAGACTCAAGTATCCTCCTCAAGGGCGCAGAGTCTTTCATGCCCTCTATATGCCTCTCGTTTAGGGCATTTCAAATTCCGCTAACGAGGGCATCTACACCCTCGAGCCTCGATCACGCCAAAGAATCTCCTCTCACACACGATGCTACCTCAGATATGATACCACCAACAGACCGTCCACAAAGACCGACAGCTTGTTTTCGCCGTCATGAAGTGCAAGATTTGATCGACAATGAGGTTATCCTCCCACCCACCTCGAAAGTCCGCCACCGCCGAGTTGTTGGACTCGAGGAGATCTTGCAAGTATGTGATCATGGGTTGGTCCACCTGCGGGCGGCGCTTGGTGTATTTCAGATATGGCGTTTGGCACGCACTATGTTGAGCATCTGCGTATGCTAATTTTGTGATTTCTGGCTTGGGTGTTGAGTCAGTTTTGTCAGTTTTGTTTTGAGTCTTTCTCTTTGTTTTGAGTCAGTCTTTTGCTTAAGGGTCTGCCTTGTTGTAGCGAGTCAGTCCCATTGTATAGGAGTAGGGTGATTCCGGGGGTGTTACCTCGGGTGTCACCATTTCGTTTTGCGTTTGCTTTTTTTGTTTTGTTTTGAGTCTGTTTCTGTCAGGGAGCCAGTTATGCCAACAGTTATGAATGAAACAAAGAAGGATTTCCACGCTCGCATTTGCTTCGCCAGGTGCTAGTTGTGCCGGATTTGAATGAAATGGCAAGGCATTCCACCGCTCTCTTGTGCCTTGAAGTCATTGTAATGACCTAAGTTTTCAAACCTTTTGAACACCGGTGAAAACAAAGAGGAGGGATTCCTGATTTGCAAAACTTTGATCAATTGAGAGAAAGAGAGGCGTAAGCCTTTAATGAATGAAATCATGCTTGTTAGCGTGAGTAATCGAGAAGGACCTCGCTTTGATCCAGATTGATCCTACATCGTTTTCAAAGACGAGCGATTTGTCGCTTAAAAATTTCAAAAAATGTTTTATGCGCGGTCCTCGAAGACATGTGTGGAATCGCTCTTGAGATTGTGCAATTTTAGATCACTCTTTCGAGACTCAACCTCTTTGCTTCCAACCTTGAGCTTGAATTCGTAATGTTCAACGGTCAACCACAATGTGAGGCCTCAGGCCAGACGGAAGCAATTTCGAACAAGAGGCACCAAAGTCGATCAAGAAGATCGAAGTCGTCAAAAGAAGCTTGCAAAGCTAGATCAAGCACCTCTCGAACTAGGGGCAAAAATATCCGATGTGCTCAAGAGCCAAAGGTGGATCCTTCAGAATCAATACAATGACCACTCTCCGGATACAAAGGGCTTCAATCTCAAAACCATTTGGCATGGACTTGTTACACTTTTACCCTTTGAGAGGCTCAAATGAAAAAACCCTAAGGGCGACCTGTGCAAAAGTTAGAGCAAAGAAAAGAATGAAAAAGGAAAAAGAGAAAAAAAATGCAAAGATACAAAAATGCAAAAGAAAAGAAAAGAAAAGAAAATGCAAAAAAAAAAGAAGAAGAAAAGGAATGAAAAGAATAGAAAAAAAAAAAAAGAAAAAGAACAAAGCTCGCAAGGTCGAAAACCCGCAACAGCGCCTTTGGCAAAAGTTAGAGCATAAAAGGAGAGGTTAAATACCCGAGTGTACCTTAACCCGAACTACGTAAGGCTTGATTCCCATGTTTGGGATACGAGGCAACTTCATTCGAAGTCCACCATAAACACTTCAAAATCAAGTGTGTCCATGTAATGGTTTTAACCATCCTTGCCTTCTTCAGATCCGAGAGTTCGATTGCAATCATCGCCCGAGGATCGACTACAATGCGCCGCGGCATATCCAAACAAGGGCAACTTTCGTTGCCATTCAATATGCCGCAGTTGCGTTTCAAACAAGGCAACTTTCCGTTGCCATGCGCTTCTCTTCAAGCACGGGCGCTTTTCCTTTGGATCCGAGGTTGTGCATCTCAGAGTAGGTTTCATGCTCGTTGAGCAAGTGTCTATTTGCAAAAATAGTTTTTGAGGATTTTACCGAGGTTGGCTAATTTTCTAAAATTGTTCCATCTTTTTCCAAAAACTAGGCCATTTCTTGGACCCAAAAAAGGAAAATTTTCAGTGCTCATAGCCTGACTTGCATGATTTCAAATCAAAAATCGAACAAGCATGTTAATCTAACTCTCATTTTGGTCAAATTTTTTTAGGAGAAAACCAAAATAAAAAAAAAAATGGTCAAAATGACGAACTAGGGGCACATTTGAGTCAGGTTCTCTTTCTTTTTCCCCGTTATCAACATACTTGCCAAGAAGGGCACCCTACCTCCCAAAGAAAGGCACAATCAAGGGCACAAAGAAGAGGCGTAAAGCTCTCATCCTCCGACCAACGGTATCAAGCCAAGCGCGAAGCACAAACCGAATGGATCAACATATTCCCATTCCTCATCCGGGCAGATCTAACCATGTCCAAACTCAAAATAGGCATCATCGATCGATGTCATAGCCGGATCCATTGACACCCAATTGTAACGCAGCCTCTCAGTGGGAGAAACTCACTGCTAGAACAAGAAAGAGAATCTAGCGTAATACTAGGGGCATGAGCCCGCATCTTCTGCTTATCCATCAACCACCTAGGGAGGGATTAAAAAATGAGAGATTGAAGAATAGAGAGATGCGATGAGAGGAAAAGTGAGGAAAGGGCTTTTTTCGTAAAAACAGAGCTTGAGGGCCGAAAGTGATGTGAGAATCACAAATGAGAAAGGTGGAAACACTACCCGGTGAAACAGTTCCCGTGCACGCCCGAGTGTCGTGGTCTTTTGTTTTATCTCGCTTGTTTTGAGTCGCTTCGAGTGTTACTCGATGTGTCTAGGTTGTGTGCCTTTTATTTCCTTGTTGAGTCGCTTTCTTTGTGTTCAGTGGTAGGCTCAATTCCTGGTCGAAAAACTCATCTCTCAATTTCAAAAACAAAATCATTTTGAGTTCCGAGTGCCGAGCAGTTCTCCACATTTGTGCAAAACAAAATTTGTTCTTTCAGAAGCCTCGTGGTCCACCCCGATAAGTGTGAATAGTAGAACCAGGCCTATCTCGGTGTGAGTTTCGGCCGCAGCAAAAAGCAAAAGAAAAAGGAAAAATGTCGCATCCGAGTTTGTTTCAACTTCGCAGTTACGCTGCCGCATCCTCGCCTGCTCGTAATGAGCCGTGTTCAAAATTAAAAGAATACGTGTTATGAGCCATGTGTTCAGACGAGCAGAGTTGTGTTATGGGTCATGGTTCACAATCAAAACGGCCGTGTTCAAATTCAAAAGTTTGGGCAGTGTGTTCAACCTTCTACAAAGTGTGTGCTACGTGTTTACCTTAAGATATGAGCTGTGTCTGAAATGAGCTGCAGTTCAAAAACGAGCTGGTGTCCGGAAGGAGCTGCTTCAAAAAGAAGTCAGGTGTTCAAAAAAAACGAGTGGTGCCCGAGAAATGAGTTGTGTGTTCAAAAACGAAGTGCAGTTCAGAAATGAGCTGTGCCCAAAGAAAAGGAGCTGTGTCAAGAAGGAGCCGGTGCTCTGGAATGAGCTGTGTGCCCTGAAAAAGGAGCTGCAGTTCAAAAACGAGTCAGGTGCTCAAAAACGAGCTGTGTCTTAAATGAGCTGCAGTTCAAAAGGAGCTGTAGTTCAAAAACGAGCTGTGTCTTAAATGAGCTGCAGTTCAAAAAGGAGTCAGGCTTCAAAAACGTGTCTTTAAACGAAGCCGTGTGCCTTAAATGAGCTGGTGCCCAAAGAAGGAGCTGGCGCTAAAAAACAAGCTATGTGCAAAAGCTTAGCCGTGGTGCGAAGGAGCTGCAGTTCAAAAACGAGCTCAGCTCAAAACGAGCTGCAGTTCAAAACGAGTCAGTCTTTAAATGAGCTCAGTTCAAAACGAGCTGGTGTCCCGAAATGAGCTGCAGTTCAAAAAGGAGCTGTGCCCAAAAACGAGTGTGTCTGGAATGAGCTGCAGTTCAAAAGGAGTCATACTAAAACGAGCTGGTGCGGAAACGAAGCGGTGCCTGTAAATGAGCTGTGCCCAAAGAAGGAGTCAGGCGCCTTAAAAATGAGCAAGCAGTTCAAAACGAGTCAGGTGCCCGGAATGAGCTGCAGTTCAAAAGGAGCTGCAGTTCAAAACGAGCTGGTGCCTGTAAATGAGTTGTGTGTCGAAAAACGAGCCAGTTCAGAATGAGCTGTGTGCCCAAAGAAAAAGGAGCTGCTCAAAAGGAGCTCAGTGCTCAAGAAGGAGTCAGGCGCCTAAAAAACAAGCTGTGTTCAAAAGCGAAGTTGTGCTTAAATGAGCTGTGTTCAAAAAGGAGTCAGTTCAAAAACGAGCAGTGTCTAAATGAGCTGCAGTTCAAAAACGAGCTGTGGTGTCTTAAATGAGCTGTGCCTGAATGAGGAGTCAGTGTTCAAGAATGAGCTGTGGTGCTCAAGGAAGAGCTGTGCCCAAGAAGGAGCTGTGTGCTCGAAAGGAGCTGCAGCCCGCAAATGAGCTGTGTCCAAATGAACTTTGTGCCAAAAAGAGTGTGGTGCCCAGATAAAGTAGAGTGTTGTGTTTCGAATCTGCGTGCAAACTAACAAAATTTCGTCAGTAAGTCGTGTGCCAAGTCTTGTCTGTGCATTTCACCTCCATCGCACTATTTTGTGCAATCATCATTCATGGCTTTTTTTCAGACTTGCATTTTACTTACATTTCATCGTATTGTCTTGTGCACTTTGCCTAGGAGACCTTAAATCCTCTAAAGGTGCAATTCCTTTGGTGTTTGTCGTGCCGAACGACTTAGATGGTCCGGTATAGCCACCGCTGTGTTTGGTGAGTTCCTAGGAGACCAACCGAGACGGAAACTAGAGTTCGAATGGCTCATGCCTAGAACACAAAGGTTCGGATTTCCGAGACTAAAGTCTGGTTTAAATACCCAGTGGGTATATCCTCGCTTGAAATCAGATGGCTTTCATAGATTGAGATAGCATGTATATGCTCAATTTCGATATCGAATCAACCTAGTCTGTCACCTGTTGGAGAATAGGAAAGCCGCAACCATAGTCGTGAGAAAGGTAGTA
This sequence comes from Camellia lanceoleosa, assembly GCA_025200525.1. Taxonomy (NCBI): domain Eukaryota; kingdom Viridiplantae; phylum Streptophyta; class Magnoliopsida; order Ericales; family Theaceae; genus Camellia; species Camellia lanceoleosa. The sequence goes on along the minus strand of CM045768.1, from coordinate 67,289,150 downwards.
CCTCTGCTCAATCAAGAAGAAGCGAGAGATCCCCAACAAAGATGAGGCTATATTGTATGTAGGGTTCATTTGAGGTCAGCGACTGCATTTAATCGCAAGCAGTATCGATCTTCTCCGTGTGAGACGCGACGAGAATTAAATGATTCTCCGCATTCTTAACTACATGAAATGTAGTTGTTGCTTTGCATTCTTGCTTAAAAGCTGTTGCATCTATTGTAAATATGTGTTTCATTACTGTCAGATTTGCATGATCATTGAGTTACCCTCGGCTTCTTACATTGTCGGTTGCATTTTGCCCCATCATGGGCACACATCTCTTTTCTTGTATGATTGTCTAAGTCTTGACCTTGTCAAAATGGGTCGCCTCTGGCTTTGACACTCACTCCCGCCATTGTTATGACTTCCGAAGTTCTCAAAGAGGGGCAATCAGACACCCCATTTTTGACCGACCTTAAGACTCAGACGTCACCGATTGAGCGCTTGGTGATGTTGCATCACGTGCTTGTTGAAGTCCCGAGTCACGGCGGCGTGCCGCCTCCCGACTTCCGAACTATCTTCTACCTTGTCTCTTGCCATAACCGTGCTCGGTTTTCTCTGCTTTTCTCCCGAGGAAGGGAGTGGTCCAGAGACTATCTCCGTGGCCGTGAGCTACGTTTCGTGGGTCAGAGGCCATTTTGCCCATTTCGGAGCCGGTTCCGGCTGAGCCGTCAAGCGTGCCTCGGCTGGGACGCCCAACCATCTCCGAAGTTCTCCGATTTTTGGCATGTGCCTCGCTTTTAGTGTTCCGAGGGACACTGGCCCCCGATGCCCGAACACCACCACGGTTCGGCGACCCATTTTGGACCCCAAACCGAGCGGTTTTGGTCCCGAAAGCATTCATTTTGCATCACCTTTCTCCGGTTTTTATGAGACCTGCTTTTAATGTTTTGAGGAACCTGGGGCCCCGATGCCCACTTCGGCCAGTATGCCACTTTCGGTGCTCATAGGTTTTCGGCCCCCAAATTGAGCGGTTTTGGTCCCGAGCATTCATTTTGCATCGGTTTTCTCGATTTTGGCAGAACCTCTGTTTTATCATTTCGAAACCCTGGGCCCCGATGCCACTTCGTGGGTCAGTATGCCACTTTTGCTCAGAGGTTTCGGACTAAATCGCCTTGCTTTTGGTCCCGAGCATTCATTTTGCATCGGTTTTCCGATTTTGGCAGAACCTCTGCTTTTGTCATTCCGAGGGACACCGGGTCGCAGATACCCACTTCGGCTGAATACCACTTCCGACTGCAGTCCATTTTCGGGATCCCGATTTGCTCGGTTTGGCCCCAACGTTCATTTCTCATTAGTTTTTGTTCAAACTTGGCGGTACCTCTGCTTCAACACTGTGAAGATCACTGGGGGTGGAGGCCAGCAATTATCCCAGATAGGCGCTTCGCTCCTCCGGAGCCTGCTTTCTCACTTCCGCCAATGTTGAACACCTTGGGGTATTTTCTTCCAACCAAAGTTACATATCTGTGATCGGGGACATGGGAGGACCCTAAACAAGCATGGTCGGCCAGCAATTTTGATTTTCATTTTTGGCCCTCTTCTTCAAATGCAATGTTGTGAATCCCGCTCAATGTTGCCAAATTCCAACCTTGGAACCTTGTTCTACACATCTTGGAGGACCCTAAAAGTTGGTGGTCGGCCAAATTTTGAATTTCATTTTGAGCCCTCCTTCAAGCTCTATGTTGTGACTTCGCTCAGAGTTGCCAAATTCCAACCTTGGGGCCTTATTCTACACACTTGGGAGGACCCTAATGTATGGTGGTCGGCCACTAATTCAACACTTCATTTTTGGTGGTGGCCCACAAAGGTGGCTGGCCGGCCAGGAAGGTGGCCGGGCCACCACCTTGCAGAGTTACTGCCGGCCAGATTCTCGCTTCAGCTGCTCCAAATTGCTTTTCAAAGTGTTTCCCTCATCCGGGGGATATTTTGGGAGGGAAAGCTTGGGTGCTTTCCCTCCCCTTTTACACCCCATTTGTTGTCTATTTGAAGGGCCCTGCCTCTCCTTCTTCAAGGTTGGAAAATTTGCCTTCAAGGATACTTCTCCAAACTCCTCCATTTTCATAGCTCAAAACCTCAAAAAGCTTTCAAGTCCCTAGGCCTTCTCTTCATCAACACCTAGCCTCACCTTCCCTACTACCATTCCAGCGGCTAGGAAGTGAATTTCAGAGGTTGAGAAGCTACAAATCAGAGCCAAGAATCAAAGAAAGACAAGTCTTCAAGGGTAAGTCTTCAAAACCAACTTTTAAGGCTTTTTCTTGATTCATTTCTATACTCTATTTGGTTGAGAATTGGGGCTCCGACCCCTACTGATTTTGTGCTTTTTTTGAGCCCCTCTACAACTTTGTAGAAGGGCTCAACTTCATTTGAGGCTTCTATGATATACTTGTTTCAATATCTAGCTTTTATGCCATTATCTTGCATGCTAGTTTAGGCCTATTTCCTTTTGTTTTTAGGGTCCGACCCCTACTGGTTTTAATGCTCATTTTGAGCCCCTCTACAACATTGTAGAAGGGCTCAACTGCATTTGGCCATTTTATCCACCACTTCCTTCGAATTCCATCAAGTGTGCCCATTTTTGTATGCAACTTTTGACCTATTTCTATTTGTTTTTGGGACTTCGACCCATACTGACTTTGGTCTTATTTTGGTCCCTTTACACATTTCATGAAGAAAATTTTGTCATTTGGTGCTTGCTTTGCATGACTCTTGTTATAGCCTCTTTTGAGCTCCATTTTTGCATAGAATTGTTAGCATGATTTTATTCTGATTTTGAGGATGCCATCTTCTGCAATTGTGCTTATTTTCATCTCATCTTAAATGTTGTAGAAGAAAGTTTGTCCATTTGGGGTTTGCATATATCACTTGTCTCAATACCCCTCTTTTGGCCACTAATTTTGCATGCTATTGTTGATCTATCTATGCTTGCATTTTGGCCATGTTTGTTACTGAAAAATGCCATATTTGGGACTGCCTTGCTACTGTTCTTGCTGCCATGATCATATTTTGCATGTATAGCATGGCTATAGGCCATTCGGGCTTAATTTCACACTTTCGGGATGAATGCATGCTTCGAGTGTCATTTCGCTCTGTTTGGGCTGTTTTCCCTTTATTTAGGTGCTGAAATTCCATTGCCATGCTTACATATCATTCCCTATGCCATTTGCATCATTTTGCATTGCCTCGGTTATGCGTGCGGTGCACGCCTTCGGCGCCCCATTTATCCGTGAGCCTATGTGAGTGTGGTTGAGGCCCTCTCATGTTGGCGTAAGCCCAATTTGCATTTTCATGCTTGTACATCATCGCCTCGGTTTGCGTGCCCGTATGCGCGCATTTCGAGGCACTTCGGTTTTATCCGATTTGCACTTCATATCATCGCCTCGGTTTGCGTGCCCGTGTGCACGCATTTCGAGGCACTTCGATTTTATCCGATTTGCATTTCACATCATCGCCTCGGTTTGCGTGCCCGTGTGCACGCATTTCGAGGCACTTCGGTTTTATCCGATTTACATTTTGTCATCGCCTCGGTTTGCGTGCCTGTGTCGAGGCATTTCGATTTATCCGATTTGCATTTCATATCATCGCCTCGGTTTTGCGTGCGTGTGCACGCATTTGGCTGCCGTTTATCCGATTTACATTTTGTCATCGCCTCGGTTTGCGTGCTGTGTGCACGCATTTTGAGGCACTTGCCAGTTCTATCCGATTTGCACTTCATATCATCGCCTCGGTTTTGCGTGCGCGTGTGCACGCATTTCGAGGCATTATCGATTTGCACTTCATATCATCGCCGCCTCGGTTTGCGCGCCCAGGCACGCACTTCGAGGTACCCGGTTTATCCGATTTTCATCTTCATCATCGCCTCGGTTTTGCGCCGTGGGCACGATTTCGAGGCATCCCATTCGTAGCATTCATGTGTATTCATCCCAATATTGAGTTGTGCAAATCGCTCCTCGGCCATCATGCATCGATATGCGTGATTGGTGGCGAGGATCGAGACATGCATATATTTGTGAAATACACTGCTATGCCCTTTTCTGCTCTCCGTTGCGAAAAATGAAGAATTATCGACTTCCTGGAATCGCACGCATTCGAGGAAAAGCGCAATGAGGCTAATCAGGGCATCGCAGTGGATTTCTGCGCCAAGCAGCCCAGCATATACTATTCACGAAGCGGCATCCGGCTTGCACGCGCCATTCAATTCTTTTTGTAATTAATTTGTTAATTAATTAGAATTTGTATTATTTTGATTGTATATTCTTTTATTATTATTATTATTTATTCGGACCCTCTGTGAGGGCATAAATGTAATAAGGGTGTGTGAGTGTGATGTATGTCTTCCAACCCCATTTCTTTCTCCTTTTATTTACCCGCTTTGAATGGTTAGATATAGGGCATATTTCAATTAGCATCTGATGTATGTGACATGTTTGCATCATTCATCTGTATTGCATGCATCGGGCTCGGCACATCATGCAAACTGCATTGTATTTCAATTCTAAAGTTGAACACATGTTAGCTGTTGCATTTCATATACCATGTTTAGAATAGCCGAGCCTGCTATAGTTGCATTTTTGCATGTGTTGCATTAGGCATTCTGTATATTTTTAGGATCATGCATGATTTCTAATCAGCTTTTGTTTTGGCTTGGAGTACTAGGTAAGTTTTATGCTTTAGCATCCTTGCATGCGTGTGAGTGTTGCCATGATAGCATGCTTGCCATGAGGCTAACTGCTTATGTGATATAACTGCCTTGAATGCCTGTGGGTGGAGGTTGAGTTATCTGAATTGGAGCAATTCATCGATTGTTTGTTAAGCCCACTAGATTGTGGCAAAATCTGCATTTTAAGCCTACCTGATGGTAGCATCATCAAACCATTTTCAAACAAACAAACATGAGATGTTTAATTCCAATTCAGACGGCCCAATCTATACTTGTTTGTTGCGAGCATCACATAGTAACCTAGGCTAATAATCGGGATAAGAGCATACAAAGTTTTCAAAAACAGATATCATCATGGTTAGTAGAGGCGGTCTTTGGCCGGCGAGAGGGGGTGCTCACGATATGACCTTCCTAATCGTACCCAAGTTCGAGCCAACTTTGGTGATGACGGACACGTGGCCTTTCTAAGACCGAGTCGTGGTTTCCTAAATTTCCCATTTTAAAATATTTAGGTGGCGACTCATTATCCGCAAAGCAGTCCATGTTTGGCACTTCTTTCAAAAAATCTGTTTTTCTTCAAAACGATTTGCCGGATTTGGACTCTTTGGTTCGAGATTTAGAACCGCAACAAAAATCGAGTCCGAGCTGTAGCGAGGCTCCCCGCGGGCGTGGTTACAATCTATATCCTCATTAAGATGTCTTAAACTAGGCCTAAGAATGCCTAGAATGGAATGAGGATGCAAAAATACACTTAGAAAACATTTTACAAAGTTTGCTGAAAATAGGAGCCTCGCTCGAGCGAGCCTTCCTTCGCTCAAGCGAGCTTCCAAAATCAAAGGCTCGCTTGAGTGAGAAATCCTTCGCTCGAGCGGTCTGTCGAAATAGTAAAAGTACTGGATGCTCGAATTTTACGCTCGAGCCACCAATCCTTCGCTCGAGCGTGGCTCAGAGTAAACGTTTGGTCGCTCGAGCGAGGAATCCTTCGCTCGAGCGAAGAAGCCAAATCTGGAATTTCCAGATTTGCCTTCCAAGCTCAAACCAAGCATTCTACCACTCTTTACTCGACCTCTTGGGCCCAAATTCTGGAAAACACATTTAAACTCAATATACAACAAGTTTCAAAGCTCAATTTGAGAACCCAAAGCCCAAGGGTGAGTCAATTAAACTCCAAACCAAACCATTTTCAAGAAACATGTCATGCATGCATTTTAAACCAAATTAAAGCTTCAACTCTTGCTCCAAACAGCTCAATCTTTTCAAAACAAGATGAAAACATGGATTTAAACATGATTATGCACATGCATGTGGCATATGACCATGAAATCAACTTCAAACTCACTAAAACCAACATGCATGCAACAATTAAGCTTCAATACAACACTTTAGCACCAAGACTAGGCTCAACTCTTCAATTTAGCTTGATCATGCAAGAACTATCTTAAATTCATAAACCAAAGGGTGAGTTCCTTACCTAGGTTCTTCAATTACAAGTTTAGGAGCTCAAATATGAAATCCATCTTCAATTCCTTCAAGTCTTTAAGCAAATTAAGAGAAATCAAGCTCTCTCCCCAATCTCCCTCTCTCTCTAGTCGGTTGAACACAAGAAAGGTGGCTAAGGGATATGTTTTGATTAAGTGTATAAGGCTCAAAGATGAATAGACAAAGGCCCCACTCACAATGGCAAGACGATAATTACGTCAAACTTTTTAATTAGCTCCATTTAATCTAATTTAATCATACATCATCACATTTTAGATAAATATACCATTAAATCACAAAAATTCTACTGTTTGCAAAACACTAGTCAATTTTCGGTTCGGCCGCCGATAAGGCCTTCAATTAACAGTTTAATGCATAAGACGAAAGCAGATAATTTAACAGTCAAACAGATAGATTGTGCATTTAAACGATTCTGATCAATCGATTGATTTGGATCTCGGTCGGTCGATTCGGTACTTTAATCAATTCAATTATCAATCATATTCACTCTCAAATGTAATCGATGAGGTAATCAAGATGCTGGCGAGGGTTGTTACACCCTACTTTCCATAGAAGTTGTTTCAGCTCTTTATTTTTGAACTTTGTGTTAAAGTTACTACAAACATGTCGAAAGCAATGCCGATGATATCCAACAAATTGGAGCGAGGGATTCAACAAATGCCGCCTCACAGCAGCTAAAATACTCTCAGCTCGATCAGATATCAAAGTCACTGCCTGTCGGTCCATAACAATATATTCCTTGATATTTGAAATGAAGAACGACCAAGACTCCAAACTCTCCTTGTCGACAACAGCGAATGCAAGTGGTAATACTTTGCCATTGGCAGTGACAATCGTTGCTACAAGCAACACACCAGTGTATTTACCGTATAAGAATGTACCATCTATGGTTATAACAAGCCTACAATATCTGAAGCCATCGATGACGGGTTTGAAAGACCAGAAAACAAGGTGGAAGACGAGCATAATGGTTGTATGCCCGGTATATCTATGCTTCCATTGAACGATGGTGCTAGGATTAGATGTCTATAATGCATGCATGAATTTAGGCAACTGCCTATATGATTCATCCCAATCCCCGAATACCATTCTAATTGCCTTTACCCTTGCATGCCACGCCTTTTTGTATGATATACTATAGTTCATGACCTTTTTGATATCTTCGATGACATTCTTAATTAGCATATCATGTTCATTCTGCATACGACAATCAAATATGAGTTGGATTATTTGGGTGTGAACACTATAAACAAACAAATATGTATATATATGTAAACATTTATTTTTTATACTAACCGCAACTTGTCCCAAAATATGAGAAGCAATGTAACTGAAGCTAATATTAGTGTGGTCCTTGTTCATTCATGGGTATAAACAATAGTGAGGACCCCTGTACTACTTTATTTCAAAAAGACCATGTTTCCTACTAAGAGATGCACGCAACCACCAACTGCAATCGTGCTTGCAAGCAAACACCCAAACGTCTCGCTTGGAGGTTACAACCTTATATTCTCAATTATTTGTTGCATGGTACAATTTCACAGCATGTACAAGTTGCTTCTTATCAATGAAAACCATCCCTTTGTCCAACTCTGGATTTTCAACGTTCCAGATTCGGTTATGGGGAACGACATCACGGCTACTCATGTCAAAATCACACCCATGTGAATGTTCTCATAGAAAGGGATTTCAGCTCTAGGTGGAATGGAGGCATTTTCAGGGTCAACGGGAGCATCGACATCATCTTCTTCATCATCATCATCTGATCTGCCCAATAAATTTTCTTCATCACACATTTCATTCTCATCATCGTCTAGGGCGACATCAGGACCATACATGTCACTGCAGCAAACTACACATAGTTCACTGTTTCAGCCATATTACCAGCAACTTCAACTGGAGTGATATAATGGCTGCAGGTGGGCACATCTTCTATGTTATTATCAAATTCATAATCATATCCACCACGTGAACCTGATTCTACACCATGGCCCTCAAATGACTGTTGTGTGTAGCCCACTGCATAACATTGATCTGATTCATACATAGGCAACTGAAACGCTATCGTGTCAATCCTATGCGTCAGCAATGTAGTGAACGGACGAGAATCCATATGTGTCATATTCAGGACATTGTGTACAACCTCTTTATCAATGTAGACTTCCAAACAATTTGGTGGTTGGAAACTTGCACCGATACTTAATACGGTGTTTAACACCTCATCGTCATTGATCGGTAATATCTTGTATTTGCTGAGTGCTTGCCACTGGCGATAAGGATATCTACATTTGAAGGTCAATTAGACACTTTTCCCGTAACTTGCCATCTTGGACATGAACATCTCCTCCAAATTGATAAGTGTGGTGCCAAGTTGCACTCCATATATCCCTTTCGGCTCAGCATCATATGAGACACCTTCATCGGAATCCCGAATTATGTTTTCCCCCAGTAGAAAATAATTAGAACAGTCTCCATATACTTGCTTCAAATGAAACAAAAAACATTAAAATAGCAACAATATACTTATATCGGATTTTACTTCTAAAAGAATTATATGAATTTTAACTCATTCAGTTACAATTACTTGTGAGGCAAGAACTTTATTTAAGTAATCAGCAATTGTAATCCAACAATTATTATTGATTTTTTAATTAAAATATGAGTTAAAATAATGATTATGTTTTAGATTTTTTAGCTTTTTAAGAAACAAAGCTTACAACACATACAAAATTAACATCATGCTCTTGTGTTCTGCTTTTTCCATTATTTATTATGATTAACATCATGCTCTTGTGCACGGTAAATGTAAATTTTTCTTTTTCTATGTTTCTTCTTCTTTGTTTTGGTAATATTTTAGTGTTGATTTGATTTTTGTAAATTCACCTGCTTTATTTTTGTGTTGGTTATTTGAATTTGTTTAGGGGGATACTTGGTGAAAGGAAGTTGTGGGAGTCAAAAGACAATTTATATTTTCCTATAAGTGACATTTATATCATAAGTGACATTTTCATATAAAAAGCAGCCCTCTCATTTTTGTCAATTTATATTTTCTAGGGTAGAACGAACTGTAAAGGTCGAACGAACTGTAAAGGTCAAACATTACTTCAACACAACTAAACATTACTTCAATTTATATTTTCTCGCATTTTTATTTTTGTCTCTATGTGTTTATTATTGTTTATTTTCTCATTTTTTTTCACTTATTTTTATTCATATAAAACAACGGCTGAGGTTTCATCTATACATGGAGTTTTTTTAACTTCCTATGTGGAGACTCGTATCTTTTCTGCATGAAGGTTTTTTTTAATGGCATGAAATTTTTACATTACAGTGTATACTAAATATATTTTTATTTTGATTTTTGCTAACAAATGAACACAAACATGTTTAAAATATTTGACAAATTACAAAAAAAACTCCAGACTTTTACGTATTTTTTAATTTAAACTCGAAAGTTTTAATTTCATCAATTTAAATTTTGAACTTCATTCTATGTAAATTATATAAAAATGATTATAAATTATAAATTATAAAGTAACAACATTTCTAATCATTACATAAATTTAATTGATGTAGGTTGATTTAAGTTAATTTAGGTAATTGATAAATTAGAAATCTAGGTAATTTACATAAACTTATGAGTGTAGGTTGTTAATCTTGTTACTTTGAGTGTAGATAAACTTATGAGTATAGATAAATTAGAAATCTTATGAGGTAGGTAAACTTATGAGTGTAGGTAAACCTAACTTTACATCAAAGTAACAACCTACATCAAAGTAACAAGATTTTTAATTTACCTAAATTTCTAATCATTACATAAATTATGAGTGTAGGTTGTGACTTTACATAAATTATAAAGTGTAGGTAAACTTGATTTATACATAAAGAAATTTGATTTATACATATTCGTGACCATGTTTTTAAGTAAATTATGTAAAAACGTGTTTTCAAAACACGTTTTGAACAAAAAATCAAAACCAACACTCACTCTTCTGTCTCTCACACACACACACACACACACACGCACACACTCTCTCTCTCTCTCTCTCTCTCTCTCTCTGACACACACACACCCACAACACTCACACACTCACATCAAATATATATAATTTTTAATATATATAAATTTTATTTTATAAAATTCAGACCAATATTAAATATATATATATATATATATAATAATTTATAATAGCAAATAATAATCAACTATATAAAATGATTACTTTTTTACTTTAATTCTTAAAATATATTTTTTTTTATTTAGGTAAATTACACTGACACCCCCTCAGGTTTATGTTTATGACAGTCCTCTCCTCACCTTTGAAAAAAAAATTAATTGAAAAAAAAAGTTATTTGAAAAAAAATTAATTGAAAAAAATTTTTGTTAGTAAAATTTTTAAATTTTTGTTTAAAAACCAACGTAAACTCAATTTTTGAATTTGCGTTTTTTCTTCAAATTTACAAATTGAGACAACCATTTATAAACCAAAAAAATTATCAAACAAGTTTTTATGATAGTTTTTAAATTTTTGTAAATATAAATTGAAAACTGAAAACGAAATAGTTACCAAACATGCCTCAGATAGTAAAAATGTCATAAAATTAACAAATAATTAAATAAGTTACCAACGTAAGAAATGACTTATCAAAAGATTTTTAGGCTATGTTAGGTTTGATTTTTAGAATTTTTTTAAAAAAATTAAGAATTAATTTGGTTAAGAAATAAAAAATAAAAAATAATTATCATTTAAGGGTAAAAAATAATTATCATTTTAACTTTTAGGCAAGTTATATAGATACGTATGATTGTTTAAATTTAATTTGTAAAAAATTATTTCTAACCAATCGAAAGATAAAAATTATATAAAAATGATTTATATTTACAAAAATTATATAAAAATTATGTTTGATATGAGTGTGTGAGTGTTGTGGGTGTGTGTGTGTCAGAGAGAGAGAGAGAGTGTGTGTGAGTGAGAGTGAGTGTGAGTGTCTGTGAGAAAGAAGAATGAGTGCTGGTTTTGATTTTTTTGTTGAATTTTTATATTTTGATTAAAAGCGTGGTTATCATCCATGGGTCAATAGTAAAAGCGTGGTTTGCAACCACGTTTTCTGAAGAAAAAAAAAATTAACTTAAAAAAAGCGTGATTATGTATAAATCAAATTTCCTTAATCAAATTTACTTAAAAATTTATGTATAAATCAAATTTCTTTAAAAGCGTGATTTGTAACCACGTTTTCTTAATAAAAAGCGTGGTTTGTACCACGTTTTTAAGATTTTACCAATTTTCCGCGGGAGCGCCACAAAAACGGTGAAAGCATGGTTTGTTTCCGCGTTTTAGCTTAGTTTGGGAATTTTGTCCAAACTAGGCTTACTTTGGGAAATAAGTTACTATTTTGCCTTAATTTAGGAAAAGCCCTTAATTTGGACAATGATTTAATCGTACGCATGTAAATGGTAGCAATTTAAAAAACACTTATTTTGTTTTATTTTGATAAATCTTGATCTATTTTTTTAGTATTTCGATAAAGTAGACAGATATATCACTAATTTTGAATCTGAAGACATTATGAAGTTTCTTCTTTTATTTTTCTCTTCATATAATTTTATAGTGTAATTTGTATCAAGTATTGAATTTATTCAGTGAGATTGGATAAAATTGGACAAGTCATACAAAAATCTTAAATCATAGTGTAAGTTTTGTAAGAAATTATTATTTTTTTCATTGAGTTAAAATAACTCAATTGATTTTGTATGACTTGTTCTTAATTTTTATTTCAAACATTGTTCTTAACTTTTTTAAACTGGTGATCCAATTCTTGAGATTTATAGACAATTAAAGAGAAGTTACTTTTATTTGCTCAAGCTTGTGTCGTTAGGGACCTTAATGACAAAGTTATTTCCTATGTGAAATGGTAACCCTCGTCCACTTTTTAGAGGTCATAGAGGCTTTGTTATGAAATTCAAACAAAAAGCTCATTTTGGCTTGTTTTGAAAAGTAAGAAAAAAAATTAATTTATTTACTTTTGTTTTTTTTTTTTAAACATACAAAAAAAATAGAGAGATAATATAATCAAAATAAACCAATCAATTAATTTTTTTCATGTTCTCAAAAAAGGCTTGTGCCTTGGCTTATGGGCTTATGTTGGTGATTAAATCTATGTAGTAAATGTTGGATACTAATCCATGTCAATCTATTGGGCCATCCGTAGCAATTATTTGGTATTATGAAACATAGGCTTAGCTATCAAAGTGCCATTTTTTTTTTCTTTTTTTCTTACCTAGGAAATTTCTATAGACTATTAATTAGAATGTTTTAAGACTCTCTTTTGATGCATATATTATAATTTTAAATTTAGTCAAGGTGTGTATAAATTGACTTAGATACTTAATTATAAAAGATAAAAATAAAAAATTTTAAAGTTAATAATTATGAGATGTAATTTTATACTATTTGTAGTAAAGTATGGTGATATTTGAAATACTTCTCCCAAATTCCCAATCATGAGTCGTTTCAAATAAGGCTACAAATGAGCCGAACTTTTCATGAACAAGCTCGACTAAGCTTGTTAAGGGCTCGGCTCGATTCGTCAAGCTCGACTCTTTTATTTTTATTTAAACAATATAAATAACATTAAAAAAAATTATCGAACCAAACCGAGTCAAACTTGAGTTTCATTTATATTAATGAGCTCTCATTATGTGTTAAAAATTAGGTATGCTCCTTTCAGGTCTCAAGTTGAACTCTGAGTATGTGTCATGTTTATAGGTATTATTTGAGATTTGTCCGATCTATGTGGAAGGGACGTTTGGTGTGGATTCTAAGATTAGTCGAGAAATACGTAAACTGATTCAGACATCCGACTATCATAAAAATATAAAACTTAATTGAATAAACATAATCCAGATGCATAGGGAATAAGTCAATTGGATAGTTTAAGTGGGTAAAAATTATCGAGAATGAGTCATTTTATAAATCAAAAATTTTAATTTTTTCAAACATAATTTTTAAACAAAATTTTTTTATTTATATAAAATGTTTTGGTAATAGCATTTTTCAGGACGACTTCAAAGCCCTCTTTTGGCAAAGAGGTTAAAAGTCATTTTTTGACTTCTTTTTTTTTTTTTTTTTTTTGTTCATATCATTTCTCTACTTTTTTTACTCGTTTTTCCAAAAAAAGTTTTTAAAAAAAATATGAAAAATTAGCTTCTAACATATTTCCTAAAACAACCCAAAAAAATTGTTTGTACTAGTTATAGTGGCCTAATGATGAAGCTTAAGAGATAAGCAAAAGAATAAGAAGATTTAACCATATTGATAGGATTAACAAGCAAAAAATAAAATTTTCAATTTAAAAAATATAGACAGGATTCACAATTCAAAATTCAAAACCCTAATTTCAAAAAATATAGACAGGATTCATAATTCACAATACAAAAAATATAGACAGGATTCATAATTCAAAACCCTAATTTCTGAAACCATAACCCTAATTTCTGATTTCACAATTCAAAACCCTATAAAATATATTTGTAATTCACAATTATTTTATTTATTTATTTTTTTTTTTTTTTGGTGCAATGGGAAGAAATTACTATAGCCTAAATTTAAGAAAAATGGAAAGGGGTTCAACTTAAATGAGAAAAAATTATCACATAGGTCCGCTCTATATCTTATATAATATATTTTTGCAATTCTATTGGTTACATATTTATTATTTCTTATTTTTTTTCTCCTATGTATTATATAAAACAATTAAAAAAATTTAAAAAAAAAACACAATTTAATTAAAATTTTTGAAAGATATGATAATTCCTCCTAAATGATGGTTTGAGCTTGCATCATTTACTATGAAAAAGTTAGAGAGGATACCAATGTAATACAAGATCATATACTTTACCCCTTAATTATGTGTCATTAAAATATGTTCTATTTTGTTTCTTAAATTTTTTAATTTATTTCAATTTTATCATTTCTATAACATCTATAAAAGAATGAAAGCTGCTTGAATTTAACACAAAACGCCAAAATAATGAATCTAACACAAAATGCCAAAATCATGTCCAATTGCCCAAAATTGCCTTTCATTTTTTAAGTTTAATTGTCTATGGTTTAAAAAAAATTGTAATCAAATTAAATTATTAAAATTATTGAACCAATTTAACCCAAATCATTTAAACACAATTCGGCTCGATTTGGAACTACGTTTTTACATAATTTGTTCCTAAAAAAAATCATATAACATTATCAAACAAATTTAACTTATCATAAATTTCTGAAACCATAACCCTCATTTCTGATTTCACAATTCAAAACCCTAACCCTAATTCATGATTTCACATTCAATTGAAAACCCTAGAAAATTTTCACAATTCAAAACCATAACATTTTACAAATTCAAAACCACAATTTCAATTCACAAAACCTATTCTACCCACATTGATATCAATTTCAATTCACAACATTTTAACAGCCACAAACCCTATTCTACCAACATTTCCATCAATTCACAACATTTTCACATTCATGAACCCTATTCTACCCACATTATACCCACATTGTACCCACATTCACATTTTCACAAACACAATAAACACATAAAATTCAAATGAGACAGAGAGAGACAGACGCCATACCAGCGAGAGAGAGCAACCTACGGACGGAAAGAGAGCAAAGAGAGAGACTAAGAGCAGAGAGAGAGTCTAAGAGCAGAGGGAGCGAGAGCAGAGAGTGTAAGAGAGTAGTGAGCTGTCGAAAAAACCTAAGTGTGAAAAGTGTGGTTGCAAATGAGGGCTGGGGGAGTTTTTATATAAGTTTTAAAAACGTGGTTACGAACCACGCTTTCACTTAAAAACGGAAAATTTGTTGCTTAAAAGCGTGGTTCACAACCACGTTTTCAAAAATAATAATAATAATAATAATAATAATAATAATAATAAATAAATAAATAAATCAATTAAAAGCGTGGTTCACAAAAATGTTTTCATAAAAAAATAATGAATTAATTAAAAGCGTGATTTCTAACCACACTTTCTTAATCAAAAGCGTAATTTGGAGACACGCTTTTACGATTTCAGGAAATTTCTGCGCGACAGCCACAAAAACACTGAAAGTATTGTAAACCACGTTTTAGCCTAATTTAAAATTTTCGTTTAGTTTGAAAATTAAGTTGCTAATTTGACTTAATTTGGGATATGCCCCTCAAACGTCTCCCCTCTCTCTCATCTGTTTCTGATTAGAAATCAAACGCCCAAACCCTCTCTCTCTCTCTCTCTCTCTCTCATAACGCAAACTTTCTCTCTCATCTCTTCCTCAATTTTTTTCTCAACCAGCTTCGTCTTCTCACCGTATCATCTTCATCAATCCGTCAGAGCCCTCTTCACTGCATTGCCTTCGTCTTCGTTTGTCTGTCTCTCTCAAACTTGAATTTTCAAAAAATTGGTGACCTAGATGTTCAGATTTCAAAATATATGGTTGAATTGAATTGATGGAGAACTTTCTGAAACCCTAGGTTGTGAATTATGTGCAAAACAAATCTACAATTGGAAACTCTAAAAACGAAGGAATGTGAGGGAAATGAAGTGGAAAAGAGGCAAGAGAGTATGAGAATTTGGAATCGGAATCAGTTATTATATACGTATTCTACAAATAAGTGAGTGAAAATTTTGAATTTTGGAGATAGATTTCCAAAGTTTCTTCTTTGTTGATTTTTTTTTTTTTTTGAAAGAGAGAGAGAGAGAGAGAGAGACTCCTTAATTCATCACCAGTGAGCTTCAAAATACAGCCCTATAAATTTCTTTCTACACCCAACTGTGGTGGTCGTCGTCGGCCATCAATGGTTAACGGTGGTCGTCGGTGTGAAAGAGGCAGCGAAGTGAGGTCGAAAGAGGCGAGCCAGCGTGTTTTGATTTTCTGATTGAATGTGCAGATAAAGCCATACACAAATTGAGGAAAATGGGGCTTACACAAAACACGAACCATCTACCTCATTCGCGCATTTTGGGTTGACCCTTTTTTGGTGGATGTAGCAGCTCCGTTTAATTAAATTGTAATGTTGAACTCTCAATTAAATATTCTCACTAGATTTTATTGGAGTTGGACATATGATTGTCACATGTTCTATTCGGACTTAGGGCTGCTGTTGTGACTAAGTCACAGCAGCAATCTACTGTGAGCTCGTACGGGTTTTTTTCGAGTCTTTTTTGATGATTTGAACTGTTCATATTATAGGATTTGTCGAGTATATCATCTATACAAAAAATCAAGTTAATCAAAAATTCGTAACCTTATAATCTGATTCAAATTGTTTTACAAAAATTATCAAGATAATGTTAACCGTTTATTTTTTAAAAAACAAATATACTCTTGTTATAAAGTTATAGATTTTTAATTAATTTGATTTTTTGCATGGATGATCTATTTAACAAACCCTACAATATGAATAGTTCAGATCATCAAAAAAAGACTAGAAAAAATCCTCTACGGGAGCACAACAAATTGCTGCTGTGACTAAGTCACAACAGCACCCCCAGGTTCTGTTCTATCCTAAATTTTAAAATAGAAATTTTTATAATAAAATGAGAAGTCAATGAAAAATATTATCCGTTATTAATATAAAAATATATATATTTATTTTCACGAAAAAACAATTTATTTTGAAATATGTTTTAAATTTTTTTTTTTTTTTACCAATGTCACTATATTATCACCACGAATATCACCTCTACCAAATTTGTGGCCTTATGAATTCAAAAGGTTTATTATTACATTATGGGTGGGTTCACTCTAGTCCCATATCGGACTGGAGGGTATTGTTAGGTATTGTCGGATATCGATAGCTATCTCATCGGATCAATTTTTTGTTAATCGTTTATTTTTTTACCGTCCATTTTTTTATACAAAACGGATTTGATCACATAGCTATTGATGTCTGATCAACATGAATTTTTATAGACATATACTACTCAATGAATTCTATATATTAAACGATTCGGATTATCGAAATAGGACTCATGATAAACTCCCACAGATCTAATAGCACCCTCCAATCCAATTTGAAACTGGAAAAAAGCTAGGCCCTTACATTGTATCCTCACAATTAAACCGTTTTAAATAGGGTAAACTACCAATAGGTCCTACTTGGGAGACTTATTACCCAATAGGTCATACTTTGAGACTTATTACCCATTAAGTCCTATTTGATATAATTTATTAAGTGATAAAGATAAATTTTATCAGTCTTTTTTTTTATGAATAATTTTATAGTGATAAATTTATCAGTCTCTTTTTTTATGAATAATTTTTTAGTGATAAATTTATCACTCTCTTATTTTTATAGTGTTAAATTTATTAGTTAGGACCTGTAGGTAAATAAGTCTAATGAATAGGACTAATTGGTAAGTACCCCTTTTAAATATCCTCACAATCCAATTTGTTAAAAGTTGTTTGACATGTTTATTTGGATTCACATGACCTTCAAATTAGATTAATAATTTAATATAATACAAGTTTTATGTTTAATTAAAAAAATTGGGATCTAAACCAACAGTCCCTCGGCATAGTATTTGCCATAAGGGGTGAGATACAAAATGGGAATTAAAGAAGGGTATGGACTAATTGACTAAATTATAAATTGATAGGATTTTAGCAACTCCACCCCATAATCTCAGGATCAATTCAAATATGAGACACATTTGGAAGAAATTGATAATTTTAGAACTAATCAGCTTGTTTGGTTTTGAAACTCCGGATTTACTTTTCAAAAAATTAAATTTTATTATTTTTCATATTTTTTTTATTTTTACTGATTTTTTTAATATTTTAAATAATTTTTAAATACACCTAACATAAATACACTTAAAAAGTATAATATTTGTGAAAAAAATATTTAAAAAATATTTTACTTTTTAAATACATCTAAGTAAAGTGCATCTAAAAAGGTAAAAACATTGTTTAAAATTTTAAAAATATTCACTAAAAACAAAAAAAACAAAAAACTCAATTTTCAAAAAATTGAATTCCGAAAATTGAAACCAAACACACTAAGGGATGGTTTGGGATAATCTAAATAAGTATACTTTTTAACTTTTTATGAAATATGAGTTGGGCATGAATTGGATTTGAAGTGATATGGTAGAAAGGTGATGCGATTTAAATAAAATAATGTAACTTAAATAGGATGATAAATTTTTGACTTTTTAACTTTTTTTAGGTTATAACAAATAAGGCCTAAATAGTCTTTAGAATACTACTATCATCTAATTTAATTTGCCCAAACAAACATGGTATAATTTATTTATTTTTTTAAAAAAGGAAAATGTTAATTATTTCTCACAATTAGTGTTATATATGTAATATATATATATATATATATTGAAATATATAAAAAGAATATAAATAAATATAATATGTATTAAAATTTTAATTTTTTTAAAATATTATTTAAACTTTAACGAATTTCAAGTAGCTTACTTTGGGCCAATCATAATACAATCTACACACAGTTGTTACTTGTGATAAGATTATTATAAAAAAGAAAATAAATAAAAATAGAAAAAGAGCAATATTACATGCACAGAAAATTTGTGAGAAGCTTTCACATAAAAAGTGAGACCCACGCATGTGGGACTCATCTCATATGAGAGTTTCTGTATATTTCGTACACAATTTTTCTATGTAAATTGTATTTCTCTTTATTAAAATAAAAAAAAAAATCTTCATGGCCCTAAAGAGTATATGCATTTAATGTGGGTGATAAAATGTATTTATAATAAATGAAAAAAGTGAAAACATTTAATTAGAAGATTTCAAAGATGTGTCATGATGTGTGAAATGTCTATAATGTACTTTCGTTTCTATTGCAAGATGCAATGATGTAAAGAAAATAATATAACATAAAAATTTGGCCCTATCATTTGAAAATATTAATTACTTTCACATTGGTTTTAATTTTGTGTAATTTTTTTTTTTAAATTGATTTTTTTCTTAAAAAGGGAGTTTTTAAAAAACTTCATGGAAATAACATTAATAGTCTTCTTAAAAAGGGAGTTTTTAAAAAACTTCATGGAAATAACATTAATAGTTTGTTAAAAAAGTATTTCATATCGTTTTTTATCTTTAATTTTTTGTTAATAATACCAAATACGCTCTTAAATATATAATAAGTTTTATTTAAATTAATTGTGCTCTAATTTGTCTATGTTATTGTTTTTAAGGTGATATCTATAGGCCAACTTAGGCCTGTAAATGGATCGAATTCAGATTGGATTTATCAAAATATGAATCCGATCGATCCGATTAAGATAAACCTAAATCCGATCCGAATCCGTTTAACCCATATTCAATTATAGATCACTAGGATCCGAATCCGATGAATTCGAATATCCGATCCAATCCATTTATTTATTGAGTTACAATTTTATATATATATATATATAATTTTTTTTTTTTCTGTTTTGTATTTTCTTCATTCAAATTAAGAATAATACGATCGGATTATCGAATCGGATGAAATTTTTGCATATTCATTTGTTTAATAAACAAATTCGAATTATCGGATTACTGGGTCGGATATTTTGTAAATGGATTGGGATTTTCAGATCATATTCGAATTCGGATCGGATATTTTGTATATGGATTCAGATTATCCTCCAAATGTCATCGTCTTATCATTTGAAAACACAAACGTAAGCTAGCCGGCGGGTTTGCGTCAGAAACCCCTATGATGCCTAAGTCAGCAAATAGACAATAGACACAAAAGTTCTGTAAATTCGGAAGTATGAATTGCAATACCTGTCCATAGGTTCTATCATGAGCTTTTATAGATTACACCTGACACAATCACAGTAGGACTCTAACTCTCCTTAGCAGAGTCCTCCTAGGAATCACACTCCTAAAGGATAATGCCTATCCTTAGAACACCCTTCTTACTACCAACCAGGTACGATGGTTTAACCTTTTTATTTCGGCTGTCATTGCGGTCAACCGAGCTATCTCAACTTGGTGCTTCCCTTGGCAGAGCTAGATAAACCTAACTCTAAGATGGCACCCTGCTGAGTTACACATAGCTCGGCCCTCTTCACTAGCAACACCTCGATCTGCTAAAGAACTACCTTCAAATAGCTAGGTCCAGGCCCTAACAACACATCTCTGACTGGCAATGTCTGCTTAGCCCAAGACCGAGCTACACAAGCTCTTATCTCAGCCCATTGCGCGGCCTAACTCCAAATGATGATTTTACCTAGCTCAGCCTAATTTGCACACAAATTACCCTCTTAGATATCCGATCCAATCCATTTATTTATTGAGTTAGAATTTTATATAATTTGATTTTTTTTTTTTTCATTTTGTGTTTTCTTAATTCAAATTAAGAATAATCAGATTGGATGGAGTTTTTCCATATTCGATCCGTTTAATAAACGGATTTGAATCATTAGATTACTGAATCGGATATTTTGTAAATGGATTCGAATTTTCGAGTCATATTCGGATTAAATCCAATCAATTGACAACCCTAGGCCAACTTATGAGCCTATTTAGCAACATTTTTTGTCTTATTTTTATTTTCAATTTTCATTCTTTGGATTTCTCTCAAATATATACACGTAATCTCTATCTCACATATATTAAATAACAATTTTTATTTTTCAATAGACTAGTGTTTGAAAATCTGAAAAACAGTACAAAATAATTTGTTGAAAATAGGCTAATTCTGGAGACCTTTCTTGAGAAGAAGTTTTGAAAATGTCTTAAGCACATATGTTTTCAACGTTATGTTCATTTTTTAGTGTTGGTGACATAAAACAATTTCAAAAGGCCATACTTACAAAAATCTTTGGGAAAATTGGCCTAAAGTCCCTCCCCAACTTTTGATAAGAGGAGAAGTACACAATAATATGTTTTGATGGCTAAGGTCCCTCAACTTTATTTTATGTTATAAAATACCTAATTTACCCTCGTTATAACATAAGATCGTTTGGATTTTGGCAAACTGCAGACTTCACGGTAGAGATTTTGGAAACTGATTTCGCGGTGGAGATTTTGTCAGAGATTTCGTAGGGATTTCGCAAGTGTTGCAGTGGCTTGACGATAGAGATTACGACGATCGTGTAGGTGTTATAGTGTGTTGATCGGGTTGGTTTTTCAGTGGAGTTGAATCAGGTATGGTTTCAATAGAGATTCCACATGAATTTTTTATTTTTGTTTTGAATTTTATGTAAGGATTCCGATTTCATATTATTTTTTCGAGTGTATTTTTGCATTAGGTTTTTGTTTTCAGTTTTGATCAATTTAAAAGAGAGGCTAGCTCAGTGAAGTTGTTTATGATTTTTGAAGTTGATTTTTCATTTGCTGTTATTGATCAATTTTAGACAGAAGCCAGCTTGATAGAGTTGATTTTTATTTTTGGAATTAATTTTTCATTCTCTGTTTTTTTATTATTAATTTCAAAGAGTGTTGACAGTGTGGTTGATTTTGATATTTGGAGTTCATTTTTCATGCTCTGTTTTTCATCAACATGCTGATCAGAGTTCATTTTTCGTGCTCTGTTTTTCATCAACATGCTGATCAATGATAAGTTTTGTTCTCTATTTTTTCAAACCAGAGAAATTTGTTTAAACCAAAGTAATTTCATTCTCTGCATTTTTGTTGGTATTGTCTAGAGAAAATTGTAAGTTTGTTATTATAATCCAACGCAAATGACAGAGAAAATTATAAATTCATATGGACATATTATTAGAAGTTTCTAATGCAGGTAGAATCTGAGAAAGTAAATGTAAGTTCTTAAATTTCTCTGGACTTTTATTTGTAGTTGAGAGAAAATTATAAATTTGTTATTCACTTTCAGTTTGTAATTCAAATAAAATTATAAGTTTGTAGAAAATGAATATAAGTCTTTGTTTCTCTGAGAAAAAGTTTTTTTTTGTTATTTTTTCTTTCAGTTTAGATGGGCAGTGTAGTGTTTTTTTGTTATCTTGAAGGTGTATATGAGTTTGTAAATTTCTCTGGATTTTTTCTCTGAATTTTGATATGAGTGCTATATTGCAGAATGACGCAGAGAAAATTGTAGGCTTGTACTTCAGTGAAAATCACAGAGAAGCTTATAATTTTATAACAGATCTAATGTGTGATTTTTGTCTATGATTGTGTTTAATAGTTAGCAGTAAATTTCTCTGTGATTCTCTCTGGATTCATTAATTTTTCTGTGATTTTGTTTTTATTATCTTGAAGGTGAATATAAGTTTGTAAATGTCTCTGGACTTTTATTTGAGTCTAGAGAAAATTATAAGCTTGTTATTATAATCCAGAGAAAATTATAATTATTAGAAATTTCTCTGAACTTTTATGTTGTTCTTGTGAAGTGTTTTTATGTTGCACAAATTATTTTTCTTATTTTTTCTTTCAGTTTCGATGGATAGTGCAGTGTTGTTACTGTGCAAATATGGGAATGATACTATTGTCATTAATGTTTCATGCGAATTGAATTTTGAGGAATTGGTTAGCATTTTGTGTAAAACATGGGAGAATTTGAAACTGAGACAATGTGTATTTCATATTCTATTGTGGGCCATCCGAATTGTATGGTTCGAAATGATATTGATTTTCTGAATATGTTGAGGGTTGTTTGTGCACGTGGTGTTGATATAGTTGATGTTTCAGTTATTAGGTGTAGTACTTCTGATCAAGAGGATGAAATGGGGTCTAATTGGCTAGATTTTGTGCATGGTGAATGTGATAGGCTGGTGGATATTGAAAAGAATTCACTCTCTAAATTTTGTTCTCACCAAGAAAAGGTGTTATTGTCAACTGGTTGGCGAAATATTATTACGAGTGTTGGACAAAAGTTTAAAGGTGGTATGGTTGAGTTCCATACTGTTTTATGCAAGTATGCTATTGAGATTGGCTTTCAGTTTACGTATATCAAAAATGACAAGCTGAGGGTTACGGCAAAATGTGTAAATAAGGAATCAAGGGGATGCATGTGGCGTATACATGCTTCAGTTGAAAAAACAAATGGGTTCTTTTACATAAGAACTTTAAACAATGAACATACGTGTAGTATGGCGGTTCATACTAATAAACATGCTAGGATGACTTCCAGCTTAGTTTGCGGGCTGATACTTGAAGAGGTAAGTGCAAAACCTTTAACTCGTCCAGTGGACGTTGTCAAAGAAATAAAAGACAAGTATGGGGTCTCAATCAGTTATAACTGTGGTTGGTTGGGGGTTGAAAAAGCAAAATGTAGTACATATGGGGATTCTTGTTTGTCATTCGATCAATTACGGTGGTATTTTGATGAGGCATTAAAAAACAATCCAGGTAGTCATTTTGAGTTAGATTTTGACGATAACAAGCGTTTTAAAGGAGTATTTGTGGCTTTTCATGCATGCATTGTTGGTTTCAAATATTGTCGGTCATTGCTGTTTCTTGATGGAACATTTTTGAAAGGACAATACAAAGGAGTTATGCTTGCTGCAACGGGGAAAGATAGGAATGAAGGTAATTGTAAATATATCTTATTTTATCTAAGTATGTGAATTTTCTATACATGTAGGAATTGAGTGGATGTAATTTTTCTCTGACACTTTAAATTTTCTCTGGTTTTGGCCACTGTGTGAATTTTCTCTGGTTGTGGCCAGTGTGAATTTTCTCTGGATTTTGGTCAATGTGTGAATTTTCTCTGGATGTGGTCATTGTGTGAATTTTATCTATAGTTGGTTACTAAGTGATTTTTCTCTAGATATTGTCACTAAGTGAATTTTCTCTGGATGTTGCCAATGTGTGAATTTTACTTATAGTTGGTCAGTATTGAATTTTCTCTAGAGTTTGTCACTAAGTGAATTTTCTCTGGAGGTTGCCATTGTGTTAATTTTCTCTGGATGTTGACAGTATCAAATTTCTCTGGTTGTTTTGTTCTAGTTTTCTCTGCATATGTATATCTAATATGCTAGTTGCTATTTGTTTTGTATGTTTTTTTCCTATAGCTTTTGTTGTTGTTGATACTGAGAATAAAGATAATTGGTGTTGGTTCCTTGAACATTTATGTGAAGTGTTGGGATCGAAGAGGGTGATAAGTTTCATATCAGATCGACATTGTGGTATTGTGGAAGGAATTGCTAGGTTTTTTCCTAATTGCTTTCATAGATTTTGTCTTGAACATCTAAAGAGAAATTTGAGGGATAAGTTGTCATGCGGAAACACAAATTTGGTTAGAGAGACGATTGTGTCCAAGTTTTTAGAATGTACATATGCGCCAACAAAGACATCATTTCATTTCAAGTTAAATGAATTAAAAAGTGAGGGAGGAGACATTGTGAGTGTTTTCTTGAGAAGTTTACCATATGAAAAATGGAGTGATGCATATTTTGAGGGGAAACGTTATGGTGAGATGTATTCAAATGTTGCTGAGTCATTCAATTCATGGATACGAGACGCTCGGCACTTGCCAATAACAAATTTGGTGGACATGATACGGTTGCAAAACATGAATATCAGGTCTGATAGGAGGCTGTTCTCTAGTAAATGGAATAAAGTTCTCTGTCCTCATATGGATAGTGTATTGGAGAAGGCTTTCTTGGACGGGAGGACATAGAATGTGAGTTTATCATCTGATAATGTCTTTGAAGTGCATTGTTTTCCTTCGGTTATGGTTGATCTTGGGTTGAGAACTTGTTCATGTCGAAAATGGGAAATAAGTGGGTATCCATGTCAACATGTTGTTGCTGCAATTTTTAGGAGTTAAAAGAATTTGAATTTATTTGTTGAACCATTTTTCATGCTGATATGTATCGTCAAGCATACTCGTTTTCGATTGACCCAGTTCCAACTGTTGAAAAACATGTGTGTAGAATTGATGATGCTATGATTTTACCTCCATTGAGTAAGAGACCAGCTGGGAAGCCAAAAAGAACAGAATTTCTTCTACTGGAGAGTTTAAAAGAGTGATTAAGTGTAGTCGTTGTGAGAGTATTGGTCGCCATAATAAAAAGACATGCAAGGAACCTTTGTTAAATAGTTGAGGATAATACATTTTATTGATTGAATAATACATTTGATGATTACTTTGTGTATTTTGTTTTGTGAAATGTATTTGTTGGACAGTGTATATAATAACACCTATCAAATTTATCCAGAGAAATTTTCCAATAACAGTAAAGTGTACATTGTGTTTATTGACACATACTATAGGCAGTGTGTTTATAATACCAGTCAAGTTCATCTAGAGAAATTTGCCTATATCAAAGAAAATTCTCTGTGCATTGTGTTTTGAAGCTTCAAATTCATCCAGAGAAATTTGACAATAGCAGAGAAAATTACTGTGTGCATTGTGTTTTTTGAATTTGATAATTGTTTTGTACCAACACAGTACATTATAGATTGCATGATCATATAGGCACCTTCTTTGGGACAATACGAGTTAAATTTCTCTATGAATTTTTGGTAACTTCATACCAGTCAAATTCATCCATAGAAATTTGCCAATGGAAGAGAAATTTACTATGGGCATTGTGTTTGTTGAAATGAGCATTGTGTTTTGTGAGATCCAATTCATCCAGAGAAATTTTCCAATAGCATTGAAAATTACAATGTGCATTGTGTTTGTTGAAACATACTATAGGCATTGTCTTTATAATACCAGTCAATTTCATCCAGACAAATTTGCCAGTAGCAGAGAAAATTATTTGTGCATTGTATTTTGAAGCTTCAAATTCATCTAGTGAAATTTGCTAATAGCAGAGAAAATTTTATGTGCATTGTGTTTTGAAGCTTCGAATTCATCCAATGAAATTTACCAATAGTAGAGAAAATTACTGTGCGCTTTGTGTTTTCTCAATTTAATGATTGTTTTGTACCAACACATAGCATTATAGATTACATTATCATTTAGGCATCATACGAGAGAAATTTCTCCTATTGGCAAAATACGAGTTAAATTTCTCTGTGAATTTCTGGTAACATCATACCAGAGAAATTTCTGCAGACAATTTTCTCTGTGTGGATTGTGTTGACAATCACAATAAAAATATATATATTTAACCATTGATAGCTATGAAATTTAAATTAGTCAAAAAAAGATATATATATATATATATATATCAAGCATCATCATTCCTTCAATGTATGAAAAAACAAATTGAATGGTTAATCCTAATTACATTGTGTACATTGTCTTCCTTCCACTAGTGTGCTTTCACTATTATACTTTTGGTTCTTCTTCTGGTGGTATTTGAATTGGTTTTGTCCATGACCGGCCAACTTCGGTCACAAATCTCTCTATGATTTTTGCCCTCATCAACCTTACTTCTTGTGTAGACAAGTTTGAGCTGATAGGTTCATGGTTGCTGTATTGTCTCATTATATAGCATACAAAGAGACCACAATCCAGACTGCATACAAATTATAGATATAGTTAGTTTTAAGAAACATTCAAATTAGATTATCTTATTTATAGATGTTGTATGAAACTTACGATTCACTTTCTTGTTGTGGAGCATTGTTGACATATTCAAAGTCGTAATTTGTATTTTGTGAGTCTATCAATTTGAAAGAGGGTTGTGATTGTGCCTCTCTTTCAAGGCAAGCTTTCAAAAAATTCTCCACATAACCTTGCTGTAAAAAAATAATTTTTAAATAACAGAGAAATTTACAGACAAATCAATGGGATTCTATGAAAATTATCATCACATAAACATTATGATGCATCAGAGAAATTTGAACTCATTACCAATTGTTTTGCATCTTTGATATATTTGTCTTGTGCATCATCCCTCCTTGGCCTTAGTGACTTGTAGAACCTCCATAAATTGTCTTATTTGTCCAAGACTAGCAAGGTCCAGTGATTTCCATCTGTTGACTGCTCGTTACCCTCAATATTTATTGGGAAATGGAGAAACCTGTAGTTCTTCCATGCTGTTTCAAGATGCTTGTCAAATAATAAGACTCAGAAAGTTTGATTTTCCGTCATCTTGATGAAGTTCTGCGGTCAGAGAAAATCAAAAAATGGTTATGTTATGAGAAAATTGAAATGATAGGAATTTAAGAAATATACGCGCAAAGAAATTTTAAATACACACAACTAGCCAGAGAAAATTAGACCAGAGACACAGCTGGCTTCAAGAAGTATCTTAACAATAGAAAGTAGTAGATAAATTTCAGAGAAAATTAAATAAAAGTGTAGTAACATACTAAGCTCATAGATGTGAAAAAATATGAAGTTGATTGTTGTCGTTTTCTCATTTGGTTAGCAAATAGGATCTCTCCATAGCTATCAATAACCTGAAAAATATCATTTATAATTGTAGCATTGGTTTATAAAGGTTGATGGAACATTGCAGAGAAATTTTAATGAAAGACTTACATTGTTGGCTATTTCTTTTTGCTTTACTAGGTTTTCAATATATTCAAAGATAATGAGATTCAACTCACTTGTCCAAATTAAAGCCCTACAAGATGACAAAGAAGGGATTTAATAGTTGTTAATGCAATATAAGTAAATTGTTGTTTATTATCTTCTTTTTTATTTGTTGTACTTACTCGAGTCCAGACACATTTGATATATGCTGCAAGATGTCTTTTACATATTCTTTTTCAATCTTGAAACTGGTAGAGTTTGTGAAAAAATCCAAGATTTTATGATGTTTGTTGGTGGAGGCAAGACGTATGCATCAGCATCAAGTACTTCTTTGTCTTTGGTGGTTTGCTCTGTTTGCTTTGCAGCTTGCTTTAAAGATCTAGTCACCTTTGCAACTTTGAGATATTGAAATTCTGAATCTTGCTGCTTTTCTTTCCTTTCTTTTGCCTTTAAATTCTTTATCATTGATGCAGGATCTTTTTTCACTGTAAGCAATGAAAATATCAGTAAAAGTGAAATTTCTCTAAAGTAAGAGATGATATTTCAATATGTAAATTTATTTGTTTCAATATTTTTCAGTTACCATAGACTTTTGTCTTTTGTTTTGGTTGTTCTTTGTGTGCCACTTGTTCTTACTGGGTTGTTGGTTGCTGTAGAAGCCCCAAACAAGCCCCAAAAATCACACAGTGAAAATCAAACAAGCCCCAAAAATCAAATAAGCAAATAAACAGTGAAAATCAAATAAGCAATAGAAATCAATAGAAATAAGCAACAGAAACTAATGTGGTCAGAGAAATTTAACTTCCAGAGAAAATTATAATAAATAGAAATTTCTCTGAGTTATGTTGACACAAGGACATAACTTTTTGTGGCTCAAGATTTTAGGGTTCCTTCTCTCTTGGCTTTAGGGTTAGAGATTTTGGTTAGAGAAGTTTTGAGAGAAGCTCTGGTTCTAGGTTTAGGGTTTTGTATCTATCCTATATCTATATCTCTCATTCTCTTGTATTTGTGTGTGTTTAGGCTTACTATTGCACACAAATACATAGTGTTACACCTTTTCTTGGTTCTTGAAGGGCCAGAGGTCTGTTCTTGAAGTTTTGGGGCTGTTTTGAGCTCAAGGAAGGGGCTGGTCCACCATTTGTGAAGAGGTTCTTCAAGGGTAACAATCTTACCCCTTTTTACCCCATTCTTGCATTCTATTTTTGCCTATCTTAGAACTATTTTTGAGCTTAGTGTATAATATAAAAAATTTCTGTTTTTGGGCCCTCTAAATAGTTTGTTTAGAGTGTTTTGTGGTTTGGAGGTGTTTGACCCCTCTTAAGCCTTGAGGGGCTCCATTTTGTGCTATTTTGAGTGAGCTCCGGGACTTTAGTGTTTGGGCCTCCTGACCACTGAAATCTTGAGGGATTTCAGTGGTAAGGATGGTGCCTAGAAGTCCCAAGAAGGAGAGGGCCACCCCCTCTCTTATTGTCCTTGAAAAGGGCCATTTTTGCCTCTTTAATGAGCACCTAGCTAAGCCTCATGTTGACCATGCCTTGGCTGTTATTTATGCTTATTTTGCCATGAAATAGCATTGTTGTATGTTGGTTTTGGTACACCATGCTTGCTTAGCATACATGCCTTGTAATGCCATTTTGTTGCCTTAACATGCCTTAGGTTGTAAACCATTATTCTAGCATGTTTTAGGCTTGGCTTTGTGAAGCTTTTGTGCTTATTTTTCTATGTTTGAGGTCTATCCTTAGTTGTTTGGGTCGACTTTGGCGCGCTTAGTATAGCCCCTTTGCATTTTTAGTTTGTTGGCCTTAAGTGTGTGAGTGTATAGCATGCACCCTTGCCTTAATTTAGTGATTTGGCACCATTTGTAGCATCATTTCAGTCCCCATGACATGCTTGTATGCTTGCCTTGGACACCTCTTTGATGCTTTGAAAGCTTGTGTTGTATGCTCCATGTTTTGGCAATTATGCATGCTTTTGGATTAGAGCCATTTAGATGCCATCTAGATGTGTTATTGGCCTTGTTTTAGCATGTTAGAACTCTGTTTTTGGTCATTTAAGTCTTGCCATGTGTGGTTATATCAAGTGTAGTTCAATACCTCATTGGCTTGCCTTGAATGCTTGGGTCATTTGTTGCGTGTTTAGCCTATCTTGTTTGCTTGGTTTGGCACCATGTTCTTGCATGATTTTCAGAGCTTAATGCATGCCATATCTCCATGATTGTTCCCTTTTAAGTGTGCTTAAAAAATGTCCTTTGATGCTTAAGTATTTAGGCCTTAACACGTGCATGTGTGTATGTGTGTTTGGTCCCATTTTCTTAAGCTTTGGCTACTGTTTTGGACCTAATATAGGGCTGCCCAAATTAGTGTAAGACCATCTTCTCATGTTATTGCACATATGCCTTGCATATCATCACATGTTTGCTCTATTTCACCTTGTGTTGCATACCATGTGTAATTGAATTTTGTTGCATTGCTTGAGTTGCATGATATGTTGTTGCATGTTTAGGTTGTAATACATTTGGCATGTATTCTCTCCTTTAGCCACTTAACAAGTTGTTGCATGTTTTTGCATTATCCATGTTCATGCTTGCATGCTTGCTCTCATGATCATATTGCATGCTAGTTTGCATGCCTAGGTTGCATTCCATCTAGCATGCATGCCTTGTCCCTTGATCAAGTGATAGAGAGTGGGCCTTTGTTCGTTTGTTTGCATTTCATTTGACATGAAAATGCACAACTTGGCTTCTTGGGCCATCACGCATGAAAATGCACGTTTGGTGGTCCGAGAACCAAGAACTATGTCCCTTTGAGTCATACACATGATAAGGGGCTTGGTTGGTGCATACATGGCTTGAATCGCATTGCCATGCAAGGCTCGTCTCTCTTTGCCAAACAGGTTCTGCAGGAACTTCTTGCCGATTGACTGCACAGAGTACCGACCGGCAATCAATTGGTGGCCGATGGCTTCATCAACAGCCGATGACCACATCCCACTGCCGGTGGCAATTCTACTCAGCCGGTGGTGTCTCCCAATGTCCAGGGAAGCAATTCAGAGACTTTGGCAGTCTTCAGAGGGGCAGAGCAGGGAAAACAGAGGCAGTCTATGCATGGCAGTGCGCTTCCGAGTAGGACCCGAGCATGCATTGCATTGGGCTCTCTTCCCGAGGCGATTTACTATTTTTCCTAGTTTAGTTAGTTTGTTAACTACTTAGGCAATTTGTAATAATTAATTAGCTCGTAGTTAATTAATTTGTATTATTCTTTTGGTCCCTCCGAGCGAGGGCAAATCTGTAATAAGTGTGGGTGTGTGTGTGTGCATGTCTTCCAATCCCCACTTCTTTATTCCCTTTTATTTACACGCTTATGATGGTAGATTAGGACATGTTTAAAATTAGCATACCTTATGCTATGCATGCGTGCGTCCATACATTTGTCTTGCATGCACCGGGCTCGATACATCATGCTAACTGCATTTGTACTTCAATTCCAAATTGAATACGTGTATCAATTGATCGCATTTCACATGCCATGCTTAGGTTAGCCGAGCCTCCCCTAATTGCATCCTGTATGTGTTGCATTAGTCAATTTGACATGAACTAGGACCATGCATGTTTGCTAACTAGTTTATTGTTTTGGCACGGAGTACGATGTAAGTATTTTCATGCTTTAGCATATCACATGTGTGTGAATGCTATCATGACAGCATGCTTTCCATGTGGCTAATTGCTTATATGAGATAAACTGTTTGAATGCATGTGGGTGAAGGTTGGATTGTCTGAGTTGGAAAAACTCGTTGAAATCCGTGTTTTAGCCTACTTGCGAGTAGCAAATTCCAAAGTGTTTTCCAAGACAAACGGATATGCAATGCTTATTTCTAAATTAGGCAATCTAGTCTATACTTGTTTGCTGTGCGCACAACGTAGTAATTCTAGGCTAATAACCGGAATAAGAATACATAACGTTTTCAAAATCGGATATCACGGTTAGTAGAGGCCGGTCTTCGGACCGGGCGAGAGGGGGTGCTCATAGCTGACCTTCCCCGATCGTACCCAAGTTCCCGAGCCGAGGCAACTTTGGTGATGATGGACGCGTGGCCTTTGGCACCGAGTCAGGGTTTTCTAAATTTTCCCATAAAAAAAAATATTTAGGTGGCGACTCTGTATCTGGCAAAGCAGTCCATGTTTGGCACTTCTTTCAAAAAATCTGTTTTCTCAAAACGATTTGCCGGATTTGGACTCTTTGGTTCAGATTTAGAACTGTGACAATTTGAGTCCGAACTGTAGTAGACCCACAAAACGAACAAGACGGGAGTCATCCTCCCGGGGCGTTCAGGGACGTCTACATTAATGACATGGCTCCTTTACCTCCTTGCAAACCGAATATCGAGGTCGTGTCATTGGTTGTAAAGGTCAAGTTCTTTTTACCAACTGTGAATGATTTTGTTTTTTTCATTGTAGCATTGGATTATTGCAACTACATCATCATCAAATTTCTTAGATTTCCTTGGATCCATCCTTTCAGTGGTTAGAGCTTGGATCAAATACCAGAATGAGGTCTTTTGAAGCTCTACAAGTTGATTTGAATTGAATTTAAGTGTTTGAAAAAAGGAGACAACAGATGAGAGGTTAGATCGGTATTGAATGCTGTAATGAGCACTTTTTCTTTGGAGTTTAACAGGTTTTTTCCCCCTTGAGCTTGAGTCTTTTGAAGTTAGGATACTCATCTTGATGCTAGTTACTTTATCACCTTGGACTTGTGTGTTTTGGCAAAGAGTTTGTAGTGTTTTGCTGGTTTTTGATTTTAGATCATAAGAAGACTGAAAGAGTTTCTGTTTCTTGCTTGGTGTTTCCGGTGTTTTGCTGCTTTTACGTTTTACCATTTCTAGACAATGATAAAAATACAAAGATGTCAACATTAAATCCTAGCGAAAATTGAACATGCTAGAGAAAATTGGACATGTCAGAGAAAATTACACATAAGGGAGAAAACTAAGGTGGCCAAGAAAAATTATAAATGTCAGACAAAATTAGACACTAAAAATTAAATGTCAGAGTACTAATTGTTTTCCTGTGGAATACATCTAGCCACAGAAAATTTCCACTCCCAGAGAAAATCAACAAAGTAACATAAACATGGCAAAGAAATTTTCAATAATTGTTAAAATTACATATAGAAGTAAAATATAATTAGAGAAAACTGAAAAAAGAAACATATGTCTAACAAGTACAAAAAATGAATGACAGAGAAAAGTAAACATGGCAAGCTAAAGAAAATTTTCATTCCATAATTAGCAAGATAAAATAAACAAAGTAACGTAAACATACCACTGAAAATTACACAATATTGAAACCAAGAATTGAACAAAATAAATATACCAGAGAAAATTACATATTCTTGAGAAAATTTCCAATCCAGAGAAAATTTCAATTCCATAATATTAAAATGCCAGAGAAATTTACATACATAACCAGATAAAACTAAACATGATAGAGACATACAAGGGAGAAAAGTGATGTGGTTAGAGAAAATTATAAATCCCAGAGAAACTTAGACACAGACAATAGAGTAATAGACATTCTAGAGAAAAATACATATTCCAGAGAAATTTACAAAGCAGAAAAATTTGTAGACAAAATCACAGGAACATATTCAAGAATAAGATCAAAACAAAAAGAAATAATTTTTTTTCAAAATAAACATGCCAAAGAAAATTCAAAGAAGAAATATACATTCCAGTTCATAATATTAAAATGCCAGAGAAATTTACATACACAACTAGAGAAAATTAAACATAATAGAGACACACAAGGGAGAAAAGTGATGTGGTAAGAGAAAATGATAAATACTAAAGAAACTTAGATAGAGACAAGAGAGTAATAGACATTCCGGAGAAAGATAAACATTCCAATTAAAAATACATATTGCAGAGAAAATTACAGAGCAGAGAAATTTATAGACAAAATCACAAAAACATATTCAAAAATAAGATGAAAACACAAAGAAATAACTTTTTTCAAAATAAACATGCCAGAGAAAATTCAAAGAAAAAACATACATCAAGAAAAAACCAAAGAAATTCAAATGCCAAAGAAATTTATAGATAAAATCGCACAAACATGTTCAAAAATAAGTTCAAAACACAGAGAAATAACTTTTTTCAAATTCATGTAACTTTTTATTACGAAATTGAAACCCTACTTTATGGAAGGTATATATAAAATGCAATTAACTGTATTTTCAGAGAAAATTTAGTTGTATTGTAGAAAAACTTACCAGAGTTAGGATAAAACTTTAATGACGAGCTGATATGTCATAAGATGAAGATGCGACGTGACGAAGATGAACTAAAATGACGATGAACAGTGAAAACGAGATCAGAGAAATTTGTGAAGAAGGAATGGGAATGATTTTTGCAAAAGATAATGAAACTCTAATGTCGATGGTGAAGATGATATTGAAACTCTAATTCTGTTGTTCTCTTGCTTGTGAAGATGGTTGGAACTCAATCGTCGGAGTTCTGTTCAGTTTCTGTGTTGATTTGTGAAGGGTATTTTGGTCCATGAGATAATTAAAAATGCGCGCAATAATAGTTGAGGGACATGATGCATCACCCTTTTTCTAGTATCCTTTATCCTCTAAATTACTAATATTAGGAATCGTAAAAAAAATTCCCCTTTCAAGTTCCCATTATATATGCGTATGGAATGAATTAAAATAAAAAAGTAATTCCTCATTATATATATTTTAGTTTCAAAACAACTTGAAATTCCCATCAATATTTATATCATCCAAACTTAGCCTAAGGCATTGTTAATAACGTTTAAAACAGTTGTACTTTCTTTATGATACGACCAACTATTTCAAGTTTATTAACAACAAATTTTTAATTTTAAAGAAACTATATATTAGAAACATTCTTAACGGGCCATTAATTTATGAGAATGATTTTTTTTTTAAATGAAAAATTTATTAAAAAAACCTCTTTCAAGAATTTGTATCCCAATTAATTTATAAAATATTATTATATTTCAATAAACCCTATTATTTTAGACATTTGATTCACCAAATCTTAATTTTTATATTTAAAATATTTTATGAATAATTTTATATTAACAAATATTTTTTGAACCCTTAACAATTTAGTGTGCACTATTTTAGACTATTTTAAATGTGAACATTCACAATAAATTAATGAGTAAATTACAAATACAACCCTTGAAGTTTGCTTAAAATACGAATCATCCCCTATGGTTTGAAAAATTACAAATACTTCCTTGTCAGAATTTTTTATTTAACAAAATTAATTGAAAAATTGAAATTTCTAACTGTTCACTTATACAATAATAAAATTATCTGAATTATTAATTGAAATAAAATTTTAACATTATTAAAAGCGGTTAATTAACTTGATAATTTATTAATAAAATGACCTATTTGTTATGAAATTAAAAACCTTAAGGGGCATAATATAATTTCTAGAACTACAGGGAGTAATTTGTAATTTAAGTAAATCTCAAGGGGTGTGTTTGCAATTTACCCTAAATTAATTTGACAATATAATATACGGTAGTGCTACATGTACCAATTAGTGTACTAATTTGTATACTAACACTAGTTATGACATTATTATTGATCTCATTCATTATTCAAATTAAAAATATCAAAAACCTCTTAAATTATACCACATCATCAATTGATATACTAGTTAGTACTCTAATTGATGCATATAACATTATTCTATAAATATTCACATTAACAGTGTGAATATTTACATCATGGAATATTCACATTTTCAAGATGAACATTAATTTGCGCTTCACCTTATTATTATTAGAGATATTTTGATAACTATATCACCCATATTATTGGAATATAATAAAATAATTTAGATTAAGTGAAATATAATTAGGTGAAGAGAAATTTATGAATAAATGTCATTTAAAAATAAAAATAAAAATGAGGAAAGAATGATTTAATTTTAAATGACAACAAAGAAAGTAAATGTAAATGGTATTAATTGCAACCAAAGCAACAACTTGCCAATTAGCACCTCCCTTCAAAAAACTTAATCCAGAAAACTCAAATCAAACACACTGATTATTTTTCAAATTACAAAGTTGATTTTTTTTTTTACTTACATGAGAAGATTTCAATTCTATCATCATCACCGTTGGATTTTCTTCAGATGAATTTCCAATCCCAATCTGACGGTGTCAACCCTAAGGAGTATGTTTTCCCCATGGAGATGTCATCAATTGGTTATCCAAATAAGCCACTCTTAAACATAAATTACATTTACACAAAAACCTAAAATATGAATTGAGATTACACACAAGGAAATAATGGCAATGCACTTATGTTGCATAGCCAATGACATTAATCACCAAATAATCTCCATCTGTATAAACATTATTCATATAATTTTTTTTATATAAAATTTGTTATTAGAATGATGTGACAATAAAATTTGTGTATTGTTCTCAAAAAAAAAGAAATTTGTGTAATGAATAATATACAAATAAAATTTTTGTATAAAATTTGCATACATAGGCTTATTTTGAAAAGTGGGTTAAAAATGACTTACCAACTTAATCGGAACATCCACCATTGTTCTTGTTATTTCAAAAAGACCATTGACACATTATTATAGATGTGTTTTGGTATAAATTCTATGTTTACAAATAATTTTTTTTATAAATGTCACCTAAAAAAATACTTTGTTTTAAAATAATAAAATTCCTTTGCAACCATTAACAAATTCTATATACTTTTTCTATTTATATATCACTACTTTTATATATATATATATACGCAAAAAGTGTTTACACCCGGTGAGTGTGCTATGCAAATAAACCGGTTGAAGGTAAATGGACGATCTTTTTATGAATTTGACCCCCAAAAAAATGTAGATGAAAAACGAAGGAAACTAAAAAAGTTATCAAAATTCAAAATTTGAAATCAAAATCAAAATCAAAATCTCAAAGCATTTGAATAGAAATAATTGGGAATAGGAAAAAGTATGACAATTTAAATCGTACAATTTATGTAATAGAATATATATATATATACTAGAAAATATGCATACACATAGTATGCGATGAAATTCAATCCAATTTTTTATTGATACAGAAAATATATATATATATATATATGTATATATGAAGAGAAAAAGAAAATTGAAGAAGTTCAATAAATAAATAAATAAATAAAACTCAGTTGGTATACTTTGAAAATGAAAAAAACTACAATAGAGCTTCACTATGTTGCAGACTTTATATAAACAACTATATGACTTCCACTCATATATATATATATATATTTTTTTTTTCCCTATAACTTTTTTTTCCATAATTTTTTCTATATATTATTGTTAATATATAAAATAAAGCAAACACCTCTACATAAAATAATTCTCGAAAATGCTCTCAAACCATGATAATTGTTATGGCCCTGTTTGGGAAAGGCTATTTGGGCTAAAATAGCCAATAAAGACAAAATGTTACATCCAACCTATAATCATTTCACTTTTTCTCTCACAACCTTCAAATCAACTACAAAAAAAATCAACTATCTTTCCAAACATAACTTTTTTAGCCAGTCTAAAACAACCAAAAAGCCAACTAAAGCTCCGTTTGGGATGTCCATCTAGGCTAAAATAGTCACATAAGACAAATAGGCTATTTCAGCCAAATATAACAAAATGTCACATCAAACCCATCATCATTTTATTTTTTCTCTCACAAAAGTCAAAAAAAACAAAAAGTTTATCCTAAACAAGACTTTTTAGCCCCAGACTAAAATAGCCAAAAAACTAACCCACATCCCAAACGAACCCTAAATAGCCAACTTCCCAAACAAATTGTTTCAATTCTCTCTAACTATTTCAAATAATTGCCATAATTATCAGATCCAATTGCAAATTGCACAGAGAGTCTATGCCCCCCCTCCCCTTTCTCTACTATATATATCAACCCTTTGGGCTAAACCAAAAACATCTTAGGTACAACCATCAAGGTTGAACCAACAAAACTCTAGTCACTTTCTTTCTCTCTATTTATTTGCACAGAGGGAAGAAGAGGACTAGACATGACTATTCTTTCTACCCCATCAAACCACCTCTCTGCAACCAAAGCCGCCATCTCAAAGCCAACCCACAAGAAGGCATCCAAGGACCGCCATGTGAAGGTGAATGGCCGAGATCGCCGTGTTCGCATTCCAGTCCATTGCGCTGAGCAAATCTTTCAGCTCACTAAGGTCCTTGGGCACCGCACCAGCGGTCAGACCATCGAGTGGCTCCTCCAGCAAGCTGAGCCCATTGTTAGCAAAATCCTCTACAACACCACCGTACCGCCTTCTGATCCTTCTTCAACCCCTTTGGCAGCCAAAGATGCTCCGGCTCCTCCTCCTGAGAACCATGCTTTTGAGGATGTTGAACCAGGCTCTCTATCCATTCATGACTATAGTTTTCATATGAACTATGAAGCTGAATTTTCAGTCAATGAGTTCGTGAACATGTCATTCCCTATGTACTTCTAGTTGATATCTTTGAATGTGCAAGGGAAGAAGGAAGATCAGAAAGAATACCTTCCATTAGTCAATAAATAAATAAGTACTATATCTTTATCTATAAATTTAGAAGTTGTTATGTATGGAGTTTTTCTAAGGCTTCTTTAGAGTTTGTTCTTCATCACCTACAACATATGTTTTGTTTGGTGATGATAGTTTTGGGAGTTACATAGATGGCTAGGGAAGCATAGAAGAGCTCCAACTGAATAAGCATGTCCTTGAGAATGTATCAGACAATTTCTATATAAATTGTGTGTTCTTTTAGAGTAAGAAAATTTCTATATAAATTGTGTGTGTTTTTAGAGGGTTTTGGAGTATGAAATTCAATCCCTTGTCTTCTTTTGTTTGTCCCCCCCCTTTTTTTTTTTTTTAGTTTGCTTGTTGGCAGCTAACCATTGGCAATACATCGTGCATGGATATAGTAGTGATATAATTTATAAATCAATTAAAAGTAACATTTTACTCGTGTTCAACAAAAAAAAATTGTTCACAAATCTCTCCAATTATATGTCTAAATGCATTTTTAGTTGTCAAATCATATTTTAAAATTTTCATGCTTTGAGATTTGCAATCACATCATACAATTTTTTTTTTTTTTTAAACATTTTAAGTAGTTAGATTTGTTAGTAAAATTAGTGTACCACTTAAAGGGCTGCCACTACTCCATCAATTCGAATCCCTGACATTTTCTCACTGCACTCTAAGGTGTAACTACACGCCGACTTACCACAAAGGCATTGGCTTACATCATGCAATTTGGAGCATATTGAGACAGGGCTAGAGAATAAAAATCATTGCCGATCCTATCAAATGTGGTGGAACAATGCTAGGGACTCAACTTAAGATTGACTAAGGGTAAATTCACTAGAGACCCAAGAACAAAAAAAAAAAGGAAAAAGAGTCCAATGAATAATTTTTTTCTTTGGTCTTTAGTAGACATTTTTCCTTTTTCTTTCTTTCTTTTTTTTTTTTTTTTTTTTTTCCGATTCAAATTCATCTAATCGAGTAAAATCTAAACATGCAAGGCTTTTTGACATTTTTTTTTTTTTTTTTAAATTTACTGAAGACCAAACAAGTCAACAATAAAACTTCTAAAGGTGTCATTTGGGATGTGGATTGGGTTGGCTTTTTGACTAAATTAGCCCTAAAAATACAAAATAACATAAAAAGTTGATAAAATAAAATGTCACATCCAAACCAAAATTATTTTCTTTTCTCTCTCACAAAAGTCAAAAATATATCAACTCAAACGAACTTTTTAGCCTGGGTTGAAATAGCCAAAAAGCTAATCCAACTTCCCAAACAAAGCCAAAAAACCAATCCTAGACACATTTGTCCCTAATATCATATGTAGAATGGTTCTACATTACTCTTTCTGTCCATCCTTTTTTTTAAAAAAAATTGGATTTATGGAGCACAACTGTAATAATTTTTTAAACGAAAATTTTAGATAAGTACTCAAAAAGTATATTATGTTGCTAAGGTTTAAGAGTGGCCTATATCACACTCATGATAAATTTAACTACACAATACACTTATTGTATTCTATTTTTGTGCATCCAGCATTTCTACCTAAAAAATTATAGGCAATATTCTATTAGAATAATGTGGTAATTTATTTATTTTTTAAAAGCTATCTTGATTGGTGTAATGTTTTAAAATGAAAAGAAAGAACAAGCATAGTTTTATTCATGGTCAAATACACACACGAGTGCCGTTATTGCCAGATCACGTTTTGTTAATCCCAGAGAGATGCTTATAGAGAAATTAAATGCAGCATTAAAAGCTTCATAAACATTTAATGTTTTTAAGAAAAATGATATACAAGTCCAACTTCTAGACCTATTTTTTAGATCCAATAATGTGTAACTAACATAATTAGTCGATAATTAGATAAGATATGAGATAGGAATTGATTGCCACATCATTAGATTTGAAAATTAAGTCTAATTTTTAATCTTGAATAACAATGCTCTTTAAATAACTTTGAAAGATTCAAACCATGTTATTTGAAAATGGTTTGGCAACAACACATCCTTCGCTCCACATACAATTAAGACAAGGGTATTGTAATATGCAAGATTTCTTAAACATACAAACTGTTAGGCCTTTTTCCTTCCTTTCTATTGGGGGATTTTTTTTTTTTTTTTTTTTTTCCCTAGAGAAAATTAATCTTCGGATTTTTGTAATCTTCTTTTTTCTCTTATATATATGTATGTATAAGTGTTGTGTGTAAAAGCTTGTCTCATTAATGAGAGTTGTACTTTAGGGTGTTTAAATTTTGTATTTTTATATCCCTATATATTATTTTTATTTTTATTTTTAAAGGGATACTGAATCTGCGACAAGAAAATCTCGAATAACTACAGAGGTTTACAACCCTATTTATCATGGACTAATTCTAATTCCCGTAAACACGAAATAAGAAACATGAATTTTTTTTTTTTTTTTTTTTTTTGAAATAATGAACTTGAATAACGAAAAGTTCTGAAGTTATTCAAGTTCATCTAATATGAAAAGTTTTTTAAATAATGAACTTGAATGAAGTTTTCGACAAGAAACTTTTCATCTACTAGGTCATGATAACATGACACCGTGTGGCACAGAAAATAAAAGCTTCAAAATACAGTTAGAACTAAACAAAACATTTCAAAAATATAAAAAATATCAATTTAGAAGTCTAAATGTCAGAATCTGAAGGAAATTATAAAAAAAAAAAAATCATGTGCACGCATCGCATCCAATCAGGCTATCAAATTTGAAGTTATTCCAAGCTCAATCCAACCTCACTAGCTCAGTCACCTGACATGCTTCATAACAAAAATTTTATCTCGGCCTCTCTTGCCCAATCTCCTCATGGATTTCTAATGTTCTAGTTTCGAGAAACTACTCAACTACTCATCCTACATCTGGAGGCCTACTATTGGAAAAAAAGATGTGTTATAGTTGCATAAAAAGTAAAGTTGTACCATCTAAGTCCAAAGGCACATCTAAGCTACACTAGCCAAAAAGATAAGTGCCTTGTGGAATATGACAAGGCCTATGAACTGCATAAACATAGATTAAAGGAAGAAAAATATCATACAACCTATGTGCAACAACAACAATTTCAACAATAATGAAGAAATAGCTTGAACAAGATCAGATGGTACTCAAATTTGGTACTCAAAATTCCTTCACTTGCAGCATTATCGATATCGCATTCACACGACTAAGGTGTGGTTTGGGAAGCCACTAATAAACAGCTTATTTTCTTATTTGTTACAAGTGGTCACATTACCTCTCTACTTTTCTGCACATCTTTTTGTAAAAAAACTAAAAATCACTAAATAAACAAACCCCAAACGACCATTTAATCATTGTGTACAAGGCTTGACCTACATTAAACAAGTATCCAAACAAATTGAGTGTAGAAGCATAGTGGTATACCTAAATTTTCCTCAAAAACACATTTTTTTCTCTTAACCATTATTTTGGAGGCCTATATCTAACTGGTATTTATCCCTACCGTAAAACCATTCAAAAATATGTCCTAAATTCCAAATACTAAAAAACTTCAACACCTTTAAGCAAAAGGGTTGTTCTATTCACGCAATACCTTCAAGGTAATCTATCTCTATGTATCACCTCCTTTGCAACAGACAACAAACAATTCTACAAATTCAACGTCCAAACACGGCCTCAATGAAATTCGGCAATCAGTACCCAACAATTTGAACAATGCATTCCCATCAATCCGCTTATTACTAAAATGCTGCACATAAAGATAGTATTTACTTCTCACAACCACTCCGTCACTTGAACTCAACTAAAGATGCCTAAAATCTCGTCAGCAAGGCAAGGTAGTAAATGTTCCTGGTGAAATTAATTGCAGCCAAATAAGAACTTACTTGTCACAACTCATTCAAAATTATTTCCTCAGGTTCATGTACAGAAGATTACACAGTTAATGCATACTCTGTTTCTCAACCATCATCATTACCAGTTTTCATTATATGAATATTGTGTAGATAAATCCCATGGTGTCGTCATAAGAAAGGTGCTAAGCGTTACCATAAGAAGCATTTAAAGCATTTGAACCAAAAAACCAGAGAGATATACAGATTGCACCCAATAAAAAGTCAGTAGAGCTGCAGAGGTATCAAGCATTCAATTACCAAAGATTGTGAGTGGGAGTGTGTATATATATGTATATGCATGTATGAAACTATGAGTAGCAACCCACTAATTCTCGTGTCTTTAGAAATGACTCTCCCTAGCTCCTCAAAAAACCAACCAAAACCCAAATCCCTGAAAGCCAGCCATTGCCCTCACAAGCCATTGAAAGATCCTCATGTGATGGTGAATGGCCAACATCGCCGGGTCCGCCTATCAGATAAATGTGATGAACGCATCAATCAGCTCACTAGTAGGCT
The DNA here is from genome assembly GCA_025200525.1 of Camellia lanceoleosa. NCBI lineage: Eukaryota > Viridiplantae > Streptophyta > Magnoliopsida > Ericales > Theaceae > Camellia > Camellia lanceoleosa. Next base: position 67,246,632 of record CM045768.1, on the reverse strand, counting down.
TGGCCATCGCACCAAGGGCCAGACTATAGAGTGGCTTCTGTACCAGGTTCAACACTCCATCAATGCCATCTTTGGCATTGACACTGATTTGAAAACTTCTCCGACTCCTAATGAGGCCGAAGCCATGCCAGTGCTTCCTGAGATCACTGCAGCCATGCCAGTGCTTCCTGAGATCACTGCAGTTTCAGGGTCGGGACCGGGACCGGCACTGACATCAACATCGACACCCCCATGCTACAGTAATGAACTGGTTACTTACAGTGAGTTAGACCTTGCATTTGAAGAGATCGAAAAATATTTTGGACCCTTTTAAGGAAGAAGGAAGAGAGAATTCTGTAAGAGCAAAATGGAAAATAAATGCATGTTGAAGATCAATTAATCTGCCTATGTTTTTCTATCTTTCGTAGTTTCATGGATCTAAAGTTGGAGTTTAGGGCCTCTTGAAATAGTTCATCACCTGGATCTTGTTTTGGTTTATGAAAGTCTAGCAAATTTAACATTTTACAATGACAATAACAAAAAATAATAATAAGGGAAACGAGATGTGCGACTAGGACCTAGGAAGTACTTATAAATAGCTTGCCATAATGTTTTGTAATTATTATGGCTTATTTTCTATCAATTAATTAAAAATAAAGCTATAAAAAGTATGGTTCACCATCATCACACACTTCAACTTATAAAGATTAAGAATTTGTGAACACATACGAAGAGACCTGCTAACTAAACAATTAGTGACCCTCATGAGAAACATTTATATAATTAGCTTCTTTCTCTTCTATTTCTATCTCTCAACTATCTATTTTCTTTAGTTATTAACTAGAGCAATTACGAAGAAGAAGAAAAAAAAGTGAATGAGGCAAGGGGTAACAGACATTAAAATTCCATATAATACCAATAAAAGATGTTAAAATTCCTTGCAAATCAGATTCAATTATATTAACATGTAAAATTCCTCGCGAATCAGATTCAATTATATTAACATGTGAAATTCCTCATGAATCGGATTCATGATATTAAAATTGACTTTGAGAAATATTTTCAACATTACCACGTAGTCTCTACTTTTCTATATCATTCAAAGGCAAAACTTGTTAATAGACAATCCTTCCTCAGTATAATACCAATAAAAGATTTGTAAACAGGACTTGGAATTAATATAGTTCAAAGAGGACATCACTAAATCTCTTGCCCAATTATCTTGAACGAGTCCAATCTTGATTTTGTGTGATTAGAAAGAGAAGTACGGCCAAAGGTCCATCGGTTCACCATTTCTATGAAACATTTTACTTATGATACTATGATATTCAAGTTCACATAAATTTAACCCCTACTCCACATAAAAAAAATAATTTCTTCATTTTAAGGCTTGTGTACCCAAGTATTTGAATGGACTCTTTTCCTATTTTACATTTTATATTTCAATGTACAATTTCATCATCTTGAATGAAGATGTTTCTGAAATACTAGCCCTTGTGATGTCTAAAATTCAAAATTGACATTTCAAGGATTCCTAAAAATGACCGTATAAGAAGGAATATGTCGAAGTCACCTAGTTTTCTAAATGACTTTGTTCCAAATGATGGGTTGCTAAGTAAATTATGGATAGACCATCCAAATTCAAGATAATTCCAAATAAGCCTTGAGTAATTTATGAATGTGTCCATTACCCGAGGGGCATGCCCTTACCTTTAAAATAGAAAAAGATCATATTGGTGCATATGATGCTGCTTCCAAACAAAACCAAAACTATTCATGCACATGCATTAATAAAAACTTGCATGTGCAAGCTAGGAATATTAGTGCATATCAGTAGAATATTTTTAAAAAGTAACAAGCTTAAAAGAATGCAGATAAGAGTTGCATCAAGGACAGACACTTATACACGAGGCCAAAGCAAGGAAGCCAGGTAAAAATTGTGCCTCTACTATAGCATCTGTCCTTGTAATCTGCTCCAGAAGAAATCACAAGCAAAATAAAGTAATAAGATAGTAGAAAGTTTTTAAAAAGCAACATGAGATAGGCAGAAGATAGTGATAAACATTACTGTTCTGTAAATTATATTCATCTGGTGATTCCACATGTTTATCTCGAAAGGCCCATCATCTTTTCTTCTTAATCTCGAAATGCAGGCACATCTGGAGTACAAGCACAACATATAAAGAGCACAATTATATTCCAAATCACTGAAAAATATAATTTCAGGAGTGCTAGTGCTGTTACATAATATGGTTTGACATAAATCTGAAGAGGCCATGTATATTGAGCATTCGACCAATAAATAAGCCCAAAACACATAATATATTCTCAACTCCATAAGCCTTGAATACTAACTCTTTCAGGTCAGCTACTTGCTTTCCTTTTTTTTCTCCCATCATTCACCTCTACTTAAGTCCATGGTGATGAAAGTGTGAATCCAATGGTGTTTTTCTAATTTTATGAAGACAGTTTAATTCATGTAGTAAAGAAAATGGCACAATAAATTACTCGGGGAAGGGAGAAGTCTTGAACATGCTCTGTTTTGACAGAGCACTCTTTGCAGCCAAAATGCACAGTTTTAGCATATCTCACGGAATTAATCAGAAGATAAATTCTGATTCAGAAGTTCAGTGGTAATTCAAATTTCACTATTCTTAGATTGTTGTTCAATCTACTTTTAAGATATTTCTACCCCCATACTACTCATGGATTTTTTTGTTCTATCATAAATAAAATGTCTTGTGAGAACAAAAGGCATTTAAATCTGGATACTTCACTAGTAGGTATGAAATCACTATTTCACCAGTGTTCTCAAATTTTGTAACAGTTGGACATATACCATTTATTACTTCTCTATAGAGAAGGCATTTAGGAGTCATCTTGTTCCTTAACTCTATCCTAGGAACATTGCTCCTCACCCCCACCCCCACTCCACACAAACCAATAAATAAATACATAAAAACAAAATAAAAAAAGAAAGAAAGAAAGAAAAACAGAGAATTCAACATGTGGATTCATCTGTCTTGAAGCCTAAGGACCTACGTTACACGGACTCGGGTGCAAGTATCAGGTGCACGTGCAGGTGCGGGTGCGGGTGCGGGTGCGGGTGCGTATCTAAGGGTCAGACATCTCAAAACTAAAAATGAAAGATACGTGGATACGGATCCAAATTTGGATACGGATACGGGGGTACGTCAAATAATTATTTCTTAAATATATTTTTTATATAAACTTGAGTTAAAAGTTGACCCAATAATTTTTTTATATATAATTTATAGACCAAACATATAAATTAGCTACATACCAGCCCATGGTATTAAAAGATTTGTTGGCCAAAATTTTATTTTATTTATCTGGTTTAGCCCAATTTTTTTTTTTTTAAATATTTTTATAAAAAGAATAAAATAGAGGGATGAAATATAATAAATAAAGAATAAGAGAGAGAGAGAGAGGAGGGCAAATCAAAAAGCAGATCGTGGAATGGAATAGAAAGAGAGCGAGAGAGAGAGACAGAGAGCGAGCGAGAGGCTTACAGTCGTGCTCATCGAAGACAAAGACAGTCAAAGTCAAAGGGCGCTAGACAAAGTTGAAGTCCACGAAGACAAAGTTCAAGGACGCGACCAAAGAGATCGAAGTCGGCGACAGAGGAATCGATGTCTTGCCCTTTCAAAGTCAGCAACCAGGTTCTCTCCTTGCTCTCTTCTCTTTCATTTCTTCTCCTGTATCCATTTGTAAAGAGCCGTATCCCGCACCCATATCCGTGTCGTGTCGACACGGGTACCTCCCAAAAAACGAAGAGTCCGTGTAACGTAGCTAAGGACTTCTTACTAAATCTAGCAGAGGTTGCAGAGGTTTATATAAGGTTTTCCAAAACCCTTTAATATTCTCATTTCTTCTCCAATACCATTATTAATCTCTTCTTCATCTTGTTTTCCATATTCCTTCTTTTTCAGCTTTTCTTCATACTTCATTGCAACTTGCAAATATATTATCATAAAGAATCTACAATACTAGAGTTTGTTCTAAACTTCAGTAGACTCAAGTTTAAGCCCAGACTTACCAATTTAGCAATTTGAAAACCAGCATGTCGCAGAAAGTTAAATTACAGAATCAATTTTTTTTGTTCCATCTTATTTAAGAATAAGCATATGGATGGAATAATGTTAGAATAGGAAAGATTTGGATGCTTACCTCCCTCTGGACATATTGAGTTATAGTGCACCTCAGCCCAAAAACTCAAGAAAATAACTGCAGAAAAAAATATACACATTTAGTTATGTATAAAGCATCCCTTGTTTAATTAATGCAAAATGAGAGGGGGGGGGGGGGAATCAAACAAAAAAGAAACAAGCCATTTTTAGAAGGGAGAATTTCAAAAAAGTGTAGACAAAAATAATTTCAAAATAATGAAAGTACCAGTGATTCATGCATAAATTTATGCAATAAAAACTTGTACTATCATCATTTTGAAATTATTTTTTCTACCATCCACTTTTTTGAAATTCCCCCCTTTTTTTAAATACATCTGAGATTCATTGAAGCAACTAAAACTTGTAAAACATATTAACTAAGAGCATAATAAGATAATATCCCTGAAACTAAATTAACTTGTCCTAAACAGTAAACAACCTGGAAAATAAGCAACCTCAAATAGATAAACTAAAAGGGCCCCCCAAAAAAGTAGATAGGAGTATAATATGAAAATAGAAGAGTAAAACAATTCTTTTCCTAACTAGACCATGCAAGCATATTGGAGGGAACCATCCTGCCATAGTTGATTATTAGCTTCTGCCAGTTCTAGTGAAGGAGTAATTGGAGATCTATGAAGCATGAGTACACCGAAAAGCATGATGTACCCATACCGGGTACTTACTGTCGTATGGTACTTCGCATGGTACTTTTGCATACGAAACATGTACTCAAAATTTTTCTTCTTAATTTTTGGCGTACTCAGACGTACCTAGTGTATTATACCTCAGTCGAAACAATATTTTCTTTTACTACAAAGATAAAATTTCTTTCACTACACTTCTTTTTATTTTTAATTTTGATTTTAAAATTAAGCAATGGTTTGTAAGTTATTTAATATAATAACATTTAATTTTAGTTTATACCTTTACTTTTGACATTAAATGTTAATTGTAGGTTGGATTTTAACAAATTAAACCATTTATTCAATTTTTGCAATAATTCAAATTAAAAATAAATATTTTTTTACAAACGTACAAAGCCGTATCCATACCTTACTTTTTCTTGAATTTTACCATATCACTGTCCCTGTATCATACCCATACCCATACCCATACCTATGCTTCATAAATAAAGTTTAACAAGTATCATACTATATGTTCTCCCTTTCATTACTTTCTACAAAAAAAATTTCCATCATCTTAATCAGTTTAAAGAGAAAATGGCTATTAAAAAAAACACGTCTCTCTTCTTTCTTTCTTTTTTTACCATGAGGAACCCCTACTAGGCGGCCACTTTGGAAACCCACCCCTAATTATTCCCTATATCTATCCATTGAGTATCTATGGATTCCTTTGTAGATAGTTCAACAGCCCTGTTGGCTTTGTTTTGTGCTAAGCATCTCTCTTCTATAATTGCAAAAGGTTGAACTCGCTTTGGCATGCATTATTGAAAATTCACAATACAAAAAATAAGACTGCCATATATTCTTCATTTACTGATTCTCCCATGCCAAACATTCTAAATGGGGGAGTAGGAGAGAAGTGGATGTTCCCCAACCAAACCCAATCGAAGAATCCATAGCCATTGCAATATCACCATACTCATATGATCAACTTTTTCTCTAAACTTCTACTAATTTGTTTGAATACTTGCAGACCAAAAAAAGAACAGCCATGCTCATATGATCAACTTTCTTTCGTATTTTTTATGATCCTACCGACATCACCAATAAATGTAGCATGATGGAGACATATTATAACCAAATGTCTCAATAGAAGGAACAACAATAGGATCAGCTAACAAAATTGCAGTATAAGTATAAACAATGACTAAACCAAGCCAAAGATATCAGACCGCTGTTGAATTTTCAAAAGGGAATACAATAAAACATTAAGAAAGGGAACACATAAAATAGTACCTCGTTTTGATCTTTGAACATTTGGAATAATCTCAATGTAGCAGGTGTCCTTGAATGATGTTATGACAAATATCTTCATGCCGTACTGCAATAAATAATTAAAATACATAAGAATGCATGATATGTTCCCCACACAACAATTAACGATGGTTTTAAATAACAATATTGGAATATATATCAGTATCGGCAATATGTTCATATATTGGAATATAATGGGCAATACAATACATAAAAACCAATATTTAAAACCCTACTGTTAACTGTAACCACAAAGTTGTCAACAAATCCAATAATTGAAATAATAATGCTAATAAAATCAAGTTTAGTCCCCATCAGTACCCAATGATAATGAATTTGCATAGATTTAACACACAAATGAGTAGCATGTTAATGTAAAGGAAAAATACAGCTTTTCAAAAATTTATTTGGAAGACTAGTCATAACACACACAAGAAAAAATATGAAAGCTTGTGGGATGTACACTTTGACCATAATAGAATATGACATAATATTAGCATTTTCAGGATCCCATAATTTCCAAAAATAGGATTTCAAGGGACCTAGTCTTGTTACAATGGGCTCTATTACCATGCCAAAACTTCATCCTTGCATGCAACTTAGACAAGAAGTGTTTTTTCTGTCTGTGATTGTCTACAAAATCCTCAACCCCCCCCATCCACAAAACCTTAAGGGAAACTGTTATTGTTTAATTTGTTTTCAAATTATGCACACTTCCAAGATGCATGAGGCAGAAACACCCCACCCCCCCCCCCCCCCCCCCAAAAAAAAAAAAAAAAAATCACCTGACATGTGATGTAAAATGCTGAAACCAATAAACATGGCAATGAAAATAAAAAAACCTTCCAAGTTTGGGACCTTACCACAGTGGTAGTACACAAAAATACCAACAAGCCTATATTAATAATGAAAAGAAAAGAAAAGATGAAGTTGCAGAACCATACAGAATCTGCAGCAGCCTGCAAAGTGACATGATCACCCCATTCACCATTCCTAATTTCCATCATATGACAACAGAAGAATGTTAAACTTAGACCCACAAAAACTAAATGACCTAATCAATGACAAAGGAGTAGAAAAGTACTTGGACATCTTCTTCAAATAGTCACCATAAGCCATGGGGACATATCCCTCATATATCTCTGGGCAAGACTCAAGCTGATAAAACAATATATTGCAACATAAGAAACAGCACAAATACACAACAATTACATTCATACAATTCTAAAACACAGCTGGCAAACTGATATGCTAGTACTGCCATAATGGCAGGTTACCAACCTGATTTACAATTTGTTGTCTCACAAACTTGTGGTGCTCAGGAGAGCGATAAAACTGATCTGATAGAGCACGAAACTGGGGAAAATATGGCACTAATGAGAAATGAAACAAGTTATTAACGTTAAACACCATATTGAATAATATTCAGGCATTTTTTCCACTGGGAAAAATAAAAACAAATCAAATCAATTGAAGTAAACTATGAATAAGACCATGTAACTACAACCACGTTGTCTAGTAAAATATTAAATTCAGAAGTAATTAGATTACATAATCAGGTTCATTATTATCAAGTCTAATGTGAGTACCAAACCGAATACCAAATGAAGAGGCCACAAACAAAAATTATCAAAAGAAACATAAAAAAGAAGATATCAAAGCAAGAGTGTTAAAAAAATGGAAAGAAGATATCAAAAAATGTACATAATCTTCTTCCATCCCAAGAAATGTTTCATCAAAAAATGAGTTACATAGATAGAAGATAAGAAAATGACAAAGGAAAGCGAAAAAATAATTGACAAATATAGTACTAAAGTACGCCATCTCATATAAAGAAAGAAAAAAAGCTAGAGGGGGAAACGAAGCAAAACCACATCATCCCACCCAAAAAAAACGATTAGTGCGACTCAAGAAATCGACTTTTGCAGTATCTGTTCATCAAGAGACAAAGGCAACTCTAATCACATGGCATACAAAAGACATCACAAATATATGGAACTTGAGGCACGAAAGAGCATGAGGTGCAGTGTAATAAGAAACTAACCTGACAATTTCCATCTCCATGAACCTTAAACTCCACCAAATCATATAACTGCAATCTGAAGAAAAACAGACATCTCCAGCATCAAAAACTATATATATGAAATAAAAATCCCACAGCCACAAAAAATAATAATAATAAAAATTAAAAAAAAAAAGGAAGGCAAAAGAGACAAAGATGCATATATCTTTTCTTCTCTAGACGAGGGGAAGGGGAGCTTCTGTCCTGTCCTAAAGCAATAGCTGAATACCTGTCCAATAATCGTTGATGGTCTAAAGTTGCTTCATCAACGGAAGGAATTTCTCCATTAGTTCTAGGGACATGCTGCACAAATACAGCAACAGAATAGTGAGTTTATTTATAGCATGTCATCAATAAACCATAGCAGATAGAAGCACATATGACAAATATGTGGAGAATGTCTAAAACAACCTGATAGCATTAGGTTCATATATCTTTGCTATCTAGTGATTTTCAAGTGTAAGTTGTGGGGAGAGGAGATAAGTTAGAGACAGCAAATGTTCTCCTAATACTATATATTGAAAGAAGAACAAACATTCGCATTTTTAATGCAGATTCTGGATTCAAAACCATTACGTGATCATCTATAATATCTAATGGTACAGTTTAGCACAAATTAATAAGCATGTGCCTGAGTTTAACTTAAGAATAAAACAAGAACACCTTTTCTTCTATGAAATAAAAAGTTTGGATACTCCCAAACTGCAACCTCCTATGAAACCAGCAACACAAAAACAAACATCAACAGACAAAGGTCCCATTTGTTTTACTAAAAGTATATGAAAAATTAAACATAATTGTGACCACGGCATTATTAACTCTTAACACCTCCAAAAAGAGAATACAGTGTGCATATGATGATAAAGCTTAGGAAACTATGACATGTGTCTACCCTCTGTGGTACGTAGCAAAACTAAACCAAACTAAACCTGGTGTCCCACTCAAGTGAAGTTGCCTACATGAATCTTTTTTTGCTATCCTACTCTGTCAAAGGCAATATGCTTAATTAAATTAAATAAATTTACATTTGTAACTGCTGCATCTTTTCTCATGTTAATTTAGGTCTTCCCCTCCATCTAACACTTTCATTTGTGATGATCATATCACTCTCCCTTACCGTTGCATCTATAGGTCTTCATTAAACATGACCAAACCATCTTACCCCTTCCCTCAACTTATCTTCAATTTGTGCTACTCTTCCCATTTCATAAAAACATTCATTATTAATTCTCTCTTTCCTAATCTTACCACGCATCTAACTACACTCATTTTACGAATATGTTGAGGTGCTAACTTTCAGTATCAACAAAAGCACAAGCATATGGAAAATAAGGGAGACCTTCAAAAGGTCATCAAACCAAAACAATATGATTATTGAAAATTAATACATGCATCAAACATTCCATAATAATGGCACTGCACATATGCCACACTTACAGGAATGGGAACCATCTGATTCAACCTTTTGCCCACTTCACCATCAAAAGCATGCTCATCCATGAGCTCTAGTGAATATGACCACTCTTCCCCACAGTTTGACTTTCCACCGGGGCTAGAACATGAACTAGAAGGTCCTGTATCATCTGTCTCTTCATGACCATTATGATGTCCTACAAGCAATGGTATAAATAAGCAGAATTCATTAAAGGAAAAAAAAAAAAAAAATCAAATACCAAATCAATCAAGTAATAAAACTCGCATTCTTAAAAACATCAATACCATAACTATAGTTTTCCATTGATTGGCCAAGCCAATCATGCGAGTAAAATGGTGCTTGCAAATATTCTGTGACCCCTTCATCAGAGGAACCAGGTGGCTCTGCAACAGAAAGTTGTGATAGTTCTTGAAAAGCATGTGTGATGAACTCATCATTCTCTACATTGCCACATCCCACATCATAATGGTCTTCTTTGAAATATTGATCATGATAATACTCTGCATTGTTTTGTGTTATATTGCCATAATACCCACAATTTGGAAAAGGATCACTGTCAAAAGCTGGAGACCCCACGGACAACATCAGGATCTTGCTCATGTGTAATCATTAGCTATGTCTATGAGCTTCCAAGTCAAATTCAGTGTTTGCTCCACACAATACTAGTCAAAATACCTTGACAATAATGATCAAAATATTCTCAGTTATTAGAAAAATCACATAACTTGTTCTGGTTAAAGAGCGGCATCACATGCAGCTTTCTTCCAAAACAAACATCAAACTGCACCATAATACTTCAAGCAATCTGGAGATTTCATTTAATGTGTATCACAAGTGCAGAAAGGATAGCCAGCATATAAAAAATCCACAGAAAAATTACTTCCTTTGGGGTTTTCACAAAACGAGACACAATTCAACTCCTGCACAAAGTCAATTCATGTTTTCCACATTTAGAAAGTCATAAATCAACAATTAACCAAATGTGGACAATTTTGGGAGAAATTTAAACAGTCAAGCAAGTTAAAGAATAGTCAGACTAATTTCATAATTTGCAAATGGAGAGGGATATCCGAACAAAAAGAATAAGGTTATAAAGAAAAAGCCAACCTGAAAATAACACGGGCTCAACCCTGATTTTCATTTTTAATTGTTGACATGAAATTTTAGTGATATTACGCAAATAAAACATTTATAATTTAATTATGCATCATGGAAACTTACAGATATGCATGAATACATAACCGCAAAAGAATAAATAAAAACCAGACTGTTGGAAACTGCCAAATAATCCATATCAAACTCTCTCTCTCTCTCTCTCTCTCTCACGTGCATGTGCATGTGCACACAAGTACACATTCAAGTTGGACAACAATAGCAATCATGCCCAAGTTTTCCCGCACCTCACAATTTATGAAGGGTGTCACCAGACTCACCACTCATCTTGTCAAAATCTACCACCAATACAATACAACCAGTGAAATGACTTAATTACAATTCATTGAAACAGTAATGTTTGAAATGTTGCTTTTGTTTCACATGAATCACATTGTATTAACTGTCATGGTTCCATTATCAAACCAATTTAGAAAATATCTTTGCTTTCAATTGCAGTAGAACACAAAATGCAATAATTTGGTTTCCATGAAATTGATGCACATCTCATGTTATATGTCCACCAAAATGATCAAACGTAAAAAGATCATGATTTAAGAATTTGCCAACATATCTCAGTTAAGCTCTTAGAATTCAATTCTTAATATTGACCCCAAAAAGCAAACTTGGAGGTTGCGTCAAATACTAACTCTGTCCCCAGCCATTGCATTAATGGCACTTTCAGAGTACCAAATTCGGTAGTTGCCCTTCGGAAACTAATGACTTCAGATTGGAATTTTTTTCTACTTGAAAGAGAAGATGAAATTATCAAGGTATCTTTTGACACTTCTAGATAAATTCAAATCCTAGGACGCAGTCTAAAATATGGATTCAGGACTAAGGTTAGGGCCCGCTCTAGCAAGCATACCAGATTTGCTTGTCAGATATAATAGGCCCTTGCAACCTAAGTCTAAGTTGAAGCAAGGTTATTAAAGCCTAGAGGTCAACTAGACTATACAAGTCTCAACAAATTTTAAGATTTTCTTTGGTAGGAAACTATAAATAGAAACATTGAGAGCTTATCAAATAAGTATGCGCCAATTCAATGTACCTCTCTGACTCTACCAATCATATGTATATTTTAAAAGTGCTCAAGAAAAAAGGAACCTCAAAATTTGTCATTACTAGTAGACTATTCCAGTATGGGGTGATCAATTCACTCATGCAATCAATCATAAAATTGAGCTATATGACTATATTCACCCTTTAGAAGTGTAAATTAATTGCATCTCCCCCATTTCGAGGATTCTCGATATATCCTTCCAATCAACACATTCATTTCTAAAGTGCCAGGAGGTTTTATTACTGCTACATTTCTTCAATTCAAGATTGACTAATTATTAGCTTTCATGTTGAATTTTAATTCTCCCATCTTCCAATCAAATTACGATTCATACTGTTTTATCACATTTCTCTCTCCACATTTGATCCTAAATAATTGAGGGAATCACACATCTTTTTATTTCAAAATGTTATGGTCTGTTTGATATCCTTTTCGTTTTAATTTCAAGAAAACACACACACACACACACACACACACACACACACAATATTAAGGGTGTTTGGCAATAGGCTTTTTTGGCTTTTTGAACTAAAATAGCAGTAAAAGACAAAATAGGCTAAAATAGCCAATAAGACAAAATGTCACATCAAACCCATAATCATTTTACTTTTTCTCTCACAAATATCACATCCAATTACAAAAAAAAATCCAATCCTCTTCCTAAACACAACTATTTTAGCTTACAAAAATAGCTAAAAACTAAAATAGCCTACTAAAATAGCCAACTTCCCAAACACCACCAATAAAAAATAAAAAAATTACTTTGTTTAGCATATTGATTCTGAAAACTTATTTGGGAAAATTTTCTATAAACAAACCAGTTTTTAAGAAGCATCGAAAAAATTTCAAATTTTCAAAACTTTTTTCTCACAAAAATGAAAATGATGTGTTTTCCAACTTCTCATTGATTTTGTTTGTGAAAACACAAAAAACGTAAACATCAAACAAAAAGGAATAAAACAAAAACGATACCAAACAAGCTTCCCATACCCAATTTGATGTCCTTAGGTGGCTCCATTCTGCCAATGGGTAATATTTATCAAATAAAAGAAAGAGCCAAGTAAATGTAACTAGATAATTTATTTTAGTATGATATGGTATTAAAAATTGCTAGATGCATACATGGACCCAAAATTATCTATAAATCTCAATTTTGCTAACCTACTTCCTTAGAATTATATTATAACTCTCTCTCCCTCTCGCCACACGCACGAAAAATAGCAATAGTCAAACCTGAACTTTACCTTCATTTCAAATGCAAATAGTCAAACCTGAACTTTACCTTCATTTCAAATGCAACGCCTACTTTGCAATATAGTGCTACAGTTGTTTTAGCTACAATATTAACTCCAACAACAATATGTTGGGAGTTATTTGTGATTGTGAACCAAAATAATATACTAGGTTTTACTACAATCCATGTTTTATGCAGACCAATCTAATTGATAGCACAATAAAAACATTCAATGTGTAATTCATAGCAAAGTAGCACTCAACTTTTCTATAACAAGTATATATTTCTTTATTAGCTAATTAGCTAATACAAAAACTTATGTTTACCTCTTTTATTTCACGTAAGATAAGCAACATTAATGCTTTTATGAGGGTAATTACCATGATTCCCCTAAACTATTACCTGTTTGTTACTTTTGGTCCTTGAAGTTTAGATTACCTAAATTTGGTTCCCTAAATTATTTGATTTTCCAAATGTAGTCCAATTGATAACAAACATCCAATTAGCTTACTAAAAACGTCATGTGCTACAACCCACTAACTAAGGGCCCTTCCACGGAATTATAAAAAATATATAATAAAATTACATTTTTACATTTCTTGAGCACCCATCTTAACGGATTCAACTTATGACATTTCATGACTTCCTCCGTATGCCCCCATCATCACGCTAACCACCACCACATGCCATGGAATTATAAAAATATATATAACAAAATTACATTTTTACATCTCTTCAGTGCCCTTCTTAACCAATTCAACTCACTCCTCCAATTCATCACTTCCTCCGTATGCCCCCACCATCCCGTTGACCACCACCACCTAGACCCCTGCCATTTTTCATTAGCTATTTACATGTTCATAACCAATTGAATCACCTTTAAAAAAATCAAAAATCAAATAGTCTATTGACCAAATTTAAAAAATCTAAATTTTAAGGACCAAAGTTAGAAACATATAATACTTGAAGGGGAGAAAAGTGTAGTTTACCTTTTATTAAAATCATGACTTTCAATCTGAAATATAAAAATTAATCAATAATTTATTAGATATACTGAGTGACTTCTCTTTGAACTATATAGTTACTTTGTGTAGTTGGTTGGAGAAAGGAGTGGATCCGAATTTATTTGTTTTCTTAGATTTTTGGGATAATGTTATTGGTTAGGAGGTTTTAGCTTCCCATTTTTAGGCGTTTTGTATTCTCTGTATCAACTTGACGCTTTTTCAATAAAATATTTTATTTATCAAAAAAAAATTATAGCATGGTTGAAAATCTTAGGGCTTGTTTGGTTTGTATTTGAAAAACATGTTTTGAGATAAAAAGTACGAAAATTTGTTTGGTTTGGTTTTTTCTGAAAAGATGTTTTGAAAAATTATTTTGAGAGAGAGTTTTGGAAAAAGTGATTGATTTGATGTGTATGAGAGAGAGATTTGTTTGGAAAACTTGTAAACAAAACAAGTTTTGGAAAAAAAATTTGGGAAAATTTGTTTGGTTTGATTACTTTTGAAAACTTATTTGTAGAGAATTTTTTCCAAATTTTTTTTGAGAAACACAAACCAAACAAGGCCTTAATATAGAAAACACTTAGTTTTGATATACTAATCTGATCTGTTCACTAAGTCTAGGACTGTGGAACCCGTTGTGAACGAATCTGGGACGAATGAATGAACTTGAAGCACGAAACCAGAATATTGTACAATGAGGTTCTTCATCACAACAAGATGAACATAAGATAATGTCTTGTACTCTCTCCATACCTGTATGGTCTCTTCATATAAGATTGAGAAGCTTGTTGTGTGAGATTAGGGAAATGAACATTTATATAGTGATTATCCTTGAGAGTCTTTCCCATTGTAGATCCAAACACATCCAAGATCCAAATTCCTTTCCCTTTGTTTTTTCCTCTACAAATCCAAGATTCAAACACATTATAAGCCGTTACCACAATTCTCCATCATTATCTTAAACTCCGGCCATAGTGTAACTAAGATACACCATAATTCCGTGTAAAGCCAATCACTAATCACAAGCCTTTATGTGATCAAGCAACAACCAATCCGATTTTCAACAAATCAAAAAAAACAATTGGCCTAGTGGCCCACAACACTGGAAATTTCTAACATGATCTGCTTATGTCTTGTGCTTCCTAGAGAGTAGAACTCCTTGTGCTTCCAAACCATTCATGCCAATTCAATTTACCAAAACTTTGCTTCCTTGCATTCTAAGCTCTACAAAGCAATATTTTCATTTCTTAAACTACATTTTGCTTTATTGAAATATGTCCCCAACAACAGTGCTACGTCGCTCGAATTTACGTCCCCCCGAATCCCCCGAACCAAAAACGACGTCGTTTCGTCGTTTTTGGATTTTTATTTTTTCGTTTAATCAGAGATGAAGCAGAGGCAGAAATGAAGAAAGAAGAAGGGAAGAAAGAAAGAAGGGAAGAAGAAGAGAAGAAGAAGCAGAGGCAGACGACGGCACAAGAGACGCGCGGACGAGTCGCGACGATAATGAGTCAGGGATAATCGGCCGATCGGGGCCCATGTGTGTGTCTCCTCTCTTCCCTCTCTCTCCGCCTCCCTCTTCCTCTCCCTCTTCCTCTTCCCCGTGTGTTTGAGCTCGAAAATGTCAAAAATGTCGGGAAAAAAAAAAAAAAACCTAATGCCCAAAACAGCGTCATTTTGGGCATTAGGGGGATTGGGGGGGGCAAATTTTCGAGCTCTGAAACATTATTCATGTCCCCAAACAAACAAATTACCCAGAAATATCAATATGTGGGTAGCACAAATCTAGACAAATTTTCTGGGTAATTAGGATTACTCTTCTTCTTCTTTTTTTCTTGATAAATAAATTTTTTTAAAACCCAATAAAAAAAAATGGGTAATGTTATAGTGTGCAACTTACACCTTATATCTTTTTGTGTTCACTTACACTTTACACTTACGCTTTTTTTATCTTGCACTTACACCTTTTGTGTAAGTGGCACATGGTGTGCAACTTATACATTTCATTTATACCTTCCACTTACACTTATATATTACACTTACACCTTACACTTACACCTTTTGTGGTAGTGGCACATGGTGTGCAACCCACTTACACCTTTTGTGGGTTGCACACCTAAGAAAACTCCAAAAAAATTAGGGGAAATTACCTATAAGTTATATTATCAAAAGATTATTACAGAATGATGAAAAAGTTCATAAATTTAATTATTAATGTGTATAAAATTATCTGTAATTTTTTAAAAGGTTTACCCTGAATTGAATTTCCCAAAAAAAATATACAGGGTGCATTCTGAATCTGATCTTTCACTAGTAAACAATGGCTCTAATTCTTCTAATAAACCCTACAGCTATACATTTATACATGCAATATTTAACGAAGAAAGAAAGAAAGAAAGATGATGAATCTAAAGCAGCAATTAAACGATTCGATCCCAAAATGCCTCAAACAGCAGAAAGAGAAGAGATCGAAAATTGGACATTGCATAACTCACCTTATCGAATCAACCTTTTTTTTCTCCGATCGAAACAAAACACATTCCTTCAAATCCGGAGACAAACTATATAACATAAGTTTTGGTATCAGATTAAAAATAAATAAAACTGTAGATTACATTACATGAATGTGTATATAAAAGGAAAGCGCTTTCGAGGCACCGCCTGTGAATATTTTTTTCCAACATCGCATGTGAAGATGATGTGAACACAGAGAGAGACAGGGTCACGTACTGTACTGAGTTTTTTATTTTTTGTACTGGGTTTCACGGACATTTGAAGGCGTTAATCGGCCAGTTACTTTTTTCCGGAAGTTGAAACTGTTGCGTATGTCAGATGTTAACGGACGGTGAATGTCGCCGTTTACTTGTGCGGCTTTCTTCACGACTGATAATGATTCTGTCGGATTTGGCATCCCCTCCAGTGCGTTGGATACGGTTGTCTGCAATAAACATCCTTTTGAGTGGTATTCATCTTTGTCAATTAAGGCCGTGGTCTTGTTTGATATGATCTAAAAAGATTAAAAAATTACTATTCTATTTAAGTTATATTATTTTATTTAAGTTACATTACCTCTCTAACATATTATTTTAAATTGAACTCATACACAATCTATATTTCATAAAAAGTCAAAAAGTGTATTTATTTAAATCATCCCAAACCACCCCTTTGTTTCCCAAGTAACTTTTTTAGTTTAAAAATTAAAAGTTATTAAAAAAAATTTAAAATCTATATTAAAAAAAAATCTCTCTACTTTTTGCACATCTTTTCGTAAAAAGTTAAAAAGTCACTCCAAACATACTAATTTTTTTACCTTATATTTTAGCAAAAAATTCAAAAAGTTACTAAGATAACGGGCTTGTTTGGTTTGAGTTTCAGAGATGAATTTTAGAAAAAAATTTCTCAAAAATTGTTTGGTTTGAGTTTTTCTCAAAAAAATTTCAAAATCACTTTCTCTCTCTTACACATCAATCAATCACTTTTTCTCTCTCATCTCTTATTCTCAATCACTTTTTCTCTCACACACATCTATTCAATTCTTCCAAAATATCAAATCATCCCAAACTTCCACAAAAAATTTCTCTCTCAAAATATACAACAAAACAAATCAAAAAAATTTCTAAAACAACTCTCCCAAACTTTTTTCAAAAACAACTCTCCCAAAAACAAACCAAACAAGCCCAACATGTTTCCAAACGAGGCATAACAATCCGTTTGGGAATCACTTGGTTAAAATAGTTTATTTTAGTCAAATAAGATAAAATATTAAGAAATTTTATTTTCACATTTTACATTGTCTCTGTGTACAAATTTAGTGGGTGTTTGGGAAGTGGGTTTTTATGTAGGTTTTTTTAATTGTAGGATATTATTGGATAAAAAACTTTTGGTATTTGGGAAGATAATCAGGTTTTTTTGTGGTTGGATGTGATATTTGTGAGAGAAAAAGTGAAATGATTATGGAGTTAGATGTGATATTTTATTTGGATTTTTTTTTTTTTTTAAGTTTTGCAAAAACTTTGTCTTTTAGTGGAAAAAATCAAAAAAAAACCCAAAATCAAATCTTGCCAAACACCGCCTTAATAAACTTTATTTTTATTATGGTAAATTATACTAACGGCTTTTATAATTTGAGACTTATATCATTTTGGTCCCTGACATTTTAATAATGACACATTTGATCCTAAATATTGAATCTTGTTCCAAATAAGGATAATTAAATATATCATTGCTTAATTTCAAGGGCAAAATCGTCAATTTGATAAGATATAAACTAATTTGACAAAAATAAACGTCAACAAAATATTTTTAATTTTTTAAAAATTATATCTACACACCAAAGATAAAATTATGTAAACTTGATAAATCTTTTTAACATTTTTTTTATCAAATTAATTTTTATGTGTTTGGATGATGATCACGTAATGAGTTGTTATTTTTATTTTTATTAAATTAGTTTATATTTTTCTAAAAGTTAAATGTGGCGACAATTTTGATATCTACACACCAAAGATATTTTTATGTAAACTTGATAAATCTTCTAGACATTATTTATTTATTTATTTTACCAAATTAATTTTTATTATGTGTTTGGATGATGATTATGTAATGAGTGATTGTCAAGATTTTAATGTGTAATCAATATATTTAATATATAAAATATTTTTAGTTTTGAATTTTTTTATTTAATGGATTGATTTAATAATGATATCAAAATTGTCGCCACATTTGACTTTTAAAAAAATATAAACTAATTTAATAAAAATAAAAATAACAACTCATTACGTGATCATCATCCAAACACATAAAAATTAATTTGATAAAAAAAATGTCAAAAAGATTTATCAATTTTACATAATTTTATCTTTAGTGAGTAAAAATAATTTTTCAAAGTTCAAAAATATTTTATTGACATTTATTTTTATCAAATTAGTTTATATCTTATCAAATTGACGATTTTGCCATTGAAATTAAGCAATGGTATATTCAATTGTCATTATTTGCAACAAGATTCAAAATGTATGGCCAAATGTGTTACAATTGAAAAGTTATGAATCAAAGTGACACAAGCCCCAAACTATAGGGACTGTTAGTGTAATTTGCCCTTTTTAATACAAATTTACCCTTTAATAAAATAATCAAAATAGACATCCATCCACATGCTTAGACATTCAAAATAGAGATCTCTGTACACATCTTTTTTATTATAAAAGCTCTATGTGCACATCCACTATCCATTGCCTACGTTACTCACACTCATTCTCACACGCTCTACTCTTTTTCACACTCTCCATTGCTACTTTCTTCCTCTACTCTTTCCCACATTTTGTTACATACCTTCTTCCTTCATTCTTTCTTGCGTACTTCGTTGCCTACTTTCTTCCTCCATTATTTCTCACACACTAGACTCCATTGCTAACATTCTTCCAATGTTCACTCATTAGGCTACCCTCATTTGTCAAACAAAACTTGATGGAATATTTGCCAGACAATTTAGAAAATCGGAGGATATGTAAAACAACCAATGCAGCGATGGAAAGGTAACTTTTTTTGCTAAGAAATTGTTTTACGTAATTTCTGTTCGCAATCACCATTTGGCAAACCAGTGTCGAATACATAAACAGTATACGGAAAACAACAATTGAATATGAATAATAGTTTCAGAAGTACAGTACCGAATTAAAAACTCAAAATTTGAAAGTACAGCACCGAATGGTCTAAAGCAATTCGATTGTTGGTTTCTGAATGGGTTAAAATGATTCGGCAAACCAGTACCGAATGGTTGTTTTTCGTCTCAGTGTGTACTAACTTCGAACGACTATCAAAAATGGAAAAAAATAACCTAAATTGCATGTTATTTTATATAATGATGGACAATATTCACTCACCTTATAAGTAATTTATGGTCGCAGAATGGCTGCTAAAGATACCTGTTGATCTTCTTCAATGCTAGTCTTCAACATAGGAGGCTGAAGGCTACAGGCTATCGGAGAATGCCTATCGGAGATGGAGAGGCTGGACGATGATAGAGAGGCTGGATCGTGCACGGTAGAGGGTGGGATGTGCAAGTTGAAGAGAGGGCTATTTTGGGAATTTGTGTGGGCTAATATGAGGGTGTGCACACATTTTTTATTAAATGAGTATAATGAGAAATTCTAATTCCACACACCTAGTTACCTCACTCAACACACTTAATGAAATATTATTTTAATGACAATTATATTATAAATTAAAATGACCATAATAAATATCTACCTACATCCATAATATTATATCAAAATATTATCGATACACAACTTTAAAAAAAATAAAAATAAAATCTCAATGTACATCTTTTGAGTAAAACAAAAAAAGGTAAAGTAAACCCTAGTTTCTTCAATATTTGTTATTTCTTCCACTGTTTTTCACATTACTTGTTACACACTCGATACTCCTTTATTGCTTGCAAAGCAACACTCTCAAACCAACGGAAGTTCAAAATCAAGTAAAAATATGCCTGGTAATAGCAAAAACAATAATGAAAAAGTTGGTTTTTTTGCGCAAAAGTTTTTTTTTCGCGATTAATTCAAAAACCCAGTGTCAAAATATTATATTTTATTCGAAACTACAGTATTGAACAAATCAATATATTTCAGAAACCAAGTGTCGAGTTAAAAAATGAATTTTGGAAAACTAGTGTTGAATTCCCAAAATCCCTAGTCTTCAAGGAAAAAATGAGGGTTTATTCTAATTTGTCAATGCACTCGACAGGAAAAAAATTAAATGGTACCAAATGCAATAACAAAATCGAAACAAAGTACTAGTTAACTCCAATAGATTTTGGAACTAGAGTGTCGAATGGATGAGGAGGGACTTCAATCGAGTTAGTATCAATGGAGGTTCTTCAATGGAGTTTCATTCATTGTCTTTATTGTGAACCGAAATAAGGCAAGTTGTTACTCTTCGACTCTGAATAGGTGTGTGAAAAATGGTTAAGGTTGTGTGTGTATGAGTTAAGGGTATGATTGGAATAATTGGTGTGTGGAATGATAACAAAAAACAATAATCAAATTACCAAGTGTGTGCACTGAAAAAAGATGTGCACTGAGGTGACTAGGTGTGTGGAAATTGAATTTCCCTAGTATATTTGGAATGTGAGGTGTGTGGACTGAGATAAATACTTAAGAATCAAATTACTAAGTATGTGGAGTGAGAAAGGATGTACATAGAGACAATTAGGAGTGTTTGTTTTTTGAGTTTTTATTTTATTTTATTTTATTTTATTTTATTTTTTTTAAATAGCACTAAAAGGCAAAATAGACTAAAATAGCCAATAAGACAAACTTTCGCATCAAATCTATAATCATTTTATTTTTTCTTTCATAAACATCACATTCAACTACAAAAAAATTCAACTATCTTTCAAAACACAAAATTTTTAGCCTTCTAAAATAGCAAAAAACTATAATAGCCTACTAAAATAGTAACTTCCAAAACACCCACAATGTGGTGTGTGAAAATAATTTTTTTTCAAAATGTCACATCAAACTCATAATCATTTTATTTTTTCTTTCAAAAAAGTTAAAAAGCATATCTCAAACGAGATTTTTTAGTCCAGGCTAAAATAGTCAAAAAGTTAAAAAGCCAACTCACATCTTAAACGAAAGCTAATTAAAATAATTAAAAAGTTAATTATAAAAAGTCAATTCATTATTTTTTTATTTTTTTATTTTTTATATAAAAAATCAATAATTCATTAAAAAGTCTATTTTTAAATGACCTTTCGCTCTGTTTGATTTTGAATTTTGAATTTGTATAATTTTATTTTAACAATTATTTTACTATTATAATCTAAAATTTTATTTTTTAATGTAACTAATTTATATATAATTAAAAATTAAAATATTTGTGAATAATTTTTTTAAAAAAAATAATACAATAAAAATATAAAAATGTGTTAAATTTACCCTTTAAATTATGATCAACGTTAAGGACATAAAAAAAAAATATTACTAAAAATTTGATCAAACACTTACATTGAAGGTTGTTTTAAAAACTAGTTATTTTTTAACTTTTTATGAAAATATATGAAAAAATAAAAAGAATAGTTGGCTATTTGATGATAACTTTTTAACTTTTTGACTATTTTAATAGGTTATTAAACTTGCTCTAAATTATGATCAACATGGATAATGAGACCTCCACCAATGTGAGACCCACACTTACATAAGTATTTAATACCCTTTCCATTTCAAAATATTAGTTCCGTATTCTATTTTTTATTGTAAAAAATGACACTATTTGACATAAACTAAATGAATGCACTTATTTGTGTCACATCACCTCTCTACTTTTCTGCATATATTTTCGTAAAAAATAAAAAAAAAAAAAAAAAAAAACTTATTTAGATCATCTGAAACAATCTCCAGTCTATTTTTAAAAATAAAGGCAAAAAATAACATGAATTTCTTATTTTATCATTCTTTTAAATTTATTAATATTACTATTTTTGAAGTATATAATAATTGTACTACCTACGGATAATTTTTAAAAATTATATTTTTTAGTAATAATTACACTATCAAAAAAAATTAAATTCCTCAAAATAAACTAATATTTTGAGACAAAAGGAGTATAAGTTTTGATATAACGTTTAAGGTTTTTGGGGTCGTTTGTCATGGGCTAATATAGCCCAATTTTTTTGTGTTAGGGCTTTTTTAGCATGATTTTTTTAGCCTCGTTTAGTTTTTATTTTGGGATTTTTTTTTTTTTGAAAGAAAAAGTGTAATGATTATGGATAAAAAGTAATATTTTGTCTTATTGACTTATATAGCCTATTTTATTTTTTTGTATTTTTTTAGCTCCAATGAAAAAACCAAACGAGGGCTTAGACATTTTTGTTAAATTATATAGTAGGATCATTTTATAACATGAACAAATAAATATTTTTAATATAATTGTGCTAGCGGTTAGTTTTATGCACAATGCATACCATATGACATTTATTTCTATTATTTTTATTTTAATTATAATATATTTGATCATAAATTTTGAATAAGATAATTAAATACATCGTTTCTTTTATAAACAAAAAATATTCTATTTCAAGAGTAAAATCGTTAATTTAATAAAATATAAACTAGTTTGACAAAAATAAATGTCAAATAGTTATTTTTAATTTTTTAAAAATTATTTCTACCCACCAAAGATAAAATTATATAAAAATAATAAATTTTTTACATTTTATATTTTTTTTTACTAAATTAATTTTTCATATGTATTTGTACGATGATCATGTAATAAATAGTTATTTTTGGTATTTTAAAAATGGTTATCATGTAATAGATTATTATTTTTCTGTTAACGTATATTTTTTGATAATTATCATATAATTAATGGTTATTGAGCTTTTAATGTGTAATCAGTATATTTAATATATGAAATTTTTAGTTATGGATTGTTTTTATTTAATGTATTGGTTTAATAATAATATCAAAGTTGTCACTATATTTGACTTTTGAAAAAGCATAAACTAATTTAACAAAAATAAATATTAAAAAAATTATTTCTACTCTACTAAAAGATAAAATTATATAAAAATAATGTGTTTTTAATTATTTTCACTAATTTAATATTTAGTTTTTTAGATAAAAATTATAAAAATAGATTATGAAAACCAACCAAACATAAATTTATAACCAAGAAAATGCCAACATTATTCATTAAAAAAATGTCATTATAAACAACATACAAGTTAACCAACACAAAATAAGTTGTATGACTACTTTGAAATGGATCGTTTGTAAATGAAACATTTTTTTATTATCCTTGTTTGTAACAAGATTTAAAATTCATGATCAAATGTATTACAACTGACAACTTAAGGACCAAAATGATATAAAAAACCCAAACTATAGAGACTGCCAGTATATTTCACCCTTTATTAAAATCATAAAATTTTAAAACAATTTAATTACTTGTTTAAAACAATTTAAAATTGGGGGATTCCCTCATAATATAACTTTAATGCAGTAAGGACAAGTACAAAAAAATTTCCTTAAAAAGTTTAACGCATATCATTATTATTAAAATATTAAACTTTAAAATAATATAGTTTTTGATGTAGATGTCAGTTTTTAATAAAATTAGGCTTATTTAGTTTGCTTTTGGGAGAATTGTTTTTGAAATTTTTTTCCAAAATTTTGTTTGGTTTGTGGTTTTCTCAAAAAATTTCCCAAATCACTTTATCTTTTTTACACGTCAATCAATCACTTTTTTTCTCTCATCTCTCCTTTTCAATCATTTTTTCTCTCACACATATCTACTCAATTACAACAAAATATCAAATCATCTCAAACTCTTAAACTCCAAAACTACTTTCAAAATATACAACCAAACAAACCAAAAAAATTTCTAAACTCTCTCCCAAATTTTTTTGTTTTTTTTTGAAAATCACTATCTCATAAGCAAATCAAACACACGTATTTTTGAAACTCTCTATCAAGATCTGTCGAATAAGATTAATGTTGGCTATAAAATTTTTTAAAAAAAATATTATTACTGTCAAAATTGATGTAAACAGTAAAATGTTACTCTGTTTGATAGTAATATGTTTTTTGTCTCATAGTAACATGTTACTCTGTCTCATAGTAACATGTTACTCTATTTGACAG
Organism: Camellia lanceoleosa; assembly: GCA_025200525.1. Taxonomy (NCBI): domain Eukaryota; kingdom Viridiplantae; phylum Streptophyta; class Magnoliopsida; order Ericales; family Theaceae; genus Camellia; species Camellia lanceoleosa. The sequence goes on along the minus strand of CM045768.1, from coordinate 67,221,930 downwards.
TAATATGTTACTTTGTTTCACAGTAACATAATACTCTGGCAATATTGTCCAAAAAAAAAAGATATTTTACTTTGTCTTTACTCAATTATGTGTTTTCTCTTTAGGGGGTTTATGAAACAAAATAAATTGGACTATCATTTTCACTAAATAATGGTCCAATGGAGGGGTTTTGGCTAAATTTTCCTTTAAAAATTGGTATTTCAAGAATTTTGTTTCAACTCAAATTAAGGCCTCTCAAAACTTGGCTATTTTAGTTGACTTTTTATTTTTATTTTTTTTGTTATCTTATTAGATGGAAAAAAGTTATTTTTGGATAATTTGTATTTTTTGTAGTTGCATAGATGGTTGTAAAAGAAAAATTATTAATTTATGTGTAGGAGGTGAAATCATATCTTATTGGTTGTTTTAACTTTTTGTCTTTATTATATTAGCTATTTTAGCCCTAAAAAACTTCCAAAATAGGGTTTAAATTTAATCCTAAATTGAGTATAAATTGTCACAAGCTAAGCGTTCTATTTTTTTAAAAAAATTTTATTGTTAATAATATACGACCCTATTTTTAAAGGGAAAATTACCTTTCCTTATTTTTTAAAAATTATCACACATTAATGGAAAATTTAATAATTTTTTTAAAAAAATCTTTTTCCTGAAATGCACTGTGGTGTAATTCCCTATTATTAAACACGATCGGGATTTGAAAAAAGTTTGTTTAAGAACGTAAATTTTTGTGTCATTTAATTTTATTTTTAATCCATACTTAGGACTATTTTGGGAAGTGGGTTAAAAGTCATTTCTCAGCTTTTAACTCACTTCACTTTCTCACAAAAAAGTCAAAAAAGAGCTAAAAAGCAGTTTTTAATCATCTTCCCAAAACACTCATTATTATAGATAATTTGAAGAGTGATGTAACTTTCAACCTTTAGTTTATTTACAATTATATGATGAGTAATAGGGACCCAAATGTTTTATAGACAAAACACTAATAAATCTCAAATTTTAATTTGTTAAACCATTTGGTCCTACCTTTTATTTTGTAGACTAATAAATCCTATTTGAATGTTAATTACGTATATACCCATTTATTTAACACGTATTTTTTTTTTATGGAGGGCAAATATAAGTTTTTGCTGATGTTGTAATGACAAAAATACCCAAAAAGTTCACTATAGGCCTTTTTTAGATTTTCCTCATTTTCAAACATCAGCAATATTAACTACATCAACAACATCATCAAACATCATCAACATCAACAACATCAACAACATCATCAACATCAACTACATCATCAAACATCATCATACATCATCAACATTGTCAACATCATCAACATCAACTACATCTTCAACATCAGCAACATCAACTACATCATCAATGTCATCAAACACCAGCAACGTCATCAAAACATCATTAATCTCATCAAACATCAGCGACATCATCAAAACATTGTCAACATCGTCAAACATCAGCAACATCGACTATATCAGCATCATCAATATCATCAAACATCAACTACATCATCAAACATCAACAACATCATCAAACATCGTCATACATCATCAACATCATCAACATTGTGAACATCATCAAACACCACCAACATTAACTACATCTTCAATATCATCAAACATCAGCAACATCCAGTCTTTGATCTCCTTCTTCGACTGCTCATCAACATGCTTATGGCAAAAAATGACGAGAGCTTTGGCGATGCTCTGGCGGATGGCGTAGATCTGGGAGGTGTGGCCACTGCCGTTGACACGGATGCGCATGTCGACGCTTCCAACCCATTAGAAATGGCATTGCATTCCAAAAGTTGGGGAAAAAACAAATACATCAATCCAGATGCAAGAATAATATATACAATATGGTTAAGAAGGTATAATGAGCATCAATACCTCTTTAATGGTGGGTTTTGAATTTTGTTTAACTTCAATTGGTCTACCAGCCACCACATGCATTGAATGGCAATAGGGTAACAAAGACCTGCAAGGGAAAGAATCACAAAACAGTTCATAATTCAAATAGCTCCACAAAACTCTTGCTGAACAAATTCTCTCAAGTACAGATTCAGAAAGTTTCTCTTATTGTTGGAGAGATTGGGAGACCTTCAAAATGAAATCAATATGGGTAAAAATGTAAACTCTATATATAATATATCAAAAACATATATCATACCAAAAATAAAAATGACTAAATGGTTTAAGAAAAAACACTTAAGACTAACTAGAGCAACATTTACTAAAATGTGATTTATGAGTAATTTTTTCATGTTTTATTAACATTTTTACTAAATATCTCATGTGGGTGTGAGATTTATATGGGACCCACATGGTGTGGATCCCACATCCATGTGAAACATTTGGTAGAAATGTTAGTAAAGCGTTTGGGATCCCTAACATTTTCCTTATATTATTTGAAATATATATTAAAATTTACAATCAATAACAATATTAAAACATATTATATCATGTAATTAAACATTAAGTGGTTGTTTGAGACAATCTAAATAAGCATATATATATATATATTTTTATGAAAAGATGTGGAGAAAAGTATGAAGATGAAATACACTTAGTTAAAAGATGCCAAACAAGCTCTAGTATTGAAAATTTTCAGTATTAAACTTTTAGTTTAAATATTTATATGCTAATCTTTCAAAACCATTATATATTTCAATATAATTTTATAGTTGAATTTAAAATTTAAAATTATATTTAAATAAATATTTACCTCAAATGCATTCAATTACAAAGATAATGAATATTCAAATACAAAAATCACCACAAAAATATTAAATATAAATGTTTAATATTAAATAAAAATCACCACATCTCCAATAGTTCACCAAATGTTTCATTAAATATAAATTTGATGAAAAAACTTACTTTTTTCTGCTCCAACGGTTCACCAAATATTTCATCAAATCTAGGATTTCTCAAATCTTTCATCAGATTGAGGATGGATGTACCTTTCATCAAATTATTGTTCATAATCGTTGGATTTTTACTATCGGATGGCCCTCCGAATGTCCCCCTAGATGACCACCTCAAGGCAAAAATTTATGAAAAATATACATTGGCCAGTCGACCGGCCAAACATCTGCTTGGTCGTCTGCCCGGTCGATTCCCCAAATGACCACCTTAAGGCAAAAATTTGTGTAAAATTTACACTGACCGGTCGATCGACCGGGCATTTGCCCGGTCGACCAGTGTTCTAATGAAGCTTAAAAAACCTACGTTGAACTTGATATCAAATAGACCTCTGATGCACCATTTGAGATGCTCTAAGAAAATTTTGTAGGGTGTTGATAGTATTTTCACCTTTCTCTTCTTTTAACACTCACTCTTTGTATTTGTCTATTAAAATTTTATCTTAACATAAAATTCTAATTTTAGACGTATTTATAGCCCAGTAATACTATAGACTTAGATATAAAAACTCAAAAAGTACTCAGAATTTCACATCAATAACTCAGATTCATTTCATATATGGACCTCACAATCCATCAATTTAATTTCCACAACACATATCCATTTTTAAGTAAATCTTAAGTCTCAAATTCTGAGACCCTATTTTATTTATTTGTTTTTTTAATAACCTCTCAAAACATAACCCTAACCTTAAAATATACAATGTGTTTAGTAATTTGATTCAAATAAAAATTTTAAAATTGATAAGATCAATCACACTTAAAACCCAACAACCTATCACAATATTTAAAATGAATTTCAGAACCATATTTTAGAATCTCTCATCATTTTTTTAAAAGGAAAATGACAAGAATTTGGAGAGAGGTAGGGGCGGGCATGTGAGGCCCTAACTTTTTGTAATTTCCCTGAAGTTGAAGAATTTCAATAAGAAACCCTATTTCTCCATTTCTTGCAAATTAAACCCTAGAAATCAGAAATGATTGCACAAGCTAACCGGCAAACCCTAATCGACTCTAAGAACTTAGGAAACATTTTAAAACCCTAATTTAATAATTAAGAAACCCTAGAACGAAAATTTATAAGAGAAAAACCCTAATTTTTAGTAATCGTTGTTTTAGCCCTGTATATTGCCTTTTGTTGTGAACCAGCACTGTGTGACCCGAATTTGTTTTCCTATCATTAATTAAATATATATTTTAGTTCAAAATTTCAGATTCAGCCATTTCTTTCTTTATTATTGCATTTTGGCCCCCAAACCACCAATATTTTAGTCAAATAAGGTTTAACTATTATTATATTGATTTATACATAACATCTACTATATTATAATAACAACAAAAATAATTGATTTCCCACATGTGTAGAAGACCAGCCGACTGTGAATAGTAGTAAGGACAAGAAAAATTAATTTTTTATTTATAATATCTTGAATATTATATTGATATATCTTTGAATAAACAAAAGGAAATGGCTAGCATTTATTGCTATGTGCTTGTGTCTCCCAATTAGCAACTAAGCAGGGTTAATTTTTTCTAATCAAGATAAATTAACACAAATCCTAATTGGATTCAATTAGATTACAACCAAACTTGAATAATTTCAATTGAAAACTAACCAAATCAAACCAATCTTTCTCTCTCCTCCTTGGCCTATAAATACAAGGCTCTAGTAACTCATATTCCTCACACTTCACATACATAGCAACCGGCTGAAGAGGAAAGAGAGAGAGAGAGAGAGAGAGAGAGAGAGAGAGAGAGCGCTTGTAAGTTTGAGAGGAAGAGAAAGAAAAAGAAATAAGGAAAGTAGGAAGAAACCCTAAGCAACTAAGGTAAATTTCATACACCTATTCTCTCCATGAATCATCATGTTTTTACCTTCATAATACATGCTAAAAATGTATTTCATATGATACTAAGAGTTACTACATTTGTTAGATGATGTATGGTTTGAAAATGTAATGTTCTTCTTCTTCCTTGTAATTTTCAACAAGCTTTTCTCAAGGTTTTTGATTTTATTTCCATAGCAAACCTTTCACGAACTCAAAATCTGTTTTAAAGAGGTATTAATTGACAGTATGTGAAAATTTTGGCTAAGACCATGGATGTGTCCTTTTGTTTTTCTAAATACTTGGTGCAAAGCACCTGTTTAAAATAGAAAACTTTAGAAAATTCTAGAAAATTTCAAAAAAATTCTCACGTTCATTTTTATATCAAAATCTTCATTTGAAGGTTAGCTTTCAAAAAAAAATTATTTCAATGCAAATGAATGAGCATTTTAATAGAAACACCAATTTTTGTAACAGTTGTCAAATTTGGACTGAGTATGTGTATTTCTTAAATATCTAAAAATCAAAAAGGGTCACCCTACTTTCATAAAATGATTTTGAAATTAGACTTGATTCCTCACAAATCCTCAAGAAGCCACGTTTCTAAAACCCTTAAAAATATTTTTTCTATATTTATTTTTGAACCAGTGCAATGCTGGAAATCTGAATAGTGTGGTTCTTGTTGTAGTTAATGCTTTTGTGTTATCATTCACATATACTTGAACTCATTATGACATATTTGTTTATAATATATGTTATACTTGCATGCTTAAGTTTCACCTTGAATGGCCTTATTATGCGCTTACTTGTGCTAACCACTAATGTGTAATGAACTTAATGTAAAAAGGGAAAAACTAAATGAGCTGGTAAAGAGGGGTGACGACCACACTAGTTATATATGATAAACGATGAGAATGTTAAGTTGATATTAGTAGTGGATTAAAATGAGCAAGTCTTGCGTAAGTGGTTATTTCGGAACCCTTGAATAGAGCGATTGTATTTGGACCCTAGGTAGTTCGGTGTAAGGAGGGATTTGGGTAAGGCCTATCATTACCGTCTCTTTTGAGGCACTGCCGGTGGCGCTACACGGTATATAACCATTAGTAGGCATCTGAAATAAGGTCTGCAACAAAGCAGCAAAAAAAGGGGCATACCGAATAATCTGCGTCCAATTCTTGGAGTTGGGAGGACAAAATCTTTTTTAGGGATTTATAGACTACTAACAACTAACCATATAATCTGTGTTATGAACTTAAATTCCATGACCCCTTTCCTCTGTTTTTTGTAAATACTGTTGTGTATTGGACTGGGAAAAAGAAATGGGGTGTGTGTGAGTTTACTAGGCATTCAAATCTCAAGGTGTATCATGCCAGGTGCTGAAGAGGAGCTTATAGCAGGAGACGACGAACCGGAAACCTTCGAAGACATTTAGCTATTTTAGAAAAGTTAGAAATTTTCCTTTCTGATGGTTTGTAAAGTTCATATGAAATTTTAAATTTTCTTTTGGAATGTAATATTGATGGAGCGAGCTTTTGTAATGAAGGATATTTGTAATTATTCTATTATTATGTACTTATATTCCAACACTAATATAATTTCCAATGTTGCTTATGAGACTTTATGTCAATGCCTCTTAAGATCTGTCAAAAGGATAGTGCACTACCAAAGAAAGTTGGACTTAGAAGGGAGGCTAATTTGATTCCTCCGGCGATCTGAGATCTTACTTGGTTATTGGCCATAGGACTCATTAGTGACTTTCCCTTGACTACAACCCTTAGTATAGATTTGGGGCGTCACAATTTGGTATCAAAGCCTAGGTTCAACCCTTTGCCCGTGCAACCCAATACGCGACTCTAAAAGCCCTTACCCCTTTACATTATTGTATTTCACTATCATACTATTATATTTATTTAAAAGAGACTCATAATTAAAATATTTTCCCTCTACCCTAGGATGTTATCATAAAGCCGCCAGACGACCGACATCAGTCTCGATATGTGGGGAGCATTTCGCATGGAAGGCAGGAGGGCCTTGTTCCTCAATACCTACTTCAGTCGTCAAATGTGTGAATTCGCTGCCGAGGAGTTGATTATCAAGGAGATACAAAAGGTGGAAACAGATTACTGTTATTACATGAGAAAACAAAAGAGGTCCTTGGTTCGATAACGCCTACAATACCTAAGTTGCGCAACGAAAAGTGCAGTCTGAAAGGAGCAGGATAACCAGAAAATAGACGCTCTAATGCGCCGAACCTTAGTAGGAGAAGCACTGCACCAATTTCCAGCAGAAAGTGGCGAGTCTCACTAACCTGGGCAAAATAACAGTCAGCCAATGGAGATAGAATAAGCATCAGTACAACTAAGAATAACTCCAGCCTTCCCAATTAAGGTGTCATCTGATCACATCCCCTTTTTGCCGATATACACGCCCCACTCCCCTACTAGGAAATTGACTCGGCTGATGAGGACCCCGAAGAAGACTTCGATTGGTCGGGGAATGAGAGTTAATCTAGGGATAGTAAGCTAGACTTTTTGTGAGATCCACTCATGGTAGGGGTCTTTAATATGTATGTAGTAATCGTGTGACTATGCCGTATGTAATGTTTTCGAGTAAAACTATGATATGGAAGCCTTTTGTACTAATACCTAATATAATAAAATGATGGTTTGATCTATATCTGTTGACTGTTACTTCTTTTAGTATTTGTCATACCCTAAGAAAACTAAACCTTAATTTCAAATCTCGTAAAAAGATTACCTCTAACTGAGAAATATAGAAACCAACTTACCGTATACCGTGAACAGAATGGTGGATAAGCGAGCTAACGACTATTCAGAAACTAGCAATAATGCCCGGAACTATCCAAAAAATCAGCATGGGCCCATACTCGTGGGAGCTAATATCCTTAATAACCTTGGACATCAAATTCTGGAAGAAGTGGGACAACTAAGGCATAATCGGCAAAACGAGAGAACTTGACTCTTTTCAGAGTTCAAAAAACAAAGGTCCCCAAAATTTACAAGAGTACCAGACCCGAGGGTGGCTGAGAATTGGCTTCGATAGATAGAGAAGATGCTAGACACTATGGAAATAGCCGAAGATACCGATAGAATAGCCTTGGCCGTGTTTGAGCTTGATGATGAGGCTAATCATTGGTGAGAACAAATCAAGAATATGCGTGACGTTACAAACATGTCGTGGAACCAGTTTAAGGAATTGTTTTTGAATAAATACTTTCCAAGTACAGTTCGTCGAGAATTCCAAAACCTAGAGCAAGGGAATATGACCGTAACTCAATACACTACAAAATTTGAAGAGTTAGCCTATTACACAACTAGATATGTAGCAAATGACGAAGAGAAAACAAAGATGTTCGAGTGGGGGCTGGACCTTACATTTTAGGAGAAAAGTTCTCCCGTAACAACTCCGCTCATACGCCGAGGTATTGGAGACGACATTGGAATCTAAAAGGGAAGTAGCCAACTTTAGAAAGACTTGGAATGAGCAGAAAGAGGGCCAGACATCTGTAGGACCTTAAAGGAACTAGAAGGGAAATACGACCCCGAAGCCCTACTCTAGACCGCAACCACAACAGTACTAGCAACAATCGTAACAATAGATCCAGAAGGGTGGTTATTAACCAAGGCCGGCAGGACAACTCTAGTGCTTTTATTGCCAACAATTAGGGTATAAAAAGAGCGAATGCCCCTAACTTCCTCCATCAAGATACTAGAAAGGAGGTTCTGGAGCAAATGCCCAGGCATTGGGTGGACCGAAGCCTTGGACAAACAATATAGGATCTACCGAGCAGCAGCACCAAAAGAATGGAAGAACTCAGAATGCTAGGACTAGTGGCAACCAGAAGGCAACTGGTAGAGTCTTTGCCTTGCAAAAGGAGGAAACGGACCCGTCTGTAATTGAGGGCAATTTAGTGCTATATAATTCTTGGGTGCATGTTTTATTTGATACTAGTGCATCGCATTATTTTATATCCTCTACTTGTGCTAAGTCATTAGAATTTGCACGTGAACTGTTAGAGACTACCTTAAGTGTAATATCACCTATGGGATGGTGCGTTTGGATAGGGTTGATCTGTAAGGATTGTAAAATAGGAGTATCGAACCAACGCTTAACTTGTGACCATTGTGTCATGGAAATGTCAAACTTTGATATCATTTTGGGTATGGACTGGTTGTCTGCCCATCAAGCGGTGATCGATTTCCGTCAAAAGAAGGTAGTAGCTCACACACCTGACAAAACATGCTTTCAATTTAAGGGGGGTAGACAAGACTCCATGACTTCAACAAAACATAGGATGCGGTGGCACGATCAACTTGCAGGTAAAATAGCAAGTTTGATTTTGAATGAGGGGGACTAAATAGAATTAGAATTCCCGCGAGTAATATGCGAATACGCGGATGTATTCCCTAAGGAATTGCCGGGATTGCCACCAACCCGAGCAGTAGATTTTAGTATTGAGCCAACCTAGAACTACCCAAATATCCATGGCCCCATATCGCATGGCACCAACAGAACTACGAGAATTAAAGACATAACTACAAGAGTTGCTCGAAAAAGGATTCATTAGGCCGCGTACTTTACCATAGGGAGCACCCATGCTGTTCGCTAAAAAGAATGATGGGTCGTTAAGGCTATGCATTGATTACCGTCAACTCAACCAAGTCACGATCAAGAACCAATACCCACTCCCAAGGATTGATGATCTTTTTGATCAACTTAGAGGCTCAAGGTACTATTCAAAGATCAATCTCAAGTCGGGTTACCATCAATTACAAGTCAAGAAGGAGAATGTACCAAAAACTGCCTTTCAGACCAGAAATGGTCACTACGAGTTTGTAATAATGCCCTTCGGAGTAACTAATGCGCTGGCTATATTTATGAGCCTAATGAACAAGATCTTCACACCATATCTTGACCAGTTTGTAGTAGTGTTCATTAATGACATCTTGGTATATTCAATGTTTGAAGAAGAACATAAGCAACATTTAAGGATTGTTCTTCAAGTTCTTAGGGACAATCAGTTGTATGCCAAGGCAAGCAAATGTGAGTTCTGGTTAAACGAAGTGAAATTCCTAGGGCATGTAGTGTCTAAAAATGGGATTGTGGTGGATCCAACCAAGGTGGAAGCAATCTTAGATTGGAGACAACCGAAAACCATGTCAGAAATCCGCAGTTTCTTATGATTGGCTAGTTACTACCAAAGGTTCATCCAAGATTTCTCCAAACTAGCCAGACCAATGACTTGTTTGATGCAGAAAAAAGTAAAGTATGAGTGGGACGAAGCTTGCAAAAAATTCATCCAAGAGCTAAAGAAGATATTAGCTAGTGCGCTAATTTTGACTATCCCGGAACGGAAAAATGGGGTACACTGTGATTGTTATGCGTCTAAGGAAAGGTTAGGCTACGTGTTCATGCAAAATAGAAAGGTAATTGTGTATGGATCCAGGCAGTTGAAACCACATGAGGGTAACTACCCAACGCATGACTTGGAATTAGCAGCCGCAGTTTTTGCCCTAAAATAATGGTGACCTTACTTATATGGGGAACAATTTGAGATTTTCACAGATCACAAGAGTTTGAAGTATCTATTTACACAGAAGGACCTTAACTTGAGACAGAGATGATGGATGGAGCATCTTAAGGATTTCCAGTTTACTCTCTCATATCATCCCGGTAAAGCCAACGTAGTAGTAGACGCTCTAAGTCATAAGAGTAGAGGGATGATAGCTAAAATAGCTGTCAATGAATGAGATATGGTTAAGACACTCAATGAATTTAGACTCCAAGTAGAATCTCAGGATACAAAGGTATACCTTGGTGCACAGAAAGTAATGCCTAAGTTGATAAATGAGACCGTGGAGGCCCAGAAGCACAATCAAGAAACAATTTATATTAAGGGACGTCTAGAATCAGGAGAACCAATGCTCGATTAGGCAATTCACCTTAATAGGAGTTTAAGATATCAAGGTAAATTGTTTATGCCAAGTAACGAGTTGCTTAGAGAAAAGGTACTTAAGGAATGTTATCACTCTGTATTTGCGGTACATCTAGAAGGGACTAAAATGTACCAAGATTTGAAGAGGCAGTATTGGTGGAGTGAAATGAAGAAGGATGTGGCTAAATTTGTAGCAAAATGTCTAACATGCCAACAAGTGAAGGCAAAACATCAAAAACTAAGAGGAATGTTGCAGCCCTTGCCAATAGCCGAATGAAAGTGGGAATACATGACAATGGACTTTGTGACAGGGTTGCCCAGGACACCCAGAGGGCGCGATGCTATATGGGTAATTAGGGAAGTCTGCAAGAAACTCTAGGTATTGAGTTATGTTTCAGCACCGCTTTTCACCCACAAACGGATGGACAATCTGAGTGCACCATCCAGACACTTGAAGATATGCTGAGAGCTTGTGCAATGGATTTTCAAGGAAGTTGGGAACGACACTTACCCTTAATTGAATTCGCTTATAACAACAGCTTTCAAGCTAGCATTGGTATGGTGCCTTTTGAAGCATTATATGGGCGACCTTGTAGATCGCCAATTTCTTGGACGAAAATATGTGAAACAAACCTAATAGGACCCAAACTTGTCCTAGAGACCACTGAGTAGGTCAAATTCATCCGACAACAGTTAAAGACTGCTCAAGACCGTCAAAAGAATTACGTAGATAGGAGGAGAAGGCCATTGATGTTTGAAGTAGGTGTAGACACCCCATTTTGACTAACCCTAAGACTTGGGCACTTTCTTCTAAACACCCAATGATGAAAATTATGATATGTTATTTTATGAATTTCTTAGCCAAAAAATCAAATTTAAGCTTCAATCCCAATTTTACACCCGTTTTGGCTAAATTAGTTGAGACTTATTCAAAAATCTTTTTCCGCATTTTTTTCTCTTGTCCAGAAAATTTAGCAGTTTGAAACAATAGGCCTTTCAAGAAACTAAATGGATTTTGACTATTCACAATTGGCCTTTCAAACAAATAAAATGGGTTTTAACAATTCACAATTGGCCTTTTAAAAAACTAAATGGATTTTGACTACCCACAATTGGCCTTTCAAAAAACTAAATGGATTTTGACTATTCACAATTGGCTTTTCAAACAAATAGATGGGTTTTGACTATTCACAATTGGCCTTTCAAAACATGAATAGGTTTTGGCTCTTCAAAATTGGCCCTTCAGAACATGAAAGGATCTTGATTTTTGGCCTATGTATAGAAGACCATTAGAACTATAAGAGGTGGTGAAAAATTTTGATGAGAGAGAGGTCTAAACTTTGATCAAAGAAAGAGTTTATTTTATTCCAATTGAGTGAAAATATTTTTAGAGAGAGGTCTAAACTTTGATCAAATAAAGAGTTTATTTTGTTACCACCCAAAACTTCACCAAAGCTAAAACTTGAACTTTCTTGCTGAGATTTCAACAACATACTCCACAACTTGAAGGTGATCAAGAGGAAGTTTGAAAATCAAGAAGTTCAATCTTTCTTTGGAAGGTGAATTTCTAATCTTTCATTTTCTTATATTTTCTATCTCATATTTATTTTTTTGCTTCTTATTTCATAGTATTTTGTTATAATCCAAGTGGTTTGTTTATCTCATATTTATTTTCTTACTTTATATTTCATAATGTGTTGTTGTAATCTAAGTAGTTTGTTTAGCTCATATTTATTTATTTATTTGTATTTATTCACTTGCTTTAATTTCATATTAGTTTTGTTGTAATCTTGCATGTTCTACCTCATATTTGCTTTCTTGTTTTAAGTTCATGTTGTAATCTTGCATGTTCTATCTTATACTTGCTTTTTTGTTTTAGTTTCATAGTAATTATGGTGTAATCTTGCATTTCGTAGCTTATATTTTTTTTTTGTATTAAGTCTTTTATTAGTTTTGTTGTAATATTGCATGTTCTACCTCATATTTGCTTCTTCTTTTTTTTAATTTTATTTTAGGTTCATATTAGTTTCGTTGTAATCTTACATGTTCTATCTTATATTTGTTTTCTTGTTTTAGTTTCATAGTAATTATGTTGTAATATTAAATTTCCTAGTTTATATTTTTTTTGTATTGGTCTTGTGTGTGTCAATTTCTGACCACACTGCTGAACAAGTACTTAGTTGGAGAACACCAACAGAGTAGATGAAACCTGAACGACCTGTCACAGAAAGATAAGATTTTGGCGGTGGTTTGTCCACCTGGGGGCACTTCGACGATCAAGTCAGTTATCTCTCAAAGATAGCAAAAGTGCTTAACTTACTATTCAGAATACAAAAAGCGTACCTTAGACCCACAAGGGTGCCTTACTTTTATAACCAGCACTGACCTGATCCCTGTAGAAGCTTAGCTTCAATGGACTCTGGCCTAATGCATATCCAGGACTCTCAAATAGATAAAGATAAACTCCCTAAGAGCTTTATCCTTATCCAGGATAAAGTCCTCCCTCATTCTAGGACTCTTGTAACTTATCCGCTCATCTCGGATTCCGATATCTCCGCAGATAACCTCAGCCTAGCCGAGATTACCTTAGTGCCAAGTCAAGGATACGCGGCACCTCGGCTAGCACTTGGGTGCCACATTGACCATGTGTTGCTATCCAAAAAATATGTCCCCACAACTGCCCCCTAGGTTCTATTACCTCGGTATCTTGAGGTGATAGAACCTATATTATTTGAACGTATAGCACGTCGGCTAAACTTGCTCTATTATTTATTACCAAGGTTATCACACATCAGCCTCTATATGATAAACACCTCTGTGTGTTCGCATTAATGCTTTAGAACCAATAATTAAGTCTGCTCAAGTTGTTTAGCCGAGATCATCAATATAGCTGAGATCCTTGCTTCATTAAATCAAGAACTCCAAGAGTTTCAACATGCGTATGAGCTGTCACACACGGTATTTCAACCGTTTTTGCCACGCGTCTCTTCCCCATCGAACTGTACCTGACACGTGCCATCAAGTCGCATCGCACTTACGTGCGCCGTTTGACAAGCACGTCGTCCTAGGCACACTAATTGCGATTTGCCACCTTTTCATGTTTTGATAAAAACACTTCCCTCTCTCTTCGCCATTTCACTTTTGCATCTTTGTCTTCTTCAAACTCTCTCTCTCTCTAACATTCATCTCCCAAATCCTCCATTTTCGTTCTTGAAACTTTTTGCAACTACTTCATCTTTCCCTTCTAGCGAGGCTTTCGACGTTCTGCCACTCGTACCACCTGCGTTTAACTCCAGGGTACCTTACACTGGCTCCATTTTCTTTGGTGAGTTACTATTTTCCCCCTCTTTAGTTTTAAACTCTGTTGTTTTTGTCTGTTGCCATGGTGAATGTCCTCATGTTCTCTAATCTTTATCTGTGCTTCAAACTTTGTCATGAGCATGTCCTGTTTTGCAATTTTTGTGCTTGTCTTGTTCTTGATTCTTAACCTTTACATACAAATTGCACACACATTCGCTCAACTTTGCCACTATTCTTGGCCTTGCACACTTGCACAAATTTGTTCAATGTTCTTTGATTTCTTGTTTGTCTTCTTGAGTCTGAATCATATTCTTGTCTCTGTTGTCTGTGCTTTTTTCCAGATTCTTAGGCTTGGGATTTTGTTCTAGAAACTTGATCTTTAGGAAAACCGAACCTAAAACCCCTTTTGATCTTCAGAAAAATTTGCTTCAGCACACATTTAGGTTTTAGCTGAAGTCCTTTAAACCCTATCAAATCACTTCCTTTCAAAATCCAACACCTCCCCCACTTTAGCCGACATCATGGGTATGTTCAGGTGGAAGGTAGACACTCCAACTAAGTTAGCATACTTTTCGCAGGAGTTTGCCATCCCTGCCGATGTTCACCTTAGGTTGGCAGGAGAGAATGACTCCATTATGCTAGGGAAGGACTATATGCCTTTTCCCGTTGTAACCTTCATTGAGTGTGGACTTAGGCTCCCTCTTGACACCCTTTTTCCGAGAAGTCCTACAGTACTACAAACTAACCCAATGCAACTTGCCATTAACTCCTACCAAGTTATCAATGGTATAATTGCCTTAGCTAAAAAAGAGAATGCTAGGGTTACCCTTATCGACATCCAATACTGCTACACAATGTGCGGCTTGAAGTCAGAAAAAGGCTATATCTACTACCTTAAGCCGAGATCCACGGAATACAAACTTGTCGCCGACCTCCCAGACTCGAACACTGGTGCTGGAGACGATTACTTCATCGTCTCGGGCAACTGGGAGTTCCAACCAAATGATGACTTTCACCTCTATCCCCTAAGCCGAACAATTTTCAAAGAAGGAGATGGTAAGATCCCAGCGTCACCTTTACTTGCTTTCGAGTCTTTCCTATCTTGATATTTTCGTATGCTCTAACCTCTGTTTGTTTTGTCATGCAGTTCTTTCTCAGCTACCAAAGGACTTCTGCAAAACATTCTACCTAAGCAAGGACTTCAAGAAGCTATTGGGTCTGCCAATTGGCCAGCGAAAAACACCTCTGCTGCTCAACTATATCCCAACCTACAAGTCCATTCTACCCGACGTTTCGAAGAAGAGCAAGTCTCTTTCTTCCGTCACAACTCCCCCTACAACTTCATCACCTCGGCCAAATCAGGGATCAACCTTTGATCCCGTAGAACAGCCATTAACCTCAGCTCCCCAACTAATCCCGTCTTCTCAACGCAAACGCCGACGTCAATCTATAGCCACTGTCGAGATAGGTCGTAAGAAGGCTGTAGCAGACGACCTTCTAGTCGACATCTCTAACTCCGTCACCGTACAACCTTCACCATCCCAGTCTCAGCCAAAGCCAAAGCCGAAAAGACTGAAAAAAGCCCAACCTAAGGCAACGGTAACTCAGATCGACTCTGAGGACACCTTGCTGATCTCCAAAATTGCTGAGGCGGAAAAAAGTGCCTCAGCCGCCGAAAAGAGGCCTGCCGAGGCTGCTCCCTCTGAATCAACCTGGTCAAAGAAGCCGAGGTCAGAGTTTGCGATAGCCTTGGGGTCTATGAAATCAGATGCCCCCTAGGCTCCCCCAATTACAATTGAGGACAAGCCGGTCAGAGCTGGCGATAGCGCCGACGACATTGAAGTCAGCGTTACCCCCTCTACCCCCTCTACCGCCTTACTCCTTCCTAAAGATCTCAATCGCAATGTCGAGATGAGCAAGTATGAAAATTTTGCTCTAATGTTGCAGCACTCCGTACAGGTAAGCCCCCATCACTTGGTACTCTCCACTCTCTATTTTTTCATACTTAGAGAGTTTTTACTAACATTTGTTTTTTCTATTTGTTCTAGGCGATCCAACATGGCCACTCCTTCATGATGCAAGCCTTCAAAATTAGGAAGGAGTTGGCCAACATGACCAAGGAGGCTGCTGGCTTGCAGAAGACCATTAATAGGGCTGAGGCCAAGATGAAGACTCTAATAGACCAGGCCAAAGAAGCCAAGAAAGCTCACGATGAGGCCGAGGAGAGGGCTGGGGCTGTTGAAGCCATTGCCAAAGTCCTCAAAGCCGAAAAGAAAGAGTCTGAGGCAAAGACCGTCGAAGCCCAAACCGCGCTTATTGCTGCCCTAGCCACAAAGGACACCGAGATCAAAGTGGCAGATGAGAAGGCGTATGCCGAGGGGGTAGCCGACGTCAAGGAAGATTACAAGAAACAAGTGAAGCAGGCATGTAATAAGGGTTTCTCCCTTGGTTGGATGGCTGTTCTGAAGGAGTTGGCTGTCCCCGAGGACTCTCCCCTCAAGAACGCCAGCAACCTTGTCCTGCTATTTCCCTATACTCCAAGCTAATCCAAGGAAGAGGCTGAGTCCGATAAGGAAGCTGAGGCCGAGAAGAACGAAGAGGCTGCTGGGACCAAGTCCCCAACTCTGAATAAGCAAGTCTTGGACTTGACTCAGGATGAGGAAGGTGAGGTCTCAAAGGATGCCTCCTCCCAGAAGACAAACTCCGAGGTGCCAATTGCCGAAAAGAGACTCGATCAAACTCTACAAGGGATCAATGCTGAGCTTGAGGCCGAGAAGTCTTCCCAACTGTTTTCTGGGGCCGAGACATAGTTCGCCGCTAACACCGAGTAGTCTGTTTTGATGTTTTTCTTTGTACCTTGTACTTTTTTTCTTACTTTTGAAACGATGTAAGCTTTAATTTGGCCAATATTCCACTTTTGTAATTTGAACAATTATTCTCCAATGTCAGGCCGGAGTGCCTTCCTCCCTTTATCTGAATACACTCTCAAATTTATTCTTTCAATGTGATTGCATGTGTGTTCTTTTTACTCTTGTACGATTCTATACTTAGAATAATTTGCATGTCTTCAATGCACACCTTGACTATGTAATCTTCTCGATGTGGAATACTTTTGTTATACCCGCTAACAGTTTATCTCGGCCTTGGCCTAACACTTGAAAATATTTTGTATAATATTTTCACAAGTGTTATTTACAACTTGCCACTTCATTTTTTACTTAACAGGACTTCTATCTTCAAATATCTTCCAAGTCTCGGCAACATGGTAATCTCGGCAAGTATATAAGTACTTTTTTCAATACAACCTTGGCTTATCTTGTAAACTTTTCTCAAAAATTTTAACAAGTGTTAAACCAATCTTCCTTTAATCATAACATCGGCTTAAATTTAACTTGTAAATTTTTCCTAAAATTTCAACAAGTGTTAAACCAATTTTAGCTTGTAAATTCCAATTCCCAAGCATCATTCTCCAGCCCTCTGCCCCCTAATGTGAACTTAAGTTCCACTTGGGTTCTTATTGAGCATGTGGCTTTGACCTCGTCGTCGAGGTAATATTCAAACAAAGACTGGCCGAGGTTTACCAACCTTGGTTCTTCTGTTAAATCTTATCAAAATGCCCTTAGTTTCAATCTGTGTTTGATTCTGCTGATATGGCAAGTCCGGCTTAACTCAACTTCGTTCAACTCTATTATATGCAAGTATAATTCAACTCTGCCATATAATAAGTCTAAGTTATTCGTCATGTTTTAATTAGAAATATCGCCAACTTAGTTCAACTATATTATATGCAAGTGTAATTTAACTCAGCCATTTAATAAGTCTAAGTTATTCGTCATGTGTCAATCAGAAACATTGCCAACTGTAGACACGCCCTTGGGGGCCTTGCTGCTACAGTTCGGACTCAAATGTCACGGTTCTGAATCTAATCCCGCAAAGTGCAATGCAAGACCGATAAATCATCAAAGAGTCCAAATCTGGCAAATTGTTTTGGAAAACTGATTTTTAAGAAAGAAGTGCCAAACATTGACTGCTTTGCCAGATACAGAGTCGCTACCTAAATATTTTATTTTTGGGGAATTTAGGAAACCCTGACTCGTTGCCTAAAGCCATGTGTCTGTCATCACCAAAGTTGCCTCGGCTCGGGAACTTGGGTACAATTGGGGAAGGTCATCTATGAGCACTCCCGCTCATCCGATCAAAGATCGGCTTGTACTAAACATGATATCTTGTTTTTGAAAATACATGCGTTCTTATTCCGGTTAATTAGCTATAATTACTATGTGATGCGCACAACACACAAGTATAGACTTGATCGCCTAATTTGGAACAAAGCATCGTATATCCGTTTGTTTAGAAATGGTTTGAAGTTTGCTACTCGCAAGTAGGCTAAAACACGGATTTCAACGAATCGTTCCAATTCAAGTAATCCAACCTTCATTCACAGGCATTCAGGCAGTTATATCACATAAGCAATTAGCCTCATGGCAAGCATGCTGTGATGTTAACACTCACACATGCAAGATGCTAAAGCAAAAACACTTACAGTGTACTCCGAGCCAAAATAAAGAACTAGTTAGTAATCAAATGCATGATCCTAGCTCATATTAAGATGGCTAATGCAACACATGCAAAATGCAATTAGAGTAGGCTCGGCTAATCTAAAATGGCATGTGAGATGTGACAATTCGATATATGTATTCAACTTGGAATTGAAATACAATGCAGTTAGTATGATGCGCCGAGCCCGGTGCATGCAGTACAGGTGAATGAATGCAAACATGCTATCATAAGTATGCTAATTGAAATGTGCCCTAGAACTAACCATTGTAAGCGGTTAAGTAAAAGGGAGAAAGACGTGGGGCTGGAAGACATGCATCACACACACACACGCTTATTACACAATTGGCCCTCTCGACGGAGGGTCCGAATAAATAATACAAATTGACTAATTAACTAACTAACTAGCTAATTAATTATTACACAACACTTAACTAATTAAACAAATTAACTAAGCTATTAAAGCGGTAAAACAGCTTCGGGAAGATGGACCAATGCATGCATGCTCGGCTTCGCTCGGAAATCTATCACCATGCTCATGTTGCCTCTGTTTACATTGCTCTGCATCTCTGAAAACTGCACAAGTCTCAAGGATGCTTCTGAATCATCTTCTGGGTGCTGTGAGAGGCCATCGGCCAAGGGGAACTGGTCATCGACCAAAAATGGGGCTCTCGGCCAACAATTTGTAGCCGGCCGGCACTGAAGATGGCCGACCGGCCATCTCTTCCTACAGAATGCTGTGTTGCTACAGCAGAGGACAAACAGAGCATGGCAATGCATTTGTAAGACAATGTTTGCACAACCACTCTCCCTATCATGTCATGAGCTCAAGGGCGTATGGTTCTCGATCCTCGGACCATCAATTACAAATTTCAATGCATAATGGCCAAAGAAGCCAAGTGTGCAATTCAATTGGAATAAAATGCACAAAAACACATAAGGGGCCCCAACCTCTATCATGCTTGATCAAAGAGGCAATGGCAATGCACACACAATGCAATGCAACCTAAGCATGCAAGCAACTCAAGCATGATGCAAATCTAATGCAACATAAGCATGTTAACAACAATGCTATAATAGGCATACAACCTAAACAACTAAACATGCAAGGCATGTAACAACAATGCCAATGACAAACATGTGACAACATATAAAGGGACAAGTATATTTAGACCAATGTAATACATGCATGATGAACTTAACAAAGTAGCATAATCATGCAAGTATTACAATGTAATAGGCATGCAACAACAATACCAATGATAAGCATGCAACAACATGCAATGGGACTAGTATGCAAACATGCAAAGCAACTTAACAAAAAGCATGCCAAATGCAATATAACTCAAGCATGCGACAACATGCAATAGGCCAAGTATGCAACAACATGCAAGGCAAGCATGCAACAACATGCGATAATGGTCTTAAACTGAAATGGACAGTTCTCAAATAGGTCCAAATCAGTGGCCAAAATGCTAAGAAATGAGGGACAAAAGCATATACAAACATGCATGCTAATTAGCCTAAAAACTAAGGCATAAAAGGGAAACTCTCAAGCACACTTAAAAGAGACAAATATGGACATGTGACAAACATGTTAAGCTGTGAAATCATGCAAGGGATGATGCCAAATCAACCAAACTACACAAGTAAAGCATGCAAGAAAGCCCAAAGCTTAAGACTAGCCAAGGGACTCAAACCATGGCTATGTGAAACATGAAGCAAATGGTCAAAGTGAACCAAAACAGTCCTAAAGCATGCCAAAGTAAGCCTAAAACATGCAAGGAATGAGGCCAAAATAAGCAAGAACAAAGGGCTAAAAGCATGAGGCATGCAAGGCTACAAAAGAGGTGTTACACGACACCTAATACAACCAAACATGGCATGATTTAAGCCACCAAAATCAGAGTTATGGCATGTTGAAACAAGACCAAAAACACATTAAAATGGCATCTAAACATGGAGGCATGCGCAATGACCCATTCATGAGGTATAAAACATCAACTCTTTAAAACATTAAAGGAGTGACAAATGCAAATATATGAGCATACTATATGGACTGAAATAACATAACAAATGATGTCAAATCACTGAAATGACCCAAGTAAAGCATGCTAGTGACTTGAACACTCAAAGCTAACAAGCTAGAATGCCTTATGGCTATACAAAGCATGGCATACATGGTTAAAAAAACTCAAATAAAAGCTTTAGCATGTTAAAACAAAGCTAAAAACTTCATGGAGTTGAGTCAAAATCATGCTAGAATGACATGTTATAACATGATGCATAATAAGGTAAATGAAAGGATTGCAAGACAAGTATATGGAGCATGTAAGAGGCCATTAAACCAACTTTAGACAGAGGTAAAACATGGCAAAATAACACCAAATACTTGCTGAAATGCAGCTAAAACAAGCTAAGCAAACATGCTATCCACATAAGCCATTTATGCAAGCATTCAAGACAACAAGGAGAGGGGATGACCCTCTCCTTTTTGAGACCTTAAAACACCATCCCTACCACTAAAATCCCTCTGGATTTCAGTGGTGAGAAGGCCAAAACAAGGCGATCTCAAAGCTTAAAAATAAAGCACAGGAACAAGGCCTAAGAGGGGGTAAACAACCCCAAACACAAAAATGACCTTAAACGAATGTCTTAAGCACTAAAAATCAGAACTTTTATCAGTTATAATCTAAGCTTAAAATAATAAGCAAGAAGGGCTAAAAGCCTAAGCAAGAATGGGGTATCTAAAGTAAGGAACTCACCCTTGTAGAACCTCTTCAAGAACAAAGCTCCAGCAAGTTTTTCTGAGTTCAAACCAACACCCTAGTACCTCAGCAACAAAGGGAAGGTGTATTGCTAGGTGTTTGTGTGTTAAACTAAGACAATACTACACTTTTGAAGAACAAAAATGGAGAAACAAGGCAAGATAGATATAAGGCTATATCTATCCTTCAAAGGTGATTTTTCTGAACCCTTGAGAAGGGAGGAGGTCCTCCCCTCTTATAGAAATCCAATTTGCAAAGCTTCTTGGAGAAGCTAAGCAAAGGGCAAATCCCTCCATACATGTGTATGGAGGGGGTTAATTGTGGATGCTAGCTGTGCCAGCTGGCACAAAATATCTGCATAAAACAGATGAATAGGGTTCGGCCAGAAAACATGGCCGATCGACCAACATAAGGGGCTGACCAACCAAATATAGTACCGATCGGCCAACACTTTTGGCCGATGGTAAGAAAAAGGGGCCGATGGCTTCAAGCCTTGGCCGGTGGGTTGAGGGTATGGCAAACAAGCCACCCTCTTCCCTTAGAAACAAAAACACAAGTGTTTGGTCCACAACCAAGCACAAAACAGACAAGTTGAGAGATCTTGAGGCAAGACACGTAGCCGAGACCTTCGAGAACTCAAAACGAACACGAGCATGGATGATCATTGAGTGTTCAAACGATGTCGTTTAAGTCTTGTGGGCGGTCAAAAATGAGGTGTTTCTGATTTGCCTCTTTGATAAAACTCGAAAGTCATAAAGATGACGGGAGTGAATGTCAAAGCCCAGAGACGACCCATTTTTGACAAGGCCGAAGACTTAGACAAGCATGCAAGATAGCAAGATATGTGCCCGAAGGCAGGGGCAAGATGCAAGTAACATGCAGGATGCCGAACATAGCTTATGATCATGTAAAGAGAGTTGTAATGAAGCAAAACATGCAACAGTTTTAAGCCGGCAAATACAAATCTAACTACATTACATGCAGAAAGGAAGTAAGAGAATTATACAATTCTCGCTACGTCTCACACGGAGTACGGGATACCTGTCTGGTTTGTTTGGTCGCGCCAGTTTCAAATGAACCATATATACAATATCGTGCCTGTCTGGTTCGTCTGGTCGCGCTAGCTTCAAATGAACCGTACATACAATATCGTGCCTGCAAAAGAAAGAAACTTAACAGGTACAATATTGTTAGAAACATGCATAGCAATGCAAGTGAAAAGTGCGTGACAACACAAGTGGAGGGGTGCAAGACAATGCAACCTAAGGGTGCGAAACAATTCGGGTGAAAGAGATGCAAGTCAAAGCAACCTAAGTGTTCATGACAATGTAATGCACTAACAAGTGCAGGTGAGGTGCGCAAAATAGCGCGATATGCAATGTAATGCACTAACAGGTGCAAATGATGTGCGCAAGATAGCGTGATGCGCAAAATAGCGTGATATGATGAATGCAATGCACTAGCAGGTGCATAAGAGGTGCGCAAGATAGCACGATGCGCAAAATAACGCGATATGAAATGCAATGCACTAACAGGTGCATATGAAATGATAATAGATACTAAGGGTGACAAACTCCAACCATGCTGGAATCATGAGAGGAGGAAAAAAACAAATCTCAGACACGCCGAAAACGTGTGAAGAATGGGGACACTCAAACCACGCTAAAATCGTGAGAGGAGGTCCAAAAACAACCCGCCCAGGAGTGTACCAAACACAACCTGAGATAAAACCTACCCAGGCCCGTGCGTCACGCATCCTGAGATAAATTCCAAACACGCTGAAATTGCATAAGGAACAGGACACTCAAACCACACTGAAATTGTGAGAGGAGGTCCAAAACAACTCGCCCAGGCGTGTACCAAACACAACCTGAGATAAAACCCGCCCAGGCCCGCACGTCACGCGTCCTGAGATAAATTCCAAACACGCTGAAATCGCGTAAGGAACATGAGGGAGAAGAAGAAACATAGGGATGTATCCCGTGTTTCGAAAAGATGGGGAAACATAGGGATATATCCCCGTGTTCCGCGAAGGAAAGAGAAACATAGGGATGTATCCCCATGTTCCTCGAAGGAAAGAGAAACATAGGGACGTGTCCTCGTGTTCCCCGAAGGAAAGAGAAACATAGGGACGTATCCCTGTGTTCCCCAAAAGAAAGAGAAACATAGGGACGTATCCCCGTGTTCCCCGAAAGAAAGAGAAACATAGGGACGTATCTCCGTGTTTCCCGAAAAGGAAGAGTATGCATAACGATGTAACAAGAGAAAAGGGAAAATCTCTCAGCGTATCACACGCGAGAAAGGGAATGTAAACTTCTTGGCGTATCACACGCAAGAGAAGAAAGTGAAAATCTCTCAGTGTATCACACGCGAGAGAGGAAGGGTAAACTTCTCAGCATATCGCACGCAAGAGAAGAAAAGACTATGCAAGAAAGCACAGTCATCCAAACGCGTGTCAAACGCGAAACGAGAAAGGTATTCAAATGCGCGCCAAACGCGAGAGGAGGAAGGCATCAGACAAACTGAACTGGAACTTCTCTAAATGAACAGTACATACAATACTGCGCATTAACGAGAAAGAAACAAGATAAAGAGAATGCAAAACAATGCATGATACTACAGGAATGCGATAAACAGACAAAGCAGCGCTTTAGAAAGCACCTCACGAGGTGAGTGGCAGTGAACCGCTCTACTCCGATAGGGATCCTCCCTGTGTTCTTCGAGCTCTTATCTTCAACTTACAGTATAAAGGCACCAAAATGCTGACAAGGAGCGACATCTGCTGGGGAAACCATGGATGCCGTTTTTCTTCCTGATCACACTCACAACTTTCCCTATTCTTCAATGGGGTGACAGACTAGGTTGGATCAGTATCTAGAACTGAGGCGCATACCCGCTACCTCAACCTATGGGGCTTCCATACAGATTTCAAGCCGAGGATACACCCCTGGGTATTCAAACCAGACTTTAGTCTCGGAAATTCCAAACCTTTGTGTTCTAGGTAACAGCCATTTGAACTCTAGTTTTCACCATCGTAATTGATCTCCTAGGAACTCATTGCAAACCTGAGATGCTTACGACAAGGAGCGGTACTCGGAGAGAGCCGATTGCCATTCTGGCTTTGAAGCAGTCACCACAGTATTCGGTTTACTTTGAACACATAGCTTATACAACATACTGCTCATTCTGAAAACACTGCTCACTTTGAACACACAGCTCATAACACAATACTCAGTTTATTCTGCACACGGCTCATTACGAACACCTTGCTCACTTTCGGGCGCATAGCTCATAACACGATTATTCGGTTTATGCAGTACCTGACTCATACTGACCATACGGGATGTATAGAAGTTGAAACATACTCAGATGTTCCAAATTTTCCCTCTTTGCTTTTGCTTTGTAGCCCGGAACCCATGTAGCTTCAGATAGGTCCTGGTTTTACTGTTCTCACATGAACTGGGTCAAACCCTGCGATTTTACTAAAGAATTACATTTTGCATAAATGTGGAGAATGGCACAGCACTCTGAGCATAAAACGATTCATTTTGAAATAGAGAAATAAGTTCTTAACTGGGTATTGAGCCTATGACTGAACACAGCGAAAAAGACTCAACAACGGAAAACAAAAGATAAACAACCTAAACACATCGAGAAACACTTGAAACA
The DNA here is from genome assembly GCA_025200525.1 of Camellia lanceoleosa. Lineage (NCBI taxonomy): Eukaryota > Viridiplantae > Streptophyta > Magnoliopsida > Ericales > Theaceae > Camellia > Camellia lanceoleosa. Next base: position 67,196,925 of record CM045768.1, on the reverse strand, counting down.
ACTCAAAACAAGAATCAAAACAAAACAAAAGACACGACACACAGACGTGCACAGGGAGCCTGTTTCTCTCGGTATTGTTTCCCAACCTCTCTTATTTGTGATTCTCATGTCACTCGGCCCTCAGGCTCGGTTTTTTTTGAAAAAGTCATTTTCCTTACTTTTTCTCTCCACACGCATCTCTCTATTATTCAATCTCTCAATTTTAATCCCTCCCCTGGGTGGTTGATGGATAAAGAGGAAGTTGTGGGCTCGTGCCCTTAGTATTCTGCTAGATTCTTTTTCTTACGCTCTAGCAGTGAACTTTCTCCTGAGAGGGGTTCGCTATACTGGGTGTCGCAGCAGTTGTATGGTGACATCGGTAGACAACGCTCTATCGGGGAGTTTGGACGTGATCAGATGTGTCCAAACAAGGGAGTGGAGTATCTTGATCCAATCCAGTTCGTGCCTCGCACTTGGCTTGATACCTCGTTGCTTAGAGGATGAGAGAGTTTTCAGCCCTTTGTTGTTAACTTCAGTTGTGCCCTTCTCTGGCAGGTAGAGTGCCATTTCTGGCAAATATGTTGACAATGGGGAAAAGACAGAACACTTGACTTAACTGTGCCCCTAGTTCATCATTTTGACCATTTTTTGTTTTGGCTTTCTACTAAAACAATTTTGACCAATATGAAAGTTAGATTAACATACTTCAACTTTTTGATTTGAAATCACGCAAGTTAAGCTGTGAGCACTGAAAATTTTTCTTTTTCGAGTCCAAGAAGAGGTCCAATTTTGGAAAAATGGAGTAATTTTCGAGAAAATTATTCAACCTCAGTAAAAATTCTCAAAAATTATTTTTACAAACGGTCACCGCTCAACGAGCATGGAACCCACTCTGGAGATGTACAACCTCAGATCCATAACAATGGAAAACTGCCCCTTATCTGAAGGACATTGCATGGCAACGGAAAGTTGCCCATTGTTTGAATAGCACCGCAGCACATTGTAGGGCAATGGAGAGTTGCCCCTTATCTGAATGGCATCGTAGCGCATTGTAGTCAATCCTCAGAGTGACGAACACAACCAAACTCTCTCGGATACGGAAAAGGTAAAAATGATCAAAACCATTACATGGACACAATCAATTCTAGAAGTGTTTACAGCTGGACTTCAGAATGAAGTTGCCTACGTATCCCAAACATGGGAATCAAGCCTTACGTAGTTCGGGTAAGGTACACTCGTGTATTAACCCTCACCTTTTACACTCTAACTTTTGCCAAGGCCACCCTTCCGGGTTTTCAACCTTGCGAGCTCTGTTTTTCTTTTCTTTTCAATTCTTTTCATTTTTTTTCATTTGTTTTGTTCTTTTTTCATTCTTTGCATTTTTCTCTTTTTCTTTTTTCATTTTCTGCATTTTTCTATTTTTGTTCTTTTTCTTTTCTTTTCATTTGCTCTAACTTTTGCCTGGGTCGCCCTTCCGGGTTTTCGACCCAGCGAGCCTCTCAAGGGTAAAAGTGTAGCTTTGTCCATGTCAAATGGTTTTAAGATCCTAAAGTCATCTGAATCCAGGAGAATGGCTGCTGTTCGCTGACAATGTAGAAATTCATCCAATGGGGGCTGAATTTGCCCCTAGTGTTGTGGATAGGAACTCGGTTGTTCTTTAACAAAACTTTCTTCTTTCTTCCCTTCTAGGATTTGGCATTCTTGCCAATCTTCCCTGGTTTGCAGAAAACACTCATCTTTGACTCTTCGAGCGCATCTGACATTTTTGCCCCTAGTTCAAGGGCTATTTCTGATCCAGCTTTGCAAGCTTCTTTTGATAACACCTGATCTTCTTGATCTGACTTTTCTTGCCCCCTAGTTCAAGGGTTGCTTCTGATCTGGCCATGCAAGCTTCACATTGTGGTTGACTGTTGAACATTGTGAATCCAAGTTCAAGGTTTGAAAGCAAAAGGGACGAGTCTCGGTAGAGGCGATCTAGGTGCACAATCTCAAGAGCGATTCCACACAGGTCTTCGCAGGACCACGCACAACATTTTTTGAAATCTTTTAAGAAAGCGACAAATCGCTCGCGCTGAAGATAGTGTAGAACCAATCTAGATCAAGCCAGGATCCTTCTCAGTACTCACATTAATAAACATGATCTCATTCATTAAGGGCTTAGCACGCCTCTCTTTCTCTCAATTGATCAAATTTTTGCAAATCTCAAGGAATTCCTTCCTCTTCATTTTCATCACAGTGTTTGAAAAGTTTTGAAAAACTTAGGTCAATGCAATGAATTCAAGGCACAGAAAAGACACAGTTTTGGTCAAATACCGCCATCTCATTCAGAACTTCTGGCACAACTGACACAAGGTAGAAGCAAACACAAGAGTGTGAAAATTTATTGCTGTTTCATTCAGATCTTCTGGTGTAACTGGCTCCACGGCAGAAATAGACTCAAAAGAAAGCGAAAAAGACAAACACAAAACAAAATAGTGATGTTTGAGGTAACACTCCCGGAATCACCCGACTTCTATACAACAGGACTGACTCGATACAACAAGACAGACCCGACAGACATAGTACAAAAAGACTGACTATATACAAGATAACAAAACTGACTGAATACCCAAGTCAGATAGTACAAAAGCTAGCATTTGTAAATGCTCAAAATAGTGCGTGCTATACGCCACATCTTGAGTAAACTGAGCGCCGCCTGCGGGTGGTTTATCCCCTGATCACATCACATTATCCTCCAGTTTCACTGATCCAGTGAAAATGGACTTTGCTGAGCTTGGTGGGAGGACGACCCCGTTATCAAACAAATCCTATACTTTATGGTGAAGACGGAAGCAGTTGTCAGTGGTATGACCGGTCTATTGATGAATGCGCAGATCTTGGGTAGCATCATGGCTAGTTAGAAGATGACTAGGGAGAGGTCAAGGCTCGAGGGGTTTGAGATGCCCCTTTTCAGCAAGGATCTAAAGTGCCTTGGACAAAGGCATGCAGAGGGCATGGAAGACCCTACGACCTCGGGGTAAATACTTCGAGGTTTGTGGATTTTTGCTGGATGCACTAGCAAAAGGGTCGGCAGGTGCTGACTTGGTTTTCTGATCTTTTCCGGGTGCAGGGTTAGGGTTGAAAGGAACGGTTCTGGTACGACGGTCCTTGTTTTGATTTTCCCCTTGGCTTGAACTACTCTCACTCTGAGTGGGGAAAGAGTCATGCACAGTTTTTACAGCAACAGCGAACACCTGCTGTCTATTCAGTCCTCCAGCTTTCAAAGCCTCAACAGCCCACAGGAGTTGTTCATAGGGATCGGTGTCCACCTTCACCTTGTCCTTACCACTCACATCAGCTTGTTGGAAAGTTTGGGTCGCTACATCAGAGCGGAGCCCCGTTGTTGTTGACATGCCATTGCTGGAACTTGGGATGGCTTCAGGTTGGCTGAGCTCAATCACAATTCGCCCCAATTGCGGGGGCTCTTCTGGTATGAAATTCCCGACATACGATGCAGTCGGTAACGGAGCCGACATTCTGTAGGCTAAATCAGCCACCGATTTCTGGAGATCGCCAATCATTCCCATCAACTCAAAAGTGGTGGGCTCACGGGTTTGAAATAACTGGGGTTCCTAGATTGGACGTGCGGCCGATGACCTAGGTGGGTGTTGTACTTCAACATTAGTCTGACCTTGTATGGTGATTCCTTGGTTTAGTGCCGCTGCCATGATGTCACGACCCAAACCCGCCCCTATGGGTTTAGCATGTAGGCGATAATTCGAGATTACCAAGGCCTGTATGATAAAAGCAGTAATTGAGTACAAAATTTGGCGGAAGCCAATTTAGTAATTAAAAGATGTCTAATGAACTGTGACAGTCTGTATGCAAAAGACTTTTTATAACATATATACAGTCAGTACCAAAACAGTATGTACATATATACAGTCATATCTGAGATAACGGTCGGAACCAAATCTCGACACAACTTCTGATGCAAGATGCAGTCAGTCTATATAGTATTGCAAAAACATATACAAAAAGGGGAAAAGCTAAAACATCCCCAGAAGCCCTGGCTTGAAGGACTTGGAACCTCACAATGAGGCACAGTGGTTGGCTTGACAAAATTGGAGTTTATTTCGACGCTCCTAGCAACGGTCCGGTGCCTGAACACCTACATATATATATGAGCAGTGAGCTAAAGCCCAGTGAATAACATAATGCGTAAAGAGGTTAAGAATGAATGTCCTTTTAGTATTGAAAACAGTCAATTGATTCAGTATATTAGTCATTTGGTCATAACAGCCATATGTGGTACATCCATTAGCAGAACAATCTGATGGCATGAGGTCTTGAAATCTTGGCGGTCAATAATGGCCATCATAACGATGTGAAGTTCCAAGATAGGAACTGACAGAGATCTCTGTAACAGTAGCAGTAACAGTAACAGTAGTTGCTAAGGATGCCACAATATAGTTCAGAATAGAGGACATACATTCATTCAGTTAACAGTATCAATTCAGAAACAGTACAGTTTAACCATTCAGAAGATATTCATATTTGAACATATCTTTACGCAGTTGTTACTCACGAGTTCGGGCTCTGAATAAGCTAGTACACGTCTCCGGATGCCAACCCCACATAGTTACAGAATGAACATACACTAAGCTACACAGTTGGGAAATAATAACTTAATCCCTAATTTGCCAGGGTGTGGTTCTACATCAATATCCTCATTAAGATGCTTTAAACTAGGCCTAAGAATGCCTAGGATGGAATGAGGACGCAAAGATGCACTTTAAAAACATTTTGAAATTTTCGAAGAACAGGTCCCTTCGGCGTGTCTTTCCCGCCGGCGAACATGCTCGAGCGGACATGCAGACAAAGGTTCCCCACTCGAGCGTCACTTCCCACGCTCAAGCGAACTGCAAAACATGGCAAAAGTACTGGATGTGTGAAAATCACGCTCAATGGGCGCTCGACACCCGCTTGAGCGTGTGACACAAGCCCCCGTTCGAGCGTCCAATATTCGGCTCGAGCGGACTGTAAAACAATGCAAAGTGCTGGGAGCATGAATTTCACGCTCGAGCACCACTTTCCCCGCTTGAGCGTGAGTCCAAATTCTGGAAATTCCAGATTTGAACCTCAAGCTCAAAACCAAATTTTAATGTATCAAATTCGATCCTCTTGGGCTAATTTTATGGAAAACACTTGTAAACTCATAGTATTACATGATTCAAAGCTCAATTTGTAAAATCAAAGCCCAAAGGTAGTTCAATTAAACACAATTCCAAACCAATTTCATGAACATGATGTAAAACATAACATGTATGAATTTAAACCAATTCAAAGCTTCCAATTCATGCTCCAAAGAGCCAATTCTTCCAAAAACAATATGAAATCATGGACTTTGGTCAAAAGATGGACATGCATGAAGCAATTTCATGAACAATAACTTCAAAACTCAAGAATGGCAACATGCATGCATAGATTAAGCTCTAATTGAACATTATTAGACCAAAGTTTGACTTAGATCACTAAACTCCCATGAACCACGCAACATATGACTAAAATTCACAATTAAAGGATGAAGTCCTTACCTAGGTTCCTCAATCACAAGTCTAGAAGCTCAATTTTGCAAATCTTCTACAATTTCTTCAAGGCTCCAAGTTAAACTCTCAAGAACAACTCAATTCTCTCACTCTCTCTCTCTCAGTCGGCTATGGTTCAAGACATGGCTGATGAAATGTTTTGTGTGAGTGTAATAAGGCTCAAGTGTGTTTTGGATAATGGCCCATTAAGTGGTAGTTTGGTAAATAAGGCCAACTCTTACAATTTAGCATTATTTAATCAATTTAAACATATCAAATCACATTTTAATTAAATATGCCATAAAATCACATAAATTCTAATGATCATAAAACATCGAGCAATTTCTAATTCGGCCGCCGATAAGGCCTCCAATCTGCAGTTTAAAGCGTAAAACATAGACAAATAATTTAACAGTTAAACAGATAGAAATGCATTTAAACTAGAACATTCAATCAGTTAGTTCAGTATTTCAGTCGATTTAATTACTTATCATAATCGGTCTCAGTTTAACAGTAATCAGTGGTTAACCAGTAATCAGTGGTGAGGGTTATTACACATGACCACAATTTCTTCTAAATTCTGTGTCATTACAAGTCTGCTGAATAGATTGATATATTGGTGGGTGACGGATCTGATGGTAGTAAGCCTTGGTAGCCTATTTTTTGCCTTGCCTCGTGCGAGAAACCTTGGTTGCTCGAACCGAATCTCTGGCGAAAGAAAACAGGTTGCTTCTCAGCCCAATTTTACCACAGAGACATAAGCATAGTTGAATAACTGTATTCGACCACTGATCCTTTGTTCCCCAAATTCGCCCCAAAAGCGAATTTGATACATGAGATATAAGCGATTCTCATATCTTGATGCTGCGAACTGATACTTTCAGACTTACGTGCATTCCCTGTAGAGGCCAACTCTAAAAGCACATAGCAAGCAAATGAGAGCCAAAACACCCCTATTGTTGGGATAGGGTTTCCCTGTCCTATTTTGTCAGGAATTAGGGTTTCACTACGCACACAACGGTTTCCAACAACCTATAATTGGGTTAGCAACCTGTCCTAGTTTGGAATAGTCACTACAGTTTCCGATATGCACTAGGTCGAATGGTCAAAAAGGATGCCTCGGTAAAAACTGAGGTTTGTGTTCCCGTCATGGCAGAGCCCGCAACCGGTCAGCCTTATGGCACGCTTCTCAAAGCGGACCTTCGGCAAACCGTTCAGGAATAGCATACAGCAAACACGGTGTCCTAGGCGCACCAATGCACATGCAATGCAAAGAGACATATAAGCATAATCAAAACAAGATATCATAAGTTCGAGTCAAGTTCTCTAAATCACCAGTAGAGTCGCCAGAAACTGTAGATGCGCCCTTGGGGGCCTTGCTGCTATAGTTCGGACTCAAATGTCACGGTTCTGAATCTAATCCCGCAAAGTGCAATGCGAGACCGATAAATCACCAAAGAGTCCAAATCCGGTAAATCGTTTTGGAAAATTGATTTTTAATAAAGAAGTGCCAAACATGGACTGCTTTGTCAGATACAGAGTCGCCACCTAAATATTTTATTTTGCGGGAATTTAGGAAATCCTGACTCGTTGCCTAAGGCCACGTGTCCGCCATCACCAAAGTTGTCTCGGCTCGGCAACTTGAGTACGATTGGGAAAGGTCATCTATGAGCACCCCCGCTCGCCCGATCAAAGATCGGCCTGTACTAAACATGATATCTTGTTTTTGAAAACACATGCGTTTTTATTCCGGTTAATTAGCTAGAATTACTATGCGATGCGCACAACACACAAGTATAGACTAGATCGCCTAATTTGGAACAAAGCATCGCATATCCGTTTGTTTAGAAATGGTTTGAAGTTTGCTACTCGCAAGTAGGCTAAAACATGAATTTCAACGAATCGTTCCAATTCAAGTAATCCAACCTTCACCCACAGGCATTCAGGCAGTTATATCACATAAGCAATTAGCCTCATGGCAAGCATGCTGTCATGTTAACACTCATACAGATGGAAGATACTAAAACATAAACACTTACAGTGTACTTCGAGCCAAAATAAAAAACTAGTTAGTAATCAAATGCATGATCCTAGCTCATATTAAGATGGCTAATGCAACACATGCAAAATGTAATTAGAGTAGGCTCGGCTAATCTAAAATGGCATGTGAGATGTGACAATTCGATACATGTATTCAACTTGGAATTGAAATACAATGCAGTTAGTATGATGCGCCGAGCTCGGTGCATGCAGTACAGATGAATGAATGCAAACATGCTATCATAAGTATGCTAATTGAAACGTGCCCTAGAACTAACCATCATAAGCGGTTAAGTAAAAGGGAGAAAGACGTGGGATTGGAAGGCATGCATCACACACACACACGCTTATTACACAATTGGCCCTCTCGACGGAGGGTCTGAATAAATAATACAAATTGACTAATTAACTAACTAACTAGCTAATTAATTATCACACAACACTTAACTAATTAAACAAATTTATTAAGTTATTAAAGCAGTAAAACAGCTTCGGGAAGAGGGACAAATGCATGCATGAATCTTGTGTTGCTGACGAGAGGACAAACAGAGCATGGCAATGCATTTGCAAGACAATGTTTGCACGACCACTCTCCCTATCATGTCATGAGCTCAAGGGAGTATGGTTCTCGACCCTCGGACCATCAATCACGCATTTCAATGCATGATGGCCAAAGAAGCCAAGTGTGCAATTCAATATGGAATGAAATGCACAAAAACACATAAGGGGCCCCAACCTCTAGCATGCTTGTTTAAAAGGCAATGGCAATGCATACACAATGCAATGCAACCTAAGCATGCAAGCAACTCAAGCATGATGCAAATCCAATGCAACATAAGCATGTTAACAACAATGCTATAATAGGCTTACAACCTGAACAAGTAAACATGCAAGACATGTAACAACAATGCCAATGACAAATATGCAACAACATGTGAGGCAAACATGTGACAACATGTAAAGGGACAAGTATATTTAGACCAATGTAATACAGGCATGATGAACTTAGCAAAGTAGCATAATCATGCAAGCATTACAATGTAATAGGCATGCAACAACAATACCAATGATAAGCATGCAACAACATGCAATGGGACTAGCATGCAAACATGCAAAGCAACTTAACAAAAAGCATGCCAAATGCAATATAACTCAAGCATGCGACAATATGCAATAGGCCAAGTATGCAACAACATGCAAGGCAAGCATGCAACAACATGCGATAATGGTCTTAAACCGAAATGGACAACTCTCAAATAGGTCCAAATCAGTGGCCAAAATGCTAAGAAATGAGGGACAAAAGCATATACAAACATGCATGCTAATTAGCCTAAAGACTAAGGCATAAAAGGGAAACTCTCAAGCACACTTAAAAGAGACAAATATGGACATGTGACAAACATGTTAAGCTCTGAAATCATGCAAGGGATGATGCCAAATCAACCAAACTACACGAGTAAAGCATGTAAGAAAGCCCAAAGCTTAAGACTAGCCAAGGGACTCAAACCATGGCTATGTGAAACATGAAGCAAATGGCCAAAGTGAACCAAAATAGTCCTAAAGCATGCCAAAGTAAGCCTAAAACATGCAAGGAATGAGGCCAAAATAAGCAAGAACAAAGGGCCAAAAGCATGAGGCATGCAAGGCTACAAAAGAGGTGTTACACGACACCTAATACAACCAAACATGGCATGATTTAAGCCACCAAAATCAGAGTTATGGCATGTTGAAATAAGACCAAAAACACATTGAAATGGCATCCTAGAGGCATAAACATGGAGGCATGCGCAATGACCCATTCATGAGGTATAAAACATCAACTCTTTAAAACATTAAAGGAGTGACAAATGCAAATATATGAGCATACTATATGGACTAAAATAACATAACAAATGATGCCAAATCACTGAAATGACCCAAGTAAAGCATGTTAGTGACTTGAACACTCAAAGCTAACAAGCTAGAATGCCTTATGGCTATACAAAGCATGGCATACATGGTTAAAAAAACTCAAATAAGAGCTTTAGCATGTTAAAACAAAGCTAAAAACTTCATGGAGTCAAGCCAAAATCATGCTAGAATGACATGTTACAACATAATGCATATTAAGGCAAATGAAAGGATTGCAAGATAAGTATATGGAGCATGTAAGAGGCCATTAAACCAACTTTAGATAGAGGTAAAACATGGAAAAATAACACCAAATACTTGCTGAAATGCAGCTAAAACAAGCTAAGCAAACATGCTACCCACATAAGCCATTTATGCAAGCATTCAAGACAACAAGGAGAGGGGATGACCCTATCCTTTTTGAGACCTTAAAACACCATCCCTACCCTTTGAAATCCAGGATTTGGTGGTGAAAAAACAAAACAAGGTGATCTCAAAGCTTAAAAATAAAGCACAGGAACAAGGCCTAAGAGGGGGTAAACAACCTCAAACACAAAAATGACCTTAAACGAATGTCTTAAGCACTAAAAATCAGAACTTTTATCAGTTATAATCTAAGCTTAAAACAATAAGTAAGAAGGGCTAAAAGCCTAAGCAGGAATGGGGTATCTAAAGCAAGGAACTCACCCTTGTAGAACCTCTTCAAGAACAAAGCTCCAGCAAGTTTTTCTGAGTTCAAACCCACCCAAGAACACCAAAACCAACTCCCTAGTACCTCAGCAACAAAGGGAAGGTGTATTGCTAGGTGTTTGTGTGTTAAACTAAGACAATACTACACTTTTGAAGCACAAAAATGGAGAAACAAGGCAAGATAGATATAAGGCTATATCTATCCTTCAAAGGTGATTTTTCTGAACCCTTGAGAAGGGACGAGGGCCTCCCCTCTTATAGAAATCCAATTTGCAAAGCTTCTTGGAGAAGCTAAGCAAAGGGCAAATCCCTTCATATACGTGTATGGAGGGGGTTAATTGTGGATGCCAGCTGTGCCAGCTGGCACAAAATATCTGCATAAAACAGATGAACAGGGTTCGGCCAGAAAACATGGCCGATCGACCAACATAAGGGGCTGATCGACCAAATAAAGTGCCGATCGGCCAACACTTTTGGCCGATGGCAAGAAAAAGGGGCCGATGGCTTCAAGCCTTAGCCGGTGGGTTGAGGGTATGGCAAACAAGCCACCCTCTTCCCTTAGAAGCAAAAACACAAGTGTTTGATCCACAACCAAGTACAAAACAGACAAGTTGAGAAATCTTGAGGCAAGGCGCGTAGCCGAGACCTCCGAGAACTCAAAACGAACACTAGCATGGATGATCATCGAGTGTTCAAACAATGACGTCTAAGTCTTGAACACGGTCAAAAATGGGGTGTCTACACTAACTTAGTTTAACTCTATTATATGCAAGTATAATTGAACTCTGCCATATAATAAGTCTAAGTTATTCGTCATGTTTCAATCAGAAACATCGCCAAGTGACTGGTCAGTCATACTACAAAAGTTTAAAAATCAAGCTAAGACTTTATTATTACTTCGGCTAATAACAAGAAACTTAAAAAACAAAAAATCCAATGATAGAAAAACTTCAGATTGCAAATATTCTAGGGTCTTGGCAACTCTTTGCCTTCACTGTCTTCAAGTCAATATGCCCCATTGCCTAGGACCGAGATGATTCTATAAGGTCCCTCCCAGTTTGGGCCAAGCTTGCCCTCTCTGGGATCCTTCTTGTTGTCGACGACCTTTCTTAGGACGAGGTCCCCAACTTGGAACTCTCGTGGGTTAACCTTCTTATTATAAGCCCTGGCAAGCTGCTGTTAGTATGACCTCAGCTGAATTGTTGTCTTCTCCCTTCTTTCTTCTAGTAAGTCCAGATCTCGGGCTACGAATGCATCATTGGTCCCATTCTCCACTTCCTGGGTTCTAATCCCTGGAATGCCGACCTCTAATGGGATTACTACCTCTGTGCCAAAAGCCATGGCAAATGGAGATTCCCTAGTTGATCTTCTCGGCATAGTCCGATATGCCTAAAGTACACTGGGTAACTCATCCACCCACCTTCCCTTAACTGTTTCCAGCATCTTCTTGATCCCATCCAAGATGACATTATTGGATGCTTCTGCTTGACCATTGTTTTGAGAGAAGCTTGGAGTAGAGTAATAATTCTTGATCTTGTACTTTGCACTAAAGCTTTTGATTAGCTTACTATCAAACTGTGTACCATTGTCTGCTATTATTGCCCTTGGGATCCCAACCATGGTGATGATGTTCTTCCAAATAAAGCTCTTCACATCAACATCTCGAATCTTTGCGAGGGGTTCAGCTTCCACCCACTTGGTGAAGTAATATGTTGCCACTAGCAGGTATTTCTTTTGTCTAGTTGCTTGAGGTAGTTGTCCAACAAGATCCATGCCCCATTGGGCAAATGGCTAAGAATTGGACACTAGGTTCAAGTCATTCTTGGTTGATGTATCAAAGGTGCAAACCTTTGGCATTTTTCACACTTCTTGACATAAGCTTCAGCATCTTTCTGCATGTAGGGCCACCAGTACCCCTGAGTAATGGCCCTATGAATAAGTGACCTTCCCCCTGTGTGGCTTCCACATACTCCTTTGTGTATCTCATACAAGAAGTCTTCAACTTGTGAAGGATGTACATATCTCAAAAGGGGTCCAGTAAAAGATCTTCTGTAGAGATGTCCTTCTGCTGTCAAGTTGAATCTTGCCGACTTCAGTCTGATCTTGTGTGCTTCTTTATGATCATCTGACAGTTCTCCCTCTTTAAGGAATACTATTATTGCATCCATCCAGCTTCGTCCCATTTCCACACACATTGCTTCATGCTCTGTGTTCAGTGGTTCTATGCTTGGACCTGACAAGTAGTCCACCATTATCGTCATTGCCTTTCCAAGTTTTATTGCACTAGCCAGGTTGGCCAAAGCATCAGCATGGCTGTTGTCATCTCGGCTAACCTGCTGTAGTTGGCAATTCTGGAATAAGGCTACCAGTCTGCCCACCTCCTTTACATAGGCCGACATCCTTTCATCTCGGGCTACGTATTCGCCTGTTGCCTGGTTGACGATAAGTTGGGAGTCACAGAAGACTATTACCTCGTCAGCTTCCATTACTACTACCAGCTTTAATCCTGCGATCAGTGCTTCATACTCTACTTCATTGTTTGAGGCTTTAAACCCCAAACGAATAGATTGTTCTAGTATTTGCCCATCTGGAGATACTAGCACTACTTCTGCCCCTACTCCTTGTCGGTTTGAACTCCCATCAACAAACAGCCGGAAGGAGTCGCCGATGTAAATACTGCATGGCCTGAGTTTTTGTTCTGCTCTCCCTAGCTGGGTTTCTCCTTGTTCACTTGGACATCGTATACCTCGGCTCAACGGAGCCCAATGTATGATGGCGCCTAGTGTGAACTCGGCCACGAAGTCGGCCAAAACTTGGCCTTTGATTGCCATTCTGGGTCTGAATTCCAGGTCATATTGGCCCAACACCACTGGCCATCTGGCTATTCTACCTGTCAGATCTCCCTGTTACAACAAGAACTTTAAGGGATGCTCAGTTAGCACCACAATTTTGTGGGCTTGAAAGAAATGATTCAGCTTCTTGGAAGCCATTACTAAGGCTAGTGTTAGCTTCTCCAAGGGTAGGTATCTGGTCTCAATATCAGCTAGGGTTTTGCTCACGTAGTAAACTGCCCTTTGCTCTCCCTTTTCTTCTCTGATTACTACTGCACTTACTGCATGCTCTGAGACTGCCAAGTATAAGAACAACTCTTCTCCAAGTACAGGATTTGAAAGAACTGGAGTTGTTGTCAAATACTTCTTCAAGTCGACCAAGGCGACTTCACACTCTTCTGTCCATAAGAAGTCTGTGGCTTTTTTTACTAAGCTGAAGAAAGGTTTACATTTGTCAGAGCTTCTGCTTATGAATCTATTCAGGGCTGCAACCCTTCCAGTCAACATCTGCACTTGCTTTGCCAATGTTAGGCTCTCCAAGTCCAAAATGGCCTTGATTTGATCGGGGTTAGCCTCAATGCCCCTTCTGGTAACCAAGTATCCTAAGAACTTACCAAACCCAACTCCAAATGCTCACTTCGATGCATTGAGTCGGAGCCGATATGTTCTAAGGATGCCAAAGAATGCCTTTAAGTCTTCCAGATGATCCTTAGGTTCCTTGGTCTTCACGATTATGTCATCTATGTATATCTCCACTGTTTTGCCTATTAGATGCCTGAACTCTTGGTCACCAATCTCTGGTAAGTTACTCTTGCATTTTTAACCTAAGCGGCATCACTCTATAGTAATATAGCCATTTTGGGGTGATAAATCTGATCTTTTCCTCATCTAGGGGTACATAGCTATATGATGGTACCCTCTATATGCATCCAAGAAAATTATCCTTCCATGCCCTGAAGTGACATCCACCAATTGGTCAATCTTGGGTAGTAGGAAACTGTCTTTGGGACAAGCCTTGTTCAGGCTGGTGAAGTTCACACAGACCCTCCACTTCCCATTCTTTTTCTTCATAACCACCGTGTTTGATAACCATGTCGGGTAATTTATCTCTCAAATGGCCCTGGTCTCCAGAAGTTTATCCACTTCCTCTTCTACTGCCTCAACATGTATCAATGTCGGCCTTCTTGCATGCTGGATGACAGGTTTGGCCGACCTATCCACATTTAGTCTATGGCAAGTGACCTCGGGGTCAATGCCAGGCATCTTGTACGGCGTCCAGGAAAACACCTCAATGTTTGCTCTCAAGAATGCCTCTAGCTCTTTTTCCTCTTCCTCGGCCAAGCCCGAGCCGAGAAGGAAGAAGCGCTCTTCATCCCCTTGTTGGACAAGGATTTTCTTCAAGGCTTCTTCACTCTTCTCTGCAGGCTCTTTGCCGACGTCATCTAGGACTTCTATGTCCTCATCTTCAATCTCTACGGCTTCTGCTTCTTGTATGTTGTAGTGGATTTCATTGCTGCCATAGAGCAATTCTTTGCCTACACTTGATCCCCTCTGACCTCTTCAATTCCGTGTTCTGTTGGGAACCACAACAACTGGTGCAACATTGAGGGAACAACCCCTATTGCATGCAGCCATGGCCTTCCCAGGATAGCATTGTAAGGGGAGGGAGTGTCAATTACTGTGAACTCAGTTTTTACCTTCTTGGTGCCAACCTGCACCTCCAAACTTACTGCCCCCAAGAGCCACGTCAGCGTTCCATTGAACCCGACTATGGGACCATTGGATTGTTCCAGATCATCTTGGTGAAGGCCAAGCTCCTTGTAACACCTGACATACATGATGTCACAAGAGCTGCCCTGATCAATTAAGATGCATTTCACTTGGCATTCTCTAATCTTGAGGGATATTACCAAGGCATCGTTGTGTGGATGTTGCACCATCTCTAGGTCGTCTTCAGTAAAGGACACCACTGGTCCCTGACACTCGTTTGCCCTAGATCTTTTCTGCCTGACTTGGTACACATGTTACAAGTGTTTTACCTTCTGAGTCTCCCCACGTATTTTTTTCTCATTAACCTTCGAGTGAATCACATTGATCACTCGAGGTCCGCCTGCCT
Source organism: Camellia lanceoleosa (assembly GCA_025200525.1). Lineage (NCBI taxonomy): Eukaryota > Viridiplantae > Streptophyta > Magnoliopsida > Ericales > Theaceae > Camellia > Camellia lanceoleosa. Next base: position 67,181,812 of record CM045768.1, on the reverse strand, counting down.
GCGGTTGTGGTGCTGGAGAAGGCGGTGCTGCCGGTGCCTAAGGTAGTCTTGCTTGCTCTTCCCTTGTCCTGGCCTCGTTTACAAGGTCCCTTAAATGACCTTGTCTTACCAGGTCTTCCAGATGTGCCTTCAGGGCTCTGCACCCCTGAGTCAGATGCCCATCTTTATTGTGGTAAGCACAGTGCTTGCCAAGGCTTCTTTCCATAAATTTGCCCTTAACCCTTACTGGTGTTCTGTAATAGGGCTGATTTCAGATTTTTTCCAAGACTTTGTAAACCGGGATTCAGAATACGGTTGTGACTGCTTGCTTAGCCCTTAATCTTGTTTTTGGCTTGTTATATCTGCAATTACCTCAGCCTCGCTTCGGCGAGCCGTTTCCCTTTTCTTGTTTCAACGCCTTTGTCCCTTGCATGTCTTCCTTGGCCCTCACATACTTCTCAATTCTGGCCATCAGTTCCTCCATACTTTTTGGTAGTGTTTTTGCCAATGATTTTCGAAGCAAACAATCATTTTTCAAGCCGTTCTTAAAAGACACGACCGCCGCCTCTTGGTTGCATCTTGGTATCCGGTTGAATACCTCATAGTACCTCTTGGTATAAGCCCTAAGACTTTCATCCTCACTGATTCTCAAAGCCATCAGGGAGTCCACCCTTAATGGCTGTAGCTTGCTTGTCACAAACCTGGCCACGAATATCTCGGCCAGGCCTTCCCAAGTTTTCACAGTTCCTTTCAGCAACTTGTGAAACTAGTTCGATGCAATTTCCCTGAATGACGAGGGGAACACCTTGCAAAGCAACGGTTTGTTCCCGGTGTATAGTGCCATCAAGTTTAGGTACAAGCCGACGTGAAAGTTGGGGTCCGACTTACCATCGTATATCTGGAATCTCAGCATAATGAACCTTTTCAGGGCCTCAAATTTGTCCAACTCTACCGAGAACGGCATTCTCGGCTTGACCGGGGAGGTTACCTTGGCATCCTGTCGCTTCCTCTGGAGGTAATCCCTCAGATGCTCCTTGGTCCGTCCAGGAGCTTGGCTATCACCGTATTTTAGCCTCTTCAGTGCGCTACTTCCGGTGTCATTATGAGTCCTTTTGGACCTCCCTCCATTGGTCGTGTGGAAACAGAGTTCCTTCCCTTGAACATCCCGATGTTCTTTTTTGCATGCTTTTTTGGTTCGACGTGTCTTCTGGGATTCTCTTTTCGTTGATTCTCCATGCCCGTCCTCCCGTGAAGGCCGGTGATAATGTCCCTTGGTCCTGTCATGCTGTGGGATTGCAAGAATTGTTTTCTATCCCCTTTTCGGGCATCTTTCTTGGCCGCTGGAATCGGCATATCTTATATGAGGCAGTAGGCGCATAGCGTTGTTTTGCATCATAAAATTGATGACCGTTTGCAGGTTCGCCAATTTGTCTACCATTCCCTTCATCTCGTCATCCCTCCGTAGGCATTTATCTTTCTATACTTGGAGGTCGTCCTCGTTATAATACCCGCCCCTGTCTGACTTCTTTGGTATGTTGGCCTCCTTGCCGACATCTTCCTCCCTGAGATTCTAATCCCGAGTTTCTTCATTACAGTTATCCTCCTCCACGTTAGGATCAATGTGCTTACCACTCCCAGTAGGGATGTTGTCCCCAACCTTTTCTTTTTGTCCGTCATTGGCCATCTATTCTCCTTTCTTTCCCACAGATGGCGCCAAATTGTGTGTGTCAATTTCCGACCACACTGCCAAACAGGTACTCAGCTGGAGAACACCGGCAGAGTAAATGAAACCCGAACGACCTGTCACAGAAAGATAAGATTCCGGCGGTGGTTCGTCTACCCGGGGGCACTCCGACGATCAAGTCAGTTATCTCTCAAAGATAGCAAAAGTGCTTAACTCACTATTCAGAATACAAAAGCGTACTTTAGACCCACGATTGTGCCTTACTTTTATAACCAGCACTGACCTGATCCCTGTAGAAGCCTAGCTTTAATGGACTCTGGCCCAATGCTTATCTAGGACTCTGAAATAGATAAAGATAAACTCCCTAAGAGCTTTATCCTTATCCAGGATGAGGTCCTCCCTCATTCTAGGACTCTTGTAACTTATCCGCTCATCTCGGACTCCGGTATCTCCGTAGATAACCTCAACCTAGCTGAGATTACCTCAGCGTCAAGTTAAGGATACGCGGCACCTCGGCTAGCACTTCGGTGCCACCTTGACCACGTGTTGCTATCCAAAAATATGTCCCCATAGGTCTCATATTAGTTTTGTTGTAATCTTGCATGTTTTTGTTCCTCATATTTGTTTTTTTTGTTTTGTTTTAGGTTCATATTAGTTTTGTTGTAATCTTGCATGTTCTATCTTATATTTGTTTTCTTGTTTTAGTTTCATAGTAATTATGTTATAATCTTGCATGTTCTACCTCATATTTGTTTTCTTGTTTTAAGTTCATGTCAGTTTTGTTGTAAGTTTGCATTTTTTATTTTATGTTATATTTGTTTTCTTGTTTTTAATTTAATCGGTAGTGGTTAGTTGAGCCACCTACAAATTTCTTGTTTGTTCCTTTTCTTGGTTTCGCAATAAGACAGGTTTTGCTAGGCATAGTTGGCCGGCCGGTCTATTTGTTCAGCCGATTAGCTTCTTTTGGACAAGACAACGTTGTTTTCCAATGTTCACCAACTTCCGGTGGTTTTCAAGGCACATGAAACTTTTTTTTCTTTTGTTTATTTTATTTTAAGTGTATTGTGAGGTTTTTATTTTGTTGTAATATTCTCCTCCCCCTTCTAATTTGGTTTGTAATAATTTATTCAAAGTGTTGTAATAATTTCCCGCCCCACTTCTTTCTATCCCGTTCTTTTACTTGCTTTTCTTATTTGTAAATATGTATCATGTTTATTTTATTTTATTTTTTGTCGTTATATCCCTGCTTTGCATCTATGTTTTATGCATCTTGATTCGGCTAAGTTTGCATTTGTGGATTTAATCAATTCCTATGTGATTATGTGTGCTACCTAATGTTCTTGAGATGATTAGAAGCCGAATCTTTAGTTGCATCTCATGAGTGAATTGCATTAGGATTTTGTATATAAGATCATGCATGTTTTACTAACTTTGTTTTGTAGCTGTTCGAGAAACGTCAATAAATATGTAAGTTTTTATGCTTTAGCATCCCGTTTGTGTGCGTTTTTTTTTATTATGTTTAAGCATTCTACCATATGGCTACGTACTTACTTGATATAACTGTATAAATGCCAGTGGATGGAGGTTGTGTCGCTTAATTTGGAATAGTGTTAATTTTTATATTTGTAAACTCAATTTATTTTGGTTGTACATCTCCAAAACTCTTTCAAAATTACATGAAATCAAATTATTCCAAAATAAATGACATAGTTTATACTTGTATGCTTCACATAGTAATTTTTAGGATTTATTAAAAAATTGAAATATGAACATATAAAATAAATAAAATTTATATCATGGTTTAGTAAAAGCCAATCTTTTGATCAGGTGAGTGGGGATGCTCAATTAATGACCTTCCCCTCTCATATCTAAGGTTCCGAATCGAGACAACTTTGGTTATAACAAACAGTGGCCTTGGCATGAGTCATGGGTTTCCTAATTTTCTAGAAATATTAGGTGGTAACTCTAAGATCTGATGACGCAGTTCATTTATGGCAAAAGATTTTGCAATAAAATGGATTTTCTAAAAGTTGCCAAATTTAGACTCTCATCTATGTTTCACATTGCACTAGTGAGACTAAATTAAAGAGACCGAGGGTCTGAACTGTTTAACGCGCACGAGTATCCTCCGGGCATGTTATAATAGGTGACTATGTGTGTTCTAAATGTGCAACTTAGGCGTGGGATCGTGCGTTTTGGAATAAAGAGAAAGCTATCACCACGATATATCAGACCTTTTGAGATATTAGAGAAGGTGGGCGAAGTGGTATATCGACTAGCTTTACCCCCGCAGTTAGCAGGGATACACAATGTCTTTCATGTATCTATGTTGCAGAAATACGATCCATCACATATTATCAATTAGAAAGGAATCAGTCTCGACAAGGATGTTACCTTTGAAGAAGGACCTGTAGTAATACAAGATAGTTGAGAGAAGACTCCTAGGGGCAAGACGGTTTATCTAGTAAAGGTGCTTTGGCGACAAGATGGAATTGAATGATCAACCTAGGAACATGAAGATACGATGTAGACAAACAATCCCCAACTTTTTGAGCCTAGTGTGTGATTGTAATTTTGAGGACGAAATTAGTTTAAGGGGGATAGGTTGTGAGACCCTAACTTTTTAAAATTTCTCCAAACTTTTATAGTTGAAGAATTTCAATAAGAAATCTTATTTCTTCATTTCTTGCAAATTAAATCCTAGAAATCATAAACGACTGCACGAGCTAACCGAAAAACCCTAATCGACTCTGAGAACTTATGAAACATTTTAAAACCCTAAATTAATAATTTAGAAACCCTAGAGTGAAAATTTATAATAGAAAAATCATAATTTTTGGTAATTGCTATTTTAGTCCAGTATCTCACCTTTTGTTGCGAACCAATACTACGTGACCCGAATTTGTTTTCCTCTCATTATTTAAATATATATTTCATTTCAAAATTTTAGATTCAGCCCTTTTCTTTCTTTATTATTGCATTTTGGCCCCCAAAACCCTAATATTTTAATCAAATAAGGTACAACTATTGTTATATTGATTTGTACATAATATCTATTATATTATAATAACCAAAAAAAAAATGATTTCCCACATGTAGGGCTGGGTATAGGGTTATCCGACTCGCCCAAACCGCCCTATCCGATCCGAACCGCACGTGTGTGGGCGATTTCGCAAACACATTAGGGTAGAGTGCGGTTTGGATTTTATATAAATTTCGGGTTGCGGGTTTGAACCGCACCGGCCCAACCCGCTCGCATTAATACATTTTTTTTCCCTCTTTCAAATCTGACCGTTCATCTCACCATCTCACCACACGCACCTCATCTATAACAAACAAAACAAAAAAACCCTAATGATCTATCTACCTTTTAAATTCAAAAACACGATTCTCTCTCCCTCACTCTCTCATCTCATCACTGTCTCTCTTACTTTCGTTGTTCATCTTCTGCACCGATCGTCTCACTTTCTCATCGCACCGATCGACTCACAGGTAAGCCTCTCTCTCTCTCTCAGTCTCTCTCTCTCTCGCCCTGATCTTTGAGTTTTTTTTACAATATATATATATATCAGATATCTCTCTGATCTATCTCCCTCACTCTCTTATCTCATTAGTCTCACTCTCTAATTTTGTATCTGCACCGATCGACTCACAGGTAAGCCTCTCTCTCTCTCTTTCTCTCTCTCTCTCTCTCTCTCTCTCTCCCTGATCTCTCATCTCATCAGTCTCACTCTCTGGTTTTGCTTTGTTTTTTTTTTTGAATTGAATCTGTATTTTTGGAATTAAATCTATGGTATTGGAATTAAATTTGTTGTTGAATCTGTGAGAAGTGGAAAGAAATTGAATCTGTGTGTTTCTTGGAAATAAATCTGATTTTTTTTTTGGACCAATAGATCTAAGAAGTGGAAATTGAATCTGTCTTTAATATATGCAAATAGATCTCTCGCTTTGTTTTTTTTTTTTTTTTGGAATTGAATCTGTGTTTTTGGAATTGCATCTGTGGTATTGGAATTAAATTTGTTGTTGAATCTATGAGAAGTGGAAGGAAATTGAATCTGTGTGTTTCTTGGAAATAAATCTGATTTTTTTTTGGACTAATAAATCTATTTTTGGAATTGCATTTATGGTATTGGAAACTGAATCTGTAATATTGGAATTGCATGTGAAAAGTAGAAATTGAATCTGTAATATTATTGAAATTATTATTGAAGTTGTTATTAAAGTTGAATCTGTAATATGTTATTTTGATAATCTGTAACCTGTTATTGAAGTTGTTATTTTGAAGTGGAAATTGAATCTCTCTCTCTAAATTTGTTATTGAAGTTGAATCTGTAATTTGTTATATTATTGAAATTGAATTTGTAATTTTTGTAATCCAGTTTAAATGGAGGATAGTGTTCAATCTCCCGCAATCAATCTTGTACCTCCAGAATCCTCTAATTCTCAAATGAATCCCCTCTTAGTCGAACTCGAACCTAAGCCTCCTAGACCCCCAAAGAGAAAGAGTAAGAGTGGAGGGAGGAGAGCACAATCCACAGTTTGGGATCATTTTGATAAGGTTGTAAGGACCGATGGGAAGCGTAGAGCCGTATGTAAATATTGCAAAAAAGAGTATATGGCTGACTCTAGACTTCATGGGACTAGCAATTTGAGGAGTCATATACCCAATTGTAAAGAATATCCAAATAGGGATACAAATGGTCAACAAACATTAAATTTTAAACCGAAACAAAATGAAGAGGGTGTTGAGGTTGTAGCAACAATTTTTAATTTTGATACTTGTAACAGGGCTCTTGCGGAGATGGTGGTCATTGATGAGTTGCTATTTAGATTAGTGGAGGGTGTTGGGTTTAGAATATTTTGTAATGTCATGCAACCCAAATTCACACCAATTCCCTCTCATCAAACCATATCTAGAGAAGTGTTCAACATATTCAAGAATGAAAGAGATAAGTTAAAGAAGGTCATGAAAGGTCGTAGAATTTGCTTTACTACGAACACTTGGACATCTATTCAGAATTTGTGTTACATGTGTTTGATTGCTCATTTCATTGATGATAATTGGAAACTTCAAAAAAGAATCATAAATTTTCAACAAGTTGAGGATCATAAAGGAGAAACATTGGGTCAAAAAATTGAGTCGTGTTTGATTGAGTGGAACATTGATAGCATATTTACCTTAACAGTTGATAATACTAGTTCTAATAATCTTACCATTCAATATTTGAAAACAATAACCAAAGATTGGAAGGGGACTATTTTGCAACGTGAGTTTATTCATATGCGTTGTTGTGCACGTGTCCTTAATCTCGTTGTGAGTGATGGGTTGAAAGAAATGGATGATTTTATTACCAACATTAGACTTGCGGTGAGATATATGAGGTCTTCTCCTCATAGGCATGATGTTTTTAAGAAGTGTGCGGCTACACTCCAACTTGATTCAAAAACTCTTATATGCCTAGATGTACCAACTAGGTGGAACTTTACCTATTTGATGTTAGAGTCCGCCGAAAAGTATGAGAAAGCTTTTAACCAATTGAAGTTTGTGGATTCCAACTTTGAATCTTATTTCAAGGATGTTGATGGTGGCATAAGGAGAAGTCCGAATGAGTTGGATTGGAAAAAATGTAGAATTTTTTTGAGGTTTCTAAAATTATTTTATGTTGCAACTAAGAAATTTTCGGGGTCTCTCTTTGTTACTTCCAATGCTTTTTACAAGGAAATGTTTGTTATTGAAAACAAAATTAACCAATTAATTTTGGAAGATGATGATACTTTGAGCACAATGGCAAAGACTATGAAACTAAAGTTTAGCAAGTATTGGGGGGATGGAAGTAAGATCAATTTGTTGTTGTATGGTACAGTGGTTCTTGATCCTACCAAAAAAATGACATATTTGGAGTTTTGTTTTTCTAATTTATTTCTTGGAGATAATAAGAAGGTGGAAGAGATGGTAGACAAGGTTAAGAGTTGTTTGAGTCGTTTGTATAGCCATTATGTCACACTTTATCCTTCAAATAAGAAACTTTCAAGTATGAGTGAAGTTGTGAATATGGTGGAAGATGATGATGATGATGATGATCCCCATTCTTTAGTTGACTCCCAATTTAATTCCTATTTGGAGGGGCGATGCACTAGTGGATCTAAGTCGGAATTTGAACAATATTTATCCAAGGTTGAACATTTTGCAAAGAATCAAACATTTGAGATTTTGGATTATTGGAAGGTGAATGCAACCAAATATAGGGTGTTATCACAACTTGCAATGGATGTGTTGGCCATGCCTATTTCTATCGTTGCATCGGAGTCGACTTTTAGTACGGGAGGGCGTATTCTTGACCCATTTTGTAGTTCACTCTCGCCTTCTATGGTTGAAGCTTTTGTATGTACTCAAAGTTGGCTTCGAAACAACCTTCTAATTTCTCTTCGAAAGGCGATGGATGATGTGGAAGAATTTGAGCAATATGACTCGGGTAAATGACAATTTATTTATCTTCATTTTTATTTATATTGTTCATTTTCTAATGTAAGTTTTATTAATCTTCTCTTGTTGACTCCTAATTAGGTATTTTGGAGTCAACCTCATCTTCAAGTTCAACCTATAATGTTGATACTATAATTGATGTCTAATATCCATTTGCTCATTGGTAATTTTTTCATATACTCAACACATTTTCTTACTATATTGAGATGCAATATATAGACATTTGTTTATCTTTTCATTTCTTACTATAATTGAAGATTAAAGTTTATATTTTTTCAATTTGTTTTTGTGTAGGGTTCATCAACCAAATGCATGGAATTAGAATTGGAATTGGAATTTGTGAAAGTTGGATTGGATGTGATTCATGAAGATGAAGTTTGATATCTTAAAAATGTTTTAATTTTATTTAATGGGTTTGTATTGAATGAAGTTTGACAATAATTTTTTTTTTAATTGCGTTTTGGTTTTAGATGAATGTAAGTTAATGAATTTTTATTTATTTATTTTTCATTTTGAATGAATGTAAGTTAATGAAGAATTACTTTTTTTTTTCTTTTTTTTCTTTTTTTTTTTTTTTGTATTTGGGTTAGGAAGGAATGATGAATGTAGAATTTTCAATGTAGGATTTTTTTATTTGGGTTATGAATGATGAATGTAGGATGAATACAAGTTAATGATGAATGTAGATTTTGAATGATTTGTTTAGGTTATGAATTGAATTTGTTGTGTTTTTTTTATTATAAGTTTTAATTCATTAATTATTAATGTTGGAGCATTTTAGAAAATATGAGGAAAAATGTCCAAAATAAAGATTGACAAAATGGGAGAAAAAAAAAGGTTTAAAAATAAATTTTTTTAAAAAAAAGTTCAATCCGCAAACCGCCCGCACATCCACGAACCCTATCCGCACAAACCGCAAATCGCATTGCGGGCGGTTACGGGTTGACTTTTTCCCAAACTACATAGATGCGAGCAGGTCCAAACCGAACCGCAAACCGTCCCAAACTGAACCGCGGACACCCCTACCCACATGTGTAGAAAGAAAAATTAATTTTTTATTTATAATATCTTGAATATTATATTGGTATATCTTTGAATAAACAAAAGGAAATGGCTAGCATTTATTGCTATGTACTTGTGTCTCCTAATTAACAACTAAGTAGGGTTACTTTTTTCTAATCAAGATTAATTAATACAAATCCTAATTGGATTCAATTAGATTGCAACCAAATTTGAATAGTTTCCATTGAAAACTAACCAAACCAAACCAACCATTCTCTCTCCTCCTTGGCCTATAAATACAAGACTCTAGCAACTCATATTCCTCACACTTCACACACATAGCAACCGGCTGAAGAGGGAAAAAGAAAGAGAGAGAGTTTCCATTGAAAACTAACCAAACCAAACCAACCATTCTCTCTCCTCCTTGGCCTATAAATACAAGACTCTAGCAACTCATATTCCTCACACTTCACACACATAGCAACCGGCTGAAGAGGGAAAAAGAGAGAGAGAGAGAGAGCTTGTAAGTTTAAGAGGAAGAGGAAGATGAAGAAAGAAGGAAAGTAGGAAGAAATCCTAAGCAACTAAGGTAAATTTCATACACCTCTTCTCTCCATAAATCATCATGTTTTTTCCTTTCATAATACATGCTAAAAATGTATTTCATATGATACTAAGAGTTACTACATTTGTTAGATGATGTAGGGTTTGAAAATATAATGTTCTTCTTTTTCCTTGTAATTCCCAGCAAGTTTTTCTCAAGGTTTTTGATTTTATTTTCATAGCAAACCTTCACGAACTCAAAATCTGTTTTAAAGGGATATTAATTGACATATATAGAGTATGTGAAAATTTTGGCTAAGACCATGGATGTGTCCATTTATTTTTCTAAATACTTGGTGCAAAGAACCTATTTAAAACAGAAAACTTTACAAAATTTTAGAAAATTTCAGAAAAATGATCTCACGTTCATTTTTATATTAAAATCTTCCTCTGAATGTTAGCTTTTAAACAAATTTATTTCAATGAAAATGAATGAGTATTTTAAGAGAAACACCAATTTTTATAATAGTTGTCAAATTTGGAACTGAGTCTGTGTATTTCTTAAATATCTAAAAATCAAAAGGCCACCCTACTTTCGTAAAATGATTTTGAAACTAGACTTGATTCTCTACAAATCCTCAAGAAGCCACGTTTCTAAAACCCTTAAAAATATTTTTTCTATATTTATTTTTGAACCGATGCAGTGCTGGAAATCTGAACAGTGTGGTTCTTGTTGTAGTTAATGCTTTTGTGCTATCATTCACATATACTTGAACTCATTATGACATGTTTATTTATAATATATGTTATACTTGCATGCTTGAGTTTTATCTTGAATGCCCTTATTATGCTCTTACTTGTGCTAACCACTAATGTGTAATGAATTTAATGTAAAAAAGGGAAAACTAAATGGGTTGGTAAAGAGGGTTGACGACCACACTAGTTATATATGATAAATGATGAGAATGTTAAGTTGATATTAGTAGTGGACTAAAATGAGCAAGTCTTGCCTAAGTGGTTGTTTCAAAACCCTTCAATAGAGTGGTTGTATTCGAATCCTAGGTAGTTCGGTGTAAGGAGAGATTTGGGCAAGACCCATTGTTATCGTCTCTTTTGAGGCCTTGCAGGTGGCGTTACGTGGTATATAACTGTTGGTAGGCATCCGGGGTAAGGTCTGCAACAAAGCAGCAAAAGAGCGGGTATACCGAATAATCTGCATCCAATTCTTGGAGTTTGGAGGACGAAATCTCTTTGGGGAAATTCTAGAATTCTAACAACTAACCATATAACATGTGTTATGAACGTAAATGCCATGACCCATTTCCTTTGTTTTTTGTAAATGCTGTTGTGTATTGGATTGGGAAAAAAGGATGAGATGTGTGTGCGTTTACTAGACATTCAAAGCTCATGACGTATCATGCTAGGTGCCGAAGAAGAGCTTATAGCAGGAAATGACGAGCCGAAAACCTTCGAAGACATTTGGCTATCTTAGAAAGGTTAGAAATTTTCCTTTTTAATGTTTTGTAAAGTTCATATGAAATTTTAAATTTTCTTTTGGGATGTAATGTTGATGGAATGAACTTTTGTAATTAAAGATATTTGTAATTATTCTATTATATATACTTATATTTCAACATCAATATAATTTCTGACGTTGTTTATGAGACTTTGTGTCAATGCCTCTTAAGATTTATCGAAAGGGTAGTGCGCTACCTAAGAAAGCTGGACTTAAAAGGGAGGTTAATTTGACTCTTTCGGTGATTTGAGATCTTACATGGTTATTGACCATAGAACTCATTAGTGATTTTCCCTTTACTACAACCCTCAGTGTAGATTTGGGACATTACAAGGCATCAACTCGTCGACCTGCCTAGCTTTCTCGATTGAATCTTATTTTTCTAGGGTTTAAGAATGTTGTTTTAGTCCATAGGATTGGATTGGGTCAACATTTTTCATCATAATATATTAATGTGTTGGATTTGAAATTTATACTTTCAACTGTCGGGCCTGTTCGCTATTAAATTAAATAATTAATTATAATACATTAAAAAAATAAATTTTTTTGTTGGGATGTAGATTTTATTTTTTTTGATTTTATTGAAATTCACATTATGGTAATGTGTAATTGAATTTATTTAAGATTTTTTAAATTTATACACAAAATATTTTAATTTATAATGATATTAATATATTTATTTAATAAATATGACATGTGATTAAATTTAATTATGAAATATTTTAATTTTTTCTTACATATAGCCTAATGGGTAAATTTGAGATTTATAATGATTTTTCTAATTGAACTTGAACAGATGTAGAGACTCGATATTAAAATTGAGCAAAATTTGAACGGGCACAAAAATCTTTGGTTGTGTTTGGTTGTGTTTCCAAACAATGATTCTACACCCATATTTCAATATGATGTTTGGTTGGAATTCTCAAATCACATTTCCACAACTTTGCTGAAAACTCTGTATGGGGCGCGTTTTTCAAATTTTTTTTTTCAAATTTGGCCCAACCGGTTGTCCCATCGGACGTCCAACCGATCGTCCGGCCGGTTGAGTGGAACAATAGATTTTTTTTTTTTTTTTGCAATTGATATATGTTAATTTTTATATATTCGAAAAAAATATTTTTTGAATTTTTCAAAATTTTTTATGTGCTTTAATAGAATTTTGATTTGTACGTTTGATTATGAGTTGTAAGTTTTTGTATCAAATATTATATGTCACATTAAAAATTTTTCACTCAATTCAAGACTCTTTTGTTAAACAAATTTTTCACACTCAAACTATAATTTCAAAACTCACAAACTTAAAATACAACTAATACTCTTAAATCATATTTACAAAATTCTACCAAACTCTACTTTTATTTTGTAAGATTGACCCGAACCAAACATGTCCCGGACCGACATACGCGCACCCCTAATAGAAATAGGGGTGTACACGGTCTGAATTGGTTCGGTTCTGAGAAAATTCAAGAACCGAACCGATCCTAATGGTTCTGTGATTTTGAGAACCAGACCAGACCGTTACACTTGTAAAACCGGATCAGAACCAAACCGAAAAAACGGTTCGGTTTCGGTTTGATTTACGGTTTCAAAAATTTCTATTTACACAAGAATAAATTGTTAATATTAACAAAATAATTACTCAAATTAATTACATTTAACTCATGATAAAAACTAATAATATTAAGGCATTACTTAATATTATATATCTATACCATCCTAATATTATTAAAATTATAAAAAACCAATTAATAAAAATAAAAATTGATATTATATATATATATATCTTTTAAAATTCGGTTCGGTTCGGTTCGAACCGCGATTTTTTTCATAAAATTCATTAACCGAACCGTTTTTACGGTTCTCATATTTCTTAATCCGAAATCAAACCATTTCTTAATAGAACCGAACCACACCGAATGATTCGGTCTAGTTCGGTCCGGATTACCGATTTGAACGGATTTTTTTGAACAGTCCTAAATAGAAAACGGGAAAGCGGCGCCGTTTTAAAACCGGCCCGGTTCAGTTTCCCTCCTTCGACCGTTTGCCCATCTAGTTCGATTAGCGCGAATTTCGAATTCAATCAAACCGTACAAAACTATAATCTCCCTCACCCTTCTCTCTTTCTCTCTCTTCCTACTTCGCCTCCCCGCCATTTCTTTCTCCGAAAAAAAGCCCAGCTGTTCTTCCTTCTCAACGCGAACCCTAACTTTCCCAATCAATTTCTCCCCTAATTCGATCAAACTTTCAATGAATCCATCATAAATCATCATCACTGTTAAGAATTTCGCAACCGCGACGTTTCGGGGATCGAAATGAGCAGAGAGAAGGTTGATAATGGGCCTCGGATTCTCTCTGTTGCAGCATTGATCGTGTTTATTGCGTTGAATTTACCGGGGCACGTAAACTCCGTCAGCGGCGACGAAGAGCTGAACCAGCCTACTAATCCTGCCGCGGTTCAACTCTTCACGCAGGTCGTCTACAATCAATTTAACAATCTCAGCCGGTTCCTCAGTCCCGACATCCTCAATCAGCTGAGTTTCTGCATCAAGGACGTGTAAGTCATATACACATATGATTGTTTTGTTGTATCATTGTATGTATAGACTGATATTGATACGTCTCAACAAGTTGATTTTCTGTTTTAATTGGTCTGCAGCGATGTTGAATGGAATTCAGCTTTCAATTTCTCTGCTAATTTGGATTTTCTGACCGCCTGCATTCAAAAGACAAGAGGTATGGATTGTGAAGGCATTTAAATGTTCAATTTCAGACAATGTGACGTGATGAATGTGCATTAATTTGGATGGGAAACAATTCTTGATTTTTTGTTTTTGTTTCTTGTGGGTGGTTAGAAACCTGTTTAATGCTTTGATATACATGCATGACACATGTACGGGCTCGTTTAACAAATTTAATTTTCAAAAAGGAGAACTTGAAGTATATTGCTTTGGAAGCATGGAAGAAATATTGGTAAGGCGGGGTAAGCAACCTCAATGTTGAACAAGGTTTTCTGACGTATTTGATTAGTTATTTATTAATTTCTCTGAGACTTTTCACATGGTGCATAAATGAAGAGTTAGCGGAAGTAATGAGCATTAGTGACTAGTTAGTTCTACGGAATATGGAGAATTACACATTGACTAGAGAAGAGAAGTTGAAGAGGTATATATGTCTCAATGTTATTGGACTTGGGTATAACTTGTAGGAAACGGATCAAACCTATGGTGCGGTGAATGAACGAGTGGAGGAGGTACAAGAATTTTTCCAATGGTAGTGGGCTTGAATCTCCTTAAAGAACAACTTGATCTGATTGTATCTCAATTTCTTCATATTGTTAATAAAATAGTATGCTGTTTTGGGAACTAGCTATTTTAGTTGACTTTTTAATTTTTTACCAAAAGACGTGCAGAAAAGTAGAGAGAAAAGTTGACTTTTTGGTAGTAATTTTTTGACTTTTTGGCTAAAATAGCCTATTGCCAAACTTAATTTTTGTATTTTTCACTAACATCATCAACCCACAACTGCCATCACTATGCAATCGATCACTAAGGCTAGGTTTGGCATGTTCTATATAAGTCAAAAAGTCAAAAAGTCACTATCTTATTTAAGTCACATCATCCTATTTAAATCACATCACCTCTCTAACACATCACATCAAACCCAACCAAAACCCAACCCAAACCCACCAATAAGTCAAAAAGTGCACTTTTTTAGGACAGCCCAAACCAACCCTTAGTTCCCTCTCAAAACCATAGTGACTCCAAAATATGGGCCTTCTAGATGCACTACCAGAACCAAACTTATATACAAGTGCCAGATTATAGTAAAGTTGACAAATGCCAAGCCATCCATACCAAAACAATCATTACTAGAAACCATATAGGAAGAGTTTGATTGGTTCATTGTGATTAATATCAGAAGGGACAATGATTTTCTAAGGGACTTTAGCAAAATATTGGAAAGAAGCAACATTGTCTAAACTTTTTCCTGTATATTAAGTTAGCATTGGTGCCTCTCAAGTAACAAGAAACCTGTTGGGCTGTCTCTCGTGAACTTACTTGGGTTGACCGTCATAAGATTGAGAACACCATCTGATAACTACATACCATGGAAAAAGTCTATCTTCCCATGAGGCCTAGGTGAGATGTTCAATCAATCATCTCCTTACTGTTAGATCACCAGTAGTCCCAAAGATGTAAGCTATTAGGAAATAGGCCTAACAATGAATATCAAGCTCTCCAACACACTCCCTCACATGTAACTCCTTGCACGTGAAGGCCCATACAACAATGTATGTCAAGCTCTCCAACAAACTTCCTCATGCATTAACTCCTTGCACATGAAGGCTTAACAATGTATGTCAAGCTCTTCAACATACTCCTTCATGTGCAATTCTGTATTGCACATGGAGATGCAAATATTTATATATATAGAGACTTTTGAATTCAAACGATAGAAGAAAGAATGCAAATAATGCAAATGGAGAGATAGAAACCTAAGACCTCCCCCAATTGGAGTTTTGATACCATGTTAGAAGGTCTTTTGTTTTGGGGGATAAATAATTAAACTTTATTAAAAAAAATCAAGGCGATGCAAAGAATACAAAAATAGCAAACCCACAAAGGGCCCAGCAGAAAACTAACTAATCAAATCCAAAATCTAGTTGAGCTGAGGGTGCCCTCACGCTTATATAATGCACATTACTTTTGTAGTTAGACAATGTGAGATTTCACTTTACACCCTCCCTCTCATGTAGCGTGCTCACTCGACACACGTGTAGGCTAGGGACACACCCTACCCATCCCTGGGTACTTCGGCTTTAATACCATGTTATACACTCTTGGGTAGAACTCAAAAGCTAGTTGTTGAGATGAGGGTCCTCAGGCTTATACATTGCACATTATTTTCATATCCAAATGATGTGAGATTTTGCTTCACACCTGCCCTATTCCAATTTTCATTTTAGGACTGCAAGAAGCAATGTGTAGTGGTGTTTTCACCCTTTTTTTTTTTTTTTTGGAGGGGGGGGGGGGGGGGGAAGGTGGTAGTGTCTGGATTGGCAATTGCAACATTACCACCAATGTAAGGTCATGACGAGTTGTAATTTTCCCAAGAAAGGTTTTTTGGTAGGTCTTCATGCAGGTGAACCATTGAAGCCCTGTGTACAAGGAGGCAAAAAGTTCAAACATGCACCTGTGCGTGTAGAGAGAGAGAGAGAGCAAGAGAGAAGGAACCATATGGTATTTTAGGTGACAAAGGGTTGTCTACAGTGGCATTTTCTGAATCACTTTGTAGCGCCATTGTTGTTGTAACTACTCGTGGAGGAATTCCAGTGGCCAAGGTTTATGGGTGATGCACTATTGGTGTAAGAACTAATGGAGAACTTCGAATGGCAAGCGCTTGTAAGTAGTGCTACCATTCATTTCCCTAGGATGGGACCATGCACGTGAAGGAGGGTTACGAGTACTCACAGGTTATGGTAAAGCACTGATGAGTTTTTGGGGGTGAGTGTGAAACAGATGTAAGTGCGATTTACCAACTTATTGGGTCTAAGTATATTTTAGAATGTTCTTGTCATCTCAAAGTTGACGGTGGTATCCTCGCACTGATCCCTTGTGGACTTGTAGACATGGTGGGCCTAGTGCCAGTCTGCCAGGCCACCTAAAACCTTGCTTTTTGGTTGTACTTTGTTTCTCTTTAATTTTCTCCATATTCCTTAATTTATTCTTTGCATAACATCCTTGGGTGTTCCCCATTGCCAACAAACAGCCTTGTAGAAGCAAAGAATTGGTAGACTAATTAAAGCATGATGACAACATCATATGTGAACAAGTTTTATGCTAGTGAAATTAGTTATTGGCATGGGTTCTACATGTTGAAAGCCATGCACTACACTGGAGGATAGCTAGTTTTCACGGGAAGAAGAGGCTAAACACTGAGGATTGTTAGATTAAATGAGGAACAAAAAAAGAATGGACTGATTGGTGCCCCAACTCAAGTAGCAAGAGCCAAGTTACTATTCTGTTTGGAGTAGAAGTGGAGATCTTGTGGGCAACAGAAACATCAACAAACTACTACTACGTCTGTCAGTAATTGTTTTGATAATGAGCATATTCAAGAACTGGGGCATATTCAAGAAACCAGCTAAGCAATGTTTAATGAACTTCAATGTCTGGACTAATTCATCAACAGTATGATTTCTTAGTTATTTGCTTGTCATTGGCATTCCCTTATTCCAGTTCTCATAAGTTTATAATTTCATTTTCACGTTCTGTGCCCACCTTGAGGAAGATATCCTTTTCTCCTACTTAGCTATTTGGCTGTTGGCCATTCGCAATTGAGAAATGGCTGGCTTATCCTTCTGTTCCTGCGGCAAGGATATGACTCCAACTTGTAGAGAAAATGTTAGCAGTAACTAAACAAAGAAATTCTTCCAAAAGAAAAAGAAAAAGAAAAAGAGGTCTATCAGTTCCCATATTGAATAATCGATGTGATCAGTCTTGTAAACCCATAATCTTTTTGGTCTATTATTAACAGTAAGGTATTATTAAGCTTAATCAATAACCAAAATGGTTTGTTTGATGATGGATCTCATTTGATTGGAATTTGCAAAGCACATGTTGCTTCTCATTTCTTCCCTTGTCCTGACTTTTTACAGTAAGTTGGAACTGAGCCTAGTTGGTCACAATAACTTTTTAACATCAGTGGCATTTTTTTGGTCGATTAACAGGAGATCTTCCACAGCGTTTGTGCACAGCAGCAGAAGTAAAGTTTTTCTTCAGTAGTTTCTTTCAAGGGGGTTCAAAGAAAACAAACTACTTGAAACCTAATAGGAACTGTAATTTAACCTCATGGGTTCCTGGTTGTGAGCCAGGATGGTCTTGTAGTGTTGGAAAAGGTAAAAAAGTTGACCTCAAAAGTTCAAAGGAGGTGCCTGATAGAACCCTTAATTGCCTGCCTTGTTGTGAGGGTTTCTTCTGCCCTCATGGTATCACCTGCGCGATACGTAAGTATTTACAAACCAAAAACTTTTGTGCTAAATCTTTATATATTTCCTACCTCAGTTATATTGCAGAGTGTCTGGTGATTCTGTATGTATTCTACCTAAGTTATATAACTCTTGTTTCTCATATGAGAATTTCTATTCACTTAAAATGATTTGATTTTAATTCTTACTGTCTATGATGGATTTTGTAAAGTCATCTACCAGCAAGTTATTTTTTAAGAATGCTATAATCATAATGAGTTCTATAACAAATAAACAGTATGTGTTTAAATCTTAATTCTTGTCCTATGATTCTTCATCCAAAATAGGCCTAATAACAATAATTGGCATGATTTTCAATACAAAATATTATTTGCAATGTCCTTCAGTTGTATCACCTATATGTTAGGAAAAACTTTTGCTTCACATTATGATAACACATTATGATGTAGGAGCAATAGGACAAAATAAGAGTGTACAAACAGCTGATATGAAGAATAGAGAAAGAAAAAAAAATGCAAGAGAGAATGGAGAAGAGAATGAAACATAATAGAGAAAGAGAAAAGGCCAAACCCATACACTCCCCATTTATATACAATAACTTACGAAAGCAAGATCATAATTTTACCTTTCTGACAAATATTGTTTCTCAACGCTCAAGTTAGAGCATATATATAAATGTTGGGTGACCCTAATAACTCAATGAACCTATGATGTAGCACAATATGTTGAAGGATCTAAGAAGCTGAAATTAGTAAGTTTTGTTGCAGTTTAAAGCTGTTATTCTTGGGAAAATATTGAGGTTTAAATATGTATTGAAGGAAGTATGGTTAGGGCTTGGCTAAATAGGGAAACAACCAGGATTTTGGGACTGTTTCGGGTGGTGTGAACAGTGTTTTTGTACTTTTCATTGTTTCAGGTAATCAGATCAGAGGTTTGGGATGGATAGGTTTAGGTTTAGAGAATAGGAAGTAAAGATAAAAAGTAACAACTCTGGTTTTGGTGTTTTAAGTGCAGAGAATTCAACAAAGAACGAAGGAAAAGAAGAAAGTTCGAAGAATCACTCCTAAATGCCTTAGGCATCCCAAGTGGGTTGTACATCATCCAATGCATGAGTGTCTCTTACATGCCCCTTGTAAACCTTGAAGGGTTGCTGCCACTTATCTCGATCAACTTCTGATGTAGAACAAGTGCAAAGGACACTATCCCACAAGCTGTGAGCCAATATTTAATATATGGAAGCAGCGAAAGTCCTTTGCCAGGGGTGATTTTAATCAGTTTGTAGAGGCTGGAACATTGGTAAAATAAGATGATTTTGAGTTTAATAATGGAATAGTATAAACAACTTTTGAACTATTTTAGAGTTGTACACAGTGTTAAGCATATGCGTATTAAGGGTAGTTTAGTCATTGGTAGCAATTAGGGTTAGCATAATTGTCTTATATATATATTTCTTGTAATTCTTTTCCTTTTAATTGAATAATACGGTACTTAGTTTCTAACTAAGTTTTCATGGTATTAGAGCAAGGTTTTGATAGCTAACCTCTCGTTGGTGTTGGTATGAACTGAAGGCAGGTTTATGGTTGTTTCTCTTCGTTTGCCGCTATACACCCTTGCATCGAAGTTGAGTGGGCTTGTTTGTGCCTCATGAAGTCGCGATTCACAGTCGCGTTGGTGCCTTGCGAAGTCGAAGTCGAAGTCGAGTGGGCTTGTCTGTGCCTCACGAAGTCACGATTCATAGTCGCGATTCACAGTCGAAGTCGTTTCTTCCTCACGACTCTCCCTCTCATCTCACAGTCGCGTTTGGTTCTTCTAATTACGACTGATATTGGCTCGTTTGGTTTGAAGGTGTGATACTTAGGTAATCTGCTGCAGCTTCTCTTCTTCTTTGTGTTGTTGTTTCCTTGTGACTTCTTTGTGGTATTCTCTGTGAAGTTCTTTATATTTTGATATCATGTCTAGTGGAATGTCAGATTCACTTCAAGCCATTAGCGTGAAGTTAGTGGGAGATAATTATGTTTATTGGGTCTATGTCATGAAAAATTTTCTTCTGGGTAAAAATGTTTAGGATGTTGCTACTGGTGATTCTCCTATGCCCACTGATGCCAATGTTGAAAAGTTTCAAGATGTGCTCTCTACTTGGCAAGTTACTAACGCCAAGATTATTATTTGGATTAATAGTTCTGTAGATCAGTCTATTGGGATTCATTTTGCCAAGTTCACTGTTGCGAAACAAATTTGGGATCATCTATCTCAGTTGTATGTTCAATCAAATTTTGCTAAACGGTTTCAGTCAGAAGATGAGATTCGTGCTACTCAACAAGGCGATAAGAGTATCCAGGCATTTTATTCTACCATGACTGGTCTGTGGGATCAATTAGCTTTTACTGAGCCTAAGTCATTGAGCACTCATGTGGCATATTGTACTTATCGGGAGGAGCGGCGGCTGGTTCAATTCTTAATGGCCCTTAGGGCTGATTTTGAGGGGCTTCGCGGCACTATTCTGCATCGGAGTCCTCTCCCTTCTGTTGATTCTGTGGTTAATGAGTTATTGGTTGAAGAACTTCGCTTCAAAACAGCTCCTGGCAAAGGATTGCTTCCTTTGCCAACTCAGACAGTTCTAGCCGTTCCTACTAGTCATTTTTCTACTACTCCCAGCAAATCCTATTCTCATGCTCCTATGGATGAATGCAGCTTTTGTCATCAAAAAGGTCACTGGAAGGCTCAGTGTCCTTGACTTTTGGGCTGTCCACCATTTGGGCAATCACTAACTTGGAGAAAGAATTCTGATAGGCATTTTGGCCAATCATCCTCTTGGAAAAAGGGGCATACAGTTGCCACGACTTCTTTAGTGGATGATTCCTCTCCATCTTTGACTGTTATTGCTGAACAACTGCAAAAACTCCTCTCTACTCATACACCAAATGCCTTCGCTGTCTCCTCACCTCTTGGTTTGTCTTTCTCCCTCTTATCTCCTCCAGGTATATTTTTTTCCATATGGGTTTTTGATTCTGGTACTACACATCATATGACTCATGATTCCTTCCTCTTATTGTCTATCTTTTCTCCTCTTTCTACTACTACTACTGTTATGGTCGCCAATGGTACTCCTATATTTTTGGCCGGGGTTGGGTCCATTTTGACTGATACTCTCTCTCTTTTGGATGTTTATTGTATTCCTTAGTTAACTTTGAATCTTATTAGTCAACTTTGTGCCATTGGTTATTGTGTTTATTTCTTTGAATCTGGTTGTGTTGTGTAGGATAAGGATGGCAATTTAAACTCCACCCAACGGGGACCTGACCCCCCATCCCCGATAAGAGTGGTTTTTCTCCGAAAAATACCCCCGACGGGCCAGGGACGGGGATAGCTTTCACAGCTCCGTCCCCGGCCCAGCCTCGTCCCCGTCCCCGTCCCCGGCCCCGGCCCCGTTTCTCCCAGAAATAAAATTACCATAATACCCTCCATTCATTCATATATATAAAACCCCCCTTTATTAATTCCCCTCTGATCTGTCTCTCTCTCACTTTTTCTCTTTCTTTCTCTCCTCTCACTGTCCTCTCTGATATGTTTCTCTCTCACTCTCCTCTCTGATCTGTCTCTTTCTCACTTTTTCTTTTCTCACTCTCTCTCTTCTCTCCGTCTCCTTCTCCTCCGATGGCGTAGTCAGTGACGGCGTTGTTGTCTCCTTCTCTGTAGTCAGATTGCCTCTCGCTACCTTCTCCTCCGTCGCCTCTCACCGCCTCCTCCCCCTCCCTCCGCCATGGCAGATCTAAGCAAATCCCGCCACCGCCACTGCTACCGCCGATTCCCTTTTTCTCATATCTTAGATCTCATGTATGTGTGTATATGTGTGTGTGTGTGTCTCTATCCAACTTTATTTCTTTCGACTCTTTTTTTTTTTTCTTTTTTGATGATGTTACTGAAAATGTTGTTGTTGATGATTTATTATTGAGAGAGAAAGCTAAAAATCGAGAAAGAGAGAGAGAGTTACGGAGATTTTTCGAGTTCGGGGAAACCCGATCCCCGTTAGGGGGGCGGGGGTGGGGGGAGTGATGGGTTCCCTGCCGGGGATCGGGGGCGAGAATGGGGAGTTTTGCAGCTTTGGGGATCAGGGATGGGGAGGGTGATCCTCGGCCCCGCCCCGGCTCGTTGCCATTCCTAGTGCAGGATCCTCATTCTAAGCAGTTGATTGGGACCGACCATAGATTGGGAGGGTTATATGTTTTGGAGACGCTGCATGTTCCTCCCTTTGCTGCATCTTCAGTTGATTTGTTTTCTTTTCGGTTGAGACCTAAGTCGTTTGTTTTTTATTTATGGCATTCTCGCCTTGGTCATGTGTGTAGTTCTCATTTACAGTATTTAGTTTCTACTGGTGTTTTAGGTTCTTTGAGTATTCATAATATTTCCGATTGTAGTGGATGCAAACTAGCAAAGTTTACTGCTTTACCATTTAATAAAAGTTTCATTACTTCGTCTAAACCTTTTGATCTTATGCATTCTGATGTGTGGGGTCCTGCACCCATTCCCACTAAAGGGGGTTCCCGATATTATGTTTCTTTTATTGATGATTATACTTTTCACTATTGGATTTATTTGATGAAGCACCGGTCTGAATTTTACTCTATCTATATTGCTTTTCGTGCCATGATTCAAACCCAATACTCTTCTGTTATTAAATGTTTTCGATGTGATTTAGGTGGAAAATATCGTGATAGTGATTTTTTTCACTTATTACAGTCAGATGGTACTTTTCAACAATCTTCCTGTGCTAAAACTCTTGAGCAAAATGGTGTGGCTGAACGCAAGCACCGTCACATCATGGAAACTGCTCGCTCTTTGTCGATTTCTTCTTCTGTTCCTAGCTCATTTTGGGGGGAGGCTCTTCTTACTGCTGTTCATATTATTAACTGCATACCCTTCCAAGTGACTTGTGGCATTTCCCCTTTTGAACGTTTACATGGTACTCCTCCTGACTATTTCTCTCTTCGTGTTTTTGGCTATACTTGTTTTGTCCTTCTCAATCGTGCAGCCCGTACTAAGTTGTTTGCTCGTTTTGCCATGTGTGTTTTTCTTGGGTATGGTGACGGTCAAAAGGGTTATTGCTGTTATGACCCCACAACTCAATGTCTCTATTTTTCTCGCCATGTTATTTTTCTTGAACATGTCCCCTTCTTTTCTATTCCCTTTGCGTCTGCTCTTTTCATTAAATTTGATCTTATTTATCTCGATCCTTTTCCTGATGCTATCCCTTTTGATTCTTATGTTCACGATTTGTCTCCTTCTGATATTCCCTCCTCTTCTTCCTCGTCTCCCACTCCTACTGTCCCCCCTCCTATTATTCATACTTATGCTCGTAAGAAACAACATGTTTTCTCTGCAGGTACACCTCTACTTCCTCCTCCGGTTGTCTCTCCATTACCTGTTGCTAATGAGGTTCCTGTTTCTCGGTATCCTCAACGGGTATGTACATGTCCTACTTTTTATGGGTCTTCTAACTCTTGTTATTCTTTTGAATTTTGTACTTTCTTATCCTCCATTCACTCTCTTTCTGAGCCAACCTCCTATAAGGAGGCTATTTCTGACCCTCTTTGGCAACATGCTATGAATGAGGAACTTTATGCTTTACATAAGACTGGTACTTGGAATCTTGTTGCTTTGCCTTCTGGTAAACACACTGTTGGTTGTCGATGGGTGTATAAGATTAAAACCAAAGCCGATGGTTCTGTGGAACGCTATAAAACCCGTTTGGTGGCTAAAAGTTTTGCCTAAGAATATGGTCTTGATTATGAGGAGACCTTTGCTCCGGTTGCCAAGATGACCACTGTTCGTACCTTGATCGTCGTTGCTGCTGTGCGTCACTGGCATCTCTCTCAAATGGATGTCAAGAATGCCTTTCTCAATGGTGACTTAGCTGAGGAAGTCTTTATAGTCCCTCCTCCTAGGCTTCCTCATGCACCTGGTGAAGTTTGTCGCATTTGCAAAGCTTTATATGGTCTCAAACAAGCTCCTTGGGTTTGGTTTGAGAAATTTTCTACTGCTGTTCGTGACTTGGTTTTTTGTACTAGTGATCATGACTCGGCTCTCTTTCTACGCTCCACTTCTGCAGGGCTCATTATTCCTTTGTTATATGTTGACGACATGGTGATCTCTGGCGATGATCTTGATGGTATCTCTGCTCTTAAGGCTCGCTTGCATCATCATTTTGAGATGAAAGATCTTGGTTCTCTTCGTTATTTTTTGGGCATTGAGGTGACCTCTTCGCCTTGGGGTTATCTTCTATCTCAGTCCAAGTATGCAGCTAATGTTATTTAGCGGGCCAAGTTGACCGACTCCCGCACTGTTGACACTCCTCTCGAACTTAATGTGCACTATACTTCCACTGACAGTGTCCCTTTGCCTGATCCTACCTTATATCGGATTCTAGTGGGCAGCCTTGTCTATCTTATCATTACTCGGCTTGACATTGCCTATGCTATTAATATTGTCAGTCAGTTTGTTTCTTCTCCGACTACTGTTCATTGGGCTACTGTTCTTCGTATTTTGCGCTACCTTCGTGCGTCCTTGCATCGAAGTTTATTGTTCTCTGCTACTTCTTTGGATCTTCATGCTTTTTCTGATGCTGATTGGGCAGGTGATGCTATGGATTGTAAGTCTACTATGGGTTTTTGTGTTTTTCTGGATAGTTCTCTTATTTCTTGGAAGAGCAAAAAGCAAACTGTTGTTGCTCAATCTTCTGCTGAGGCTGAGTATCGTGCTATGGCTACTACCACTGTTGAAATTGTCTGGTTGCGTTGGTTGCTTTTCGACTTTGGTGTCTCCGTCCCTAGTCCTACTCCTATGTATTGTGATAATACCAGTGCCATTCAAATTGCTCATAATTCTGTTTTTCATGAGCGGACTAAACATATTGAGATTGACTGCTACTTTGTGTGCCATCACTTACAGCTTCGCACGTTGTCCTTGCCCTTTGTCTCCTCTACTATGTAGCTCACTGATTTCTTCACCAAGTCTCATACTATCATGCGTTTCCGTTTTCTTCTTGACAAACTCTCGATGCTTCCTGCTGTGACATCATGAGTTTGCAGGGGGGGTGTTAAGCATATGTGTATTAAGGGTGGTTTAGTCATTGGTAGCAATTAGGGTTAGCATAGTTGTCTTATATATATATTTCTTGCAATTCTTTTCCTTTTAATTGAATAATACAGTACTTAGTTCCTAACTAAGTTTTCAAACAGTGCATTTAGAAAGTAACAAGGGGCTGGTTTGGGTTAATATATGTTTAAATGGTTAAACCAAGAATGGTTTAAGCTTGTAGTTTAGGATTTAAAGGTAAAAGGTGGATTGATTTGGTTACAGGGTTTTAAAGGCTAAAATGCAGAAAGATAGGAAGGGAAAAGAAGCAAGTGAAACTATAGGCATCACATTTATGATTATTGTGGATATCTCCTAGATCACCATGTGTTGTGTTCATGTGGATGGTGACATGTAGTTGACACATCAGCAATACCTTGGATAAGTGTCAAAGGAGGTCTCCTCGAAGTTCAAACTGAACAACATTACAGGACTCGCTAGAATTTCATGCAAATAACACCCTCTCTACCAAAAATGGTTACATTTAAATCCCAACCATGATAATTTCATGCAATTAAGTCTCCTTCAACAATACTCTCCTCATATTAACCACTGTTAGATTTGCATAAAAGAAAGAAAAGAATGAGAGGAAGAAAAGAGAGAGAACTGTTGCTGTGTTTATTTCTCACTACAAAACATATTAGGGTTACACATACTTATAATAAAAGACTAAAGGAACAAATGACATAACTACCCTTATATTAATACTTAACACTCCCCTTCAAGTTGGTGCAAAGATATCTCTCATGTCTAACTTGCAGCAAATGGGATGGAAAACCTTATTACTAAGACCCTTAGTAAAGACATCATCTAATTGATCTTCAGACTTCACAAAAGGCATACATATTAAACCCTTATACAATTTCTCCTTGATGAAATGTTTGTCGATCTCAATATGCTTTGTTTTGTCATGTTGAACAGAATTGTGAGCAATACTAATGGCAGCTTTGTTGTCACAGTACAATGTCAATGGTTTATTGCAAACAAACTGTCACGACCCAAACCCGTCCCTAAAAGTTTGGTATCGTAACCGGCCAGTAATCCTAGATTACCACAGGCCTTACTGTACAAAACATAATTAATCGGGGCTCGCGGAAGCGAAAACAGAAACTACAATAGTCCAAAGAGCTGTGCATTAATATGAACAAGTATGTACATGCCAAAATGTTAATTTACCCACCACATTACATAACATGTAACAAAATCCATATATAAAACATATAGGCACATGCCACAAATACATAACAAAACAAACTCACTATACGGCCTTCCAGGCCTAGCCCAGCTCGGGGCATACAAACTCTGGTGGGTTCAAAACGGCGGCTCGGTGCAAGACTCCGCCTAGGCTTGACTCCCCGACTGCTCACCTAGAAATACATAAATACAAACAATGAGCTAAAGCTCAGCAAGTAACATTAACGTAAAGGGGTTAGTGAACGAATTCCGCATATCATATATCAGTAAAACAAATCATCATAAACATAATCATTCCATAACAGAACATACATAATGGCATACTCCATAGAACATAACATATACTGAACATTTTCCGACTAGAGTAATCAGTTCCAGATACTGATTAAACACACACCACAATGAAGTGGCTAACGAGATCTCGTAAACTGGTCATGGACCCGCATTTTCATGCCGTCCCCCATGACTTGGGACTATCTATGGATGCCATACTAGATTCGCAAATAGGACATTCGTTCACAGAAAACATTATCATATTTCAAAAACATAACTTGACGTATCACATTTGAAACATACTTTATAAGAACATAACTTTACAGAAATGTTACTTACAGTGGGTTTCCGATACCGATTGCACGGTCTTCACGTCTTGACCTGCAATTATCAACATTATAACACATTTCTTTAATACACATTATCATTAAATCACGTAATTCATGTCATTCTATACTTCTTTCTATTCTTTCATGTGCATTCTTATCTTTCTTTACTTTAATTCATACTCATGAAATGCTAAATGATGCCATTAACATGCTAAAAATTATGTAAAACAACTTCCAAAAGCTTTCCTGAAAAAGGTCCTCCGCTCGAGCTCCCCTTTGTCCGCTCGAGCGGACTGTACAATCTGTCAAAACTGCTGGGAGGCCGATTTCTCCGCTCGAGCGGGCTTCCCTCCGCTCGAGCGGACCATGCGAAATTCTGAAATTCTGGAATTTCTTCTAAGCTTCATCCTTTTCTTTGAAACATCAACTTCCAATCTTATGAAATCAAAGCTCAAAACTATTGATCAACATCATGATTTAACCATTAACACTTTAAAATAAAACCCACATGAATCTTTAGAAGATCACACTTGAACCAAGATGGAAAACCATAAACATATACATACAAACTTTATATCTCTACATCCATGGAGGTTCTCCCTCAAATGAGACCAACATGTAAAGAATCATGATTCAAAACATAAATTCCATAATCTTATACCATAGTCTTGAGTTTAACATGCTAGATGCCAAGAAGCAACAATCAATTCCATGCATTCTTACCTTGATTCTTTGATTTGGAGAAACTAAGCTTGATTCCCCTTTTTTCTTCTCTACTTCTCCCTTGCTTTCCCTTTCTTACGATTCTCTCTCTTTTTCCAGATTTTTCTTTGAGTCAATGAGTCAATGTCTTTATCTATTAACCATATATCACATAAATCAAATTGTGCCAAAATCTTTAGCCAAACAAGGCCCTTATTCTTATCAATACACAATTATGTCATGACTCAAGCCAAACAGGACTTAGCGATTCAGACGAATTTCAGTCTTCAATTAAATTTTCCAAATAGTTCTAAATATTTCCGGTATCACATAGACGTATTCAATTTCATTTTCTGATCCCATTACAGTCATCGATTTCAGTCCCGAAGTTGTCATCTCAACAGATATTTTGTCAAAGTCAAACAGATATTCTTTAATTAAATCATAAAGACACATAATTAATTACGGGTAATTGTGGCACACGGTTCCGGGTCATTACACTAACCCAACATCATTCAACAAGGACTGGAGCCATATCAGTTCACATGTACCATGCGCCATAGCCCTGTATTCTACCTCTGCATTAGATCTGGACACCACTGTTTGTTTCTTCCTACACCATGTGACTAAATTCCCCCTAACAAATGCACAGTAATCGGAGGTAGATCGCCTGTTATCGATAGAACCAAACCAATCAGCATTTGTGAATGCCTCCAACCTCAAGTGAACATGATTGGAAAATAAAATCCATTTACCAGGAGCAGATTTAAGATATCTCAAAATGCGATACACTGCATCCAAATGAGGGGCACGAGGCTCATGCATAAATTGACTCACTATCCCAACTGGATAGGCAATACTGGACGAGTGTGGGATAAATATATAAGTCTTCTCACAAGTCGCTGGTACCTTTCCTTCTCCACAAGATCACCAACAACATTACAAAGATAGTGATTAGCCTCAATTGGCAAATTAGCAGGTCGACAGCCTAATATGCCAGTTTCTTCAAGAAGATCTAGAATATACTTCTGCTGAGAAATAAAGATGCCTTTGTCAGATATGGCAACTTTAATTCCAAGAAAGTACCTTAACGAACCAAGGTCTTTGATCTCAAATTCCTTGGCCAACAATATTTTAAGATGTGTCACTTCTTCCTCATCATTTCCTGTCACAACTATGTCATCCACATATACTAAAGCTCGAGGAGACTGTTTCAAACCATATAACGCCTTTTTCAACCTACAAATTTTCCCAACTGTAGACTGAGATGAGAATCCTGGTGGTACATCCATATATACCTCCTCCTCCAAATCACTATGGAGAAATGCATTCTTCACGTCTAACTGCTGTAAAGGCCATCTCAAATTAGCTGCACATGAGAGAATAGCTTGAATGGAATTCATCTTTGCCACAGGAGCAAAGGTTTCTTGGTAATCAATTCCATATATTTGAGTAAACCCCTTGGCCACTAATTGTGCTTTGTACGGTTCAATTGTTCCATCTGCTTTCTGCTTGATGGTGAACACCCGCTTATACCTTACAGGCTTTTTTCCACTAGGAAGAGGAACCAACTCCCAAGTGTTATTCTTGCTTAGAGCTTGCATCTCTTCTACCATAGCTACTTTCCACTTAGGATCATTGATAGCTTCCTTCCAACCTTGGAGAATACATGCAGAAGACAAAGACAAAACAAAAGCATGATATGTAGAAGACAACGAATCATATGACACAAATTTAGAAATGGGGTGTTGAGTACCCCCTTTCTAAGAGCAATAGGAAGACTCGAATCATTGACAGCAGGACTATCAACTACAGGTAGAGGAATAGACTGAGATCTCGAATCATTGACAACAGGACTATCAATTACAGGTAGAGGAATAAACTGAGATGCATTACTTGGAACTGGCATGAGGGATGTTGATGGGTCTAGTGGCACAAGGGAAGCTTGCTCTTTCGGACGCTGAGAATAAGGGGTTGTTTGAGGTGTTCTAAATAAGTGCACTTTTTGACTTTTTGGACTAAAAAGTTGAGGAAAAAAAGATGGTTGTTTGGGATAACTGTTTGACTTTTTACGAAAACATGTGTATTAAAAAATTGTATAAATTAGTGTATAGGAGAAGCTTGGGCAGAGTAGGTAGTACGGTGGACAGAGTAGTGTATAGGAGAAACTTGCCTCCTTTTCGGGCATTGAATTGGACGGTGTTGTTCGGCCCGTGGGGGCCCACCACGGGTCCCGTTTTGTTAATCGGAACCGTTCAATGTGTAGAACTCGTTGAGTACTATATACTTGTAAAAAATCATGTTAATCGGATATCGATAACTATCTGATCGGATTAGTTTTTTGTCAACTGTTAACTATAACGCCATTAATTTTTTATACAAAATCGATTTGATCATGCAGTTAGCGATATCCGATCAACGTGATTTTTTACAAGCATATATTACTCGATGAGTTCTACACATTGAATGGTTCAGATTATCAAAACGAGACTTGTGATGGGCCCCCACGGGCCGAATAGCACCGTCTTGTCTGCTTCTTCGCCTGTTCTCTTCGTACAACCGGTGGGTAGCTAAAGTACAACTCACGTGACATGTGAGTTGTACTTTTTTTTTGTAAAATTAATTTTTTTGTATTTTTTTTTTGGTGAATAGTGATAACTTTTTAACTTTTTAATAACTTTTTGGCCTTTTTGAGGTATGCCAAACCAAAGATCAACCCTTTCCAAATGACCACCAATGTCAGGCTCGACATCAAGAGAACTATTAGGCTCCCTCTCACCACAAATAACAGTCTGCTGACTAGGAAGGAAAAAAGACAACTCGTGTTGATAGGCCATCTCCTTATCCGCAATCTCATCCATAACACTACTACTCTCCTCCTGAAGAGATGGTGGAGGAAAAGGAAAGAAGGACGTAGATTCACGGAAAGTGACATCCACACTAACATACACTTTGCGAGTGTGAGGATCATAGCATTTGTAACCCTTTTGAGTAGTAGAATAACCAATAAAGACACAACGCATAGCCTTAGGATTGAGTTTCCCACGAGTACGAGGGTGCAAATGAACAAAGCAGACACACGCAAACACCCAAGGAGGAAGATAAGAAGTGGGATATGCTACAGGAAGCAGTTGAAGAGAAATATGAAATTGGAGGACACTGGAAGGCATACTAGTGTTATTAAAGGCGCGCCTAGGCCCAAGTCCCATCCAAGCATAAGGTTTGCGCCTTGTACCATTCCAGGCTAGGCGATTTCAATTAGACATGCCTAGGCGTGCGCCTAGGCTCAAGTCCCGTCCAGGCCCAAGGTTTACACCTTGTAGTGTTCCAGGCCAGGCGACGGTGATAAGGCGCCTGACTGGCCCAAGGCTTGAGTCTTGAGGGTTTTTTTTATTGTTGTTTTAATTGGTTTTGTTTAAAATTTAACCATTGATTTAATATGGTGCAACTATAGAAGATCCCTACTCTTATTACAGATGCTAATACATTGGGCATTCAACCCCAAATCAATGATAGAAGAAAAATTGGCCCTAATTCTTAATCTCCAAAAAATACTAAATGTTTAACATTTCATTTTGTTTATGTTGAACTCTAAAGTATTTACTTATATTAAATTATATATATTTTTTCCGTACAAGGTGCGCCTCACTTCGGTGAAACCTGCATCTCGCCTTGCGCCTTGAGCCTAGGCCTCAGGAGACCTTGGCACTTTGGTGCGCCTATCGCCTTTAATAACAGTGAGGCATACGGTTGATAAGGTAAGCAGCGGTAAGAACAACATCACCCCAAAATGACTTAGGGACATTCATGGTAAACAAGAGAGAGCGAGTAACTTCAAGAAGATAGCCATTCTTGCATTCGGCAACCCCATTCTGCTGAGGAGTACTAACACAACTAGTCTAATAAAGGATGCCATGCTTCTCTAGGTATGCTCGAAAAACTCCATCAACATACTCAGTCCCATTATCAAGAATTTTGATTTGAGCATTAGAAAGATTGGTCACCATTTTATGAAAAGTTTGGAATTAAGAAAAAACTTCACTCTTAGTTCGAAGCAAGTAAAGCCAAGTCACACAGGAATAACAATCAATAAATGTAACATACCATCGATACCCAGAAGTAGAAACCACAAGGGAAGGGCCCCACACATCGGTATGAATAAGCATAAAAGGAAAAGTACTTCTTTTATTAATTGAATGATAACAAGTACGTTTATGCTTTGCAAGTTTACAAGCATCACAACAAAAAATACTCCTAGGACAATCACGAATTAAAGAAGGAAAAAGTTTCTCTAAAACACTAAAGGAAGGATGACCCAAATGGCAATACCACTGATGAAACAGATAAAGAGGAGAGCCCGTAGTGCACTTGAGAGCCTGAGATGGGACGATAGGAGGAACGACACCCAGAAAGTACAGCCCACCTTGTGCTCTACCATTGCTAATCGTTTTCCCCGTAGCCAGTTCTTGAAAGACACAATGAGTAAGAAAAAAGGTCACTGAGCAATTTAGAGAAGTAGGAAGACTATTAACAGAAAGCAGGTTCGTGGAAAAATTAGTACATGAAGCACAGATGAAAGAGAAAGCAAAGATGAACAATGAACCGAACCCTTGCCAGAAATAGAGGATAAAGTGCCATTAGCCACTCGAACCTTGTCTTGGCCGAAACAAAGAGAATAAGAATAGAAAAGACTAGAGGCACTTGTCACGTGGTCGGTGGCACCTGAATCAATTATCCAAGAAGGTGATGAGAATGTACTAAGAGTATTAGCAGGAATACCTGTGTGGGCAAAATTCAAAGAAGTTGGAGTGGAAAAAGCTATGGTAGAAGGAGAATCAAGTCGAGCCATCAAACGCCTGAGAGTGTAACTCATCCTGGGAAAGAGTGCTAGTCTCAGAAGAAGGACTCACAGCAATCTCAGACACATGTGCTTGGGGACGAGCTGTATGACCATGACCTCGACCCCGAGCAGGGCGACCATTCAGTTTCCAACAATGCTCTCGATCATGTTTGTCTTTCCCACAATAATCACACTTCAAGTAATCTCGATCAACCGTGTACCCTGACTCCCAGACTGAATTGGACTAGGCCGAGGAGCTCAAGTAGAAGGAGCAACAACTAAAGTAGAATGATCCTGAATAAAGGAATGAACCATAGCACTACGTCGACTCTCCTCTTGCTGGACGAGGGCATAAGCCTCGCATAGGGTGGGAAAAGGTGAATGACCTAACACCTAGATGCGAATCTGATCATACTTTAAGTTCAAGCCAGCAAGAAAGTCATACACACGATTCTTCTCCACGGTTTGCTGGAACAAAGTGGCATCCCGAGAACAAACAGCCTGGAAGCTTTGGTAATACTCTAGTTCTTGCCATAAACTACTCAACTCAACATAGTATACTGCGAGTGATCCATCTTTTTGATCTAAGCTCTGAAGCTTTTTCCTCAACTCATACGCTTGTGCATCATTTCCCTGTTGGGAGTACATTTGGGCTGTAGCTGTCCAAATCTTATGAGCAGTATCTAATAAGAGGAAACTCCGACTAATGGTGGGCTGCATAGAGTTGATTAGCCAAGTTATAACAAGAGCATTTTTAGAAATCCATTAAGTATGTAGTGAGTCATCACCAATCGGTAGGGGAAAGAGAACCAGTAATGTAGCCAGTCAAACGGTGAGTAGCAATAGCAAGACTACAAGAGTGACCAAATCAAATAGTTGGAACCAAGGTTTTAAAAAGCGGCCGCAACCGTTATGTAACGGTTTTAAGCGGTTACCGCCACCCGTTACGACGCTTTGCAGTGTCATTGAGATTCACAGGTGTGTCGGTTGTAGCGGCCAGAAGCGGTCAGAATAAAACAGAATGTACCGTGAATAAATTGTTACGTAACGGTTCCAAACTGTTTCTTTCGAAAAAACACAAAAAAAAATCTGAAAATGGAAGAAGAGGAATAGAGAGAAGAGGGAAGATAAAGAGAGAAAATGGAGGAGCAAGAGATAGAGAGAGAGAGAGAGAGAGAAGAGGGAAGATAAAGAACATGTTATGGACTTGTTGAAGCTGTAAGACCTATGCTATTCTATTCAGCTGCTATCACTCAACCATTTTGTTTGTGTGTCTATATATATATTGTTTGAAAATAATAATAATAAGTGTGGTCATTATCTATTTGGATTGGTTAAAATATGTATATATATATATTTAGGCTCTTATTTATTCTCTTACTTTTGTCATTGTTTATCTTATATATAATAGTTAGTGATTGATTTTTTGTATAATATAAAGTCATTAATTATCAAAATAAAATGTAAAAAACTCAATTTATAGTGATTTAAAAATATGAAATATATTGGATCATACTTAAAAATTTACAAAAATTGATCAATATTTATTTTTAACCTAATAAATATAATCATGGAAAAAAAATATGCATATTGGTAAGTTTGTTTCAAATTGTGCAAAAAATAAAAAAATTCACGGTTCCGGTTACACATGCTTCTGACTTTAATACCCATCAAGAATCAAGGCCATCACCGTCACCGTACGATCGCACTGCCAGAACCTTGGTTGGAACCATCCAATTTAACGGGTCTAATTTGAAGAGAGGGATTGTTGTTAAGAGTAATAACACGACGTAGTCCACCCTCATCACTAATTGTATCCTTATCCTTAGTCTCACCCTCAGCCATTGAAGATTAAATTCCCACAACAGAAAAAATAAATACCAGCCCAAAACCAGCAAAAACAAATAGAGGCAAATCCACAAACTCAACTTAGGGACAAAAGTTACCTCTAGAGATAAAAACAAAGTCGAAACATGGGCTGGAGAGGCAAAAAACAATCAGAAATTGAGAGAAACTATGTTGAAACTGAGGAACACCGAAAAAAATAGAGTGGAACCTTGCCAAATCATCAAAACTAGGCCTCCTAACCCTAGAACAATTCCAGTCTGCTCCTAAGGTAGAGGTTGGAAGGAAAAAGTCAGCAAAAAACCAGCCCCAGCAGGGACTTCAGAAAAATCAATCAGTTTTTCCAAAAAATCAACAAAAATTGGAAAAACAATCAAACACTCATCAAAAAATAAAAATCTAAGGTGAAAACCCATCAAATTTCGACCGTTAAGGCTTTTTTTTTTTTTTTTTTTTTTTTTGTGTACAGGGAAGAACAAGTGAAACAAGGAACAAGAGAAGAATCTTTAAGGAGGAAGATAAAGCTCTGATACCATGCTAGATTTGCATAAAAGAAAGAATAAGAATGAGATGAAGAAAAGAGAGAGAACTGTTGCTGTGTTTATTTCTCACTACAAAACATATTTAGGTTACACATACTTATAATAAAAGACTAAAGGAGCAAATGACATAACT
Source organism: Camellia lanceoleosa (assembly GCA_025200525.1). Taxonomy (NCBI): domain Eukaryota; kingdom Viridiplantae; phylum Streptophyta; class Magnoliopsida; order Ericales; family Theaceae; genus Camellia; species Camellia lanceoleosa. Next base: position 67,146,627 of record CM045768.1, on the reverse strand, counting down.
ACCCTTACACACTAATACTTAACAATCACCAAAAATAATTAATAATGTATGAAATGCATGATGAGGGTCTCACATCCCGCCAATGTAAACCCTACAAAACATGCACAAACTAGGAGTATGCAATGCAGTCAAACCCTTACACATTAAACTAGGCAATTCCCACATAATTTTGAACTATATGGAGCCATTAAAGAAGTGAAGTATAATAAATTGAATTCCTTCAAGCACAAACTATATAAAACAACAATTCAAAAGATTTAAGGCTGCCAGAGACCTTAGATATGAAACTAACCTAAATGCACGCAACTCCTATAAATATAAGCAGTCTAAACAAGTTATGAAAGAATGAAAACATAAAATTCCAACATCTCAGTAAAAATAATCATTTTGATACATTTTTGAACAAGTAACAAAAATTTTATTAAGAAAGGCATCAGGGGGATGCAACCCGAAATACAACAAACAAGATATTGTGAAAGGTTGGTGGATTATTCAATTGTTAGTCTAACTAAAAATCAGCACAAATCAGTGAATTCTGTGAAATGAACAAGTCTGAATTAGCCTTCTTGTTTGCCAATTTGTGATCTAGAGTGCCCTTAGGTTGCTTAGTTCAGACATAAGGTATGGTTCCACACCATATGTTGAGAGGCAGTTGAGGTATCATATCAACTTACCATCCCAAAGGTCATTCATTCTTTCTAAGATTGACAGAATGCCAATTCAAAAATCTAAGCACAGATCTATTACTGGAGGCTCATAGGGCTATGTGCCAGTGAATACAAGTGAATTGTTTGCTTGATCAAGATACAGAATATTATGCATGCTTCAAAGAAAAAAATCCCTTCTTTAATTTTCTTTTTCAACAGTTTAAAAGCTGTACTTCTAGCTTTAACAGCATTCTTTTACTCAACTGGGAAGCATTGTACTGAGAACATCAGATGTTTATATATTTTATAGTTAGTTCATTTTCTTACATTTTGTATCTATCATTCAGTGTTCTCGATGGAGCAGACATTTTATAACTCACTTTTTTGCTTTTGTTTTTTGTTTCCATTTGCTATTTTATCATTGAAGCTTGCCCGCTTGGTTCTTATTGCCCGCCGCTAAGCTCAATGAAACAACTGGTGTATGCGATCCGTAAGTTTGATTCTTTTTCTAAAATTCTTTCTTTCTTCTATACTTATTTTTGCTTTAGCTTATATTAACACTAATGTTCGGGAAACAAACAAAAAAATCTGCAGCTACCGTTACCAGCTACCTCCTGGGCAGACAAACCATAGTTGTGGTGGAGCAGATATTTGGGCTGATATCGTGAGCAGTAGTGAGGTATTCTGTTCAGCAGGATCATACTGTCCGACTACTGTCAAAAAAATTCCTTGCACTAGTGGGTATTGATTATTATCCCAGAACTTGTAGCACTTGTGCATGGTAGCTTTATTTCTTGTTAATGCATGTTTTTGGAAATGGCAGGCAAATATCTCTTTAGATCCTCTTGGTGTGCATTCAAGTTAGGCATAAGTGCTCTCTGGTGTATACTTTCTTTACTAATGATAATGTTTGTTCAATTTTCAGACATTTCTGCAGGACTGGTTCTACATCACAAACAGGTAACTCTCATTTGTTTTTGCACAAGTGTGTTGTGTGTTGCATTACTAAAAACCCTGTTGTATCATTGCTTAATGGAATTCTATAAACAGATCAAAGGAAATCTATGTAGGCACTTGGAATTGAGTGTTGAAGTTTGATACAGATCAAGGTTTCTAACTTAGACCATAAAAGAATTGTAATATGGGAGATTGTTTACAAAACATTGCTACATATATAGGAGTGCCTTCTTATGGTGAAAAGAAAAAAGGAAAGAAAGATGCTCACCATAAAATTTCAGACATAAACTAGCAGGCTATATTTTGTTACAACTCATTTACATATATTTCCTATTATGGAGTTATCTGTTCTCTCCAATTAAAACAGCGCACATTGAGAAGTTTATTATTTTTGCACCATAACCATTTTAAGAAAGACAGAAGATTTTAATGATAGTCATGCATATGCCATGCTTTGGCCAATGAAATTCTGGACCATGCAAATACGTGGCATCAATTGCCTATCTCTCCAACATTTGGGTATTAGGGTTTTGTAATTTCTTTTTGGCTCATACTAGAATTACTAGACATGATATATTTGTGTGTGTGTTGGAAATATGTTGCAAGCATATGTGTTGCCCATTTCTTCCTTCCTATGTAAGAATTTATTATTAGAAGTGTAAGAATTTATTATTTTGGCTAATCATATCTAGAGAAATACTAGCTTCGAGAAGATGATCCAGAATTGGGTCAATCACGTTTATTAGAAGTGGACAATAGAGTGGTTGTACAAGCCAAAACTCATCTAAGTATTGTTGTGACACCCGTTGATGTACTTGATAGTTGGGCTGTACCTCAATAATTTTATGAAGCGTCCATTTTTTTAAGGGTGAACCACAAAATTGATTTTTAAGAACTCCATTCATCAAGCAATACATCACACATTAATAAGTTAATTTGTCAAGACATGGTTCCCAAAAACCTGAACCAAGAGCAACTTTTAAAACCAAAAAAGAATTGAAAGTTTCTTCTAATTTCATAGAAACCTTGGAAAAATAGAACAAGTTTTGTTTTTTAAATTTCCACCTCATCCAAAAATTCAAAATCACTAGTTTCTTTTGATTTTGAGTGCTTCTTTCGATTCTTGTGAGGATTGGCACGAACGTTGACGACATGGCACGTGATCAGGTTCGCATCCGCAATACATTTGTTTGCATTTCATACTTATCAAAGTTAATCTCTTTTATCAATTAATACATTTCATTTAATTATTAATAAGTTAACCATGTTGCTTTTCCTTTATGAAAATATTAACTGATGAAAAAAATAAAAGCTACCACCTCAATATGTTTCCTAGATTTTGGATTCGTGTTTATTGTTAAGTTGACATAAGTTGATTACATGCATAGCTATTAGAAATCTTTTCAGCACATAGGGCTATATGGAAATGGAATAAGAAGTCCATTAAATCTGGAGAAATGATGATTTGACATCTAGTTATATGCATAATCGTTATGCAGGAAATTAAAAACTAGATTTCCTTAAGCACCTAAGAAGATTTGTATCTTCATTAGTGGGCGACCTAGTGCACAAGGCTCTCGCTAAAGTGGGGTTTGGGGAGGGCAATATGTATGTAGCCTTCCCCTGTTTTTGGAGAGACTATTTTCATGACTTGAACCCTACAACCAAGTACTTTAACAAGCCTTATCGTTGGGCCAAGTGGCCCTGTCATTTGTATCTTCATTAGTGTGTTTTTATATTATGTATGAGTAAAAACTCATATTAATTTTTGAACACATTTGAGACTGGAAGAAACTATTGTGCTTCAAGATACTATATTCAGTTTCACAAACAAAAGTGTGGAACTGAGGGAAAAAAAGGAAAAAGAAAAAGTTGTTTATTTTTTTTATGTTCCATGTAGGTAGCTTAATGGTTGCTATTGTTGTCATCATTTTCAATTTTCAACTATTTGAGTACATGAAGGTAATGGAATATTGAGAACACAGTTTTGAAAGACCATAGTCATTACTATTCTCCTCTAGGCCTTTTAGTTTGGTTGAGCATCACAAATCGGTGCATTGCCTTTCTGCTCTCCATTCTTAATTTTGCTATGAAATCTTCTGTCTTTCTTAAAATGGTTAAATGATACTGCTTATCCATTGTAATCTACATCAATAAGGAACTGCCTGGACAAGATGGAACTACTGCTTATGTACAAGCCCCAAGCAGAACCCGATAGACATTGTGGTGGTTATGTAGCTCTATGTTTGAAACTTCAGTTACATGAGCCTACAACCAGTGTAATAGAAAATGCAAATTTTAACGGTGATAGTGACTATTTCGTGATTTAAGCATCTACGAAGCAATATTTGAACAATTTCTATCCCCTCCTTACCCAATAAAAACTTTCTACTTGTGCAACAAAGTAAATCTACAGGATGTTTTTTGATGAAGAATTTGCAAGTACCAGGGGAAATTTGAAGCGGCAGGAAATAAAAATCCATTCATTTTCATGTTCACTGTTTTCGTGATTATACATCATATATATATATATAATATTTAAAGTTTGAAGACTACTAAACTTGCTTAAGCTGGTGGTTCTAAAAGAATGCAACCTTGGGAATTAACTTGCAGGGTGTTTTAGCTTGGCAACTTGTGAAGCACAAACTGAAATTCAGAATATTACTGCATATGGCATCCTGCTTTTTGTAAGTGATCAGCTTACTCTTAAATAATATAAACGAGGCAGATTTGAATGTAGTGTCTTATATATGTGAAATAAAATATTTTATCAATTTTGGTTTTTAATTTTAATTTTACTTTCTATCAGTAACTTAGACTCACTAATGGTCACAATCATGTTCCTGTGCTTTGTCTGGTGGTTCTTTATTTTTATTTATTTAATTTATAAAAAATCAATATTGAAAGTGTGTGCATAAGGACAAGGGCAACATGTTTCATCATGCTAGTGATTCTTTCTATGTTCCAGGGTGCTGCCCCAACTGGGCTACCCCAATCTCCTTTCAAGTGGAAAGGAGGGCCAACAGAAAAAAGAGGTCGAAATGAGGGGTGCTTTAGTTTTCCATGGGCTCCTATTTTAATTAATAGTGATGGATGTGACACTGATTGGCATAAGTTAAAATTTATACCTTCTTTTCTATCAGTAGATAGAAACTTAAATGAAATTTGATTTCAATTCCTTTTAACAGATCAAGTTCACAAGATCACAAATTTTCTGGAATTATTAAACTTTTTTTATTGATTTGAATATTGCATTCTCCTTATTTGGGCTCTGAATATGTTCATGACTTATCTTGCAGACACAGTCTTCAAAAACTTAACCTTTCTTTTTACTGTGTAGGCTGGGTTAACACTTATACTTCTCATTATTTACAACTGTTCCGATCAAGTTCTCACTACTAGAGAAAAAAGGCAAGCAAAATCCAGGGAGGCAGCTGCAAGAAGTGCTAGAGAAACTGTACAGGCACGTGAAAGATGGAAATCTGCAAAAGACGTTGCTAGGAAGGGTGCAGTTGGACTGCAGACCCAGTTATCACGGACATTTTCTCGTAAAAAGTCTGTGAGACAACCGGAACCACTTAAGGGTCTGGGCCAACCTAAACCTGGAACAGATGCATCCTTACCACCAATGCCTCTAAAAGGAAAGAAAAAAGAGCAGAGCAACCTTACAAAGATGATGCATGAGCTTGATGAAGATCCTGACAGTCATGAAGGCTTCAATCTGGAGATTGGAGATAAAAATTTGAAAAAGAACATGCCTAAGGGTAAGCAGTTGCATACTCGCAGCCAAATTTTCAAGTATGCATATGGTCAAATTGAGAAGGAAAAAGCTCTGCAGGAGCAAAACAAGAATTTGACTTTCTCTGGAGTCATTTCAATGGCTTCTGATACTGAAATCAGGAGTAGGCCTACAATTGAGGTTGCTTTCAAGGATTTAACACTTACACTGAAAGGGAAAAACAAGCATCTGTTGAGGTGTGTAACTGGGAAAATTTTGCCTGGCCGTGTTTCTGCTGTCATGGGTCCATCCGGAGCTGGGAAAACAACATTTCTTTCTGCTTTAGCCGGAAAAGCAACTGGTTGCACTATGAGTGGTATGGTTATTATAAATGGGAAGGTAGAATCAATTCTTTCTTACAAGAAAATTATTGGGTTTGTTCCCCAAGATGATGTAGTGCATGGAAACTTGACGGTGGAGGAGAATCTGTGGTTCAGTGCTAGGTGCAGGTATGCCACTTGTAGTTATATAGTGTCGATCAGTTGTAGCTTGATTTTTTCCCTCATTTGTGAACCTTAAAATATTCACCCTAAAAGTTAATTGCCAACCTGTATATCTGTATTTATGTGACATAACTACCTATTGCTGTTGTTACACGATATTTCCTCCAGAATCACAACACTGCAGGAACCAAATAGTTATAATTAAATTAGTAAACCAAATTTGTAACCAATGTGACAACTTTATAGTCATTGTTCATTATCTGGCATTCAAAAATAAATCTAGATGTATTACAGGGTTTCACTTCTATTAACTTACATTATGACACCAAGTCTTGAAAACAATAGCAGCAAGGAAAAAGACCGGTAAAATGACATAACCTATAAGATTTTATCTACAACTAAATAACATTTCCATCATATAGTTCACTTGATATTTTCAGTTTCAGATTCTTTCCTTCATCTAAAACACAAGTCTTTCACATTGAAAATTATAAGTTCCTGTTTATCTCATGTTTACTTTTGTATTGTTGTGATCCAAAAAAATATTTGTTTTACTTCACCTGATACAGATTTGAAATCTGGTCTTGATTCTGCTTAAGTTTCATAAGATGAAAATCCATTTTCAGTCATTAGACTCATTACCATGTAACTTCATTCGTTTATGAGTAAAGGTTTTCATTCAAATATATCAAAGTTTTTGTGCAATAATCGTACCCCAAATAACTAGTATGTTCTGTCCTGCTTCATGCTATTGTTGCCTATGTTTTAGCTTCTTTTTTCATTAGCTGTGATGCAAGTACTTACATAAATGAGTTATATATTTTTTTTTACTCCACTGCATCTCTGTTTGTAGACTATCAGCTGATCTGCCTAAACCGGAAAAAGTTCTAGTTGTTGAAAGAGTCATTGAATCTTTGGGACTGCAGCCTGTTCGGGATTCCCTGGTCGGGACTGTGGAGAAGCGAGGAATCTCTGGAGGCCAAAGGAAGCGAGTAAATGTTGGGCTGGAAATGGTCATGGAACCTTCTCTATTGATCTTAGATGAACCTACTTCTGGTTTGGACAGTTCTTCTTCACAGTTGTTACTTAGAGCACTTCGTGAAGCCTTAGAAGGAGTAAATATTTGCATGGTGGTTCACCAACCGAGGTAATTCGAAACATTTTAAAAATTGCTTATTTTCATGAAATATCAACCATTTTCCACCCTATTGCTTTGGTATCTTCCTTTGCCTGGATAGGGCTTTGTTGAGCTAAGTCTGTTGTCTTCCTGAATTTCCTCATTTTTTCATTATATGGCTCTGTGCATGCTGTAGGTTTTAAAAAGACACTTGCTGAATTCCAAGTGTTTTCTGGGTGTCTTATATTGGTGCAGTTAGTATGCTATTGACAACTTCTCACTGAGAGTTTATTCGAAGCAAGACCTTTTTCTCTTTTCTTTTCTGGGTTAAAAACAAGGATGAGTCACAGGAACTCTAGGATACTTTTTTTTTTTTTGATTGGCGAAAGTCAGTAACTCCCACACTCTCCTTGCAAGCACTTAAGTCTTGCCTCCCATTCCACTCCTAAGAGTGGAACCCAAGACCTCCCCTTAGGAGAGACTTGGTGGCCAAAGGGCTAGCCACACAAGCTACAATACAATTCCTTGGTTAACTCTAGGATACTTAATGTCATGGTTCTTGGTCGTCTTGGATGTATTCCTGTTACTTTTCAGTGTGCTTCCCTTTGATTTAAAGAACAGCTTGCTATTCCTCTCCCTATAGCTATATAAAGAGAAAATCATGAGGTCCCCTAGTGCTGCTCCCTAATAATCAAGGGTGCAGGAGCAGTGGAATGGGCACAGAACCTAACGTTTTGCTGCAATTTGCATGAAGTAGCTGCCTTTAAACTCAACCCATTTCCTCAATCTGGCTAACACAAGCTTTTACCACCCAGAAGCAACCATAGTGGTATAAACATGTGTCAAAAGTCACCTACTTTTTACCAAAAATTGAAAGAAAATTAAACAAATATGTATTAACTTGCTAGATACACAAAACTATGGTTAATAATTAAGAAGGTAATGGTTTAAGATTGAGTAGAATATATAGTTCTGCAGAAAGGACATTACCCGGTGTTGGCTCCTTAATGGGAGGGGAAGACTTAAAGTTCATGATCACATGCTTGGAAGCCCAAGCTTCTACATTGCACTAAACAATGCCCTCCGCATGCTCTACATAGAGAAGAACTGCTAAGAAGGATTTGATTAGACATTGAGACAGTTTTTCTGAATCCTTAGTTGCTGATTTTTCAAGATGAAATTGATGGATCCCTGTACCCTCTTTCTCGTTGTCATAATGTTTCCATTGCATTCATGGCTTCTTCATACGTTACTCTGATTTATTTGAATTTAATTTCTTAAGGAATCTCAATGATCATGAGAATGAGTTGTCTTCCTTTTTATACATTCTTGATGATGTCTCAAGATGATGTACTTGAATCTTTTGATAGAAGAGGTGGATTCTTCATTCCTCAGGCTTATTTTATTGCAAATCCTTTGCTAAGATTATTAACACCCAAAGTGTACATCTTTTGGTTCTTATAAGATGATTTGGATGCCTCTTAAAGTTAAATTTTTTTCATGGACTTGTGCAAGGAGAATGAGGAAACTATTGATCATTTATTTTTGTAATGCCTTGTTTCTGAATTTATAGTACAAATTGTTTCATTTGGTAGAACTGGCTAGTGTCCAAATGTTTATGATTGATTATAGAGAATCTGGATCTAATGAGAAGGCTCGAGTACTTTGAAACTGTGTTCTTTGTGCCATGTGTTGGGTAATTGGGTTGGTAAGGAATGATAGATTTTTTGAAGACAAGGTAGAACAAGATTGAAGGGTTGTGGGATAAGATTTTTTTATCTATCCTCTTTTGGGGCTTTAGTAACTTCTCCCTTCAAGGGTGTTCTTTTATTTCTGATTTCTGGGGATTGGCAGGCTTTATGTGATATGTAGTTTTTTTCTTTATGGTGGACTTTTTGTCCTCAATCTATTTGTTTCTCCTTTTCTCTTTTGTTTTAATAAAATTGTAGTTGGTTATAAAAAAAAATAAAATAAAATAAAAGGTGGATCCTTCTAAAGTTATGTTTTTGTCATAGAAAATCTATCTGCAACTCTTGCAGGATAAGATAGTCTAAGATTAAAAAGGATGACCCAGTGCATGAGGCTCCCACTAGGGAGGGGAGGGGGGATATTTGCATCCTTACCCCCATTTCTGGAGAGGAGTGGCTGTTTCTGTACAAGATAGTCTAAGATTAAAGAATAAATTGAAGGTTTTTTTTTTTTTTTTTTTTGGAATTCATAAATTTCAGTTTGCACCTCATCTTTCCATCACAAATTTCTTGTCCTTGATTCTCTCCTTTCAAGAATTCTAATTTCATCTAAATTTTATCCATTGCATATTTAAAATTATTTTTTAGTTCATTTTCTTTCTTATTCAGAAAATAGAAGAAAAATCTATTTGACAACTAATTCCATCAAATTTATTAATTGAGTAAAGTCGTAATGAAAAATTAAATTTGGCTACTCTATATATGTATCACTTTGAATCCTAAACTCTATACTTTCATTATAAAGTAGCTCGATGGAATACTGGTGAGACAAGTAGATGCTTAGCTTCTTAAAAAATTAGTCCTTTCTTTTAATACTTAATTCCAAAATATATAAATGCATAGTGTCAACTATCCAATTGTTCCAATAACTGGAAATGTTAGGCCCTAATCTATTTCCTGACCTTTGTCATCTAACTAAAGGTTATGGCTAATTTCTTGCTTCAGCTACTCCTTGTTCAAGATGTTTGATGAGTTGATACTCCTGGCTAAAGGTGGTCTTACTGCATATCATGGACCGGTGAAGAAAGTTGAAGAGTACTTTGCAGGCCTTGGGATCAATGTTCCTGATCGTGTTAATCCTCCAGATCACTTCATTGACATTCTAGAAGGAATTGTAAAACCGAGTACAAGCTCAGGCATAAACTATAAAGAACTTCCCCTTCGATGGATGCTTCATAATGGATACACAGTACCCCCAGATATGCTAACTTCTGCTGGAATGTCAGCATCCTCTGCTGATAATTCAGCTCACGGAACAAATGCTGCTGCCCAGGGTCCGATGGACAATCTTTTGCTGGAGACCTATGGCAAGATGTGAAGTTTAATGCTGAGTTGAAGAAGGCTCATTTACAACATCAGCTTTTAAAGGCACAAGATTTATCCGACCGGAAAACCCCCGGTGTTTTCCAGCAATACAGATATTTCCTCGGGAGGTAATAAGTGATTTCCTTTTTCCCTTTTTACTTGCTTTATCTCAAATTGTCTTCAATTTCACAAATCTTAACTACTCCGTAGAATCTATTTCTTTCTTGCAAGAACCAAATCCATTTATTATCAAAAAGAAGGGTAGAGCCTTATATTCTGTTCCACTTTCATAAACCGTTATTTTTAATTTTTTTTTTTTTCGGAAAATATATAAGAATGATGACAAAGAATAGTGTAATGTATGCTATTGTGGATCCATATAGGCATTGCTCATAAGCATGATATGTGTTGAATGTCGGAGGTTGAAGCCATATTTTCTATGAAAGAAATAAAACTAGTTCATAGTTAGCATTATCTCTGACGATTGAAATCTGACCTGTGTTGTTTCTGGTTTTTTTCAGGGTTGGCAAGCAGCGTCTACGAGAATCTAGAATGCAAGCAGTAGATTTTCTGATTTTATTGCTTGCTGGAATCTGCTTAGGAACACTTGCTAAAGTGAGCGATGAAACTTTTGGAGCTCTTGGATACACTTACACAGTCATTGCAATTTGTAAGTTAAAGACCTGAATGTTCTTTGCAGCGCCATGCTCCTACAGCATTTTATTTGCATACTTGAAGTTGTGAGCTTATGATAAGTTGGGATAATTTATGTTTTAGCATTGCCTTTGTCAGTTGTCTATTGTTTTAAATATGATACTGTTGCTCCCGTAAAGAAAAATTCAACTAAAGGAATAAAAAAAAAGAAAAGAAAAGAAACTGGTAAATCTAACAATCACTGTTTATTTAATCTTTTAAAGGCTTGTCCTTTTTTCTCATTACTTAGAGGGAAAAAAAAGAAAAGAAAAAAAGAGCTCTTTCTGATATTCCAAAATATTTGTTGCTGGTTTTCAGCTCTCCTCAGTGGAATTGCGGCTTTGAGATCATTTGCTTTGGATAAGTTACACTATTGGAGAGAGAGTGCTTCTGGCATGAGCAGCTTGGCTTACTTTCTCGCAAAGGATACAATTGACCATTTCAATACAATCATAAAGCCTGTTGTCTATCTCTCAATGTTTTACTTCTTCAACAACCCAAGATCGTCCTTCTTTGATAATTACATTGTTTTGGTTTGTCTGGTGTATTGCGTGACCGGTATTGCTTATGCATTTGCCATTTACCTCGAACCTGGTCCAGCGCAACTGGTGCGTTTCTTGAACTTTATATGTGTAGTAGTTGATTAGTTTACTATCTCGGTTGTTTTGTTTTCAGTTTCCTTGTATTCTTTAGCATCTCCTGGATGCTCTTTCTTTAATAAATTTTATTTATCAAAAAATATATATATATAGTTCTTCCAGTAATAACTACTTTTGTTTCCTGCAGTGGTCAGTGCTTCTTCCAGTAGTTTTGACTCTCCTTGCAAATCAGAATTACACAGAAGGAATTCTAAAGATAGTAGAAAACATGTGCTATACAAAGTGGGCTTTGGAAGCATTTGTGATAGCAAATGCTGAAAGGTTTGGAATGATTACCCTTTTTCCATGTCCAGTCAATTTATTTATATTGTCGGTTTTATAAATGCGTGGCACAAACATGGGCACATACACACCCTAATAGAACGATCCCATGCCTATGTAGGACCAATACTAGTGAACTAGCTGAAAATCTACTGCATATCTGGACCAATTTAAGTTCCTAATTCAGTGCTATACTTGGCTCAGGATTTGAGAACCACATCTGAACACATACCGGGTCCATGTAGAATTAGCTAGTTGTAAACATCTCTAAAATGACAGACTAATATCAATAATTCTGCCTGCTGTGGTAATCTAATGCTACTAACCTACTCAATTCCTACCGTGTGGCCAAAAAAAAAAAAAAAAAAAGACTTGAATAAAAAGGAGTGCCATGATCCTAGTAGAAGGTGCCAAAAGGACGAGATGAAAGCCAAGAAAAAAATTGATTGAGGTGTTGAGGACATAATAGCCTTGGACTAAACCCAGGATTTGTCTTTAAATATAGCTAGCGTAGGAAAATGGATCCATAAAGTCAACCTCACGTGATTCGAGCAATGGTTTGTAGTGGAGGCAGATCTTTAGAGAAGCAAATATACTTGTAGACATCTTATATAGATTTCGTGCATCGACAAATAAACAGATCTCGAGTCTTCTTGTTATGAGCTCTTTCCTAGCTCTAATCCCATTTTTTTAATGAGTTGTTTAGATGCATTGGCATTTACAAGTGTAAACCACACTGTTGGTTTTAATTAACAAGCAAACGGTAGAAAACAAGACAACGAACGAAGTTGAAACTATGAGAATTTGCATGTTTCACCATATTAGGGCTATAACCATGGGTGAATTCAATCAACAAGCTTCGTTGGAGACAAAAATCTATGGAACTTTGGCTTAAGGAGGGTAACTTGACAGGCTTTCGGCCAAAGTGTCAACAAAACGGTTAAAGGAGATGGTTGGAAAGTGATTTCTAAATTCCAAAGTGCCTTTGTGGTAGGCAAATTCTTGATATAGTTTTAGTGGCTAAAGAAAGTGTTGACCCTAGATTACAGAGCTTTGTGTTGGGTATTTGTGAATTAGGCATTGAAAAAGTTTTAAGATCATTTTAATTAGGAATTTATCACCTCCAAGTTGAATCTTAGCTGAGATTTCATACAAGGTTTTTAGGTTCCAATTTACATTAGTAAGTTCCCATGAACTCCAGAACAATCATTTTTATTTTATTTTTTGTATACTTCCTTGATCAATTAAATGTGGAAGATGTTTGTTATTGTTTATGTGCACGGTTAAAAATTCTTCTTTTTGTTTTTCGTTTCAGTGTAGTAAAATTCTCACAATAGGATTTCTTGAAATTATTTATTTTCCAGCCTTTGTAATATGTTTACGATGCTTGAGGAAATTGGAATCACAATCAGAACAATCACAAACAATGTATATTATTGAAAGCATCATTCTTTCACATCAAAATCTGTAGACCAAGCATAACTTTTGGTTAATATTTGCATTTTTTTAATATTTTTTAACAGGTATTCTGGAGTGTGGCTGATAACAAGATGTGGTTCACTAATGAATTACAACTATAAGCTCAATGATTGGTTTCCTTGCATAATTTATCTCATCCTCGGGGGTATAGTTAGCCGTTGTGTAGCCTTCTTTTGTTTGGTAACGTTCCAGAAGAAATAGGTCCAGGTCCGTCATTCTCTTCTTCTTTCCTCTTGTACAAAAATGGAGAAGAATTTTAATCCAGGAGAGACTAACGTTTCAAAGAATTCCTGATAACTTGATGGAAGATGCTTCAAAGCTTTTGGTATCTCTCTCACACAAATCATTGCATACACAATTTTGTATATGAAAACCAGACTGCAGCTCGAGAAAAGGCAAATTGGGAAAAAGGGAACAGGAACAAATGTGATCCCTAAAATTGTATATGTAGCTCTGTATGTGATCATTTTTAATTTGTTAACATAGTTCCTCTGTTATGAGGTCTTGGGTTTTCCATGATTTTTCTTTTTCTTTTCCTCTTTTTTTAAAGGTTGATTTGCGTAGAGTCTATTATTTAATTTTTGTTTTTTTTTCCCTATTAGATGTGGAAAGTAAAGGAACTCTCTAGCACAGCAAAAGAGATTTTCAAAACTCTTAAGACATCATTCTATAACACTAAAAGTTACAAACATTAACAAAGCATGCAGTACTGCAATGAGACATAAAGTACACAATCAAATCAATACACCAACTCACCAAGAACAAAATGACGAGTTGCTTTTCTTTTCATTTTCAAGCATATCAATCCGGTGCCAGAATAATAGTTTATAATATAGTGTTCGTTTGTATGAGAAAATTGACTATGATTTGAGAGTCAAAATTTCACTTCATAAGGCTTCACTTAAGTTATCCTAATCTCTCTCTCATACATGCATGCGCGAGTGCACACATGTAGTTCGACAAGAGCTTGGGCCTCTAGCATGCAGGTAGCTTCTCTTTCAAAACTGGTGTCTGTATTCCTGAGTGAAAGACAAGAAAAGAGAAAAGACAACTTCAGTTTTTATGGATTTTCCATATGAATTGGAAGATATTAAGCAAAATGCATAGCCCTATTTAGCAGCGGCTTTTTTAGTCACTTCTTATCCAAAAAACAAAAAAACTAGACTGTTAGGTTGTGACTTTTTTAGCTGACAATTGTGAAAGGAAAAAAAAAAAAAATAAGGGCAAAAGAAAATATATATATATATATATATATATCAACTTACCTAAAACTTCTCCAATAACAAAAAATGCTAGCACTTTTTGCATTTGCCAAATGCATCAGCTTTTTTAGCAACTACTTTATTTAAAACTACAAAAGCAAAAAAGCTATTGCCAAACTCAATCGAAATACATCTAGTTCTAAAACCTTTAAATCGAAGAAGAACCAGGGTGAGGGTGAGTTCATTTGATTTTCATTCCCATCCTTTCGAGATGTAAAAGTAGTATTTAATTTTTTTGCAGGAAATAGAAACAGAGTCATGCTTAATATAATAGCAATTTGGCAAATAAGTAGGTTTTCTAACCTTGTTGATATATCCAGAAAGAGAAGCTTCATCTCCAAACCAAATCCCCCATAAATTTAAGAGCTGGAACACTCCTTATCTCTACATCAACTAGGGGTGCCTGGATTAAAGTCAAACTGGCAAGTTCTCGATCATTCCGGATCATATCAAGTGCTCGCGTCTGATCCTGCAACAACATTTAGATACACGATCACAACTGTAAAGCTTTGGAAGATTGAAAAGTTTCCTCCACTTAAAAATCAATTTACACAGAAAGGCAAATGAAGAAAGAAAAAAAACACAAACCACAGGTATCGGTTAAGCTGAGGAGACACTAGCTAGAGTCAAACGCAAGAAGACCAAGTTTATGGCTCACCCCAGAGTTCATCCTTTTCACAAATGGGCTACCTGTGCGGGTTCCATTACCCACCACCACAAATTATGAAACCAGTTTTACAGCAAAGTTCATTAAATGTACAATCAACGGGAGTTTGCTGAGGAGACACTAGCTAGAGTCAAACGCAAGAAGACCAAGTTTATGGCTCACCCCAGAGTTCATCCTCTTAACGGATGGGCTACCCCATGCGGGTTCCATTACCCACCACAAATTATGAAACCAGTTTTACTGCAAAGTTCATTAAATGTACAATCAACGGGAGTTTTACAATGCATTAATGCCTTCAAAATCAAGTCAAAAGTTGCATGAAAAAGGCATTTCTCCCTGTTTTCATCCCTCTCTTTTGCTTAATCTGTCTCCTTGATTTGGACTTACCAAGAATTTAAGTTTTGAGTATATATTTCTATTCAGCTTCACAATCTGTAGGTCTTCAAACCTTTCCATTCAAAACCCTAAAGATATTCTTCTTTGAAGTCACTTGAAAAAAATAAAAATAAAAATAAAGCCTACACATGTGTACAAATGACTAAACCATAATTATTGCTGATAATTCGGGAAATACAACACGAGGAAGTTTTGGACAAGGGGAACATCCACATTCCAATCTCCAATATTAAACAGAACAAACAAACTTGACCAATAGGCCAACTGGGAATGATTCAAATAGAAAATTATTTTCACCGTGCATTCTTTAGATCAGATTTAACTGTACTAGAAGGGAGATGAATCAGTCCCATTGCACATATTGCTAATCATGGAAGTCTAGCAGTTTAAAAAGACATTCTATGAACCATTTAGAATGTTTCAAGAATCACCTTTCTTTTCATCGCACAAAAATTGCAGTCTGATGCAGATTTGGGTAGGACTTGATTAACTATAAGCCTTTGCACTGGAACATTTTCCTTCTTCAAGGATGCACACAATCGTGAAGACTCTTTAACTGCCATAACCTACGTAGAAAATCATACATCTAAAATATGGTCAGTAAAGCAAATTATAGACAAAACCAATTAAAGATCAGACAACAAAACATTTTATGCATGGTGAAATTGCTAAGTGGCACTAACTGGTCCATTAAAATTTCAAGATTTCTAGATGACAACACTATTGTATGAAGTCCAATAAAAAAATAAAAAATTGTGCAAATTATTATATGCAGAGACTATAACATTTTTTATTTTACACTTGTCATTTTATGTTTGTGAATAATATATATATATATATATATATGTCAGTATGTCTATTTAATCAATTATTAGGCATTTATACATTTATATAGATTTCAACTTATGTTTCCAAACATTTCTATGTATTTTTCAAATTCTTTTATCGATTTCAAAACATTTTTGAAATGTCACCAAAACATTTCCTGTCTCCATACTTATCGAACAACAGAAGAAACAAATTTTGATCCTTAGCTATGTGACTAGGCCTCAAACATGGGTGTTAGCATGAGTCATGGATATGAAGCATCTAACACAAGTGACCACCTAAATGGAGTCCGATATGCCTATGTCTGGATATGTCATGTTGAAAACAGGCAAATTGCTGATCTAGAAGTGCCGTTATTACATCCATATGCTTAATTAACACAAGTAATAATAAAAATAAAATTCAATTGGACTTTGATATGTTTCTATACCATTGAGACCATCATGAACAAAATTTCTGCTATTGAGACAAATGTTAAAACATTTTAAACATTTTAGACATTTTTGGATTTACTTACAACTTTGACTTGGTCTGCAGGCTCTGCGAAACTAATGTTAAATCAAATTCATTAAAGAAATCAGCTGACATCACCTTAAGTGAATACATTAAAACATGCACATTACAGCTACTGGAAGAAACATGCTGTACAATTGATGGTTCCAATTTAAGAGTGGTGAATACAAAAGAATGAAGAATGAAGGGGTAATTACGGTTGGGATTGTCACTATAACAAACTCTGTGGTCTCCGAGTCATGAAAAAGTTCTCGTACTTTTGCCATGCTCTCCCTTAGTTGCTCTAGTTTGTCACTCTGCAAAAACAAACACACATTGCTTAGTATTTTAAACCCCCACAAGAGAGCTTTCACAAACAAACTTTATGCTTACAGCATCCAGTCCGAGTTGTGTCTCCTGTTTCCCGAAAACCGATTTAATAGCTGAAGTTGCTGAAGCTATCTTCTTCTTTAGCTGAATTGAGTAATATGAAAAAGGTAAATGAAGCAAATGTAGAAATGAAATGGCAAAAAATCGCCTACAATAAGATAAGAAAGCAACTAATAGGTAGAGAGAGAAAATGGAGCTTTGCTTGGGAGCCACAAATGACATGCCGTTGAGTAATTAATAGGTAAATTTAAGTTAACAATGTTTTGCTTTTATAGTTCAGATAAAACCCAGTGATATTCTTTACCGAGTTAATAACTTGACACATATCACAGGCTTGGGTAGTTTCCATGACACATCCAAGTTCATACCTTCATCATCTTGCCTATAGATGCATCCATGAAGTCTGGCAAGGACAAAAGCCGAAGTGTATGGCCCTATAAAAACAACTTATAAATGAACAGACAACTATAAACCAAGTTTAATTTTAAATTCATAAAACTTTACTAACCGTTGGTGCTGTATCCAAAACAATCCGAGTGAACATACTATATTCTTGTGATTCAAGAAATTGCATAACCTGTAAACCAGCTTCTGTCATTACAGATGACAGAATAATGCAATATGAAACCTTTCACTACCATCTTTACACCAAAAAAACCTATTATTGACAATACATGCCTTGGAAATTGCAATAGCTTCGTCCAGACCAGGTGGAGGAGTGTCCAACAGCTCGTCCAATTTCAATTCTCCTAACTATGACAGTTTTATAAGGGGGAAAGAGTCAATACAGTGGAGTACATGTCAAAAGTCAAACCATCTCTCCACGTTAAAGCAGATATATAGAGAAAAGGATAAAATTGAACTAAAGCAGATCCCAACTGGGTTCGAAATGCTAGTTCTGCTGCATGATCAATTACAATGAGCATTACATTTTTTTTCCCCTTCAAGAAACCCGTAGTTAAGTCCGCATTACCAATCACAAATTTTTATAATTACATTTCTCATGCTTATCCTTATCGGTGTCATCACTTAAACTGGCTAAACTGAAAAGCGGAGAATTCAATTAAAACATTCTGCCTGATAATGCAACTACGTGAGGTTGGGAATAAATTTTAGTTGGTGCATGTAGAAGGCTCTAACCAAGAATGAGATAGTGTCCCACACCCATGTGAGACATTTAGTAAAAATTTTGGTAGAATTTTTGAGGTCTCTAGTATTACTCTAATAAAATTGACAACTTCCGTACCCCAAGTCAAGCAAAGTTAATGTGGACAAGGCAATACCTAATAAAATAAGAAATGTTCTGACCTGCTCAGCAAGCATTCCAAGGCCCATGCTATCCATCAGATCTCTGACTCCACTGCCACTATGCTTTTGACCAGCAGTACGGAATTCTTCCCTAGCTTTGTCAGGGTTTATCTGCCACAGTTTCACAGTCAGTCCACCAATTAATTACACACATCAAACAGCTCATAGATGAAATAGCAGACTTATTATGAGTAAATATCATTTGGGTGATCATCGCTTAATTAACTACCTCAAGTGCATAAAGAGGAGAATCCAATCCTTGAACTGGAACAAGCGTCCCTCCAGCCAAATCCTTAATACAATGTGTAAATGCAAATTGTAGTAAGTCATAGACACACTTTTGTAAAAGAACTAATAACTTCTTATGGGACAAATGAAAATATGTAGAGCAATTTTCACTTTTCAATCCAAAAATTTATGTAGCAGCACATTTAAAAACCTGATCAAAAGAATCACTTAATGAATGAGCAGGGTCAGTGGAAACCACAATTGTAGGGTGACCATGATTTGCAAATTTTACAGCGAGGGATGCAGCACAGCTTGTTTTCCCAACACCTCCCTTCCCGCCCAATAAGTAATACTTCCGCTGGGTCCCAGAAACCATCTCATCAAACCCAGCAACAGCTTCAGCAGGAGTAGCTACCGATCTCACTTCAAGAAAAAAAAAATGCAGTTGAGTATCATCGAAACTACTTTTTCGGTCTTGGAAAAATGTTGTTAAATGTTACTTGTTGGAAAATGGCTTTGCAAATATTTTATTTTTTGCTAACTTTGAGCATTAATTAAGGTAGGATCCAAGCGTTATTTTTGACGTTTCAAAATGGGTTCATATTTAATGCCGCATAATGAATAACATCGTGTATTTGGTTGCTCAAAATCATTTCCGGATGAATGAGAATTCAATGCACATTTTCGGATTCGTGAACATGGAAGTTGAAGAGACAATGTGGGTTTACTTATTAAATGGCTTGTTCCACGTTGAAACAAAGAGAGAGTTTATATGAGTATATAAACTCTAGCTTGCCATACTTGGGATGGGCCTCAAGGGGCACTCCAAGTTTTGTAAGGAGGGAAGTTATGGACAAAGTAGGCTTGGCCCAAAACCACCACACGCGCCGCTGCCCGATCGGCCAGGCACTGGTGCGTGGCGTGGGTCGGGTTCTAGCTTTATTTTTTGGACAAAATTTGTTTGAATTTTTTCAAATTCTTGCAGCCAAATTTTGAAATCCTTACAGAAATAATTTAAATTTTGCGCCAAAATTTCAAATTCAAAATTTTCGCCTCCTTTCTGAATTGTTACCGTTCTGGTTGCGACTTTCCGGCCATGGCTAAGCAGCCACCAAGGCCTACATGAACAGGTGCATGGTTGGTTATAAATAGCCTTCCATTCCAACAATTCAAGCATCAATTTTTTTCCAAACATCTTTTCCTTCTTCTTTTCATCTTCCTGTGTTCCTGTATTTGTCTAGCATTTAGTCTATAGGAAGAGAGAGAGACTTGTAGCATTGTTTGGTTCGCCAAACTTGATTTTGTAGTGCTGCAAATCAAGTAATAGTTGTTGCATCCTAGGAAGTAGACACCAGTAAATCTCGAAGCAGCAAGGATGAAATCTACTTTAAGGAGATTATGTCCAACACAAGCCTTGACTTAAAGTTTCTGTAAGCGATCAATTCAAAATTTAATTTATTGAATTATTTAACTTTTTTTTTTGTTTATTTTATTTATACATTTAACTTACACACACAACCACTGGGGAATAACAATCTTAAAGTAGATTTCTATTTTTTTTATTTGTGTGTTATGCAGATGAATATTTTGTTTCGAGAAATTAAATAGTAGTCATATACTGTTTAATTTCTTAAATAATAGTAATATACTATTTAATGATTTTTTTGATAACATAATAGTAATATACTGTTTATCATTAAAATTTTGTTACAAAAAATTTTTGTCTATTTTCTGTGTAAAATATATTGTGTAAATTTGTGATTGTTGCATTATTATTTCGTCAAAAATATGACTACTGAAACAAATAGTACTGAGACTGTTCTCACTCCAACCCCTACACCCGTTATGCCAGTAATGACTCCAGCAGTACCGGTAAATCATGGGGAGAAGCCAGAAAAATTCAATGGAACTGATTTTAAAAGGTAGCAACAAAAGATGATGTTTTATCTTACTGTATTGAATTTGGCTCGCTTCACTCATGAAAAAGCTTCGGCATTGAACAAAGAAGAAATTGATCGGCAAGTGGTTGCCGCAGTCGATGCATGGAAGCATGGTAATTTTCTGTGTCGGAATTATATACTCAATGGGTTGGACAATACACTATACAAGAAACAAAAATAAATAGAAATATAGTTCCAATAAAGGGAACCCAAGGACCATATTCTTCCCCAATTTGGGTTTTACTCACATCTCGAATGAATGTGTATAGTGTCAAAAGTACCGCAAAAGAGCTGTGGGAATCTCTAGATTTATAAGACAGAGGATACTGATACAAAGAAATTCGTTGTCGGCACTTTTTTGGATTATAAAATGATGGATTCCAAGACAGTTATTAACTAAGTTCAAGATCTCCAATTAATTCTCCATGATATACATGCAGAAGGGATGATTCTTAGTGAATCTTTCCAAGTAACGGCGATCATTGAAAATTTACCGCCATCTTGGAAAGAATTCAAAAATTATTTGAAGCATAAGCGTAAGGAGATGAAATTGGAGGAACTGATAGTGCGGCTCAGAATTGAGGAGAACCGTGGTATCGACAAGAAGTCAGAAAACCATATCATGCAGACTAAAGCAAATGTTGTGGAACAAGGACATGGGTCCAAATTTAATGAAAATGGTCCCCAACAATGATCCACTAGTAAGATCAACAAGAGGTTTAAAGGCAAGTGTTTCGTGTACGGTAAAGATGGACATCGTGCTAAGGATTGTTACGTTCGCAAGGATGGAGGGAGTTCAAGCAAAAGGCCAGCACAAGCCAACATAGCTGAGGATTTTTATCTTTTCGATGGAGTGGCAGACATCAATCTTACTGCAGTAGTCTTTGAGGCTAATTTGGTGGGCAATCCCAAGGAGTGGTGGGTGGATACTAGAGCAACCCGCCATATTTGTGCAGATAAGATGTTCAAAAGTGGTGGAAAATGAAGAACAACTTTTTATGAGAAACTCCTCCATATCAACTGTAGAAGGACAAGGAAAGATTGTGTTGAAAATGACCTCGGGGAAAGGGCTCACTCTTAACAATGTACTCCATGTGTCGAAGATTCGCAAGAATTTGATTTCCGGGTCATTGTTAATCAAGAATGGGTTTAGATTAGTCTTTGAATCTGACAAGGTTATACTCTCCAAGAGTGGAATGTATGTGGGGTGAGGTTACATGAGTGATGGGCTTTTTAAGCTCAATGTACTTACTGTTGTACCCAATTTGGCTATTAATAATAAAAACACATCTTCTGTTTATATTGCTAAGTCTTCTTTTTTATGGCATAGTAGATTAGGACATGTAAATTTTAATTCTTTGTGTAGACTTGTTTCTTTAGAATGTTTACCAAACTTAGAGTTTGATTCTAATCATAAATGTGAGATTTGTGTTGAGGCAAAACTCACTAAGGCATCATTTAATAAAGTAAAAAGAAGTATTGAACCTCTAAGTTTAATTCACACAGATATCTGTGATTTAAAATTTGTTCACACTAGAAGAGGTAAAAAGTATTCTATTACTTTTATTGATTATTGCACTCGATATTGCCATGCTTGCTTATTGAGAAGTAAAGATAAAACCTTAGAAACTTTTAAGCAACATAAGCTTGAGGTTGAAAATCAACTTGGCAAAACTATCAAGGTAGTGAGGAGTAACAGAGGTGGTGAGTATGATGCACAATTTGAGGAATTTTGTTCTAAACATGGTGTTATTCACCAAATCACTACACCTTATTCTTCTCAGTCTAATAGAATTGCTGAGAGAAAGATTCGAACTTTTAAAAAGATGATGAATGCCAGGATTACCTCAGAACTTGTGGGGGGAGGCGATTTTGTTTGCTAACTTTATTCTTAATAGGGTATCCCATAAGAAAATCAATCAAACACTTTATGAAGTATGGAAAGGTTGACGACCTACCTACAATTACCTCAAAGTGTGGGGGTGTTTGGCCAATGTGGCAGTCCCTAGTCCCAAAACGACTAAGATAGGACCAAAAACCGTTGATTGTGTGTTCATTGATTATGCAAATAATAATAGTGCATACAGATTCTTAGTTCATAGATCTGAAAATCTTGATATGCATGTAAATACTATTATCGAGTCAAAAAATGCATTGTTTTTCTAACACATTTTTCCTTGCAAGGAAACTGAAGAGATAAGTTCAAATAAAAGACTTTTTGATACTGCTATGGGTAGTAGTGAAGACCAAAATGATAATGAAGAATATGAACCTAGACGTAGTAAGCGGGCCAGGATCTCTAAATCATTTAGTCCAGATTTTCTGACATACCTGCTAGAAAATGAGTCTTAAAACTTCAAGAAAGTAATATCAGGTTCTAAAGCTCTATTATGGAAAGAGGCTGTGAATAGTGAAATTGAATCTATTTTGCAAAATCATACTTGGGAACTGGTAGATCTTCCACCGGGATGTAAACCTCTTGAATATAAGTGGATATTCAAGAGAAAAATAAAAGTAGATAGTTCAATAGATAAATACAAGGCGATGCTTGTTATTAAGGGATACAGGCAGAAGGAATGACTTGATTATTTTAATACCTATTCACTAGTGATAAGAATAACATTTGTTCACATGCTAATAACGATTACAACATTGTATAATCTGGAGATGCATCAAATGAATATTAAAATAACCTTTTTAAATGGCGAGTTAGATGATGAAATCTATATGGAACAACCGGAAGGGTTTCAAATTCCCGGCCAAGAAAAAAAGATTTGTACACTTGTCAAATCCCTTTATGAATTAAAACAAGCTCCAAAACAATGGCATGAAAAGTTTGATCACGCTATACTTTTGGATGGTTTTAAGATAAACGAATGTGACAAATGCGTCTATGTTAAAAGCATAGACAAAGGCTATATCATAGTTTGTCTTTATGTAGATGACATACTCATTATTAGAAGCAATAATGACATGATTAAATCTATAAAGAAAATGTTGAACAAAAGGTTTAACATGAAAGATCTGGGAATAGCAGATGTAATTCTAGCAATAAAAATTACTAGAATATCTGAAAATTCTGCAGAAATTTGAAAAATGCTAGAATGAGAATTACCAGATCTTTCTCCAGAATAAAAAGCATGACGACCGTCCTATTAATTTTTAATATGAAAGATCTCAGTCTCATTATGTTGAGAAAATTCTGGAGAAATTTGAAAAGCATGACGACCGTCCTATTAAAATACCTGTTGACATTAGTCTTCATTTGTCAAAGAATAAAGGTGTAGGCATATCACAATTAGAGTACTCTCGGATAATTGAAAGCTTGATGTACTTAATAAATTGCACTAGGCCGGATATAACCTATGTTGTGAGCAAATTGAGTAGGTACACAAGCAATCTAGGGTCAAATCACTGGAAAGTGATAATTAGGGTATTTAAGTATCTAAGACATACCTACAATTATGGCTTACATTATACCAAATATCTAGTAGTACTCGAGGGGTACAGCGATACAAATTGGATATCGGATACTAAAGACTCAAAATCCACTAGTAGATACGTCTTTACCCTGAGAGGTACTGCAGTCTCTTGGAAATCCTCCAAGCAGACATGCATAGCAAGGTCGACAATAGAATTTGAGTTTATCGCATTAAATAAAACAGGAGAAGACGCAGAATGGCTTCGTAATTTCTTAGAAAATATTCCAATGTGACCTAAACCTGTGCTAGCTATATGCATTCACTGTGATAGTGAAGCAGCAATAGGATGGGCACAAAATTATATGTTAATGGTAAGTCTCGACACATTCGTCGAAGACATAATACCGTTCAACATTTACTCTCATATGAAATAATTTCTATATAAATATGTATAGTCAAGAGAGAATATTGCAGATCCATTGAATACAGGGCTAGCCAAAGAGCAAGTGTACCATTTATCGAGGGGAATGAGATTAAAGCCTATTACTTAAAAGTCACCATAATGGCAACCCAACCTAATTGACTGGAGATCCCACTATTTAGGTTCAAAGGGACAACCGAATTATGGATGACTTCACATATTACTGAGGAAGTTTACTCCTACCCATTTCTATAATAAGAAGAGTGATACCTGCAGCGTTAGTAGAATAAGCTTTGCTTTTAATGATTCTTATAGCTTGGACATTCAAGTGGGGTATAACAGGATACTCTTAATAAGAAGTCACCTATATGGGTGTGAACTGGGCTAGTTTTGTGAGAATTGAGAATGCTAAATTCTCTAGAGCACTCATGAATTACTAAGTGTTGTTCAGGGCCAAAATGAACACAATCGTGAGAACCAAATTGTGTCTGTGGATACACAATGTGTAGTCTATTGTCATGGCTTACACAAATAGCTAAACAGTTCAAGGCATTGCGTCCACTGGTTAGCTAGTAAATCTGATAGGCTTTCACTAGAGGAGGTTCAAAGCCAAAAGCTACCTATCTCGATGTGATGTATCTTCTTAATGTACTCTTTCTTTATTTGCATTTTGTTGCATGTCCGTTCTTGTGAATTCCATTCATGTGGGGGATTGTTGGAAAATGACTTTGTAAATATCTTATTTTTTGCTAACTTTGAGCATTAATTAAGGTAAGACCCAACATATTTAATGTCGTATAGTGAATCACATCGTGTATTTGGTTGCTCAAAATATTTCCAGATGAATGAGAATTCAATGCGCATTTTTGGATTCATGAACATGAAAGTTGAAGAGGCAATGTGGATTTACTCATTAAATGGCTTGTCCCACATTGAAACAAAGAAAGAGTTTATATGAGTATATAAACTCTAACTTGCCATACTTGGGATGGGCCTCATGGCGCACCCCAAGTTTTGTAAAGAGGAGAGTTATGGACAAAGTGGGCTTGGCCCAAAACCACCACATGCACGTGTGCCGCCACCGTCTGTCCATCCGTCAGTCAGGCCGAGCTGGGCCGGGTACGGGTGTGTGGTGTGGGTCGGGTCGGGTCGGATCGGGTCCTAGCTTTAATTTTTTTGGACAAAATTCGTTTGAATTTTTTCAAATCCTTGTGGGAAAATTTTGAAATTTTTACGGAAATAATTCAAATTTTGCGCAAAATTTCAAATTCAAAATTTTCGCCTCCTTTCTGAACCGGTACCGTTTCATTCGTGACTTTCCGGCCATGGCCGAGCAGTCACCAAGGCTTACCCGAACAAGTGCATGGTTGGCTATAAATAGCCTGCCATTCCAACAATTCAAGCATCCATTTTTTTCCAAACATCTCTTCCTTCTTCTTTTCGTTTTCCTGTGCTCCTGCATTTGTCCCGCATTTAGTCTATAGGAAGAGAGAGTTACAGCATTGTTTGGTTCGCCAAACCTGATTTTGTAGTGCTGCAAATCAAGCAGTAGTCGTTGCATCCTGGGAAGTAGATGCCAATAAATCTCAAAGTACCAGAGCGAGGGCAAAATCTACTTTAGGGAAATTGTGTCCAACACAAGCCCCGACTTAAAGTTTCTGTAAGCGATTAATTCAACATTTAATTTATTGAATTATTGAATTTTTTTGTTTTTGTTTATTTTATTAATACATTTAAATTACACACACATAACCACTGTGAAATAACATTACTTGCAGGTAATGTGCAATGATTCGATCAGGTATTGATTAGTACTCAGTAGAATAAATAAATAATAACGGCAAGGGATATGTGTACTCTAACCCTGGAACATAGATCTAAATATCGGCCGGTACGGTACGCACCGACTGATTAGTATCGGAAAATCAGAGCACCGATTTGGATATGGACCGGTATAGCGGTGAGAATGAAATTCGCAACCGTAGTGTCTGAGTCTTAGTACGTAGTGGCCTGAATCCGATACATAGGGCGATAAAGTCCGATACAGATTGGTTGTCGCCGGTACGGATGAAAACCAGTGCAGAGAACCTGCAAGATCTAAGCTTCTTTGGGCTGTAGAGTTCACTTCAACCTTCAAGCTTCTTCAAAGAAGGTTTGTCCCTAAGTTGCAAGTTGTGATTTGTGCTATCAACACTTGTGCTCTATTTTTGGTGAGTTGTTGTGCTATGCTTTGTTTTCTGCTTCATCTTTCATCCCTTTTTTTGTTGTTGTTGTTGTTGTCTTTTATTAGTGTAAAATTTTAGGGTTTTTTTTTTTTTTTTTTACACCGACACTACACCTCTATTTATATTAATATATATGTATATATTTTCTATTGAGCAGAGCAAGGGAAAAGAAACAAGAAAAATAAATATTCAAATCAAGATTTGTCAAAAGCTTGGATTCACAAACAAGGTTACTGGAAAGGTTTGTTATTGTTCATTTTTTTTTTTTTTTTATTATTATTTTTTTTAAGTAAAGAGGTTTATTCAAATCAGATTTTTATTTTTATTTTAAATGTATTATTGTTACTAACTAAATTAGAATTACAATATTTGTCAATTGAAAACTGTTATCGTAGATAGTTGAAAGTTATAATTGAGAATAAAATAAATACATATCATTTAGTTGAAAATGAGTCAAAAGTGCTTCTACATATCAAAATTTTGATTAAAATGTGACAAATTAAGACTAAAACAGTCAATAAATAAATAAAAATGCGTAAAATTGAGTTTCAGAGGGATTGCTAATAATTTTTAAAATTTCACGGCCGCGACACTCGATTCCTGATCTGTACTGGCCGATACTACCAATATCGATACAGCGCGATCGATACCGTTGCGTTACCTGATACCGTGATTTAGAACTATGCCCTGGAATACACTATGGAGGGTAGACTCCCCAATCAGTTATCAAACCTTCTTGTTAGACATGAACACATTAGGTAGTTGCCTGTAAACATCCATTATGATTACAATTTATTACTATTTGCAAAAACAAGCTTGGTTAAAACCCAATAGAGATCAAAGAACATGGTTATATCTTCAAAGATCCCCACCCACAAGTTAAAAATATCTGCCAGAAAAGTATTCACTAGCACAGCCTCATACCACGAACAAAAAACAAAGGCTTAGTTCTGAATACAAGTATGCACTAATCAGAATGAAATACAGACTGTTGGTTGTAGAGTTGTTCCTAGTTCAGCCGTGTAGAGTTCAAGAAACCCAAAATTTCCAAGGTCCTGTGTTCACTTTCCACTCACTTGACCCAGTTCGTCAAATTATTGGGATTCATTCATTTTTATTTCTCAATAATCGCGACGAACTTTCTTTAGGGGAAAAGTTTGTAATATGCACTAGGTGTTTGTCGAAATTCCTTAGAGGGGACTCGCTAAAAATTGAATCTTTAGTTGCACTTTTTAACAATAGAATAATATGATATTTCAATCTTCAAGTTGCACAGTGGTCTGCAATCCTTTGTTTCTCTTCAATTTCTTTATAGTATCAATCACCATAAATTGTATTTTTTTGATACTTCTTTAAAAACCCAAAACCACAAAAAACAGTAAGAACTCTTTGGAAGCAGCAATGCATGATCACACATGGAAGAAAGGCACATACACATAAAATGAACTTCATATTGAAGTACAAATTTTAAAACCCAGTAAATAAAATGAGAGAAAGAAACAGAGTAATTTACAAATTCACAACAAATACACCATATATATATAAGTAAGAGTTTACCTTGAAATGGGTGGCTGAATGGTTTAGTGTTGAATTGGGTTGAGAGAAAGCTAAAGTTTCTAGTGATTTTAGAGAGGGAGGAATAGTTTTGGGATTTGGAAATGTGATGGAACAAGGCCGCCGCCGCCATGGCCATGGAATTACTTTACTTGCAGAGAGAGAGAGAGAGAGCGGTGAAGCGAAGCGGAGGGAAAATACTATACGGCCACCACCGCCTTTTCTTATGTTTGGTAACAGGGATGAGTGGATACCAGATTTATCGTTTCTAGAGAATCAACTTTCCGAATAGACTTCGATAGGTCTGGGTGGGAGAGAGGCTTTTGTGAATTCAAATCCCCTGATATTGACTCCGGTAATCGAGGGTAAGTGGAGTTTCAATTCGAGGGAATTGAAGCATCTGTTTTGACGGGTGATTATTCTGTATTTTTGAAATACAAACATGTGATGTTTTATAAAATTTTAATTGATAAAGATAGAAGAATAGAAATTCATGATTTATGTTAGGAACAAAAAATAATACAGAGTTAAGTAATTAATAATTGACTTGAAGTATGATCACGTGATACTTCAGAATTATTAAATAATTTCTCATGTTTTCACTCTCCTTTCCAATTTTATAATATCTACTAACATATTATGTATGAGACTGAATTTAAAAAAAATTATTTATAATTATGTCAAACATATTTTTAAATTATTAGCATAAAATATAAATAATTTTAAAAGAAAATATTAACATTTCTTAATTAAAGTAATAAAAATAAGAATTTATTATATTTGTTTAAAATTTATTGAATAAATAAAATATATTATAACTAAAATCTAAATTGTTGTGGATCTTTTTTCAGCATTCTTGTATTGTTAACATGATAGTTAGTATTATAATTTATGAACAACACATATATTATGTATTTATAAAATATTGTAAAGTAAAAATATTATATTTACATATGATATATATATTTTTTACCTTCTAAAAGATATAGATATTTTTCAGACCAATCTATATCTAAAACAAATGTCACATATGGTGCACAATATAGTTGACGTTGCATTGTTGGTACATGTATGATAAATGCATAGGTGTGATTTTGGCATGACGTAATATAATCTTTAATCATTCTAACTTCATTATTCTGAAAATTTTTAGAATTATAACATTGTGTTTGAAAATGTATGAATAAGTTATTTATAATAAATTATATAGTTTCCTATTTTTGATCTTATATTCTTCAAATATGATGGTTGATATCACAAGATAAACTCTGTCCGTTTATCTTGAATAATGAGATTTATTGAACCAGTATTGTCTTTGACCACTATGTTAACATTGTATCTAATAAAATAAATAAATAAATAAAACACTTGTTAAAAGAAAATATTGTATGTAATAAAAAAATTAAAGCACTTGTTAAGCTTGAATTAGTATTGTACATAGAAATTATTTACCTAAAGAAAATTACCTTGTTATAATATCAATATCATCATGCATGTAGTAACGACAAATAATGTGACCACAATGATATCTAACCTTTTGATATCAACTTTTGCACAAATCAATCCGAAGGTTGTTAATATCAATTTGTTCGATGTACCCAAGTATTCGAAAATATGAAACCTATAAAATATATAGAAAAACATAAATTAATCTCTCTCTATAAACGAATATATCTATATATTGTTTAATTTTCATTACTTGGGATATAACAATTCTTACCTTTGGCATAGGTGTAAAATCACGTATTTGAATTCTTTTGGCATTTGATATTACCAATGACTGTGAAATTGAGAATCCATTTTTTTGATTCCAAAATACCAACTTTTGTGATATTGGATTCATAGCAAGTCTAGATAGACATCAATATATATATATAATTGTGAGAATTATATTGTCATATGTAATTGATTAATATTATATAATCATAACATATCACACTCGAATATGATTTGTATAACTGAATGAATAATTAGTATATAATTTGCTGTATTTGCATGTAGCGAGACATGAACCTAGAAGTTGAGAAAAGATAATTTATCAATATCAATATTTGTATATGCATCTATATATTATAATGACATAATTATAAAATTGTGAGTCATGTACAAATAATACCTAAAAATGAATAATATAATAGTTTATTCATACATTGTTGTGGATGAATATTAATATTTGTTGTTATTGTGATTTCCGATACATTTCCATGCAACTGAATGTTCTCAGATATGGGGACATGACTATTATCTAAAATTTAAAGGTTCATGAATATCAATTATTGACAATTATAATTTTAAAATTTATAATTAAAAAATATTAATATCTATATATATTAGGGTTTACCTTCTAGTAGGACAATATATTATTATTCACCACCTTTATAACTTTTGAAACATTTTCATGTATGTGAACACCCTTAGATGTCGGGAACACAACAATTTCTTTATTTGAATTTGCATGAATAAAATATTTAATGTCAAATCATTTATTATTTGAAGTTATGATAATATTATCAAATAAATCATAATTATAAAATTAATATAAATAATAATTATTACCTTCTTCTTCTGTGATAATATTGTTGTTCACGTCATCTAATTGGATGAAAAAATAAACAATATAAATATTGGGAATTATAATTTTAAAAATCATAATTACAAAATCTATCTATATATATATATATTAGTGTTTACCTTCTATAGGACAATATCATTATTCACCACCCCTGTGACTTCTGAAATATTCTCATGTATCTGAATACCCTCAGATGTCGAGAACAGAACAATTCCTTTATTTGGATTTACATGAATAAAATAATTAGTATAAAATCATTACTTTTTTAAAGTTATAAGAATGTTGTTAAATAAATCATAATTGTAAAATTAATATAAATAATATTTATTACCTTCTTCCTCAGATATGGGAGGCATGACTATTGCATCATATAAATTTTATGAAAAATATAAACAATATATTATTAGCATTTATTATGAAAGTAACAGATATAAAATAATCAAAATTAGAAAATATTATTACTTGAGGTTCTTACCATTTAAAATATTAGTGTTGTTTGTCAATGTAGTGACTCTTGAAACATGTTGTTGGAAGTGAATACCTTCTGATGTGGAAGGCATAACAACTCCTATATTGTAAATTGTTTCAAATAAATATATTTAGTATAAAAATAATAAGAAATCTATATATATGAAAATAATAATACTTTAGTGCTTACTTGTGACATTTCGAGCGTTGGTTCTATAATGCAATTGTTTGTTACGTAGAACACATCCTCTTAATCGACATACTTCTTTTTTAAGTTGTTTCAATTTATCATTGAATGTGGGATCATCATGATCAATCTGGAGTAAATAAGTAATTTTTTTTTTCGAGGTAGTCGATTGATTTTAGTGGTAATTGTATCGTGTTCCATCCTATAAAAAAAGTTGTTGTAATAAATCTGGAATGAATATTTAATAAATTATAAAGTAGAAAATAAAAATAGAAAAATAAAAACACACAAATATTTGTATTGGTACCCATTTATCTTTTAACAGAAAAATAAAAACACAAAAATAATCCTATACATAATATGGGGATATGGTAGTTAATATTTATATTGTAAAAAGAAGGTTAAATAATCTATTACTTATAGGTATTTAAAAAATGCAGAGATTTTCACAATCCATTAATTTTTTTTTTTTTTTTCTCATTATGTGATCGAAACGGAGTATCCAAAAACTCAATCACAAATTAAGTTAATTGATAGTTAAAAAATATAATAATTTATTTGTTCAAAAAATAAAGTGAATTAAAGACTCAATTATAATTTTTTGCAAGATAACATACAATCTAATCATAAAAAAACATAGAGATTTTCACAGCCCAAACAATTTTTTTTTCTCATCATGTCATCAAAATAGAGTGTCAAAAACAATCATTTAAAAAATAAAATTATCGTGTGATCAAAACGGAATGTAAAAAAATCACATTTTTGCTCATAATAATAATAATAATAATAATAATAATAATAATAATAATAATAATAATAATAATAAAGAGCAATGAAGTCAATTGGTAATTAAAAAGCACAATAATTTTTTTTCCCAAAAAACATAGTGGGTTAAAAACTCAATTACAAATTAAGTCAATTGATAGTTAAAATCATTCTCAATCACAAATTAAGTCAACTGATATTTAAAAAACACGATATTTTTTTTTTCCAAAAAATACAGTGAGTTAACAAACCCAATTACAAATTTTTTTTGGTAGACAAAATACAATCTAATCATCATCAATAGTGAGTATTATATTATGTGAACCTAATTAAGTGATAAAAAAAACACAAAGATTGTTACAACCCAAACAATTTTTTTTTTTCTTATCATGTGATTGAAATGGAGTGTAAAAAACACAATCAATTGATAGTTAAAAAATATAATCACAAATACAGTGAGTTAAAAACTCAAATCATAAATTAATGAAATTTTTTTTAAATTGAGATTTAAAAAAAAAATTATTATTTTTTTTCAAAAAACACAGTGCGTTAAAAAACCCAATCAGTTTAAAAATACAATCACCGTATTGAAAAATAAATGAAAAAATTACTTACAAAGTTTGAAGATTGTATTGGAACGAAGATTGTAACTGTGAATTTTTGTTCATAATAATAATAAATAAATAAATAAGCAATGAAGTTAATTGGTAATTAAAAAACACAATTATTTTTTTTCCCAAAAAACACAGTGAGTTAAAAACCAAATCACAAATTAAGTCAACTGATATTTAAAAAACATAATCATTTTTTTTTCAAAAAATACAGTGAGTTAAAAAACTCAATTACCATTTTTTTTAGTAGACAAAATACAATCTAATTCTCATTAATAGTGGATACTTTATATGAATCTAATAAATACAATCCATTAAGTGATCGAAAAAAAATGGAGATTATCACAATCCAAACAATTTTTTTTTCTCATCATGTGATTGAAATAGAGTATAAAAAAACACAATCATTTAAAAAACAAAATCATCGCGTGATCAAAACGGAGTGTAAAAAAACACAATCACATTTTTACTCATAATTACTAAAAAAAACAAAGAGGAGCAATGAAGTCAATTGGTTCAAAAAAACATAGTGAGTTAAAAATTCAATCACAAATTAAGTTAATTGATAGTTGAAAAGCACAATATATATATTTTTAAAAAATATAGTGAGTTAAAAAACTCAATTATAATTTTTTTTTTGGTTAGACAAAATACAATCCAATCATCATTAATAGTGACTATTTTATGTGAACCTAATGAATACGGTCTATTTTTTTGTTCAAAAAACACAAATTAAATTGAGTGTAAAAAAAACACAATCATTTAAAAAAATAAAATCACCATGCGCTCAAAACGAAATGTAAAAAAACATAATCACATTTTTGTTTATTATAAAAAAACAAAGTAATGAAGTCAAGTGGTAATTAAAAAATACAATTATTTTTTTTTTGAAAAAATTATAGTGAGTTAAAAACTCAATCATAAATTAAGTTAATTGATAGTTAAAAAGCACAAATTTTTTTTTTTTTTTTTCAAAATATAAAGTGAGTTGAAAAACCCAATGACAAAATACAATCTAATCATCATCATCAATAGTGGGTATTTTATGTGAACCTAATGAATGCAATTTATTATTTTTTAAAAAAATATAAATTAAAAATACAATCACCGTATTAAAAATTAAATTAAGTCCAATCACAATCACAAAATACAATCTAATCATCATTAATAGTGGTTACTTTATGTCAACCTAATGAATACAATCTATTTTTTTTCTTCCAAAAAACATAAATTAAAAATATAATCACCTTGTGATTGTATTAAAAAAATATGAATACAATCTTTTTTTTTCTTCAAAAAACACAGATTAAATGGAGTGTGAAAAAACACAATCATTTAAAAAAATAAAATCATAGTGCGATCAAAATAGAGTGCAAGAAAACACAATCACATTTTTGCACATAAAAAAAAAATGAAATCAATTGGTAATTAAAAAATACAATTGTTTTCTTTTTTTTCCAAAAAACATAGTGAGTTAAAAATCCAATTACAAATTAAGTTAATTGATAGTTAAAAAGCACAACCATTTTTTTTTCAAAAAATACAGCGAGTTAAAAAACCTAATTACAAAATACAATTTAATCATCATCAATAGTGGATACTTTATGTAAACCTAATGAATACAATCCAATTTTTTTTCTTTCAAAAAACACAGATTAAAAATACAATTACCGTATAATTGTATTAAAAAAACATGAATACAATTTATTTATTTTTCAAAAAACACAGCTTAAATGGAGTATAAAAAAATACAATCATTTAAAAAAATAAAATTGCCGTGTGATCAAAACGGAGTATGAAAAAATACAATCACATTTTTGCTCATAAAAATAAAAAAGCAATGAAGTCAATTGGTAATTAAAAAATATAATTTTTTTTATTGGTAATTAAAATTAAAACATCTATAGGCTATTCAAAAAATATAGTGAGTTAAAAATCCAATCACAAATTAAGTTAATTGATAGTTAAAAACACAATCATTTAAAAAATAAATAAATATAGTGAGTTAAAAAATCTAATTACAAAATACAATCTAATCAGTATCATCAATAGTGGGTACTTTATGTGAACCTAATAAATAAAATCTAATTTTTTTTTTCTCCAAAAACATAGATTAAAAATACAATTACCGTATTGAAAAATAAATTAAGTTCAATCACAATCACAAAATATAATCCAATCAACATAAATAGTTGATACTTTATGTGAATCTAATGAATACAATTGTAACGCCCCAAATTTCTAACCCAAATGATAATACAACAATCATGGCTCTTTCAAGAAAAATCGAATATAAATCTCCAAATTTACGTTACATGATACAATAGTTCTTCATGCAACAATACATTAATCCAACAATAAGTAAATACCCCCAAGGGTTTACAAGTTTCCAAAGCTTGAGTCTGATTACACAAAACGATTATTCAAACCCACACACATACAGTCCTTGGTTTACACATAGAGTCACAGTAAAAAGAGAGTCTCGTACTCTCAACACACATTTCCTCGCCTTTAGTTAGGCGGCATCACCACATCTTTTCTTACACAAAAATCCCGTAGGGTGAGCATAAAGCCTAATTGGAAATTCTTAACAAAGTATATACATTTTATATAAGTCTCAAGAGATGAAATGCACATGCCATGCTATGCCCTTTTTGAAGATAAATCACATTTTCATCTTTTGAAAACCATCATGCTCAATGATATCATGCAATTTCAATTGTTCAAAACTTAACAATTTATTTCAAGGGCGGTAAATACGACTTTAGTAATCCTTAGGTCGGTGTCTGCAAGTAGACTATACAAGTACTATTAAATTGTCATTTTTACCGGTATTAACCGGAAGGCTCGACACCTATCCGCGTGGGTTTTCGGTCTTTCACCCCTGACTTTCAGACCAACTTATTCAATATCATCAACACCACCTATCAAAACTTACTAACGTATTTACCCAAAAACCATTTCATGAAAACTTGTTTCTCAACATTCTTTTCTTAATGCAAGTTTTCAAATCAACTTTTAAAGTTTAATGTAATAAAATGAATTGTTATACCAATAACACAAAATGAATATAAATACTTTTATTCCAATTCATCATCCAAGGAATAACACAATTCTCTTTTCTCAAGTATTCTCAACAATTAGTCATCTCAAGACTATTTCAACATTTTGAATAATAATTTCCAAAATGAACAACAATTCTCATATTCTCTGAAATTCATCATTTATATAAATATAAAAAAGAAAATTTCTAAACATCCATTTATTTTGACACATAAAATAAATATAACAATATCATTCATGGATTTCCAGTCTCTTTTAAAAACATTCTCAAATTCTAGGTTTTCTCACCAAAACTATACAACTCAAATCTTTTGAAAGAAAACTTTTCAAAATCATCTTTTCTTCAATCAACCAAGATCAAAACCTATAAGATTATTTTAAAAGAATAAGAGACAAACCCACTTTCGAAATTGCTCAACTTCTTGAATCAACAATCAATTTTCAAAGCTATCGAAAGATGATTTCAAAAATCATGTAGATCTTGTAAAAATATATATATAACTCTAAGAAAATCCTTACTTCAAGTTTTGAAGAAGAAATGAGATGAAACTCCCAAAATCAATGGTGTCGAAACTCGATCTTCACCGCACACAATGAAGCCCTCGAGATGATAACCCACTTTGATGAAGAAGCAATGGGAAAACTCAAATGGATCTTGAGAAATCAAGGTTTTTGATCTAGTTTGTGTAGAGAAATGTAGAAAGAAGGGAGATGAAATGTTTTTTAGAGAGAGAAAGATATACAAAAGTGATCTGAAATATCAGATTAACGAACTAATATAACATGGTCCGCTCGAGCGTGGAAAGCCCTGCTCGAGTGTCGAATACACTTTCCTAGTACTTTTACAGACAGGTCAAACTTTTGGAACCAAACATTCTTCGCTTGAGCACATAAACGGCCGCTCAAGCGGACAAGCAACTTCGAATGCATTTTGTATTTTTGCTTCGGCAAGCTAACCCCCGTAAGCTGTATAAGGTGACTCAACCCCCGACATACTCAGTTAAGTGACAAAACATGAAAGAATTAACTTCCGATACAAATCTGCAAGGCACAATTCGAGTTGTATTCGCATATAAAGGTTTGGAGACATTACCTGTTCCAAACACACCACTATAACCTGATAACTAAAAATAAGGGGAATACAAGGGAAACTAAGATACGTAATACCGTTCAAAACCATAACAACCCGAGCTCGGAACACCACAAGAGACGGGTCAAAATCGGGATCACTACAACCTCCCTCCCTTAAAGAATTTCGTCCTCGAAATTTTAAATCAAACTACCCAAACAAAGGGAGTTTCTAGCAATCAAAACCACGCTATTTCATTTTAAAATCTCAATATTAACTCTCAACCAATTTTTTTTTTTTTTTGCCATTTTGCACCATGGTTATCTCATTAACAACAATCGTCCACATTAACTTAAACATGAAGCAAAGAAATGACAATCCGTAACTACTTCATGCTTAGCATAACAACATACATAACAACATGTGGTCAACAATTTTAATACATTTCGCTAAAACATTAGGGAATATTACAAGGAAAAACAACTTAAGTATTTTCAAACAAATCCGGATACTTAGAGCGGACTTCCGCCTTTTGTTCTCACGTCGCTTTTTCAACCCCATGGTGTCTCCATAACACCTTTACCAACGGTATAGTTTTGCCCTGTAGCACTTGCTCTTGGGTATCTAATAGTTGAACCAGTCATTCTTTGTAAGAGGCATCCTTATCTACCTCCAAGTCAACCCAATCAAGCACATGAGAAGGGTCGGGTTCATACTTCCTAAGCATAGCCACATGAAATACGTTGTGAACTCCCGAAAGTTGTGGCGGCAAAGCTAAGTGGTATGCCATTTTCCCAATTCACTCTAAGATCTCAAAAGGCCCAATGAACCTTGGAGATAATTTACCACTCTTACCAAATCTCATCAAACATTGGAGATTTTTAGAAATACATGGTCACCAACTTCAAAAGGTCATCTCCTTTTATCGGCATAACTCTTTTGTCGGCTTTAGGCCATAGCTAACCTCTTCCAAATGAAAACAACTTTCTCGGTTGTCTCTCTAACAATTTTCGGACCCAGTAATAGTGCATTACCCACTTCGGCCCAACAAACTGGTGATCTACAAGGTCGGCCATACAAGGCCTCAAATGGTGCCATCCTAATACTAGCTTGGTAACTATTGTTGTAAGTAAACTCAATCAATGGTAAGTGCCTTTCCCAAGGCCCCTTAAAATCAAGAATACAAGTTCTAAGCATGTCTTTCAAAATTTGAATGGTACGTTTCGACTGTCCATTGGTTTGAGGATGATAAGCGATGCTATGAGTCAACTTAGTTCCCAATGCCTCTTGAAGGCTTTGCCATAACCGGGCAGTAAAACAAGGATTCCTATCCGACACAATAGTCACAGGGACTCCATAAAGTCGAACTATCTCTCTAATGTACAACTCTGTCAAGCGTTCAACAAAGTTGCTGGTGCACATCGAAATGAAATGGGTAGAGTTAATCAACCTATCAACAATCACCCAAACGGCGTCATTGTCTTGTTGTGTTCTAGGAAGCCCAACTACAAAATCCATGGTAACACGCTCTCATTTCCACTCGGCTATCAGTAAGGGTTGTAACAAACCCGCTGGTCTTTGGTGTTCGGCCTTCACTTGTTGACAAGTAAGGCACTTCGATACAAATAAAGCAACATCCCGTTTCATACCCCTCCACCAAAACTGACGACTAAGATCATGATACATTTTAGTGCCTCCTGGGTGTACTACAAGGTGTAAGTGATGGAACTCCCGAAGTACTTCCTCTCTACAAGATTCTGGTACAAACAAACGGTCTAGGTAACGTACACTTAAATCCGAGTGAACGTTCAAACCTTTCTCTTCCTTCCCATTGGAAATCTTAATACGAATTGATTCCACATCACGGTCTCCTCGTTATGCCTCTATGACCTTACTAACCAAGGTAGGTTGAGCATTCAAAGTAAACAAAGTAGCACTTTCTCCGGACTCATCCAAGTGCAAATCAAACTTGCCAATAACATCTAGCATATCCCATTCCCGAATGGCTACACTTGCCAAACTACTCACAGATTTTTGACTCAAAGCATCGGCCACCATATTGGCTTTCCCTGGATGATAATGTAACTCAAAGTCATAATCCTCCATAAATTCCATCTACCTCCGTTGTCGTAAATTCAAGTCTTTTTGAGAAAACAAATACTTTAGACTCTTATGATCAGAGAAAACCTCAAACTTCTCCCTATACAAGTAATGCCTCCAAATTTTCAAAGCAAAAATCACCGCTGCTAATTTTAGATCATGGGTGGAGTAATTTTTCTCATGAGTTTTCAATTGTCGTGAACCGTAGGCCACAACTTTTCTCTCTTGCATCAAGACACAACCAAGTCCATCCCCGGACGCATCACAATAGACAGTGTAATTTAAACCCCTTTCCGGAATTATCAAAATTGGTGCGGTAGTCAATCTAGTCTTAAGCTCTTGGAATGACTTTTTACACGCCTCACTCCACACAAATTTGATACCCTTTCTAATCAACCTAGTCAAAGGTGCAGCTAGTCTAGAGAAGTCCCTTACAAAACGTCGATAATACCCCGCTAATCTCAAGAAACTCCGGATTTCAAAAATATTCTTGGGTTGTTCCTAATCCTGTACGGCATCTATCTTTGAGGAGTCTACAGTCACTTCCTCTCTAGACACTACATGCCCCAAAAACTTCACCTCTGTTAACCAAAACTCGCATTTTTCAAATTTGGCATACAATTGGTGCTCACTAAGTAAACCCAGCACTACCCGTAAGTGAGTCTCGTGTTCCTCTTTAGAGGTTGAATAAATCAAGATGTCGACCACAAAGACAACCACAAAACGATCCAAGTATTCCCGAAAAATTTTATTCATCAAATCCATAAAGAAAGCCGGTGCATTGGTCAACCCAAAAGGCATTATAAGGAATTCATAGTGGCCATAACGAGTACGAAAAGCCGTCTTCTGAATGTCCTCCTCCCGGACTCTCAACTAATGGTACCCCGACCTCAAATCTATTTTTGAGAAGCAACAAGAACCTCTAAGTTGGTCAAACAAATCATCTATTTTGGGTAGAAGATACTTGTTATTAACTGTAACTCTATTCAACTTGCGGTAATCAATACACAACCGCAATGACCCATCATTCTTCTTCGCAAAGAGAGCCGGCGCTTCCCAAGGCGATGTACTAGGGCAAATGAAGCCCTTGTCTAAAAGTTCTTGGAGTTGAATCTTCAACTCATACAATTCAACGGGTGCAAATCTATACGGTGACATGGAAATCGATGTCGTGCCAGGTACTAATTCAATGGAGAACTTGATCTCTTGGTGAGGTGGTAAACTAGTAAGATCTTCTGGAAAGACATCTGGGTATTCACAAACTACCATTGGTAACTCAACACGAGCCCTGTCACTTTCACTATCCAAGAGAGTTGCAAGAAGGTCACTAAGCTCGCTCCTACTACGAGGGTCAACAACTGGCGACAAGGCTTTATCAACTCGGTTCCCCAGAAAATAGAAACGATCACCACCCGAAGTGTACACCGTAACTCTTTGACGGTAACAATCAATCACAGCTTGATAAGAACACAACCAGTCCATGTCTAAAATGACATCAAAACTCAACATATCTAGCAACACAAAAGCAAATGGAAGTCAACGCCTGGCAACTTCTATTTCACAATCACGACAACTCTGGTCTAAATCAACTGTACCCCCAATAGGTGACTCTACTCTGAGTGGAGGCACTAACCGTGCTACATTTAACCCCAATGTAGAAGCAAATATAGTAGATATAAATGAATGGGACGCACTCGTGTCTATCAATACATTAGCCAAAGAATTACACACAAAAAAAATACCTCTCACAACTAAGGATTCTGGCAACTGCTCTGGCACAGTAACAGCATATACGCGTCCTTGTGGCCCCTGATTAACTTGCTCAACTCTTAGAGCATAGGCTTGTTGTACTGACTGAGCCGAAACAGCTCCCTGATTAACTCGCGAAGTTTGGACTGATTGACCCTACTGGTGGCTCTGAGTCTGCCTTGACCCTGATGTGCTAGATGCGCCTCCCAATTGTGGGCAAGTTCTCTTCATATGCCCCGGCTGGCCACACTGATAACAATTAAACCTTTAACCTTTATTCTGAGACTGAGACTGAATTTAAGATCGGTTAGGTGGTGGTAATATTAACTGCCCTCCTCCCTTCTGTGGGCATGAGAAGGCTTTGTGACCGGGTTGGCCACACTTGAAACACGAGAAGCTACTCGATGCACTTTTTCTTGGACCCGCACTAGGCAAAGGAAAAGTGGATCTAGACTGTTGTGGTTGGGACTTGGATGGATAGGTGTTCTTGCTCTTCTTGTTTTGCCTATAGTCTCTTTGAGACTCTTGGCCCCTAGACCTCGAACTTTGAAGCCTTTTCTCCTCGGCTTGTATGGAAATTTCTATGTGTGTCGTCGTCTTCACAAGACGGTTATATTCTCGAATCATATTTCTGACAAGTTTGAACATAATTTTTGTTTTCAATTTCTTTTCAAATTCGATGCAACGACGCTCTTCCGTTACCACCAACTCTGGTGCAAATATGGACAAACTAGAGAAGACCGCCTTAAACTTTGCCACGAGCATGTCGAGTTGTTTGAGGTCTTTAAACTCTTGCCTCAATCTCTCCCTAGCAGTGGGAGGTATGTACTTATCTTGGAAAGCAATCGTAAAGGCTTCCCATGTCGGCTCCACTCTACCCTTGGCATATTTCCACCATTGACCCGCATCTCCCTTAAGGTAGTAACTCGCTAGAGTCACTCTTAGTTTACTATCTTCGATGTAAAGCATCTCAAATGTCTTCACAGTTTGTTCGAGCCACTCATCCGCTTTCTTGGGCTCGGGGCCACCATGGAACTCATCCGGTTTGGCCCGCAAGAACTCTTTAGTAAGAAAACTCGTCCTTGACTCTGTGGTGTTTTTTTGGGCTTGATTTTCCACCCTCAACAAGTTCATAGACTCTCTCAAAGTCCCTGCCATTTCTCGAGCTAGGGCCCCTATTGCGGTTTGACCGCTTATCCCGGGATTCTAGCTTGCCCCATTTGTTCGGCCACATTAGCTTGGCCGAACTCTTCCCCTTGCATCGGAACCTTATGGAACGGTAACTCATGCACACCTTGGCGAGCCCTACCACGCCTCCCGCCTCTACCACCACGGGTTTGACCTCTTCCTAACATCCTATAAATGACAATAGAATTAATTTAGCACACTAACCGACACGTGCCCGCAACTTGCCTTACACGTTTGATCACAATAATTCTATATATTCCTCTATCATATAACAATTAAATTTCACCTCACATAAGCACTTAGTCATGTAAATACATACGGATTATACTCTTATGATGAGATTTGTCCCACGAAAAACCAAGAATTCTTAGTAGAATGAGCATTGATCAAGTACTCTTCTAATAAGACCTCAAGGAATTTAACAGGCACAAACAACGTCCCAAAAGTCCAATCCCATATCCATTTAGTCACATAAGCATGTTATCATATAGTCACAAAATGCATAACACTTCTTAAGCATGCTAAATGAACCCATTGTGGTTAAACGACTACTTCCCACGAGCTCCAAGTATTCAAACCCGGTAGCTCTGATACCAAGTTGTAACGCCCCAAATTTCTAGCCCAAATGATAATACAACAATCATGGCTCTTTTAAGGAAAATCGAATATAAATCTCCAAACTTACATTACACGATACAATAGTTCTTCATGTAACAATACATTAGTCCAACAACAAGTAAATAACCCCAAGGGTTTACAAGTTTCCAAAGCTTGAGTCTGATTATACAAAACGGTT
Organism: Camellia lanceoleosa; assembly: GCA_025200525.1. Lineage (NCBI taxonomy): Eukaryota > Viridiplantae > Streptophyta > Magnoliopsida > Ericales > Theaceae > Camellia > Camellia lanceoleosa. The sequence continues at coordinate 67,103,839 of CM045768.1, read as the reverse complement.
ATTCAAACCCACACACATACAGCCCTTGGCTTACACATAGAGTTCTCAACACACATTTCCTCGTCTTTAGTTAGGCGGCATCACCACATCTTTTCTTGTACAAAAATTCCGTAGGGTGAGCATAAAACCTAATTGGAAATCCTTAACAAAGTATATACATTTTATACAAGTCTCAAGAAATGAAATATATATGCTATGCTATACATTTCAATTGTTCAAAACTTAACAATTTATTTCAAGGGCGGTAAATACGACTCTGGTAATCCCTAGGTCGATGTCTGCAAGTAGTCTATACAAGTACTACCAAATTGTCATTTTTATCGGTATTAACCGGAAGGCTCGACACCTATCCACGCGAGTTTTCGGTCTTTCACCTCGGACTCTCAGGCCAACTTATTCAATATCACCTATACCACCTATTAAGACTTACCAACGTATTTACTCCAAAACCATTTCATGAAAACTTGTTTTTCAACATTCTTTTCTCAATGCAAGTTTTCAAATCAACTTTCAAAGTTTAATGTAATCAAATGAATTGTTATGCCAATAACACAAGATGAATATAAATACTTTTATTCCAATTCATCATCCAAGGAATAACACAATTCCCTCTTTTCAAGTATCCTCAACAATTAGTCATCTCAAGACTATTTTAATATTTTGAACAATAATTTCCAAAATGAACAACAATTCTCATATTCCCTAAAATTCATCATTTATATAAATATAAATAAGAAATTTTCCAAAAATCTATTTATTTTGACACATAAAATAAATATAACAATATCATTCATGGATTTTCAGTCTCTTTTAAATTTTTTTCCAAATTCTAGGTTTTCTCACCAAAACTATACAACTTAAATCTTTTGAAAGAAAACTTTTCAAAATCATCTTTTCTTCAATCAACGAAGATCAAAACCCATAAGATTATTTTGAAAGAACAAAAGACAAACCCACTTTCAAAATCGCTCAACTTCTTGAATCAACAATAAATTTTCAAAGCTATCGAAAGATGATTTCGAAAATCATGTAGATCTTGTAAAAATATATATATAACTCTAAGAAAATCCCTACCTCAAGTTTTGAAGAAGAAATGAGATGAAACCCTCAAAATCAACGGTGTCGAAACTCGATCTTCACCGTACACAACGAAGCCCTCGGGATGATAATCCACTTTGATGAAGAAGCAATGGCAAAACTCAAATAGATCTTGAGAAATCAAGGTTTTTGATCTAGTTTGTGTAGAGAAATGTAGAGAGAAGGGAGAGGAAATGTTTTTTAGAGAGAGATATATATACAAAAGTGATCGAAAATATCAGATTCACGAACTGATATAATATGGTCCGCCCGAGCGTGGAAAGCCCTGCTCGAGCATCGAATACACTTTTCCAGTACTTTTGCAAACATGTCAAACTTTTGGAACTAAACATTTTCCGCTTGAGTACACAAACGACCGCTTGAGCGGACAAACAACTTCGAATGTATTTTGCATTTTTGCTTCGGCAAGTTGACCAGGCAACTCGACTCCCGTAAACTGTATAGGGTGACTCGGCCCCCAACATACTCAGCGAAATGGCAAAACATGAAGGAATTAACTTCCGATATAACTCTGAAAGGTACAATTCGGGTTGGATTCACATCTAAAGGTTTGGAGACATTACTTGTTCTAAACATACTATTATAACCCGATAACCAAAAATAAGGGGAATATAAGGGAAACTAAGATATGTAACACCGTTTAAAACCATACTAACCTAAACCCGGAACACCACAAGAGACGGGTCAAAATCATGATCGCTACAACAATCATTCTTAATCAATTTAAAAAATTAATCACCATATTAAAAAATAAATGAAAAATTTACTTACAGACTTTGAAATCTTTTTCTTCCTATATTCTGTCTTACTCTCTCTCTTCCAAAGTTTATGTTTAGGCTTCTGCGTATAATATGATAAGGTTTAGGTTAATAGGTAGTAGTGGGTAATAGGGCAATATGATATAGGGTAATATGATAGTCAAATTAAATGGTAGGCTAGTGCGAGAAATTTGTTTTTGTTTTGTGTTTTTTTTTTTTTTTGTTTAAATCAAAAAATTAAGAAATTAAGATTGAGATATTGGAGCTCTCACAAGCCTTGTGAGTTAGAAATACTCTTTTCCTTATATAATATATAGATGTGGACTTTTAAGACTCGATTGAAAATAAGTTGTTTTAATAATTTTTTAATTTTTAATGAAAAGATATGTCAAAAAAATAAAGAGAGTGATGTAACAATTTATAATGACTTTTAACTAAAACATATAGTTGCCAAATGAGTCCTTAGATTAGGGATTGACATCTTTCTAGTCCCAAATTAGACTGTAGAGTTATTGTCCAGTCTATTGAGCTTATTTTTACACTTCGTTTTTGTCACGACCCAAACCCGGCCCTATGGGTTTAGCATCAGAATCGCCAAGAATCCGAGATTCCGAAGGCTCTTTGACGATGTCTGATTAAGCAATCTGAGGCTGGCGGAAATACTGATAAGTAACTAGTGTCCATTGAGTCAGTGAAAATCAGATGCCAAAAACATTTTTCATGCATTCATACTGTTGTAAGCAAAGACAGTCTATATACGCCTATACAATCATATACAAACAACAAGACGGGAACCTAATCCTCGATAACGATGCGATAAAAACAAGGCAGTCTATCTGATAGTACAAAACAGTAAGGAGACTGATGGGGGACACAAAAACACCCCAAGCCATAGCATGGCAACTCGGAACCTCGCAGTGAGGCACATAGGCTGGCTTGACAAAACTGGGGACCAATCCACGCTCCTAGCTCCGGTCTGGCTGCTGAGAACCTACATATATATATAAACAGTGAGCTAAAGCCCAGTGAATAACATAAAGCGTAAAGAGGTTATGAATGAATGTCCTTACAGTAATGAAATCAGTTCATTAAACAGTATTTTAGTCTTTCAATATTTCAGTCAATCAGTCATATGCGGTACACCCATTAGCCTATAAACAGTAGGTCCAAAAGGACCGGGTCTTAACAGACCCAACAGTAATGATGGCCATCAATCAGTAAACAGTATGGTTCCACAAGGGAACCGACAGAGCTCAGAATAACGATGCAAAGAAGTGCTAATGATGCCTGTCTGATTCGAGAATACATGACATACATTCATTCAGTAAATAATATCAGTTCAATAAACAATTCAGTTCAGTATTCAAAAGATAACTATTTTGAACATATCTTTACACAATCGTTACTCACAGAGATTGGGCTAATAGCGACTAGAGCGCGTCGAGAGCCAACCCTAACAGTTAACAAATAGAACACACACTAAGTTTCACAGCCGGGAAGGATGATAATTAAATCCCTAAATTTCCTCGGTGTGGTTCTATGTCTAAATCCTCATTAAGATGCCTTAAACTAGGCCTAAGAATGCCTAGGATGGGATGAGGATGCAAAAATACACTTAGAAAGCATTTTGCATAATTTGCTGAAATAAGAGCCTTGCTCGAGCGAGCTTCCAAAATCAAAGGCCTCGCTCGAGCGAATAGTCCTTCGCTCGAGCGGTCTGATGAAACAGTAAAAGTACTGGATGCTCGATTTTTACGCTCGAGCCACCAATCCTTCGCTCGAGCGTGGCTCAGAGGAAACGTTGGTCGCTCGAGCGAGGAATCCTTCGCTCGAGCGAAGAAGCCAAATCTGGAATTTCCAGATTTGCTTTCCAAGCTCAAACCAAGCATTCTCAACTCAATTTTCGACCTCTTGGGCCCAAATTTTGGAAAATACATCCCAAAACAATGTATAACAAGTTTCAAAAGGCAATTTATGAATTCAAGCCCCAAAGGTGAGTCAATTAAATCCAAAATTCAAACCCATTTTCAAGAACAATTTCAAAACATGCAATGCATGAGTTTTTAACCAAATTCAAGGTTCAAATCTTGCTCTAATGAGCTCAATAGTTGAAAAACAGAATGAAAACATGGGCTTTGATAGAAACATGAGCATGCATGTACAATCCATCATGAATTCAACTTCAAAATGCACCAAAATGGCCATGCATGCATGAATTCAAGCATAATTCAACCTCTTAGCATTAAATCATGGTTTAATCCTACAATGGAGCATGAACCATGCAAGATGAAGTTTAAAGACAACAAGAAAATGGTGAATTTCCTTACCTAAGTCTCAATTTCTTGTCTAGAAGTTCAATTTAGCAACCTATGTTACAAATCTTTCAATTTCCAAGCAATTCTCTAGATGAACAAGATGAATTCCTTCCTTCCTCACTCTCTCTATGTTTTGGTCGGTTAGAGGCCACAAGAAGAGCTGATCAATTGATATATTCAGTGTAATAAGGCTCTATTATAATAATAAACAAAGGTCCACTATAGGTGGCAATTTGGTAGATAAGCCTAAGTTTGGCAATTAACTCCTTTTAATCTAATTTAATCATTCCTAATCAATTTTTAGATAAATATACCATTAAATCACAAATATTCTACTGATCCCAAAACTCTAAACGGTTCTTAATTCGGCCGCCGATAAGGCCTTCAATTAGCAGTTTAAACACATAAACTCAAACAGATAATCAATCAATCAAACAGATGCAATATGCAATTCAATAGATAAACTTATTCAATTTCAGTTTCGATTTCAATCAATCCATTCAGTACTTCAGTTAATTCAATTATCAGTCATTATCAGTTCAGTTTAGCAGTAACCAGTAGCTAATTCAGTAGTTTATCGGTAATCAGTACGAGGGTTGTTACAGTTTTCATCATTCAGACTGTTCACATATTAAAATTCGACGAGTACATTATTCTTGTAAAAAATCAAGTCAATTAGATAACGGCAATCACGTGTTCGAATCAATTTTGTATGAAAAAATAAACGTTGAGAAGATAAATGGTTCATACAAATTGATTCAAACATGTAGTTTTCATTAGCCGATCAACTTGATTTTTTGCAGAGATGATATACTCGACAAATTCTAAAATATGAATGATTTGAATTATCAAAATAAAACCCAAAAGTGGGCCCAATGGGCCAGATTGGATTTGGGATGAGAGACAATCCAAACCCTTTAGATTGAACAAGAAAAAAAAAAAAATTTATATTTCATTCACATTATTCTTTTTTTTTTTCTTTCTAAATTTCTATTGAAATTGACAATAAAAAAAATAACAATAATCACCCTGTTTAATTTTTTTAGCTTTTAAAAAATAGTTTTTGAATTTTTTTTTATATTTTGTTATTTTAGTGAACTGTTTTTGTATTTTAAATATTTTTATTTCATTTTTTAGATGTACATAATCTAAATATACTTAAAAAATAAATATTTGCGAAGAAATCAAAAAAGAATTCAATAAATACAAAAAAAAAATGTTATAATATACTAAATTTTTTGTATTTAATGTATTTTTTTAACGATTTCTTCATAATTTTTAAAATTTTTAAGTGTATTTAAATTAAGTGAATTTAAAAACAGAAAAAATAGATTAAAATATTAAAAATTAAAAAATCTAAAATATTAGATTTGGTTAAGTTTGCAATGGATTAAAAACCAAACACAGTGATAAGATTCAAGTGTAAATGCAACTCAAATATTAGATTTGGTTAAGTTTGCAATGGAAAAATGTTAAATATTTAGATAATACGAACTTATCTTCTTGTTTTATTTTTAGGCTATGTTCCTTATATGTATTTGCATTAAATCACAAGGGTAATTTAGTATGACCTACCTAATACAATTTACATAGCGCTTTTATCCCAAAACTTCATGTTTTGTACAAAAATAATTTAGTGTGACTTACCTAATACAATTTACATACGCTTTCATCCCAAAACTTCATGTTTTGTACAAAAATAATGATTTTAGGTATCAATGAAAAAAAAGTAAATTAGAATAGCTAAAATTTTTAATCAAATTATACCTCACTTTACATGTTCTTTATACATTTATTAATGCAAATTGTATTAGGTAAAAAAAATTTACCAATTTGAGTGATGATAAAAAATTTAACAATTAAATTTTGTATAAAAATTTAGGAATAACAAATTAGTAATTCAAAGTACATGTAGCATGACGTAATGTCAATTTTACGAATAAACTAATGTTAATTTACATTTGTCCAGTAATTAAATAAAAAGTTTATTTTGCAATTTTTATTTGTCGAGAACACCACATAAATAATCTACCATGAAAACTATTAAATAATTTTTCAAAATGTGGTCAACACATCACACCATTTCTCCAATAAAAAATGGGCAGTAAAGAGATTTGGGTAAAGAGATCAGTGACATTTCAAACAATAAAGAGATTTGGGTAATTTTGAAATCCAAATACATTTAAATTTCATCTATTTTTATATCATTTTCTTAAAAGATTTGAGTAATTTTGAAACCTAAATACATTTAAATTTCATCTATTTTTAAAAAATAAGTAGCTCACTATTCATTCCGAATCAAAGCCTGTTCTAACAAAAATCCATTTCAAATTCCCAAAATCCAATGTTCTTTAATGCATGCCCACTTTTCTTCCCTTTGCATTCGTTCCCCCCTTTTTTTTCTTCATTTTGGGCCACAATGAAGACATTCAAGAGAGTATAAATTCATTTTAGAGGGTTGTGTTAGTCATTTCACCAAGATTTTATGTATTCATAGAATACATGTTTGTATATATAGAAAAGAAAAAAAAAAGAAGAAAGTAATAAAAAAAAACAGAATAGTTATACATAAAATCCATATAAAATGATGTATCAAAATGATATTCATTCATTTCAAACCAAAAGGCTTATGAAAATCACTTGTTATTTCAAAACTAGTATGGACACATCATTTTGGTAAATTTTTTTGTACATAAATTTTGTTTACAAAATTCCAAGTGTACAAAATCTAATTACAGAATCAGACACAACACTCTCACATCAGATAAAATTTATTAAAAAAGATGTGTCTAATTTTATAATCAAATTTTATACATGTAAAATAAATATTGCATATGAGATTTTAATACATCATTTGTTACCTTTTGCTATAAGTATACATCATAAGACCTTATTGTAAAGCTAGTCAAACAAGGCAATAGTATAAAACTGTGCTAAGCCTAGAAGAAGAAAAAACTCTACGCCAAGCAACAAGCCCACAACTCTATCATATATGTATGATGTCCCACCATACACTTCTTAGACGGTTGGCTCAATACCAGAAAAATAAATCTAAGTCTGAAAGCTCCCTCTCATCTTCTCATACTAGTACCACCCAACCCCTTCTTCTCTCTTCAATTCAAACGTCAACAACAACAACAACAACCCAACATACTTGCTTCAAATCTAATCCTAGTACTCCTACCAAATTTGATGATCATCATCCTCAAATCCCTTCCATCCCATGTTGTTCTAACATTTTTTCAAGGCCTTGGAGCAGGTTAAAGCTGTGGTGCAGCTCGGTTTCCATGGCGAGTCAGATGGATTTGGTGGTTCACCAGCCTACCAAGATTAATGTAAGTTTTCTTTAACACCCAATTTTGATTTCTTAACCGACTATGACTAACTCAGTTGATCAGAATTCTTGCTTACTAGGAGATCATGAATTCGACCACCCCTCCTGATGTTGCTTGAGGCTTGAGATTTGATATGGGTACATGTCAAACTACTTGGAATGTGTCATTTATGTCGCGTTTGTTTGGTGGATTAGGTTAGATAGAATTGTTAGCGATGGAATGATTAATAAAAAGATTGTCAATACGTGGATTGTTAGTGAGGAGAATAGGTAAAAGTGTGCTTGTTTTGATGATATAGTGTTGAATATGGTTAGTGATGAAATTGTTAAATTACTTTTTTTAAAAATCTAAAAAAAAATAATTTTTGTATTAAAAAATATTTAAAACAAATATAAATTTTCTTTTTTAAAATAACAGGTTTCAATTGTTGAAAAAAAAAAAAATTGCACTTCTGGTCAACCGACTGGATGTTGGGATAGACGACCAGATAGACCTAATCCGCTTACTATTTTTCTAATTCCACGTTTTTTTTTAGCAAAGCTAAACCGCTAACATTATCACGCGGCTCTTCCAAGTCATCACCAAACATGCTGTGGGTGGAACCCACAATCATCCTAGTCTAGTTCTACCGCTGAAGCGGCAACACAAACGTGACCTTAGAGATGAAGTGTTTTATTATTATTATTATTTAAATTTCTTATTATCTCAATGTATTTCTTTATTTTGATTTAATAAAATTTTCATTTTGCTGATAAAAAAATTAGTGAATGGTTGGTGCGGTGAGAGCATGTTTATTCATTTATGATTTAACCATGAAGGGTTGGTTTAAGGCCTTGTTTGAGAAGGACGATTTTTAGCCAAAAAGTTATAACAAATTGTAAAATTATTTTCTTTATTTTTTTAGACATTTTCCTAAAAAATCACTAAAAAATTGATTTCCAAATGAGCCCTAAATATGAAGTTATCAAGGAAGAGAAGAAAAAAGTGGTGGTTTAGATGATGTTTTCTTTCATTTTCTTCTAAGCTATTTGCTCCTCTATTTTCTCTCACACAACATTTTGAATTTTTTTCCCTTGTGGGTTGTTGTTGAAAAAAAACATAAGTGATTTGTGGTGGTGAAAGCATAATTGGAAGGGAAGAAAAAACAAAAATTGGTGGTTTAATGGTTTCTTTCATTTTCTTGTTTGTTTTCTGTTCACTTTCTTATGTTATGGTTTCTTTGTGGTGATAGAGAAAGAAGAAGCTTGGTGGGCAGCAGAAGAGAGAGGAGCTTGAAAGAGAGGTATGGCAATGATTCTTTGTGTCTTTTGATTCGTTTCTTTTGCAATGTTGCTTTGATAATTGATACACACAAGCACATCAATAGGTGATGGGTTCCCTACCTGGTCTATCATTTTTTGCTTCCCGTCACAATGATGTTTATTTATGAATTTGGCTCTTTTTTAGAAAATAATTGTTGGGTCAAATTGAAGCATTGATTTATTATCCATTTAAAGGATAATTTAAAAATCTATGGAAACTCACTTTGAAGGACAATTTCACTTCGCAAGTTCTTATGTTCATTTTTTTTTTTTTTTTTTTTCAAAATAACTAAAATGTTTTTTTCCAATATTTCAAGCTTCATTTTAGAATATATATATATATATATTATTGAGTTCCTTTGAAAAAAGGCTACAATAGTCTGCCATCAACCTCCACATAGCAAATACTTTAAGGCTCATTTTTAATTTCATTGCTTGCCCAAGAATGGAAGCAATAAATGAGAACCATACTTTGTTATCCCTTTCATATGTAATCTGAAAAAATTTAGAAAATCTTGCATATATCATTAATTTTTTTTTGTGTGTGTGTGTGTGTGTGTCAAGGAATCAGTCCTAACAATAAAAATGGGACATCTTCAAATTGGAATTTTTAATATTGCCACTATAATATTGAAACTCATGCAAACAACAATTTGTGTTGTTAGGTCTCTATGCTTCGCAAAATGCTGGAAAATCAACAAAAGGTTCATGAAATAATGGAGCGTGTACATCATAAACATGACATTTCTGCTCTGTCTATCTCAAACCACCTTTCTCCCAAGGTAACATTTCTTAATTTTTTTTTCTTCTTACATGTTTTGAAATATCACTATAATAAAATCATCTTGCATTGAAATTTATAGTACTTTGAAGTTGAACGGGGCACCCCCTACAAGTCCTACAGTGGTTTCACCACTGATTACATATCATGTTTTGAGATTTTTGTGTTTTAATTAATATGTTCGCCACATCAACTGAGAGAGTATTATTGTAGTGTTCCTCAAAAAGTTACCTCTAAACAATGTTGAATATCATTCTTCTTGGTACCAAATTGAAGCGCCATAGGAAAAAAAATTTAAAGATAAATTCAACAAGAGTCAATTCAGGAACTCACCCACTGTATGGTTTTACTTAGCTTCAAAGGTCTACTTAGTTACTCTCCCATTCATGGTTTTTTAATTTTATTTTTGTTTTACTTTTTGGGTAAGTTATAGTCTTTAAAATATTTAGAACTAACCAACCACAAACTCAATTAGATCATAATGACTCCCTCAAATATAATTATAACTTCACTCCAACTTCTAGTTACACATATACATACATAAAGAGTAGTGATTTTTAAGCCAAATTGAAACCGAGTTACATGTTCAATTTGAATTGGACATCTATTTTTTTCATATACATAAATAGCTAAACTAGCTATCATAGGAGACTAATCAAACTAACCGTTCATAGTGTGGCATCTCTCAAATTAAAAATCAATTAATTTTCCACATTAGCGGACCCAAAAAAAAAAAGGGACACAAAATAAAGGGAATAAATATTTTGGAGAGAAAGGATCCCACCGTTTAGGCTTGCTTTGGCACAATTTATAAATTATATTTTTGTACAACTTTGAGATAATGTTGTTTTATTATTTTTTAAATCCATCTAGATTATATGATCTTAAAAATTTGAAAAAATTAAAAATATTTTGAAAAAAAAATATTTTAAACATGAAAATAAATAAAGTTTTATCAAAGTACCTTAAAAAATTTAAGCCGAAATTGTTGAAAAAAAAAAAAAATTCAAAAAAAGAACCTTTACATGGATCATGACACAATTATATTTTAAAAAGTTATTGAGTATCACTTGTCACAAACACATTTTAACCTTTACTTTTATGAAATTCATGTAAATCTCGTGTCAATACCATCAAGAATAATTGTTTGATGTACACTAATGAAATAATTGTTTTCTCACATGTTTCATTGCTCTAGCCATGCACATTTCAACATTGACACACACTCTCTTGCATGGATTTTTTACAGGTGAAACAGTTGCTGGCAGAGTTAGCTATGGTTGAGGATGAGATCTCTCGAATGGAAACCCAAATCAGCCAACTCCAATCCGAATTGAATCACGAAAAAGAAGTCACTAAAGAACATCATAAGATCAAACAATTGCAACAACAACAACAAAATGCAATGTCTCCAAACAACACTCGTGGTGGGTTTTCATCACTTTCGCCGAATTTCAGTCCCAACAACAAAGTTGAGAGTGGAAGGATGCCATTCGAGACAAAGGCTTTGCATTTCATAAGTAAAGCGATAAAAGGCGATTACAGTTTGAATTATGAAAACTTTAGTAGTTTTAATGAGAGATTATTGTTAAGTAATAATCACAAGGAAAAAAGCTTGAATGATGAGGTTGGATTTCAAGACCCCAAGGCTTTGAGGAAGAGTGGGATGCTTAAACCATCCTCACCAATGCGTGAGCCTAGACATCCAACCCCCAAGGTATGTCTCTTCACAACAACAACAACAATATATTACATGCCCAAAAAAAAAAAAAAAAAACTCAAAAACTTATTTAAAATTTCAATTGTGTGGATCATATTTATTATAAATATGACTCACAACACATCAAATTTGAATCTACACCATATATTTATTTTATGAATAAATTTTAAAATAAATTTTTTGAATTTCTATCTTTTCTATTACAACAATATTACAAACTAAGAATACCGATCACATAATCTTTCACAAACTTGTGGAACCCAAGATAAACCCTTGTAGGATTCATAGTGAAAAATTGTGTGATTGAATTTTTTTTTTTTTGGGTAATTTTATTTAAGTATATATTTAGAAAAATATTTATAGATTAATGATAAATTTTATACATATTAGAAAATAAAATTATAATTTTTTTCAAGCATTTGTAATTAATTTTTAAAAAATCTCTGACATGTTATTTTCTCTCTTTTTTTTCTTTTTTTTTAATTACGATTTTTCTATTGGGAAATGATTTTCTTTGGTCCAGTGTTTTGGACCGACCAGAGAGTGTGCTGTTTGGGCTGTGGTGGATTCCATCATGGTCCATTTCTAAGACATTTATTTTGTAGCCCATTTCTATTTGAAAAAATTAAATCAATATAATTATATAATTTTCTTATATTAAAAAAAATTTAAAAAGTATAATTTTAAAATAAACTGTCTATTTTTATTTTTTTCAAAACAAATATAATAAAATTATAGAACTATACCAAGAGAGACTTGTAGTTCTAATTGTATTAATTTTTTTTTTTCCATATTGTGTAAAATTCAATTTGAAATGGTCTAGTCCTTTGAAATAGATTATTTAGCCTTTGATTTTTTGTTCAATTTCCTAATGAATGTTATAGTTATATTAAATTGATATAATGTAAAATATTAAATTACAAAATTGACATAAATAAAACTAGATAAATTAAATTAACAAGCGACAAATTACAAGGATGAGATGGTGGGACTTCATGTTTTCAGAGAGAACATAACATGGAGGTCACAAACCCAATCCAAGCAGAAGAAGAAAGCATCCAGAAGTGGTCACCAAACAAGCTATCAGAGAACATCATGAAGTGCTTGATCTTCATTTTTGTGAGGCTCCTTAGAACTTCAAAAGCAATGGAGCTAGAGAAGTCAGGACCCATTTCAAGGTCTGCTAACTTCTCTTTAAGCTCAAGAAGCTTCCGGGTTGACACCATTTCCAACTCAAATGCAAGCTTGTTGCAGAAAGAGTTGAGGCAACAAGATCCTTATGGTATATTCACTACAGATGAATCCATCTCAAGGGACATTGGGCCTTACAAGAACTTGGTTATATTCACTTCTAGAAATTTGGATCCCAAATGCATCTCCAACTCTAGCTCCATTCCTCTGGTGCAAAGGTTAAGGTATGTCCCAAAACTTTTAGGGTGGGATTACAATAAATTATTTAGGAAAAATTGTTTCCTTTAACAAAACAAGTGGAACCCATATTGTTTTTTTTCCAATACACATAAGAAATTAAAACAATTTTTATTTATTTATTTATTTTACTGCCAATTGAACGCATCATAATGGAGGGAGGTTCTAATTAATCCCACTTAATTTCTCTCCACACCTCTGTATGCATAATAAATGTTGTACCATAGGGATAAATATTTGTACATATGGATCAAGAGAGAAATTTGATGGGTGTTTTTAGTAACTTTCCTTAATAGACATGTAGATATTGGGTCAAACAGTCTTTCTAGCTAGTATTGGAATACTTTATCTGAGCAATGAATAGTTTTAGATGAAGTTGGGTAAAAGTGAGAGATAAGATCAGTCCTATTTCATTTGTTCAGTTTTATTGGTTGGGGTCACCATATCACTTATTGATTGATGATACCATATTACCATTACACCCAATATCTATTGAATCTATTGTTTAGTCTCTAATGCATATACATTCTTGAAATTACAATCTAATCTCTGTACTTCCTTTTTGGTGTTGTGGATTATACAGGGTTTTAATGAACAGTCTCCAGAAGGTGGATTTGAGACATTTGAGTTACCAACAAAAGCTTGCATTCTGGATCAACATGTACAATGCTTGTATCATGCATGTATATATAGATGATTTAACAAAACTATTCTTCATTTTGTTTTTTTATTTTTCTGCATTTTTCTTCTTTAAATCCCTCATGTGTGCTACCCAAACTTTTCATTTTCAGGGATTTTTACAATATGGGGTCCCTTCTAATCCTGAGAAACTGCTTACATTGATGAACAAGGTATGTTACAAATGCCTCAATAAGCTCATAAAGTAATTCTATCCTCAACGAAAGTCACATTTTTTTTTTTTTTTTGGTTGGAGAAAAATGAATCATTTAAGGTTCTTCAACAAAGTAGTCCATGAATTCAACAGGGCTAAGCTCGATTGCCCTACACCTCAACGATGACGTCAAGAGTCCAAGTCTTATAATAGGCAAGACTCCAATTTTTTTATACTACAACCTCCAAAAATATGTATATATATATATTTTTTGAAATGAAGGGCAACTAATTAGAAGGGGTAATTTCAATATATTCATTCTAAAAAATAGCTTGAGCGGTTGCATATTTAATTAATAATTAGAGCTGTAATTTTCAAGCTCAAACTGACTTCAAACTAACTAACATGTTTGGCTTGAATTGGAACATGTAAGTCAATTTCGGGTTACAAATCATTCTTCTTTTAATGAGGATTTTGTGAGTGTTAGATGTCATGTGATAATTTACTTTATTGTTATTGGATTTGATAGTAGAGTTTATTATATTAAGTATTTGAGAAACAGTATAAGACGTGCATTTGTGATAGGTGAAAAATATAACTTGACAGTGCCACGTGGTAACCTCCCATCATACAAAAATTTCTTAATTTTAATTGACCATTTGGAACAAAAAAGTACACATGCCCCAAAAAAATCTTCATTATATATTGTTCATGAAGTATGTGCTTTATATTATTTTAATCCGTAATATTTTAATTATATCATAAGAGCTGAATGCTAAGAATATATCGTTTAAATTCAGGCGACGCTCAACATTGGAGGCAACACAATTAATGCTCATGCTATTGAGCATTTTATTTTGAGGAAACCAGCATCTTCAATCTTAAAAGAGGTACATATTGTTATTATAGTATTAATAAATTTAATTTACCAGATAATATATAAGAGGATATCATTTGTTATTGTGTTTGTTTCTTGTATGATCTTATGAGAAAAATGGTATTGTTAACTGTATGTATAGGTTAATAGAATGAGCGATAAAGAGGATAAAGAAGCCATTGTTAGACAACTTTATGGATTGGACTCATCAGACCCCAATGTCACCTTCTCTCTTTGCTGTGGCACTCGTTCTTCTCCAGCTGTAAGTCTAATTCAATTCAATTCCATGTCTTTTTTTGCAATTTATTAAATTTCAAAAAGATTTGTGGAGAGAAGTAAAAATAAAAGTTAAGTATATATATATATATATTTCTTTTTACAATTTTTTTTTCTCAATTTTAATATCCAAATTAAATTTAATTACACAATACCATTTTTGTGTACTTATATTTTATATTTATGTGCAGCTAACATTATGGTAAATAAAATTTTTGTACATAAAACCTATTTAAAAGGGTGTTTTCATGATATTTTTAAAATTATGAGCTACAATAACAAGTGTTTAAGCTTGAAATAATCAGACCAAGCCACATTGATAATTCAATTCACGAGAAATTAGATTCATATCTCGATATTACTCTTCATTGAAAACACTCATAATTTCAATAAAGCCATTGTTACATTCTTCTACACCGACTTTTTGTATACATTTTACATAAGATTAGAATTTCTTATCTAGGCCTATTAAATCTAGGAGAAATTACATGTTAGAGGCCTTTGCAAAGATTAATTACAAATCTATAATAAAGTTTATGACTTCATCTTTTAATATTTATAAAGTTTACTATTAATTTGAAAATATTTTTCTAAATATACACTGAAGTGAAATTATTCTTTAAATTAATCAACAATGCTATGAAACTAGAAAATTTATCCATAAACACTAAGAAAAACTAATGTGTGGTTGAGATTTGATTCAAATGTGGATCACACTATATAATAATTGAATCTAAGGCCTTGTTTGACATATACTAAAAAAGTCAAAGAGTCAAAAAATCACTATCCTATTTAAGACACATCATCTTATTTAAGTCATATTATCTTTCTATCACATCATTTCAAACTCAACTCATATTTCATAAAAATTCAAAAAGTACACTTATTTAGAACATCCTAAACACCTTCTAAATCACGCATTACTTTTTTTTTAATCAATATTCTAAATAGTTAGATTTGTTAGTTTATTAGTAAAATTATTGTACTACTTAAAGAGTCATTACTACTCTATCAGCTCGAATCACTGACCTTTTCTAACTGCACCATAAGGTGCAGTTACACACCAACTTGCCACAAGGGCCTTGGCAACCACACATTACATTTTCGGGGTAAAATTCTTAACAAATTTCCTAAAATCTTGTCTGTAAATTTATTGAACACTCCTCTGTTTCTTAACTTAATTGCTCATTGTTTTATGAGCAGGTGAGAATATACACAGCAGAAGGAATAGCAGCAGAGTTAGAGAAATCAAAGCTAGAATACCTTCAAGCCTCCATTGTAGTGACAAGCACAAAGAGGATTGCTCTCCCTGGACTTCTTCTTCGAAACATGCATGATTTCGCCAAAGACATGGACTCACTTGTTGAGTGGGTTTATCACCAGCTTCCAACTTCTGGGTCTTTGAGAAAATCCATGGTGGATTGCTTTAGGACACTCAACACTGCAAAGGTCTCTACCATTGTTGACAAAACCCCTTATGACTCTGAATTTCAATATCTCTTGTCTATATAAAATTTGAGAGTAATGTAATATACATAAACGAATTTCTAATCAGATCAAAAATAGTGCGATTCATATTATTTATGTGGGATCCACGTTTTTGAGTTTGATGGTAAAAAATTAAAAATTCGTTTATGTATTATCTCAACTGTTATTCAGTGAAAACTTATTAGAGATATGTATGCAAAAGATGATGGAAGACATTATGCAAAGTTCAATAAAACTATGGCCAACATTTGAGAATTTGGCTATATTTTAGTTGATTTTTTTATTTTTTATTTTTTGAATATTTTATCAGATAAAAAAAAATTGTGTTTAGAATAATTTGTAGATTTTTTTTGTAGTTGAATAGATAATTTTGAAGAAAAAGTGATTGATAGGATGTGACATTTTATCTTACTAACTATTTTAACATTTTTTGTATTCAGAATTTTATCATACCTTGGAAAGGAATATATGTTAGAAAAAATTTGGTTTTGGTTAAATTGATAGAGTAGATTCGACAGACAAGACCAATTTTCATAAACAAAGACCAAATCAAGCAATTGTGGTTGGTGTCTTATACTTTGACAGAATCAAGGACTTCTTTCGAGGTTGTAATGTGAAGAAATAAGGATAAACATACTGAAAATTTGATTAATAACACTTAAACTTATTACTTAATTGCAAGAATCAAATTACAACTGCCAAGCATTACAATTGACAGAGTTCAATAACATTGGTTACAAAGATTAATGGTTAATCTACTCCTAATTACAAGAACTGCTCCTATGATATTTTAAACTACTCCTAGATTTTACAAGTGTTGTGAATTGGGTTGAAGATCCTTTTTTTCTTCGAATTTCCAACTTTTATACTGTTGCATTGGCCGAGAAATATGGCCATGTGTCCACTTGCTAGCATCTCTCATTTGTCCATGATTTATAACTGCTGTAACTGCCTTCAATTCATTTTCTCATTAAAACAACCACATGTCATGACTCTGATCTCTCTCTCCAGATCACCATCTTCATGCCCACGATTCTGAAACCCTTATTGCTTATGTTCTTGCTCTTTGACATGTCTGTCGACAAAGAATTTTGAATTTTGATGCCAACAGTGGTGTACACTAAATTGTTATAGGATGGGTCCTAAATTTGAAATAAATTGATTACATACTAATTTTTTTAAACAAAATTTTGAATAAATTTAGATAGGTCTAGCTTCTCTTCAGTCATAGATCGGACTGGAGGGTACTGTTGGACCCGTGAGGGCTCATTACAGGTCCCTTTTTGATATTTCGAACTGTTTAATGTGTAGAACTCATTGAGTACTATAAGTTCATAAAAATCACATTGATCGGATATCGATAGTTATGTGATCAAATAAGTTTTGTATAAAAAAAATGGACGATGAAAAAATGAACGGTTGACAGAAATCTTATTCGATGAAATAACTATCGATATTCGATCAATGTGATTTTTTACAGACATATAGTACACAACGATTTTTACATATTGAACGGTTCGGATTATCAAAACAAGACCTGTGGTGGGCTTTCACGGGCCCAACAATACCCTCTAGTCTGATTTGGGACTGGAGGGAAGCCAGTCCTAATTTAGATTATGTGGTCTTTTGGCAATATGGTAAAAAGCTGCGTTTGCAGCTTGGTTCCAAAAAAGTTACATTGGTATTTTTAGCAAAAAATCATTTGGCAAGGTGAAAAAAAGTTACATATAAAATTACAAATATACCATTTATATTATTTAGGATTATACAATGGGTGAAAATGTAAATTTTGTAAATTGGGTGGGATAGTTTGGTCATTTTATTGTGATATGACATCATAAATAAATATTAACCAAAAAATTCAAAAGTAGCTTTTTATCAACCTCCCAAATCACTTTTCAGAAAAGCCAAAAAAATTGATAAAAAGCCAAAAGTTAACTTTTTACCATCTTTTCAAAACACCCTTATGTATATACTACACAATGTTTTTCTTTTCGTTTTTATATTCATACTTAAATTTATAATCTAAATATAATTTTCATTTCTCAATATTGCTCAAATATTTAATGGACACCAATCGGTAAAAGTTCGAAAAAAAAAACCTCGTGTAGGCCCATCAAAAGCCCAATAGCGCCCTCTAGGAATCCCAACAGAATGATTGATACTCTCTAGGAATCCCAACCAGATAATGAAAGTAGAGATTGTGATTTAGCGAAAGTAATTTAAAATAACAACCATGATAGAGACCTCCACTACCCTCACACACACGTAGGGGTTAGTGATTGGAGAGAGAAAAAAAAAAAAATTTGGCCAATGACCACCTACTAGGGGTCCTGAGGTCTCCTCCAGTGGGGGTCCCAAGAATTAGGCTTAAAATAATTATAATTTTATGAAAGTAAGCAATTTAAGTAAGGGTGATTGTTCAGTATTCTCGGAGTACGGACACGTGTTACTGTATAAGGTTTTAATTAGTAAAGAGGGATAGGGGCCCACGATTTATGTTGGGGATAGAAAACAACATGAAACTAAATAATTGGTGATTAACTTGAAGTATGACCACATACTGTTCTGAGATTATTAAATAATTTTCCTTCAAGTAAGATGTGTTTTATATCACAACAAAATTTTCTCTTACAGAAGCAATAAACAATGTGAGACCATGAAATATCCTCTCACATGGATTATAGGGATCCAACGAAGAGATGAACTTTGTCCCTGGTGTATTTGGAAAGATGAGCATGATCGGCGCCACCTAACCGGGGTTGCCGGTCGGAGACATTCCGGTGCTAAAATTAGTCCTTTGATTGAAAGAATAAAGCTATGGAAATCAAGAGTCTTGGTGTGTAGTGTACGGAGAGAGCACATACCACCTCTTCTGGGATGCTCCATTTTTATATAGATTGGGAGGGGGGGTGTGATATTTGTTTGGGCTGGACCCATTGTAGGCCTTGTTTGGGTTAACCCCAATAAGCTGATATATGTTTTTTTTCTGGCTCACACAATTGCCCCAAAACGTTTATTGTCTGCGGTAGAAGGAATGTGAGTTTTTATTGCTGAGTTATACTGTTCAAATAGATGTCAGGTCTCGTAACAAATAATACATTTGAAAATGAGTAACATGAATGCATGACTGGATGAATGCATATATGTATAGATGAATGTACAAATAAATGTATAACTATATGTATATAAGGGAAAGAGGTGAGTTCTAAACAAATTATATCATAAGTGAGTCTACATTAGATATCTCTGTAACGATGGGCCACGGTATTATAACCCCCGGGTGAGGGTGTAGGCCGCAATATTATAACCCCCGGGTGAGGGTGGAGTATATTGCCGAGTGCGAAGAGTGCCTCAAAATATGAACTTTCGTGCCAAGCTAGAGAATTTCTATGTACTGAGCATGGAAATGATTTCCTGAACCAAATAATGTAGATTAAATAAAGTAGATATATCAACCAAAAAATGGACCACGGTATTATTACCCTCGAGCGAGGGTGTAGATCTGCGGTATTATAACCCCCGGGTGAGGGCATAGGTGTAGGCCTTTGCTGATGGCATTCCGTGCCAAGTGTGAAGATTATGCTGTATTCGGAGACTTTTGTGGATTTTAAGTGGTGATCAAGTGCCAATATTGTAAGGATTTTGAATAATACATCCTGTGTCAGTGATGGCCTGTACCGAATGAGGTAGACGTGTTAATCATAAATAATATTGCTCTGCTTGTAAGGAATTGCCAAGTAGATATTGGGCCAACTATTTAATTGCCAAGCAAATTTTGGGCTAATTAGTATCGCTCGGTTTGCGTTTAGTCCAATGTAGACTTGCCCCATTGCTTTCGAATGATAGGTGTTAGTCAGAAGGCATGCAGATTGGACATGCCCCATTGCCCTATGTTGTGGGGCAGATTCGGCTTTGGTAAAATAACGGCACAGAAAAAATATGCCGACTGCCAAGTGTGTAATGTATTGCCCCAAAACTGGCACGTGCTTGGAGCGGTGTGAAAAGGAGTGGGAGTTTGTAACTGAAGTAAATTTCGTTGTAATGTTGGTACCAAGTTGGCCAAGTATGCATGCATATCAGAGGTGCCGAGATGAGGATCGGTTGATTTGCCCCAATTGGAAAGCGAAAAATTGACTAAGATGTCTCAGTGGGCAATAAATTGCCAAGGTAACGAAATGAATGATCGGGGAAGACAAAGGATTATTTCTTAGCCCCAAGATCCTGTTGCAGAAAATGCATGCCCATTGGATATGATTTGACCGTTGATTTTGCATTTCATGTTCTTGATTGGCCAATTTATTGAACTCAATATGCAACTCAAAATTTGCAAAATTAGACCGTACGGATGTATTCAGAAGGCGCCAAATAGTTGAAAACGACTATTAGATTGTTGGAATCGGACCCCTGAGGATGTAATTGTAGCCAAAAATAGATCAGACGGATTAGATCGATGAAGAATTGAGCTCCACGAAGCGTTGGATAATTTCTCGGCTTGGCTTGGTGGCTTTGGCAAAAAATAATTTAAAAAATATAAAAAAATGGTGCCAATAAGATTTGAACCCTTGCCTTTGGAAGGAAGAAAGAGTACCGAATCATTGTGCCAAGACAAAACCTTGTGTTTTTATTTGGAAAAGTATATAATTGAATGTGATTGTTAAGCTATTATGGGATGTAACTTAGCCACGATGCAACGAATGATTTCTTTTGTTTTCCATGGTCGTCTTATTCGATGTGAATTTCTGGGCAAACTTCGACTAGCTTGTACGACTTCGTTTGAGCTCCGACTTTGACATGGTTTGTTGTGTTGGACTTGTTTCAATGAGTACTTCACGTTGGTATGGTCAAAACTTGAGTTTGATAGCTTCAAAAATTTCGGTATCAAAAAATGTGATCCGTATCGTAACTTTTGGCGAACTTTGGTTACTTCTTGGATTCTCAGGTTAGTGGGTTTGGACTCTTTGAGCCAATACGAATCCTGTGGTATGTTTAGATGTGGATTTCGGCAAGCCGAGACGCCAGTTTTATGCCGAGATAGTAGCGCCGAGCAACATTGTTGTACTTCCGAGAAGTAAATCAGGAGATTTTTGCTGAAGAGGTAGATAAATTAATAATTGTAGTTGTTTTGAGAATGTCTAATGCTGTGGAGTGGATGTATATATAGCTGAGTAGTATTGCCGAGTAAGCAATGCTAGCTGAATACTGGTTGAAAATGTTAGCTGAATAATGTTACTCTACTGAAAACTACTTGGCCCAAGAAATCGGCATTTCTCCAATTGTTGATTAGGATCTGTAGAGCTCGGTGCTAAGTGGAGCTTGGGGCCGAATAAACTATTGATGTGTATATTGTGCTGAATAAACTTTTGATGTTCATATATTCTTTAAGGAAAAATATACTCTGAAAGGCGGCACCTTTAAGGAGTATATATATACTCTAAAAATTGCAAAAATATTGTGAACGAATAATGTTGCCGAATACTACCATACCTAATCAGATATTTATTTATTTTTGATTGCCAAAGAAAAATTCTATTAAAAACATGAAATTTAAAGGTATAAGGAAATAAAACGTATTCAGAGAGATTCAAAGAGTAAAGACTCACTCTCCTACTACTGCTACTCGCGACTTACAACCAACCCCTTAGCCTCACGATTTTAAATTTTAAAAAACAAATAAAAAACAAACCAAACTCTTGAACCCAACACCTAAAACATTAATACACTGATAAACCCTACGTCTGATAAACTCTTGAGCCCCATGCTTGTCTCGAAAACCCCACGCCTGACCGAACACCCTGCACTATTGTCAGACACTCAGCCTCCATAATCGCCAGCCACTTAGGCTCCATTTCCTCCGAGAACCACCCGTGTCCGCAATACCTTCTGCTGGTTACTCCTCCTCAACCTAACAAATTCCTTACTCTCGACTTCAACCTCCGTCAGGACTGCTGCTAGTGCCTCTTCTAATGTTGTTGTAACATCCTCATTTGGTTCTTCTTCAGCAGCCACTGGCTTTGCCTCTGGGACTGGGGCTGCTAGTGTTGTCACCACGCTTGTAACCTGCAAAACCTAGTTTTCCATCTTAAACTCCCACGGTTTTCCCTGCCCAAACAACTCCCTTGGATGATCCTCACCAACAACGCTGAGCAGTCCCCTCTTTGTTGACCTGGCGCCAATCTCCTCTTAACCAAACACAAACACCGACCGCCATAGAATTGAACGGAATTCACCCCTCAAACTCCCATTCGCACAGGAGCTCCCGAATGAAGATCCTAAACAACTCTGAATCCTCCACTCTTCAAACTCCCGCTCGCAAAGAAGTGCCCGAATGAAGTTCCTGAACCAACCCACCCATGTTCAACGCACCCATCCTAAACTAAAACCCATGGCCGAAGCACCATTTCCACCCAACAAAGCACCACTTCCACCATGGCCGAAGCACCACTTCCACCAAACCTCTCCATTTGAGAAAAACACCCACCAAAACCACCCAACAAAGCTTCCATGAGCACCAAAACCCACAAAGTGTAGACCCAACAAGCTTTCAGACCGTCGGATATGATAGATTTAAAGCCACCCAAGGAATACCTAGCTAAAACCCCGAAGACTGCCTGTGAAAATGAGCATCCTACACAAAAAAGAACCAAAAAAGCAACATAAGCAAATCTAGAGATTAGATCTGAAAAAGAAGTAAGTGGAAAACTAATGGGGGCTCAAGTTTATTAGGAGAAAAAATATATATATATATATAAATATATATGTACATATATATATATATATATATATAATGTTGTCGAATTAGTTGTATCCGCTAGAGTGCTCCACGGAAAAGTAAGTGATAAAAGTTAGTTCCCAATAAATAATACTATGTAACAATATAGATAATTTTAGAGAGAGAATCAAGACCCAAATGTAGGGCTACGAACTTCATCTTGTTTTGTCAACTTTTCTAAGCAATATTGATATTCAGGGTTTGATCAAATTGTGAGCATAAATAGGCACATACATAGATGGACATATATATATATATATATATTTGAACTTTAGCAATAAACATAATAAAAAGAACCTAGTTGTAGGTCTACGTTTTTTTTAAAAAGAAATTGATTAACCTTGGTGCCGAGCTTTTGCTGGCCGAAAAACTTGGTCGGCAAGTCGGTAATGTAAGATGAAACTAGGATGGCCGACATGATAAGAACTTGGTTCCCAGCATTGTAGGTGACTTGATTATACGTCAGACGGAATTGTAACGCCGTGCCCGAGCTGATGCGTAGGAATTCGGCATGCTGGTAGCTACTGTAGGAAGTCGCCGAGTGACTTAATGGGATAAGCTTCCACGGACTGTTGACGGGCCAATAGTAATGTTGCTGAGTAATGTGGCTGAGGAAGTCATGTTGTTGAATACAATTGTCAAATAAATACATGATGTAGGTAATGAAGCTATGACAATTTTTCAAATTTTCATGGCCATAACTTTTTGTATGCATTCTCAGTTGGTTGCCAAATAACTTTTGCCCACAAGAAGTTGCATGCATCAAAATATTCGGCAACTTCGAACTCTTGCCCACAAGTTTCATGCATCCTTTGTAGCTGAACACCTTCTTGATTAGCCGACTACCAAATTTTTGAATTTTATAAGTAACCGACTACCACAAAAATTAGATTAGTAACTCATGGGTGCAAGTATATCTCAAGAATAAAAGAAAGTGTGAAATCCATTATATAATGCCGAAAAGAAGCTCTCAAAAATAAAAATGTGAAACCCAATTTTAGAGAGAGAAAATAAAAATACAAAAGTAAATCCAACTAAAGGCATTTCAATGGGTTTAGTGTGTGCCGATTATATTAAATAAATGTTTGGACCAAATCTATGAGCATAAATATATACACACATATATCTATATATATGTATATGCATGTAGATAGTAAGATTGAATTTCGAAGATCAATTTAAACAAAGAGTAAAAGGACAGGATCAACTGCGGGTCTTGTTTCTGGTAACGTGTAACAATGATCTGAGCATCTTGAGTGTGGTATTAGTTATCTTCTTCGTTGAATTCTTTTAGACGTTTCCCACAGACGACGCCAATTGTAAGACCATGAAATATCCTCTCACATGGATTGTAGGAATCCAGCGAAGAGATGAATTTTGTCTCTGGTGTATCTGCAAAGATAAGCATGATTGGCGCCACCCAACGGGGGTTGCCGGCCGGAGACACTCTGATGCTAAAGTTAGTCATTTGATTGAAAGAATAAAGCTATGGAAATCAAGAGTCTTGGTGTGTAGTGTAGAAAGAGAGCACATATCTCCTCTTCTGGGATACCCTCTCTTTATATAAATAGGGGGGTATGATATTTGTTTGGGTTAGACCTATTATAGGCCTTGTTTGGGTTAACTCTAATAAACTGATATATATTTTTTCTGACTCCCACAACCAACTTACACATTTCAATTATTTGAGTAGCTCATATTATTAGAACACAATTTTTCTTCACTATAATATCAAATATTTAATATTTCTTGTGCGAACTTAGAATAAGTTAATTCATTTTTTTAGACTTTTTTTTTTTCCCCTTTATTGGTGTAACTCTTTTTGATTATTATTATTATTATTATTATTATTATTATTATTATTATTTTATTAATTGATAAAAAAGTAATTACAAATATAAAAGAAAATTTGCAGCATCAATCAAATCACTAACTTAGAGTAAAATTAAGAATTATATTTATTTTGAGTTTGACCCATACTCTCCCAAATTTAAATCTATGTCGTAATAATAATTTTCTTAATAAAACTTCATGATTTTGGTAGCATTTTTCTTACTCTCCATGAATCACCCAAAGAAAGTAACGGGACCGCCCTCTCATGCCATGGACCAAGTAACATCGACCACACCCAAGCCCTTGTCCAACCCATAACCATTCCACAAAGCATCTGAATCAGCAACTAAATTACTCCCACAAGGTGGTTTTTTTTGAGCAAATCCCACAAGGTGGTTGACCACCATGCATCATAACCTCCCAGCGAGTCACACTCATCCACCACCTTAGCCCTCATTTTCCTCCCATTTTCACCTAAAACTAGCACCATCTTCCCACACATTGATCCCCCATTGTACCACCTGGTCGACAGCTCCACCACTCGCTCCGCCCCCTGGTGGTACTTGCCGTCGCACTCTGATTGCCACCCTTCGCTGAAATCACGGTTGGTGAGCTTGAGGATGTGATCGGAGCCGAGCAGTTGTAGGCTGGATAGTCTGTGTAGTTGGGGCATGTTAAATTGAGGATGGGCTTGCAAATGTGAGAACCATTGCTGCAAATGTGGGTTCCGAAACTGGGGTCGTCTTTGCATTTTCCATTGATGTTGTTGAGCTTACTTCCGCAGTCAGCTGGGTGTTGGCATGGACCGTTGCTGGAGGAGATGGCGTGTGCTGAGAATGGGAGGCGGAGGAGGAGGATGGGAGGAAGAAGAAGAAGAAGATGGAGAAGAGAAAGTAACATAAAATTGTCCATGGCATAAGATTGGCCATGAGAGTTTGCATGTATTTATCGTAAATTATATGATTGAATTCAAAATATAAAATATAAAATTTGAGAAATTTGAAAAAAAAAAAAAAAAAAAACCTGTTTTGAATTTTAGGCCTACTCATATAACTGATATATGAATATTTAGAAGGGAAAAAAAAAAAAAAACACCCTTGCTTATGTTTATAATAGTATAAATAGATAATCTCTTTGGGAAGTGGGTTGACTTTTTGGTTTTTTGACTTTTTTGGCTATATGAGCCTGGGCTCAAAAGCTTGGTTTGGGAAGAACTTTTGGCTTTTTGGCTTTTTTGACTTTTTTGTGAGAGAAGACTGTAATGATTATGGGGTTGGATGAGATGTTTTGTTTGTTGTGGCTCATTGAGCCAAAAAAGCCCAATGAGCCCTTGCCAAACCAAGCTTAAGCCTTTATTTTAAAATAAAGAACATATATATTTACTAATTTTTATACAAAATACTTACTTGGAAAAGTGTAACAATGTTATTTTGAAAGGTAAATTATACACGTAGTTTTTATAATTTGTTTTTTGTTTTTTTTTTTTTTTTTTTATCTTATTTTTTTTATGTCAGTTTGATCAATGTAGTTTTTTAAATGTATTAATATTACTTTTTAATTTTTTACATTGTGGTAATTTAGGCCTCCTTTGGAAGCATTATAAATAAGTTATTTGTTGATTTATTTCTATTACATCACATCTCTACTTTTTTATATGTTTTTTTGTAATAAATAAAAAAGTCAACTTATAAACTATATCTAAAACAAACTCTTAGGCTTGGTTTGGAAAGTGGGTTGGCTTTTTGATTTTTTGGCTTTTTTAGCTATTTTAGCCTGAGACTAAAAAGTTTGGTTTGAGAATGGTTTTTGTTTTTTTTTTTTTTTTGAGAGAAGGAATGTAATGATTATGGATTTGATGTGATATTTTGTTTTATTGGGTTAAATACCTATTTTATTTTTTGTAACTATTTTAGCCCCAAACCCACTTCCCAAACAATGCCTTAACCCAATTAATAAGATACGTTAGAAATTGGATAGAACTTAAGGCGTCAACCTTTCAATTACTGTAAAGAGATTAAATAAAACATTTTATTTAATCAAAAGTTGGCTTAGTGGGCACAATTTGAGATCTAGGGGTGTGCTCCTTCCAGGTCTTAGGTGCAATACTTACTAGCTCCTTGGGGTTAGTCCATACTAGGGGTACAACTTGGGCGGGTTCGGTCTGGTTGGGAGTTTGCCTAAGCCCAGCCCAACTCGAATTGTATTTGACAGTGCCCAAGCCCGTTCAAGCCCAACCATGAACTCGAGCATTGCTGCCCAAGCCCGGACCAAGTTTTGCATTTTGAACTCGGGTTAGCCCGAATTGCCCGAAATTCACAAGTCCAGAAACCTGTAGATAGACCAAATGAAACTCTTTGCTTGTGTCCACCAGACGATTGAGTCCCATGCTCACCTACCATGGTGTCCAGTCCCTAAATCTAATATTTAAAATACAAAGGTAAAATAAAGAATTAACAAGCATATGAAAGTGAATAGATAGAATACATAGTTGGGTTAATTTCAAACCCGAGGCAGTTATATATTAGGGTAAACTACCAATAGGTCCTACTTTGGAGACTTATTACCCAATAGGTCCTACTTTGGAGACTTATTACCCATTAAGGCCTATTTGATATAATTTATTAAGTGATAAAGATAAATTTATCAGTCTTTTTTTTTTATGAATAATTTTATAGTGATAAATTTATCAATCTCTTTGTTTTATGAATAAATTTTTAGTGATAAATTTATTGCTCTCTTATTTTTATAGTGTTAAATTTATTAGTTAGGACCTGTAGGTAAATAAGTCTAGTTAACAGGACTAATTGGTAAGTACCCCTATATATTATAAGATATAGTTGGGTTAATTTAATTTATTAAACCTCTTTTATTTAATTTATATATATTATATAATTTATATAATATATTAAATTCAATTCGGGTTCGGGTTGCTTGGGTTGGTCATTGATTCTGCCGAAGCTCGGGCATCAAAAATCTACCTAGGCCCGTCCAGATTATAAGATATAGTTGCCCAAGCCTTAAAAAAACTTGAGCTGGGCTCGGGTTGCTCGGGTTGAGCCTGCCCGAGTTGCACCCCTAGTCCATACAAAGTGTGTTTGCTCTGGTTATAAATGAGGCCCCGTAAGTAGGCGGTGAGATTATTTCCTTTTTTTTCATTAAAAAGTGTTATCAATTGGTCCAAATTTTTCCAAGTTTAAAATATAAATTATCTTGATAGGTTTTTTACTTTAAAATGATAAAAGTAAGAGTATAATAATATACAAACAAAATATATATATAGAATAACGTAATAAATTTGTATTCATATATTTCAAAATACTATTGTCACATTATTCTAATTAAATTATTTATATAAAATTTTTATTTATAAATTTTTATTTAATTTAATAAAAATTAAAACTTATCACGTCATTTTGTATCAAAGTTTTGTCCTTTTTTATTTATTTATTATTTTTTTATAATTGCTTACACTAATCTTCTAGTCAGTGATAAACTACATCTCATTGAACACCCTTTTTCCTCAACGTTCATTGGTAGCTTCACTCATGCTATACTCATTAAAATGACTTTGTATTTGACAAAAAATGAATTAATTTCTGAATGTGATCAGTTCTGATTTTGTGCTTGGAGGGCCAGCATGCACACAGGGAACCGTCTCACACTTTTGCATAATTGTATGTATTCTCAACTTTTGGATTGTGTATGTAATAAAGTCATGTGATTAGTGAAGTCCCATTTTTGTGAAAAAGATGAGCAATCCACGTTTGCATTAATGTCCACTGAATTTTACTTTTCTTGGGATAATTGCAAATCAATTAAAAAATTACAAAATATTTATAAATTTATGAAAAAATTTATAAATTTAATTATTAAAATTGATAAAATTTATCATTAATTTAAAATTATTTTTGAAAACTTACACTGATTTGTAATTTTTTCTTCTTTCCTTGGCCATAGAAAAGAAGGGACACTCTTTTCCCTAACAAAATAATTTTGCACCATTTGAGATTTGGTACAAGTGACATATTTTTCTCTATTGCTATGGGCATGATATATATTTGTTAAAAATTTTGGAATCATATAATCTAAAATCACATTGATTATAGATGGAAGAGACAATTATAGTAAATTAACAATGTTTGAATTGCTTACACATACTATATGTGAGATTAGGGACGTAATCGGTCTAGGACGGTCAGTGTTCAGGTGAAATTTTACATCAATTCAATAATTTTAATTCTATTATATTGAAAACTAATACAGACCAAATCTTTCACTAAACCGCACCAAACTGTACCAATTCAAACAGTTCGGCTTTGTGCGATTTTCGGTTTACGACATTTCAAATTTGAGTTAGTTCTTAAATTTGTAGTATGGTAAATAATTTATATAAAAATGTTGAATCAGTCATTTGTACATTACTTCAATATCCAATCCAACTATTCACAAAAATACAAGCAAAAGAATTAATAAATACTAAATGTTTAAGCTTTCACTAAAGTGGAGTTAGAAACAAAATATAATCTGAAAGTCAAAGTCTTGATACCTGTAGGGGGATTCAAGGTTAGGAAGATGATCCAACAGTGGTGGAATGGTTGGAGGATGAGCAGTAGTAACTGTCTGGGAGTTGGAGAGTGTGCAACTGGGTGAGGGTGAAGCAAGTAGCTCAAGAAGAAATGTATGACAGTGCACAAATGGGCAATATCTCTCCCAAATCTCCAAAATTCCTCCCGTTGAACCTTGGGAAATGGGTCCTATTTATAGGCTTTTTCTTGGTACCAAAAGAACACCAAGTGGCCAAATAGAGAGAAAACAGGTGTCCCTAAGGATCACACAGAATATTCTGCCTTGAGCCACCAGGCTGAAGGTGTCACGTGTCCCTCTATATATACTGTGTACTATCTGTTTGCCTTCGCAACTACCCTTTTTTAAGCCTCAACAAGTGTAGTTGCGACGGGAGTGTTTGGTGTTGCAACTCCCTTTTGAGCCTTAGCAAGTGCAGTTGCAACGGGGAGTATTTGCCGCTGCACTTGCTTTCTCATCTCGAATCTCAGCAAGTGCACTTGCAGTGGTAAATCTTGTTGCTGCACTTACCTTCTTAGTTCTATTTAGCCAGTACATGTATTCTTAGGACTTTATTAGTCTGTTATCGACTATGTTCGTGTTCATCTCAACGAAGCCTTCACCCTTAGCTACCTAACCACAAACTCCCCAGTTTCCTAAGGTGAAGGCCACAACCAAGCCTATTATCAGCTATGTTGTGCCTTAATACCAAGCCCAAAGGGGCTTCCTTAGTCCTGTCTGTGCGACTAAGGCAGATCCATGACCTGGGTAATGGAAAGGGAGTCTTTTACACTCGGGCTACTTTGCTCTCATCTTTGCAGGATTGCCACGGTAAACTGGTATTTCTGGGCCTGCTATCAGTTCCAACCAGTAAGTCTTGGGACCTGCTATCAGCACCAAGTTAATGAACTTTAGGGTCTGCTATCAGCCTTAGGCTAGTAATGCCTTAGGGCCTGCTATCAGCGCCAAGTATTAGCCTCTATTTGCAGAAGGGAAGCTTTTCCCAAAAGTTGCTATCATCTTGGCGGGATGTTCCCTTCGCAAGTTGGTTGCGGCGGCTGTTGTTGTTGTGACAGTCATTTCTTGCGACAAGTTCAAATGGAAAAACCGACAATATTAGAGATGGCGGCGTCGACAAAGTGCCTCTGCAACTTGGGCGCTTCAAGAAATGCATTTGCAACTTAGTTGCTTTGGTTCTTTCATTTCCTTAGTAACTCTAGATGACAGCGGAGTCGACCATACTTGGAATGGTGACGCTAAGACAAATTACCTCTGTAACTTGGCCGTCATAAGTGTCGCCTCTACAACTTAGTTTCTTTGACTTTCTCTTTACCTTAGTAACTTCAGATGGAGGCTAAACCGACATTATTGGGTAATGGTGGTGCTGAGGCAAAGTGCTTCAGCAACTTAACCGCCGCAAGTGTTCCCTCTGCAGCTTGACTGTTGCACGTGTTGCCTCTACAACTTGACCGCTGTATGTGTTGCCTTTGTAACTTGACCGTTGCATGTGTTGCCTCTGCAACTTGACTTAGGCATTTTCCTCCATGTAGTCCATTTGGACCATTGGCGGGTTAGACCTGCTTCGGCTTTCTGTTGGCCCACTTCCCTTGGGCTTTAATCGATGCTCTTTTTTCATTCTTGGTTGCCCTTTTGGGGCGACCTCAACACTTAGGCCCATACTTAATTTGGAGCTTAATTTTTGACCCTTTACATTTTGCCCCCTACGTGTGTGGGGGACATGCCCCTTGTTTCCCGTACGTGCATGACGTCAGCAAGTAATCCAGGTGTTACGTCGGTTAGGTCAAAAGTTACGTCGGTTTTCTGCAGAGTCATAATGGCTCTGAAAAGGCGCCCTTTGATTGATGGTCTAAGGAAGCGTGTTGGCGCCCTTTTGCTGCTCTTTCTATAAATAGTGCCCCTTGGGTCCATTGGTCCCCCACTTCTGCCACAACACACTTTCTGTCTCCGTGTCTTCTTCTTTTCCTTGCCCTCACCTTCCAAAGTCCCTTTTACTTTTCTTTATTCTTCCTCATGGCCAGCACAAGGTTTCTACCCGACATGGCTGCCCCACCACCTACTGAGTGGAAGAGGGCCACATACTTCGGATGGCTGGCTGATCCTTTCTGGAAGGCAATCGATTCCTTTGTTCCTGATGCTTTTCCTCTGGAGGAGCCTCTGCTCCCTTTTGTCGAGGCTACTTTGGATGATGTTGACATGGTGAACGCAGTCTCTGTGTTGCGGTTTCGCGTGGAATATTGCAATTTTCTTCATTCATACATCTACTACCGCACATATTCAGGCCCTCCAGCAGATTGGTGTCTCTGGGTTGATGACATCATTGTGGATGACGGCTTCGAGTTGCGCTTGAGGGATGTTCGTCTTTTCAATGCCGTTTTGATTTCAAGGGAGTTGTCGGTGCGCAAGGTACAGACCAACACTGATATGGTCGTCTCCTGCTGGAGCCACGACACTTACACATTTGCCCTGGCATGGGAGGAGATAACCCCAACCCTCGAAGATGTTGCCGTTCTTCTACGCCTAAGTACCCATGGAGACCACCTCTTTGATCCAGCATCCCTGACTTCTACAGAACAAAATGCCGTCACTACCCTCCAAAGTGCCTTTCAAGAGGCACAGAAGTATGGCTCTTTGTACGATCTTAAGACTGGGGAATTGCTCCAGGAGAGGCCCAAGAGGGACAAGACCATCTACCTTTACTGGCTGAAACATTTCTTCAAGGACTTGCAACCGGTTGTGGGCTTATTACAGAGGAGAGCTGCAACTCTATAGTTGGGTTGGGCTACCACGTCGACTTGTACCTGGCCGCCTTTGTCAGTTATTTTATCTCTTTTTTTGTTCTCCCTAGCAACCCTGTTGAGAGTATCAATCCTCTAGTGTTCCCTTTAGCTGTTAAACTCTGCAGCGGCAGTCAGATCCCTCTGGCCTCTCTCTTCTTAGGGAACTTATACTTCTGCCTTGACCTTATTCACTTGGACATGGAGAGATCCATAGGCGCTATAATGTATAGAGCTTTGTACACACTCAGTTCCTGATCGCCTTCTTCTATGAGCAATTCCCTACTATGGGCCCTGTCTCTAAAGAGCACGAGCCCTTCTTCATTGACAAAGTCCTTGATGCAGAGGGTCATCCTGTTCTAAATGCAGAGGGTCGACCTGTCACAAGACAAGTGCACCAATCCCTTTCTCATATCTCCTAATGGTTTGGTCTTGGCACTAATAGACCCTTCGTGGATTACGTCGATCGCATGGAGGAGTGTGTGTTCCGCCCTTTTATCCAACTTCTTCCAGGCATTTCTGTTGTCTCATTTTATTTTTTGGAGGCTCGTCATGTTGATTTCTCCCTTCATAGCGTCCAGACCAACTCCCTTCTACTAGCTGCCATGATACGCCCCGGGTTTCTACCCGTATGGAATGATGAGGGCATGTCCAGTGTTGTTTACCGATCGAATAGGGTCTTTAGGAAATTCGGCATGGACCAGGGCATCCCCCACGGCCCTCCGCCTCAAACAGATTTTCATCAGAGCTTCCAAAGGTTTACATGTAACTATACCACCTTACTCGTGGAGAGTTTAGGCCTTATGGAGTTGCCTTCACTAGGACGAGAAAATGCCCTTACTCCCAGTAACAGGCTGTTTTGGCACCACAACCTCAACTTCTTTTTCAACTTTTGCAACAGTGCTCCCGTTGTCCCTACGATGGAACCCATTCCGTAGCCTGACTTATCCCTTCGTCTCCCCTCTGGTCGAGGGAAACAGACTAGTATATTCTGCCATTTCAAGCTTCTGTCCCTACCTGTAGTAGAGGAGCCTCATCTATCTGGGGCAATGTCCGTCCAACCCCTACAAGTTGCTCTTCCCTCGATTAGTATAACAGTGCGCATGACCCGTTCTAGACTGAGGGCAGCCTAGGAGGCAGCGGCATCAGTTGTTGATGCACGTGCCTCACCAAGTAGGAAGAGACTTCGAAAGGTACCCGTACTTAGAAAATATTTTTGCATTACTTCCTTGGGCTTTTTACATTTATTTTAGTATTCACATGATCTTTTTCCTTTTCATGGCCTATCGACCATACCACCATCGGGCCCCAGAGGTTTTTTTTGCTGCCATCGAAATTTCCTTAGATTTAGACAATGACGACGATCTTCCCATTGCTTCAAGGGTCACAATATTCAGAACCCGCAAGATGGTGCTTCTAGATGTTGAAGAAGAACCAAGTGCTGAGGCTGAACCAACTACTGAGGCTGAGCCAGTTGCTGAGGTTGTAGAAAATGAACAAGTACCCACTGTTGTGGATATTGCAGCAGGTGGTATAGTTGCTGAGGGTGCTGAACCTCCAAACCCTGCTGATTCTGTTCACTCTGACCGTTCCTTTATCGGCGGAGATGATTTTGTTCCAGAGACTCCGAGAGAGGATCGTGGCATAAGAGAGCCACTAGAAGTTGCACCACCCCCCTTGGGAGCTGTATTTGGGGGTTTTTCCTAGTCCATTAAGTCTCCACTGGTTCCACAGACCCCACTCCCCAATGTTCAAGTTGTTGAGGGAGGTGTAGATGTAGCGGCTATTCCTACTATGGACCCCCCAAGTTTGGCTCAACTTGCGGAGGCAGCTGCCAATCTAGTCGCTTATGGTACTACTGCTGTTGCTGATGCTTCTGACCCAGTTGCCTTAGCAACTTCTAAGCAACTCACTAATTTGTACGCCACTCACTTCCTTGAGGTGCCAGCTAATCTTGGGGGATTACGAGACTTTTATGTAGGCATGGACACCACTGTTGTGCCAGATCTGAATGTTAAGGACTACCATATAGATGACCTCTTTTCGGAGTGACATGATGGTGCAGACAGCTTTGGCCTTTCTCGCTGGGCTAGTTCTCCTAGTCATCACCCAGTATCTACCCATTCTAATGCTGCTGAGCAATCATCTTCGGGGGAAGTGTGTTGCACTCAAACCTTTGGTCGTTCTGCCAGTCTCCCTCCAGTGATTAAAGTTGGCGGTGGTGTGAGAGAGTCCCCTCAGTCCTTAGGGAAAGTTTCTTTTCTAAGTTATTGGGTCTCCTCTGAAGCTGCTCCTACTTTTGCCCGCATCCAGGCGCTGCACCCCGATACCTTTACTGCTTTTAACGTTCTTGGATCTATGGTATAGATGGCTCTGTTGGAGTCACTTGCCAACTTCATTCGTGACCTTGCTGCTAAGAAGATTCTAACAACCTCCAGCAAGTTTGTGAAAGGTGCTGAGGCTAACCTGAGCGGCTTTGAAAGGAACGGTTTGGACATATCGTGGATGAGGGATAGGCTTCAGGCAGTCGATGGTTTCCTTGAACACGCAGATAATGTCACGATGATTGCATCTTTGGAGGAGACTATCAAGGAGTGTGAAGGTGCCTTGGAGTAGGATCGGCAGAACCTAGATCGGTTTAAAGAGAAAGACTCTGCGTTGGTTGCTCAGCTACCTAGGGATGTGACCCTGATGGACTCCCTCATGAAGGGTTTGATTTGATTTATTGTGACTCTGTTATGGTTCCTTTTCTTTGTACTTTTGCTATCTTTTTTCCTTTTTTTTTTTCCTTCAAACATTGTAATCATGCTGTAGGAAACTTTGATGTTTATGAGAAGCAAAAATATTGAGTCTTACTTCATTGTTTTCTTTTCATTGCCTTTACATATCTTCTAAGGTTGAACAAAACTCTTGTTATGAACGGAACTTCGTTATGACTAAGTTTTTATAAGGCTAAAATTTCACTAAGTATGGAAAACTTTCTTTGCACTGAGTGTTTACAAGAGTAACAGGTTTACTAAGTGTATGATACTTTTTTACACTTTGCTTTGGAAGTATTAACAAAGAAACTTACAACTACTTTTTTTTTGAACAAAATAAATTAAGAAAAATACTCTTTGACATACTTGGCGTTGATAGGGCCAGTTCTGAACCCATCATCTAATTTTGTCAACTTGTAATATCTGTTGCTGCTTGCCTTAGCAACTTTGTAGGGGCCTTCCCATCTGGGTGAGAACTTGGGGATTGGTTGCCCCCACATGATTGCGTCCACTATCTTCCATACCAAGTCCCCCTCCTTGAACTTCCTGTGTTGAACAAATTGATTATAGGCGCGAGCTATGAATTGATGATACTTTTCCATTGCCCGCGAGGCCCGATCCCTTCTTTCTTCGGCTGCCTCTATGTCGTTCTTTCTACTGTCTGGAATTAAGTGTGCTGACATAGCCATCCTTGCTGAGGGTACTGCCAACTCAACTAGTAACACAGCTTCGGACCCATATACTAGGGAAAATGGGGTTACCTGAGTTGACCTCCTCTTTGACGTTCTATATGCCTAGAGTGCTACATGGAGTCTTTTGATAAACACGCCAAAGGTTCCCCTTCAAAGCTTCTACGATACAACTTGCCTTAGTCAAGGAAGAGGCGGAGGGCCCGCCTCTTAACTCTAATGGCATCGGCTTTGTTCTCAGGCAGTGTGCCATTTCCAAGATAGTCAATATATGGCTGCCTCCATTCCTCATTGCTTAAAAAATGGGCTTCTTCCTCTTTAGGATGGGACTGACATTTTGCACATTGCCTTTGCAACTCAGTGCTTTCCTTTTCCATCTCTGGCCAGTAATACCTTTGCCTCTGTATCCGTCAATATAGACTGATATCTCCATCTCCACAGGACTTAGCATAGATCTACTTAAGTTTGTAAGTTGCTTTTTGTTTGCCGACGCACCTTGCCAATAGGCTGTTAGGACCGTAAAAATACAACTCTCCTCTGAGGAGAAAAAATGATGCAAGTTTTGCTGGTCTAATTATTCCCTGGCTTGTTTTCAACTGTTGGATTATATCTGCTTTCCACCTCTCAGCACCTTGCTCTGTATGCTCTTCGACTGACACTGTTGGTGTTGTTTTTTTCTCGATGACAATGGCTATACTATCATCTGGTATATCCACCTTTGTCCCTAGTGTGTGTCACGACCCAACCCTAGGGCTTAGTGCTGGAATCGCAACTTACTAAATAATTTTAAGCTTAACAAATTAAATGGTGCAGGCGAAGGCAAGATGGAAGTAAGAAAATAATTAAATAGAAAATTAACTTCATTCGACTATTTTGATAAAAGAAAGTACATTTATAGGGATTTTATTTATTTATTTTTATTCAGTGACTGGCCCTCAATAAAAAACAAAAGGAAGAAAAGGAAAGGAAAACAAAATAACAGATCAGTATCAAATTCTTGTATGTGTTCCACTACATGAGGTTACGAGTCTTCCTTACATCTCGTTACTTGAAAGGGTAACAGCTATAAGCACACAACAGAGTGAGAAATATTATGCCAAGAGTATAGAGAACACAAAATAACCATGGATAGTTAATTACACTAAAACATTTACATAACTTAATTTGAATAAACAATTATTCAAAGTGGCCAAAACTGAAATACATAAATTATGTAAATAAATAACTATAACTACAATACAAAACAGAACAGAACAGAACAAAACAAAGGTCACATGAGTGACAATCAGAACAGAGGTCAATGGATCCATGACAAACAGAGGACAACAAAGTGGCCAAACAGAAACCAATGGTTATTTAAGTCTCCCAAGGTATGGGACTCCTGTGGTGGCACTTACAAAACATAATTATTTATAAAACCATTGTCAAATAATTTCTAAAAGTTAAACAAATATATCCATAGGTTTCAATTTAAGCAAATAGAGTTCACAAAATAATTAACGTAATCAAAATATTAATATACTTTATAAAACATAGATTGTGTAAAATAATTTATGATAACCCAAAACATACGTAATATATATTATAGTGACTCAAGGTATAATATAACTCACCTTTAATTTAATTCTTACTATTTTTCTTCTATTTTTTTTCTTTCTGACTTTTCGAGATCTCTTTCTCTCATTTTTTTTTGTTCTCTCCTTTACTGGCTTTCACAGCCCCCTCCCCCTTTTTATACACATCCTTGGGTGATGACTCACCCCGTGATGATGAATCAGGATTGATGACTCACCTTTCCTTAAGCTTAGATGG
Organism: Camellia lanceoleosa; assembly: GCA_025200525.1. Taxonomy (NCBI): domain Eukaryota; kingdom Viridiplantae; phylum Streptophyta; class Magnoliopsida; order Ericales; family Theaceae; genus Camellia; species Camellia lanceoleosa. Next base: position 67,066,407 of record CM045768.1, on the reverse strand, counting down.
CACAGATGGCCCAATAACCACTGCTCCAGAAATTTGCAAGACTATTCCATTAATTGTTGCTGCTTAACTTGACCTTATTAGTATTCTTATCCTTATTATCATTATTACTTCTTATTATTTGTAATATCATTACTTTTATTATTATTATTATTATTATTATTATTATTATTATTATTATTATTATTTATTTATTTAACCCAAGTCTTAACACAATTATATACTATTTTTTTATATTTATTTATTTATTTTGATTAATTAAACAATTAGGGTGTCACATTTCTTCCCTCCTAAATAGAAGTTTGTCCTCAAACTTCACGTATCTTGATTTTCGAAGAGGTGTGGGTATTTGGCTCGCATTTGACTTTCAGTTTCCCATGTTGCTTCTTCGATTTGATGATTTCTCCATAAAACTTTTACAAGAGGTATTTCGGAGAACTTGATCACGACGATCGAGAATCTACACTAGTTTTTCTTCATAAGAAAGATCCTCTTGAACATCCAAGTTCTCATAATCAACCACATGCTCTGGATCTCGAAGATACCGCCGAAGCATTGCAACATGAAACACATTATAGACATTGGACAATTCAGGTGGTAGTGCAAGGCAATATGCTACAGGACCAATCCTTTCTAGTATCTCGAATGGCCCGATGTAACGTGGGTTTAACTTCCCTTGCTTTCCAAATTGGATAACTCCTCTTGTTGGTGACATCTTGAGGAACACATGATCCCCTATGTGGAATTCCAATTCTCGTCTTCGTGTATCTGCATAGCTTTTCTGGCGACTCTGAGCAATGCGAATTCGCTACTGGATGAGTTGAATTTTATCACTCGTTATCTATACGATCTCAGGGCCTAATAACCTCCTGTCTCCGACTTTGGCTCAATACAAAGGTGATCGACACCTCCTTCCGTACAGTGCTTCTTATGGTGCCATTCCAATGCTTGCCTGGTAGCTATTGGTATAGGCAAATTCCACTAAAGGTAGGTGCTCATCCCAATTATCTTTGAGGTCCAACACGCATATACGTAACATGTTTTCCAAAGTCTGGATTGTTCTTTCAAATTACCCATCAGTTTGCGGGTGATAAGCAGTGCTAAACTTTAGTGTAATCCCTAAATCCTCCTGCAATTTGTTCCAGAAGTGAGACACGAAGTGGGGGTCTCGGTCAGACAAGATTGAAACTGGGGTGCCATGCAAACGAATAATTTCCTTGATGTATATGGTGGCAAACTTATTAAGGGAGTACATGATTTTGATTGGTAAAAAATGCGCCGACTTCGTCAATCAGTCTATTATAACCCATATTACATCATTCTTCAAAATAACTATGGTAGCCCGACCACGAAGTCCATAGTCATGTGCACCTATTTCCATTCAGGAATAGGGAATGGTTGCTGCGTTCTTGCAGGTCTCTAATGTTCTGCTTTAACACGTTGACAATACAGACATTTGGAGACATGGCTTGTTATGTCTTTTTTCATTCCTGTCCACCAGTAGTGTTCCTTCAGACCATGGTACATCTTTGTGTTGTCAAGGTGGACTGCAAATCTCGAGCTATGAACTTCCACCAATATCTTCTTCTTGAGTTTCGGAATGTTGGGTATGCAAATTCGATTCCAAAATTTAAGTATCCCATTACTTCTAGTAAAATTAGGATCAGGCGTACTCCTTTGCTCCTTGTACTTTTTCTTCAAAAGTTTATCTTCACATTAGTGCGCTTTAATTTCTTCAATCAATGTGGATTCCACGATTATATTGGCGAGCAGTCCATTGATCTTGTGGGAAATGAGAGTACATGCCAAACTTCTAGTCATTTTTCGGCTTAGTGCGTTTGCCACCACGTTAGCTTTGCATGGATGGTGATGGATCTCTACATCATAGTCTTTCATAAATTCTAGCCACCGCCGTTGCCTCATATTCAGTTCCTTCTGTGTAAACAAATATTTAAGACTTTTATGATCAATGTAAATCTCGCAAGTTGTGCCGTAGAGATAATGATGCCAGATCTTGAGGGAAAAAATTACTGTGACCAATTCTAGATCATGGGTTGGGTAGTTTCTCTCGTGTGTCTTTAGTTGGCGCGAGGCATTAGCAATGACTTATCCGTTTTGCATAAGAACACAACCCAAACCATTGTATGAGGCATCATTATAAATTACGAACCCATTTGCTCCTGTAAGGAGTGCTAGTATAGGAGCTGACACAAGTCGACTTTTCAATTCTTGGAAACAATGCTCCTGTTTGTTAGTCCATTCAAATGGTGTGTTCTTCTGAGTTAGCTGGGTCAAAGGTGATGTTATTTTTGAGAAATCTTGCACGAAGCGTCAGTAATAACCAGCTAGACCCAAGGAGCTTTGTATTTCTGACACATTAGTAGGTCATGGCCAGTCCACGATTGCTGTAACTTTTTGGGGGTCAACCAAGATGCCATCTTTGTTAATGATGTGACTGAGGAAGTGTACACTAGTGATCCATAATTCGCATTTCTTCAACTTGGCATAAATTTTGTGATCACGTAGTGTTTGGAGAACCGTTTGCAAGTGCCGTTCATAGGCCTCTGGTGACTTGAAGTATATGAGGATGTCGTTAATGAAGACGGTGACGAACTCATCAAGATAGGGTTTGAACACTCGGTTCATGAGGTCCATGAAAGCTGCTGGAGTATTTGTGACGCCAAAAGGCATGATACCAAACTTGTAATGCCCATAACGAGTTCTAAAGGCAGTCTTTTCGATGCTTTCCGTTTTGACTTTTAGTTGATGGTAGCCAGAACGCAAGTCGATTTTTTAGAATACTTGAGCGCCTTGAAGTTGATCGAACAAGTCATCAATTCGTGGAAGAGGGTATCGATTCTTGATGGTGACCTTGTTCAGCTCCTGGTAATCGATGCATAACCTCATCATGCCATCATTTTTCTTTACGAATAGTACTGGAGCTCCCTAGGGTGAGGTACTAGGTTGAATGAAACCTTTGTCTAGGAGTTCTTGGAGTTGAGTCTTCAGTTCTTTTAATTCCATCATTGGCATGCGGTAAGGGGCTTTCAATACTGGTTGGGTGCCAAGTTGAGTTTCAATATTGAATTCAATTTCCCGATGAACTGGGGTACCAGGTAGATCGTCAGGAAAAACATCCAGGCATGCTCGTACTACGGGGATTGCATCAACAGTGGGGGCCTCTTTTTGTGTATCGATCATATAACAAATATAACTACAACAACACTTTCTTAGAAGTCGTTAGGCTGTCATAGAGGATATAAGAGAGGGAGGGGTAGAAATTCTAATTCCATCAAAGACAGGCTTGAGTTGGTTTGGTAGTCAGAGGGAGACCTTTTTGGCTTTACAATCGATAGAGGCATGGTTGGCAGCCAGCCAATCTATCCCTAAGATTACATCAAAGTTTCCAATGCAGAGGGGAATCAAGTCCACGTATAAAGTTTTGCCTTTTAAGGATATAGTACATGATCTATACGTGTCAGTACTAAGGGCGGATTTACCAGAAGGAAAAGACACAAACAGTGTATATCCTAAGGGTTTGGGTGTTGATGTCAATTTGGAAGCAAAGTGTGGTGCAACAAAAGAATGAGTTGAACCGGAGTCAATAAGAACATGAGCTAAATGACCACAAATAGAAAGTGTACCTGACACAACGTTTTCGGTAATTTTTAGTTTTCCAGGTACCAAGGCAAAAGCCTTTCCTTGGCGTTTTTGGTCTTTTCTCTCTCCTCCAGGTCTTGTTGGTTTTCCGACTGGTCCAAAGGGGCTGAGTAGCTCGACTTTTTCGCACCCCTTTTCAGAAGTCGAAATAAGCCCTACATTATCGGACTCCTGCGGTTCTGAATCTGATCTCACAAGTGCAATGTCAATAGATAATCACTAAAGAGTGCAAATCTGACAAATCTTTTTGGAAAATCAATTTTGAATCAAATTGCCAAAAATGGACTGCTTTGCCAGATATAGAGTTGCCACCTAAATATTGTTGAAAATTTAGGAAACCTATGACTCGTGCCAAAAGCCATGTGTCTGTCATCACCAAAATTGTCTCTGCTCGGGAACATAGGTACGAGAGGGGAAGGTCATGAATGAATTTTGAACACCCCCGCTCGCCCGATCAAAGATCGACCTCTACTAATCATGATATGAATCTTATGCATGTTATATGCTCCTGTTCTAGTTGTTAGCCTAGAATTATTATGTGATGCGTACACACACAAGTATAGACTAACTTGCAAGATTTGGAACATTTTGATTCATGTTTGTTTTAAAAATTGCTTCGAAATATGTACCACTTGAAAAAGTGATCGCATATGAACATTACTCAAATTATTCCAATTCAAGAAAATAGCCTTCATCCACAGGCATTCAAGCAGTTATAGAAATTACGCACTTAGCCTCATGGCAAGCATGCTAAACATGACAACAATTACATACATGCGATATGCTAAAGCGAGTAAAGGCTCACTTAGTACTCCAAGCCAAAAAGAAAAATGAGTTAGAAAAATGCATGATTCCTAACTATATGATATGACTAATACAACACATGTGATATGCAACTAATAGGCTCGGCTACTAATATGGCATATGAATCAATTAAATATCATGCAGTCTAAGCACGTATTCAAAGAAGTATTTAAACTAACAATGTAAGTTAGAATGATGAACCGAGCCTTGGTGTATGTAATACAAATAGATACAAACATGAAGTATGCTAAACAAAACATAATGTCCCTAAACTAACCATCATAAGCTAGTAAATAAAAGGGAGAAAATACGTAGGGTTGGAAGATATACATGTTATTACAACATTGCGCCCTCATGAAGGAGGGTTCGAATGAACTAACTAACTAATTAACTAATTAAAGCTAAGCTAATTACTACAAAACAAAGGAAATTAGCTAAACTACTTAACTAAGTATTACAACACTTGAATTAACTATTCTAGCTAACTAATTATTACAAAAACGAAATCGAAGAACTAGCTACCTACAACTAATTAGTTACAACAAACATCTAAGCTAAATATTTAAGCTAAAACTGGCTCGGTATGCGAGGGATGCTCATGCACATGTTCGGTTTCCACCCAAAAATCCACTATTTTGTTTCCGGAAAGCCTCTGTTGCGCAATAGAACACCAACACCTTTGCCCACTTCCAGAATAACTCTGCTTTGCTTGAAGAACACATTGTTGAATTTTGCATTGGTGGTTGGCCGGCCATCGGTGATAGCCTGCCAGCCACCAGTGATGGCCGGCCGGCCACTGCTGCCCAGTTCATCTTGCTGAAATAGAGAACAAATAGAGCATGCATAGGGTGTTTTCAAGGGTTTGTTTTCACAACTCACCTCTGCTTTTGATGAACAAATCAAAGCAGTAATAAGCTTGGTTCACCAAACTATCAACTCAAGCAATTTCATTGCATGATGGCTCATGAACTAAAGTGTACAAGTTCAATGAATGCAACAAAATAAGACTCTAACCTCCTCCCTTTGATGAATTAATCAAGAGAAGTGGTGACCTTGGAAACTCGAACCATTTTATCACTAATGAGTATGAAACGCCTCAAGCTTTCATGTGTTCAATTAACGTTCGATTGAACATAACTCTTTTTTTTTATTATCTTGCACCATTTTAGTCCCATTTTTAATTACTCCATTTTAGATTACCATCCATTCCTTAATCAATTGAGTCCAATGGTGAGTTTAAGTCCTCTAAATGGAAAGAAAGCTCAAACCAAGTGTTGTCTTAGGCATGAAAGAGACATCACACCGTTGGTAATGAACCCCAAAGGGATTAAACAATTAAGCATGACATCTCAATCTCATGCTTTAAACAAACAAGTTATTTGAACCACTTTCAAAGCAAAACAAAAGCCAAGAAATGAGGGAGGGTGCAGAGATGATTAAGAGTGAACACAATTATGGAAAGCCAAAAATAAATGCAATCAATTCAAATAAGATGGTGTTTAAGGCCTAAAACACCAAACTCATGAGGACAATTACACTATAAATATGCAAAACAAAGCTCAAATGCAATTATCAACCAAAAATAGTGCTAAAACAGTCTAAAATAAGTCCTACAATAGGCTAGAATTAAGACAAAAAAGGCTAGATTAATATACTAAAACATAGCACAAGCTAGGCTAGTAAGCAAGACACAAGGAGGGAAGGCTAACTCCTTCAAATTTGAACTTCATAAAATAATTTTGGCCACTGAAATAACTTTGAAAATCAGTGTTAAAAGTGCAAAAACAGATAGTAAAATGATGGGAAACACAAGGGCAAAGGCCTCTAAAATAAGGTGCAAAGAAAGGCGAACCACCCCTCAACCGTTAATGCCTTAGAACCCAAGTTTTAGCCCAAAAATATAGAGTTTTTATAGCCCAAAAACAATTGGAAAATAGCTAGAATTATAGCAAATAAAACAAAGCAACAAGCAAAGCCTTATACCTCTTGAAGAGAAGACCAATTCTAGGCAACAAATGAAGACAACACACCCTTCAAGAGCTCAAACCAAGCTCAAAAGTAGCTCAGCTCAAAGATGAGAAGGTTTGGTTAAGGGTGTACAGGCAAAGGTTAAGGATTTGTAGGCTAAACCGTAGAAATTTGGAAGAGAGAGGAAAAATTTTGCTCAAAAATTTTGCTAACCTCAAAACATAAGAGGGAGGCCCTCTATATATAAAAAAACATGAATTCCCCTCAAGAATATCTAACCCTACACGTGGGAGCAGATGTATGCATCTGTGTAAACAATTGGCACAACTGTCACAAAATATCTGCAAAACACACTAGTGGCCGTCCGACTGCCCATCACTGGTGGCCGACAGGCCACATCAGTGGCCGACAACCAAGAGTGATGGCTGGCAGCCCAAAAAAGGTGGCCGATAGGCCACCAAGGGTTGTAGGCTTGAAGAACCAACGTCTGGTCCAAGAATGAGGCAACAAGATTGTAGGGTTTGAAAGGCTCAAAGTTGTGGCATTCCGCTGAAGACTTCGAACACTTGGCAAGCATATAAACTCATTATCAAGTGTGTATGCGATGATGTCCAAGTCGTAATGGCCGTAAAAAATGGGGTGTCTACAGTTGCCCTTCTTTGACAAAACTCAAAGTCATGAAATAATGTGAGTGAATGTCAAAGCTCGGAGACAATCCATTTTGATAGGGTCGTAAGACTTGGACAAACAATCAAGACAGAAAAAAATGGTTGCACCCACAGACTGCCTATGTATCCCTTTGCAAGGAATCAAACCAACGTAGTTCTGGGGTAAGATGCAAACGAAATGCACAATGCAACTTTGAAAGCTGGACTTACACACTTCGCAAAGCTGGCTATTTTGAAAACTCATGATCATGCGAGATGATACAATAAGCAATAACAAATACAATAGGCAAGATAACGAGATGAAAACATATGAATGAGCAACTTCAAGCTTAAAATCAATACAGGTTCCATGCAAAAAGATAAAACCACACTCTAACCACCCTAAAACAAGAGACGAGGAAAGAAAACACCGCTCAGGGTTACGTTTCACGCATCCTGAGAAATTGAGATAACCGCTTGGGATCGTGTTTCACACGTCCCGAGAAACTAAAGAATGAAAACCGCTCGGGATCACGTTTTACGCGTCCCGAGAAAAAGAGAAATAAAAACCGCTCGGGGTCGTGTTTCACACATCCCGAGAAATAAGAAAGATCGCTTGGGCTTACGCTTTACGTGTCCCAAGAAATAAGGAAACTACTCGGGCTTGCGTTTTATGTGTCCTAAGAAACAAGAAAATTGCTCGGGGTTGCGTTTTGCACGTCCCAAGATAAAACAAGCCTAAGGCTGCGCGTCACGCGTCTTGAGATACAAGAAAACCCCTCGGGGTCATGCTTTGCGCATCCCGAGATAAAACACACCCAGGGCCGCGCGTCATGCATCTTGAGAAACAAGAAAATTGCTCGGGCTCGCATTTCACGTGTCTCGAGATGAAACACGCCTAGGGCCACGTGTCATGCGTCCTGAGATACTAGAAAACCGCTTGGGGTTGTCCTTCGCACATCTTGAGATAAAACACGCCTAGGGCTACGCATTACGCGTCCTGAGATACTACAAAACCTCTCAAGCTTGCATTTCACGCGTCCTAAGATTAAACACGCCCAAGGCTGCACGTCACACATCCTGAGATACTAGAAAACCGCTCGGGCTCGCGTTTTACGCGTCCCGAGATGAAACACATCGAGGGCCGCTCGTCATGCATCCTGAGATACAAGAAAATCGCTCGGGGTCGCGCTTCGCACGTCCCGAGATAAAACACGCCTAGGGTCGCACATCACACGTTTTGAGATACAAGAAAACCTCTTAGGATCGCACTTCGCACGTCCCGAGATAAAACACACCCAGGGCCGCGCGTCACGCATCTTGAGAAACAAGAAAATGGCTCAGGGTCATGCTTGGCACATCCCGAGATGAAATAGAGGGGTGTGCGATAGATGCACAAAGTGAACGAGTGCGATAGATGCACGAAATGAATGTGTGCGATAGATGCACAAATTGAATAAGTGCGATAGATACAAAAAGTGAATAAGTGAATTCAGTGACAATGCATATTCTACACATGAAATAAGAGCGAGAGCATATTCTATGCAAGAAACAAAAACTAATTCTATGCGAAATATAAATGATTCGAGACACGCATACAATATGTGATGCATATTCTATGCAACGGAAAAGAATAAAAGCTTAAATCGAATGAAGCAATACTCGGTGACACCTCTGAGTTACCTCTTGAAGGAATTGCAATATGTTCAAAAGGATACACCTTGTTCATGTTAACCAGCGATGAACATCGTGTACCAAAACACAGTTTTAAGCTCCCTTCGAAACAATCTGAACCCAACACTGAACCTTTTTTACATTTCTTGGGAAACAAAGACACAAAATAGCATCAGGACTCGGAGGAAGGCCACCGGTCACTTGCTGGCCATAGGAGGAGGCTGTCGGTCACCTATCGGCCATCAAGAAGCCTCGTCGGCCACCAATGTGGCCTGCCGGCCACCGATGGCAGTTTAGGATTTTTTGGACATTTCACCCGACCAAGACCCCTCATTTCTACACACCCACACTTCCAAAATTTCTCTCATTCTCTCTAGATTTGCACTTTTTACGCATTTTCCAACACCCCACGCAAACTTTATTTGCTAAACCCTTTTGATTCTCTTCACTTTGAACCGATTGGAATTTATTTTTGATGCTTTTTCCCTCATTTTCACCCCTTTAGGCTTGTTCTACTCGAGTTTCTCTCGGGTTTCGTGAACTTTTCTAGGCTTTGACTTTTTCTCTCATTTTCTCTTTTATAGGGTTGACTTTTTTCAAGTTTACCCTATTTTTCCATTTTTCTTCACTCTTCACCCACTTTTCATCTATTTTCTAGATGGGAGATGGCATACGACATGATGGGGTTCCTCCCGAGGTTCCCCCTGTATTCCCACATGTTGCTGAGACAGAAAAGCCGGTTGTCGCCGAGGTTGGCGAGGTGGCTCAGGGCATGCAGGCCGACCTCAAGGCAGAGTTTGAGCCTGAGCCGCTACCATTGAGGGTACGGCCTTCTGATCCTGTGAGGTATCATCCCCACACACATATCTTGCCACCTGGAGGCATTAGGCGTTTCAGCGACTTTGCTCGCAGTATACTAGAGGACCTCATGTTGAGGGAGCCAGCTTCCTACCTTTTATCCAGCGCCATTGAGGTATGAAATCTGTCTTCATGCATTCGTGTCTTTCCTTAAACTACATTTCTTGCACTGCCATTCATCTGACTGTACTTTTATCACTTTTCACTGCATTTCTTGCACTGCCTTTCATCTGATTTATCTGTTCTTGGCCATAGGGAGAGTCCTGTGCCTATAGGGGGTACGGAGCTACGACTGCGAGAGACTGGTACGAAGAGCTCCCTGTAGGAGTTCGTGACATTGCTGACAATATTGGCTTTGGTCTTTTTTGCTCCGGCTTGACTCGGATCATTGCGAGTCGTCCTTTTCTAGGAGTGCTAGTGGAGAGGTGGTGGGACACCACCAACTCCTTCCACTTCTCCTGTCATGACCCGAACCCGCCCTTATAGGTTAGGATCATAATTGACCAGTAATCACTAGATTACCTACAGCCTCAGTCAGAAAACAAATTTTAAATAATCATAAGGGGCCAAAAACAGAAGCAAAAAGATAATAACTGTCTAATGAGCTTGTGCATAAATGGAATGAACAAAAACATTTCTTATATTAATAACTCACACCAAACATACCCACATAAAAGACATTCCCTGTCTAGATCCATGTAATACCATATTTATACAAAACCATAGCTTATATACAGATACGGTCAAACATGACTATCAAAAGAAGACAAAATGGTCAAAATGATAGTTCTGAAACTAAGGCCTCGTTTGTGAGGCATGTCATGGTTGACTTCACAAACTTGACATTCTTTATTGGGTTCATTACGGTTACGGTTGGGCATCCTGCTACTCACTTACATACATATATACAAAGAGTGAGCGAAAGCTCAATGAATAATACCATAGTAAAGAGGTTATACGAATGAGATTCATATTAAGTACATTGAACCCGTAAATTTCATATACAAACGGCCTTAGGCCCATTCTGTGTTTTCTTGTACATATCAAATGGCCTTGGGCCCAATTTAGATCCTTATCAAACATATTAAACGGCCTCGGGCCCATTGCATCAAACATGTTAGACGGCCTCAGGCCCATTGCATAACTTGTCGGACTCATCAAACGGCCTCGGGCCTAATTCAAACACTTCAACATATCAAACGACCTCAGGCCCATTATTTCCATATTCGTATTTATGCATATTTCGCATTCATGATCATGATCACTTTTCATTCAAATGGCCTTTGGCCTGTTATTTCCATATTCGTATCTATGCGCATTTCATATTCATGATCATGATCACTTTTCATTCAAACGGCCTTTGCCCCATTGCATTCATATTCAAATGGCCTTTGGCCCATTAAAATACTCAAACGTTTCAAATGACAAATGACCTCAGGCCCAATCCATACTCTTATCAGACGTATCAAACGAATAGAATGTTCATTCATAATTCAAATTCACAAGTCCAGAAAACTTACACATGAATAGTATTTAGAAAATAATATATATGAAAATATCTTTATTAAGATATTACTCACAGTGTTCCGATGCTCAATTTGTTCTTGCACTTGACCCTACACAATTCGTAATACACATAGAAATCGGGTCACAATACAATTCATTCCGTTCTTTAATTCGTTTAATTCTCTTAGGCGCTTTCCAACTCTATAGTTCATTTATAATGCTCAGTGCATGCCTAAAAGTGCTTAGAAGTGAAAGAGAACGGAAATCGAAATATGAACCAGCTTTTCAAAATTTTCTAAAACAAGGCACTCCGCTTGAGTGGACTACAAAATTTACAAAATTTCTGGAAGCTTGATTTCTCCGCTCGAGCGACATTTTCCTTGCTCGAGCAGACAGGTCAAATTATGAAATTTCCAAAATTCTGTTTGAAGCTCAAAACACATTTCCAAAGGTCCACTCCATGTATAATACATTCAAATATGCAATGACACTCCCAAAAACATATATATTTAAAGTCATTTCTAACTCTTAGCTCAAATCTACATGAATTTAACGATTTTAATACTTTTCTTTCTTTCTTACAAAACATAAATTAAGTTACAAGCTCTTAGAAAAATATTTGCAAGTATAAGATTCAAATTAAAATTAAGTCAATTCTTGATTGTCAAATTCTAAATCATAATTAATTTCTTGATTTATCCAAATTTATTTTTCTTCACATCAAACCCAATTTCAAACTCATAAATTTTAAAATAGGAATCAAACTTTCAAAATATAATCTCAAAATTTGGGTTCATACATGGTCTGTTTAAAAACACACAAACTCTTAATTGATCAAAAACAATATGATCAATTTTTAAATCATTTACATCCAAATTCCTTTAATTTAAAAATTGAACTCATTTGTTCATAGACTCACAATTTTCTAAGGCTTAGTTCTGATTTCATCAAAACATGAAATCAATTCTAAGAAACCTATGATACATGTACAATTAGAGTATTAAAACTAAATAATTTTAATTAAGATAGCCTCAATTTGGATTATGATTAATTTTCTCCACATTAGACCATAACCCTTTTAATCATGAATTAAAATCTCAAAAACTTGAAATTCTATAATGCATGTTTAATTAAAGTATTAATCTTGTAGAATTTGCCCATGCATGTAACAATGAGGCTTAATTTCATGCAAGATCACAACATCAAATCCAAAATAATTAACTTCCATAACCATAAACTTTACTTAATCTCTTCATCTTGGTTTTCTAATTTCTTCCAAATTATATGAAATTGAACCCAAACTTATCTTTAATTCAAGTGTAATATAAGGATTCTACAAAATTCAAGCTTGAAATCTTTACCTTTAATCTTCAATTTTGTGTGTTCTTGACAACTTCTTCACTTCTCTAGCTTACTTAATTTTCTTCAAAATTTCTAGCAAAGTCTAAAGTATTGAACTCTCTCTCTCTTTACACTCTTTAATTCACTCTCTTTCCTTTGAAATGTTCTCAGCAGAGCGCCAAGCACCAAAACCCCTTTAACACACACACACACACACCCCTATACACACATGAACACCTCTTCTTGTTGACAACACATAGCACATGTGCACACACTCAGATTTCTCAGCACACAAACCCGCATATATTCTCAAACTCTAAATCATTCTACAATTTAATTTATGGTTAAGATTAATTTAATTAAATAACTCTTGTTCTTAATAAATCTTAGTTAGCACATAATTAATTAATCATAACTAATCACAAATCCCACATAATTTAATTAGTCTAATTTGACTTCCTTTAGGGCCCAATTAATTATATTTAAATTTATCAATCTAAATCAGATTTTAATCAAACTTCCAAAAGGTTTCAAATATTAAATTAAACTTATTGTCATCATCTATTTTGATTTCCCAAATCATTTAGGCCTTCAATTTCTGATTAGACTCTAAATTTCCGTCAATAAATTACATATTCAAATTGGACACCCCATAAATAAATTTAATTCGTAATAATCACAATTCTCAATCCTCATAATTTAACTAACTTAATTAACTCCAATTTGAACCTAATTAATCGAATCTCAATTTTACTAAACTGAATTGAATATTTAATTAAACTCTCAAATTCGTTTGTAATTAAAAATTAAATTGATTCAACTTCTTAATTTCACTTCCTTAAGCCATTTGGACCCTTAATTTCTAATTCCAAAAAAAAAATCTTTAATAGAATCATATATGAATCAGATTCCACAATTCTCATAAATCCCAAATTAAATTAGGACAATGACTAATTAAAATCCCAAATCTCCTTAATTAACTAAATATAAAATATTATACGTGGCGGGGTCGTCATAATCTATCCCCTTTAGAAAGTTTGGTCCTCCAAACTTATGACACTTGTACTTGACAACGAATCATATAGCTTTGCTTCATTTCATTCCTCTTTTCGAAGTAACTTCCTTACCATTCGATTTTCTCATCATAGGTGTTCGACTCATTCTCATTTATTTGTTGGTTAATAACCCAAATTGGTGATTCATCATAGTCTATATTGTCATCAAAGGTCATTCAGGAATGATCAAAAATATGTACTAGACCTTGAAGTCAACCTCATAACATTAAACCACAAAACATATTAATCACAATGTACTATTCTCGTCAATCACTTAATTCATATACTTCTATTCATCTTTTCACATGTCTCAAAATCATTGAGGATTAATCACAAATGATATTCATGATCCAACTTAACTTCAAATAAATCAAAATACTCCATTATTGACATCTCATATGAAGTTTTCAAAATAGATTAGGTACTTGATACAACCTCAAATTCACTTTTCTTTTTATTTTTTTGGTCCACAATTTCTCTGACCACAATAGCCTTATTGACAAATCAAATAGGGTGTGGATTTGTTCCATTAGTTCTAGAAGAAAAGTCATTTACTTTCAGAAGTCAATGACAATTCACTTAAGCATATGGCCAACATTTACTTATCATATTCAACATTACATCCCAATAATCTATATCGAAAGCATTGAGTCAAATTCATAGTATAACATTTCCAAATACTATAGATCCTCCGAATGACGAAGAAACGCTTATTAATATAATCCCAATGATTAACTCATTTCCAAAGTAAAGTATTTGACATATCTTTACATTTTCAAATATCATTATCAAAGCAAACATTTATCATATCGAAATCCATCAACAAAACATTATACGTGGTACACCCATTCAAATACAAAGGGCCTGAAGGCATATATCAAAGGGACCATATAGGTCAATATCAGAGATCTCTGTGCACATATAACAAAGGGCTCTGGTATTATTTCCCCCAAGCAAGGGCCTTATTAATGGATGCCACGAATACATTTCATAATCATCATGTAACAATTTTCAAAATATATTTCAAACATATCTTTATAAGGATATTATCTACATATTAACGGTCTTAGTTTTAAACAGGCATCTTGTGCACAAACAATAAGGGTAATTCTGAAATAAAGACATATCAAATTTAGAATAGAAGCATATCAGAGTTAAAACAGAAGCATATCAGAGTTAAAACAGAAACATATTTTGCAAAAATTCACTGAGCCTTTTCGAAAGCAACAGATGATGGTTGCACCCAAATAGTATTAAACAAACATATAGATCAGAGTAGAACTTTACATAATTCCAGTTTGACCATTATTCATACTTGAAGTTACTATATTTTCTGAGAGACCAACCTATTTAGGTTTATAGCTTGAGTGAATAAGAAAAAGTTCCTCTTCCGTTGTTCTTAAGGCACTTTAATGGTGACATGATTTTAGTAACTTGGGTCATTCTTATCTAATTCATTCAGGTGTTAGTCTCCTAACGTGGACTATAACTCTCCTCTTATTCAAACACATTCCCAAATGCATATGACTTAATCAAACCGAACAAATAATTTTTGGGTTAAGTCTCAATTATCTGAGCAAACGAATTCTAATTTTTCAATAATCAAATAAGACAAATGCAGATATATCAAATTTTGACTTAAGACTTCTTGCATGTACTAACCATATCCTCATTGGTTTTTCTATTCAGTACTAACCTTTACAAAATTCTCAAACATATTCTTTGGTCTGCTCATTGATTTCGCACTTAACCTTTTCTTTTGATCATGTAGTTTCTCATGACCTGATTGCATAGCTTTTATCATATTTTCTATCACTTCTTCGACTTTGTCTAATCGCTTCAATAAGGATTCAACTTCCATTTCATCCTTACTTTTCACCATCTTTTCCTAAAGGCACAAGACAAAAGTGAGTAACACTTGGGGTAATATCGATTAACACAAAACATAATATTATACATAATCAATTACAAATCATGCAATCACTATAGCTCCACACTATTCATTGTTCATCAAATACCATAAGTTCTATAGCCCTAGAGTGTGAATGGCAATTTATTTGGCTAGTCCCTGTAGGTCTTAACCATCTTCTACAAGATATTCTTGATGTTCTTGTTGGTAGCTTCAATAGCTCCGTTGGTTTGCAGCCGGTATGTAGATGACTTATGAAAAGCCACATTGTATTTCTTCAACAAGTCTATCACCTCTTTCTTGAAGTGGGAACCATTATCTGATATGATCTCGTTTGGGACTCTATATCGGCAAATGATATTGTTTCTGATGAACTTAGCCACATGTGATGCCTTTAACACTGCATAGGACTGAGCTTCCACCCACTTTGTAAAGTAATCAATTGCCACCAAGATGGATTCATGCCCATTCGACCCTTTTGGTGTGATTGCACTGATGACTTTGATTCCCCAGACTAAGAAAGGCCATGGTGAAGTCATGTTGTACAGTTTTTATGGCAGAATATTCCGATTAGCATGAATTTGGCATTTGTGGCATCGCCGAACAAAACCGATACAATCCTCCTCCATAGTGGACCAGTAGTAACCTTGCTTGAGAATCTTCTAGGCTAACATCACTCCATTCATGTGCGCTCCGCACTCTCCTCCATGGATGGCCTCCATCAGGTGCTTTGACTCCTCTTCTTCAACACACAACTTGTGCATTCTCAGATGACTTCTTTTGTACAGTTTATCTCCGCAGATGATAAATTGGATGGCTATCCACCGTATTTCCCTTTTGTCCTTGGCATTTTTCCCTGGTGGATAAATCTCCTTTTCCAAGAAGTTCCAAATATCGTAGTACCAAGGGTTTTTGTCTTGCACTTCATCTATTGCGGTGATAGTTTCATAGGCCGGCGTGTACTTCTATTTAGTAATAATCGGACGGATCCAGACTCCAAGTGGGATGTCTACCATAGAAGATAGAGTTGCTAAAGCATTAGCGAACCTGTTGTTTTCTCTCAATAAATGTGTGAAAGTCAGCTTTTCAAACCTAAGAATTAGAACATCCGGGTCTGGTGATAAACCTTTATCTTTTCTTCTTTGACTTTCCAGTCTCCATTTTCTTGAAAAATAACTAACTTTGAGTCCCCGATAACATCCAATCTTTTTGCCCCTAGTTCTAGGGCGGCTTCTAAACCAGCGATACACGCTTCATATTCTGCTTCATTATTGGACACCTTGAACTAGAGTTTAAAGGCTAAAGGTATATGGGAGTCGTCGGGTGCTATCAGTAACACACCTATCCCATAACCGTATTGATTGGACGCTCCGTCAAAGTACATCGTCCAAGTCTCCTCCTTTACTTACAGAATGGCTTCATCTGGGAACAGGTATTCCACCGCTTCATCCCCTTCTACCAAGTGATCTACCAGGAACTTCACTACAACTCTTTCCTTGATCGATTTGCGAGTGACATATTTGAGATCAAATTCGAAAAGGAGAAGTAACCAACGGGCTAGCTTACCCGTAAGTGCTGGTTTCTCAAAGAGATATTTGATGAGATCTAATCTCAAAACCAGAATTACGGAGTGAGCTAACAAGTAGTGCCTCAACTTTCTGGTAACCCATACCAAGGCTAGGCAAGTTTTCTCCAACAGAGTGTAGCGGGTCTTGTAATCCAGCATTTTCTTGCTCAAATAGTAGATGGCTTTCTCTACCCTATCCTTAGATTCCTGAGGAGGCATGCATCCTACAGTCATGTTTGTCATTGACAGGTACAGAATCAAAGGCTTTCTTGACTCTGGTGACGACAACACTGGCGAATTTTGAAGGTACTACTTAATTTGCTCAAAGGCGAATTGACATCGGTCATCCCATCGAAATTTCTTCCCTTTCTTCAGGAGACCAAATAGTGGTTCACAAGTCAAGATTAATTTGGAAATAAACCGTTTTATGAATTACACTTTACCCAGAAAGCCTCGCACCTTTTTTTCAGTCCTTGGTAGTGGCATTTCTAGGATGGCCTTGATTTTGGAAGGATATACTTTGATGCCCCTTTGTGTGATCAAAAAGCCCAGCATTTTCCCTGTTGTTACGCCAAAAGTACATTTCTACGGATTCAACCTCAGCCTGTATTATCTGATTCGTTGAAATAATTTCTTCAAGGCGGTGTAGTGACCCTCTCTTTCTTTGGACTTAACAATCATGTCATCCACATACATCTCGACCTCTTTATGGATGAAATCATGCAGAATGGTGGTTGTAGCCCTCTGATAAGTAGCCCCGGCATTCTTTAGCTCAAATGGCATAACCCAATAGCAGTAGGTACCTTACGATGTAGTAAATGCAGTTTTCTCTCTGTTCTCGGGCACCATCAGAATCTAGTTATACCCGAAAAACCCATCCATGAAGGATAGCAATGCATAACCCACAGTGAAGTCCACTAATTCATGAATGTGTGGCAGAGGAAAGTCGTCCTTCAAACTAGCTCTGTTCAAATCTCGGAAGTCCACACACACTTGGATTCTACCATCCTTTTTCGACACTGGGACGATATTGGCCAACCAAATCGGATATTCAGATACTAACAAGAAACCTGCCTCGATCTGCTTGGTGACATCCTTTTTGATTTTCAGCACCCAATCTAGACAAATTCTTCGCAACTTTTGTTTGACGGGTCGAGCCTTGGGGTCAAGAGGGACCTGATGCTGTACAATCTCAGAATCGATTCCAGGCATGTCTTTGTAGGACCACGTGAAAACATCTTTGAAATCTTTTAATAAAACGACTAAGCGCTCGCGCTCTTCTGAAGAAAATGTGGACCCGATCTAGACCAGACGAGGATCCTTCTTAGTACCTACATTAATAGCAATGATTTCATCAACACAGGGTTTTGCAAACCTCTCATCCTCTCAATTAATCAATTTTTTCAAAACCAGAGGAATTCTTTCCTTTTCGTTTTTATTAAAATTCTGAAAATCTTGGTCAATGCAATAAATAAGCGATACAGAGAAATACTTAGAATCAACGGTGTTCTTATTCATAAGGTCCAGCTCTTCGGTTATAAATGACTTAAAAACAAAAGAAAAAGAGGACCTGGATAGAACTGTGGCATTCGGGTTATCACCCTCAAGAATACCAGACTCGGACTCAAAAGAACTGGAATTTGATTTCGATTCCACAGACTCTATGGAATTAGATTCTAGCTCATCACCCGACTCATAACTAGATAGGTAGCCCTCCTCTAGTTTCCAGATAAGAGATGGTGCCTCCAATGCATCCAAAATGCTGCTGGATGGGTTTACACTTTGTTGGTCCCCGATCATGGATATGGTAAGGTTATCCCCCAAGTTCTCTAAGTCTGTCGGAGGATCTGTAAAGAGACATGCCAGTGCTGCCCTTACTCCGAGCTCGCTATTGTCTGAGTCATTTTCCATGCTCTGCTCAGCTTCAGTACTTGGCTCAGCCTTTTCCTCAGCATCACTATCTTGTAGCTGTAGATCAAAGAAGATTTCAAATCCGGGGACACGCTGCTTCGCAGAGTTCATCCAGGGCTTGGAAAAGCCACAAAAAGGGAAGTCTTCTCCCTCTTAAACAAAGTGGCCGTTTAGCGTTCCCTGGATTGGCCTATGGATAAACTCATAGTGTTTCCTGGCCTGCTTGGCTCTGGCTTTACCTGTTATCTTTTCTCTTTTCCTGATTAAGTCCTTTTTGGTGGGTACATAACCCAAACCAAAGGCATGCGAATTATGCGACACATCGGCCAATGTTGTGACACTTTTCCGGCCACTTCTTCCAAGTCCCATTCCCAGCTCATGTTGTAGCTTGTTCATTACATAGATTGATTAGGCGCTGACATACATGCCCTCATTAGTGGCCAAGATGGTTTGCACTACTCGGGCCTTAGCCAGCGTAAACTCTGAAAGGAACACATCCTCCTCACCATCAGTGATCTCCAACACCGGTGTAGTTACCTCTGGCGGAGGATGGATAGACGAATTCCCGAAAATAATCGCCACCCCTTTCCCGTAAGGGTACTTCAACATTTGGTGGAGGGTAGAGGAGACTACTTTCACATGATACAGCTAGGGTCTCCCTAGCATTAAGTTGAAGGTGGCCAGGACATCCAGGACATGGAACTCGACATCCTGCTGAGCTGGGCCTACCAGGACTCTGATTTGCATTATGCCCATAACCTCTCTGCTTGTATTATCATATGCCTGGATTACTTGGGTCGTGGGCACAAAGTTGGCCGATCTAAGGCCAATGGCATAAGCTGTGCAGGAAGGACAGACATTGATAGCTGAACTGGTGTCTATCAACACCACCGGTACCCATTTTTCCTTGCACTCAATAGATATGTATAGGGTTTTGTTGTGAGCTGAGCCTTCTAACAATAGTTCTTTGTCAGAAAAGGTTAAGGTTAGCCTGGCACCACCTGGGAAGACCAATCCCACAAGCTGATCATGGGTAGTGTCAATGGACAATTTAGCTTTGTCCATTGCCGATAATACAGCCTGTCAATGTGCCTAAGAGGCCATAAGCAGACCCCAAATTGAGATGTCAGCTTGGATTTTCTTCAATTGCTTCAACACTACTTCTTCTTCCAGCTGTTTCTCTTTTTGTTTCTCAATTTCTCTGTCTTTCCCAGATGCCTCAGCTTGATCTAAGTGCGGTGGCTTGAAATGCTGTCCACTTTTTGTCATGTGGTCTAGCTCTTCTGCGTACCACGTGTCGTCTAGAAGGAACTCACTCCAATCTTCATCGGTATGCGCTAGAAGTAGATCGTCATTCTCTCACCATACACCTCCGGCAGCCGACAAATAGTTGTCCAGCTCCGTTCTGATCACTCTCACATCACAAATATCCTCCACGGGGTGTTGGGCCATTACAGCTTCCTGGTTGTCTTCAAACCTCACTTGTGCAAACTACTTCAGCACAGCTTCCTGTTCTATGCCCACAGTACTCACAATGCCCAGTTCTTGAGCTGAATTGTTCATGCTGGTATTCTCTAGCAGTTTCTCCTTTTCATCGACCATTCCGGCCACTACAGCAATTCCTACTTTCTTTTCCTCCGATTTTGTTTCAGTTCTTTCCTCCTTGTCGGGTTCATCACTCAACCACCCAGAGTTGTCTGTTGATCCATTCAAATTGAACCACTCAATCTGCACATCCCCTTGATCTTGTTCGTCGAAGAATTGTAGGTTGTCTAAGTCCTTCTCAAGTTCTGCCAAATCATCTAATCCTTGACTCGGGCCATCCTCTCTAACCACATTGATCTCCACTACAGTTGGCAATACCACTTCTGGCTTGACTTGATCAATCGGCACAATGTAGCAGCTTGGATCGTTCACCTCCTCAGATAAGTCCTCAAAGCACTTAGGCAACGGACTCGTACTTTCCTCTAAGGCTAACCTCCCTTGTACTGCATCTGTCACCACCACAGGTTTAGGTTAAAGTGTGGACGTGTCCATCATGCACAAATCTGTGCTTTCAAGAGTGAACACTGTCAGTTTAGGTAGGTGGAAAGGGGTAATATATACGCTGGGGTCATAGGGGATGGCCAGTGTATGGATTAGGTTTAGATTGTGAGGTAGGGGAACTTGATTGTGGGTCGGGAGAGGGTTTGTGGTCACATTTACTTTTTGGGGTGGTGAAATCACCTTATTGTCAATGAGGTCTTGAATTGCATGACATAGTCTGAAGCATTGGTCGGTGTCGTGACCATGCTGCTAGTGGAAAGCACAGTACTTGGCTGGGTTGTGTTTAGGTGGGAGATGATCAGGTAGTGGGCGAGGCTCTTATGGCTTGAGGTGCTCGTTTTTGATCAACACCTTCATGGCTTGAGATAAAGGCATATATAGTTGGGTAAAGGTCCTCTGGGATCGGGCAGGGTTGTTTGAAGTTGGTGGAGCTGTATTGGCGAAGGGATTGGTGGTCTTGGTTGTGGTGGTGACAACGCTCACATTCGACGGCCGCGTAGCTGTGCTACCACTGGTGGTTGCATTGGAATTGCGCACAAATGGCCTCTTGGCCTGCTCTTTCTCATCAGTAATCAGCCCTTGTTTCATGGTGTCTTTAATCTGAACCCCCATCTCGTGGAGCTCGGTGAATGTGAATAGAGGTAAGACGATCATTTTCTGTAACAATTTCTCGTGCAGATTGCGGACTACCATCCTTATCTGATCTTTCTCGGAAGGTCGTGTGATCATCATTAAAGCCTTGGCCCTCCACCTCATCATAAATTCTGAGAAGCCCTTCTTTAGCTCCTGGCGCGTTGCCTCAAGATCACGAGTTGTGACCTCGATTTGTGTGTTGTACGAGTACTGTGTAACAAAGGCCTCAGCCATTTCCTCCTAACTCTACTTCACAGAATCCTCTAGCTTCGCATACCATATGGCGGCTATACCAGACATGGTATAGCCAAAGAGTGAGAGCTTCTGCAACCTGGTCAAGCCCATCGACTGCAGAATGTCTGAAAACAGCTGAAGATGAACCATGGGATCTCTAGAACTATCGAATTGATCGATGTGTGGCATTTTGAACTGATCTGGCAATGCCACTGTAGAGTTGGTATACCCCTCTTCTATATCAGGAATAGAGTTAACACCCTGTGCTCTCTTGAAGAGCTTTTCTAGTTTGTTGACCTTAAGTACAGTCGGGTCAACTTCAAATTCAAATGGAGCCTCAGTTTGATACACATATGCTTTGGAGGCTTGTGGTGGGATCGGCTCTGCCAAATTGCTTTAATTTTCAGCATGGGCAGTGGCTCTGGGTGCTAGGATACCCGTAAGAGGTACATGAGATGCAGAAGCTGCTGTCGGCTGTGGTTGTTGCTGTTACAGCCTGTTTATTACCTCAGCTTGGCGTGCTGTGACCTCGGCTTGACAAGCAGCGTCTTGCTGCATGGTTTCAACTGTTTGTTGAAGGTGTTGGATTAGTTCCTCCATGTTGACTGGGAGATATTGTGCCATTGGGATTGGCGAGTTATCTCATATTGGACTAGATGTAGAAGACTGTCCCTGAGCCTGACTAGATACAGGTGAAGTGAGGGGTGATTGCTGTAGAAATTAGATGGGCGAACTTTGCCTGACTCTCTTCCGTCTAGTAACCAGTGGGAGCAAAGTAAACACGGGTTGTCCCCCAACAAGATCTCCAGCTTTGCAAAGCCTCCTGACACGGGTCCAGTGCGCTTGGGGGATATCCGAACTGTACAAAGCTATAGTGTTATACTACCTAGCAAAAAGAAAGTAGTAATCAGAAACCGTGCAGCACCTTAGCTCAGATGTTAACAACACACAGATGTAATCAAAGCTGTAGGACTGCACTCAACACTGAATTCTGCCCCCAAAATTGATACCCGACTTGCAACTGATACGCACATTCCTGTACAGTTTCACTGTAAATCATATACCAATTAAGTGAGGACCAAAACACCCCTATAAGGGGGTAGGGTTACCCTGTCCTAGTTTCATCAGGAGCTAGGGTTTACTATTCACACAAAGCGGTTTCACGCAATCCTGCATTCGGGTAAGCATCCTGTCCTAGTTTGGAACAGTCTCTATGGCTTTTCAATATGCAACTAGGCCAAATGGTCAAAAAGGTACCTCAACAAAACTACCTAATAAACCTCTCACACCTAACATCGAGAAGTGAAAGGAGGATCAAGTGGTACAGCGGTAGTCCAGATCCAAGGGTTATGTTCCCATCGTGGTAGAGCTTGTGATCGGTCAGCCTTTTGGCAAGCTTTTAGGAAAGCCTCTGGCAAACCGTCTGGGGATAACAGATGGCAAACACAGTGACTTAAATGCACTAATGCAAATGCAATGCAAAGAAATATATAAGTATAGGTAAAATTACATATCATGAATTTCAAGTCAAGTTCTCTAAATTTTCCCAGCAGAGTCACCAGAAACTGTAGCTCGACTTTTTCGCACCCCTTTTTGGAAGTCGAAATAAGCCCTATAGTATCGGACTCCCGCGGTTCTGAATCTGATCTCACAAGTGTATCGTGAAATAGATAATCACGAAAGAGTCCAAATCTGGGAAATCTTTTTGGAAAATTGATTTTGAATCAAATTGCCAAAAATGGACTGCTTTTCCAGATACAGAGTCGCCACCTAAATATTTTAGAAAATTTAGGAAACCCATGACTCGTGCTAAAGGCCACGTGTCCGTCATCACCAAGATTGTCTCGGCTCGGAAACCTAGGTACGAGAGGGAAAGGTGTAGGGAAGTGGTTTTGGAAATACTCTTCTGATCCAATGAGACACTAGAGACCCTTAGCTGGTAACCTGAAAAAGAATGAACACTCCGGTCGAGGATGCCGGAATTAGCACTCCGACGGACAAGTCAGTGTATCCTCTCGTGATAGCTTGAGTCTTAAGTTCAAAGTATTAGTTCTCACATACCTCTCTCTGGGCCCACCTTTAATTCGTTGTATAACTATTTACTTGGCTCCTTTTGTTGCAAACCGCTCTTCACTCGGCCCCTTACTCAATTGGTTATTTGGCCAAATAGGGTACCTCTAGATTTGTATGTATAAGACGGGGCTAAATGCGATATATGAATTTTGACTCTCCAGGTCCAACTATTCAGCCTCTTTACGTCTCCCGATATTTGGCCCCCACAGAAGGTCATGAATGAATTTTGAGCACCCCCGCTCGTTCGATCAAAGATTGGCCTCTACTAATCATGATATGAATCTTATGCACGTTATATGCTCCTGTTCCGGTTGTTAGGCTAGCATTACTATGTGATACGCACACACACAAGTATAGATTAACTTGTAAGATTTGGAACATTTTGATTCATGTTTGTTTTAAAAATTGTTTCGAAATATGTACCACTTGAAAAAGTGATCGCATATGAACATTATTCAAATTATTCCAATTCAAGCAATTAGCCTTCATCCACAGGCATTCAAGCATTATAGCAATTAAGCATTTAGCCTCATGGCAAGCATGCTAAACATGGCAATAGTTACACACATGCGATATGCTAAAGCGAGTAAAGGCTCACCTAGTTGTAGCTCGGCTTTTTTGCGCCCCCTTTCGGAAGTTCGAAAAGAAAAGCCCTGCAGTTCGGACTCCTGTGGTTCTGAATCTAATCTCACAAGTGCAATGTGAAATTGACAAACACCAAAGAGTCCAAATCCAGCAAATCATTTTGGAAAATTAATTTTTGAATCAAAAGTGCCAAAAATGGACTGCTTTGCCAGATATAGAGTTGCCACCTAAATATTTTATTTTTGGGAAAATTTAGGAAACCCATGCCTCGTGCCAAAGGCCACGTGTCCATTATCACCAAAGTTGCCTTGGCTCGGGAACTTAGGTACGAGAGGGGAAGGTCATGGATTGAGCACCCCCGCTCACCCGATCAAAGATCGGCCTCAACTCATCATGATATGGTTTTTTTATAAATATTATGTGCTTTTGTTGATTATTAAGCTAGCATTACTATATGATGCGCACATCCAAGTATAAACTACTTTGCTTAATTTGAAACAATTCAACTCATGTTTGTTTGCGAAAATGGTTTGAATTTGCCACCTCAAGTGGGCTTAAAGTTTGCGGATTTGCCACCAAACATAATGGGCTTAAAACATGATTTGCCACTCAACAAAGTGGGCTTAAAACATACATTTGTTGAACTATTCCAATTCAAACAACAAGCCTTCATCCACGGGCATTCAAGTAGTTTAGCATTTAAGCACATAATGTAACGCCCCGTATTTTATTACTTGGATAACCTTACCAATATTCATTAATTAAGTCTATTTACAAATAGCATTTCATCCTTGGATGAAATGATGAATAATTAAATATACATATTCCCTCTCGTTATACAACAATGACATTTACATACAAATAAAAGAAATGCCCTGAGGCTTACAATAAAAGAGAGGACACTACTACTCTTTACCAAAAAAATAGCACTCAGTCAAACAACAAATAAAGTAGTACAATCTATCACTACATTAAATGGTAAAAACGTTGTTTGATCTTCAAATCTAAAAAGCATTCCTCGTACACATGTACAGATAAGGGGTGAGCAACCACTAACTCACCAAGCAATCTTATATTGAAACATTAGAAGATATGCGGGTACCAAAATACTCATACACATACGTGAAATCATATCATGTCAAAACCATATGATTTTATTACATAATCTCTTAAATCGAATTTATTTAATTAACCACAACAAGTTAACTTAAATAAATAAACATGTTTCAATAGCAGCAGGACATCTTTTTCAGTTCATTCAATTATCTCATTTTCAATTGAATCAAATAATTAAACAATTCCTCAAATCCATTTTATACGGTCTTATGAGATGAATGCATATGCCATGTCATGCTTAAAATATTTTTCTCATCTTTTGAAAATCTTACGCACAATGCCATTTTGAAAACACATTAATCCAACAATTTCAATAAAATTCCAAGATGGTAAATATGACTCAGGTAATCCCTAGGCTGGTGTCTGCAAGTAGACTATACAAGTACTACTAATTTGCCATTTTTACCAGTATTAACTGGAAGGCTCAACATCTAACTGCGTGGGTTTCTAGTCTTTCACCACGGACACTCAGGCCAACTTACCAATATCAAACTACACCCCCATCTGGACTTACCGACGTATTTACCCAAAACAAATCCAAATGATCTTGTTTCTCAAAAACAATTCCTTTCTCAAAACAATAGTTTTCAATTGCAATTCAAAATCCATGATAACAATGAAATGGAATGACAATGCAATGTGTAACAATGCATTAAGATAGTTCCAATTTCGATTCCACCACACAATGTTCCATTGTGATCGAATTCCATATCTCTATCAATGTAATATCATGATACAATTCCAAGAGATAATGTAATAATGTCAATGGTCATATATGTACCACAAGTAAATTAACAACTTCTAACTTAGTCTTTTCAAGACAATTCAACAATATCCTTTTCAAGACAAACTTCCAAAATCAAACATTTTCTTACCTTTCCAAGAATCTCCTCATTTAAATACCAACATGGTAATCCTCTACCAGTTACCAAAAACCAAAACTTTTAAACAATAGTTTCATTAATAGCAATAACATATAATACCAAAGCGGGTTCAAGTTTTCATAAATTTCTAACTCACATACTTTATCAATAAAATGAAATTATAATCTTTCCAAAACTTATCCCCTTCCCAAACATTAAATAGAATCAAATTTTCATTTTTCTCATACAAGTAAAATCTCGGAATCTTCAAGTTTAATCATAATTCTTAATAAGCATAAGTGAGTATTACAACACTTAATCAATTATATCAAAATCTTCTCTTGACTACAATTATAAAATATAATACGAGTGTTCACTTTCAAATTTTCAATATCCACCCCATCGAATTAAACCAAGGAAAAATAATAAATAAATAAAAGTTTTGATAACTCATCTTTTTGTTTTAATCCAATTCATTCATTTGTTCCAAACGAGCTAAAATCACATTCTATTCTTTTCTTGTCAAAAACCGCCAAACAATTCAAATATCTCATAAAAATTTTAAAGTATGAAATTATTATTATAACATTATTCAACTAATAAAACTAGGAATCCAATACTATACACATCAACTTAATCTTGCTTATTTCTCTAAATCTCATACTTGGTCAACTTCGTCACTTTTAATCTCATAATATTAAAGTTATGAATTAAAAACCCAATAACACTCCCTTTAATTACAAAGGATTTAAAATATTAACCAAACTAATTTAATTCATCAAATTAGTAAGTTCACTATGTTCACCATCTTCCAAATGAATAACACCAACTTAACATTCTATACAATATTCCTCAATATCAATTTATTTTTTTCAAAAATAAATTCCAAATCAAAGATAAAAAAAAAAAATTTCAAATTTATATTTCTCAAAATAAATCATCTAACCATAATATGATGTAGATACAATCTATACATCTTTTCAATTTTATTTTCGTATTTGTTTTACAAAATTATCAACACAAAATGATTTTCCAAATCAATCTCAAAATACCAACATTCTAATATTTCAACATAATTTTTCTCTCAAAAATTACCAAACAAAAATCTGAATATATATATATATATATGCAATACCTCTTAAAATGACATATTTTCTCAAAATAACCCTAACATAGCTTTAATGTAATGATATGAAAAAAGTCCCTACCTCAAATAATGAAGACGAGCAGATCTGGAAGGCAAATCTTGCCCGATCATGAATTCGAGACTACCATTGTGCAGATCACGACGATTTCTCCGACTTTCATTTACAACACTTTAACAAAATCTCACTCTAAGGACTCCTATTTGAAGCTCAAAGGTTGAGCCAACAATGGAGAAATAAAGAAGTAGAGAGAGAGAGAGAGAGAGAGAGAGAGAGAGAGAGAGAGAGAGAGACACACACACACACACACACATACACACACACTAGGAGCTCTCTGCTCAACCAAGAAAATGAAAAGAAAGAAAAGGAAAAGATGGAAAGGAAAAAGAGAAATGAGGGGAAATGATGGCAAGGACAAAAATGGGGGCCGACCACCCACATGTGTTTGTTTCCCAAAGCTTGATTGTTCCCCAAAAATATAATTTTTGTAATAATACCGCAAAATTTTATAATATAAATTATAAAATGATATAATTTTTCTCACCACAAAATATAATATTTTGATCACTATGAAATATACACATTTTCATTCTTTCTAAAATATATAATTTTTGGCCATATGATACACACCATAAAATTAACTATCAAATATTTATTATAATCCTATATAATAAATAATAACAACTCCTAAGGCAGTCACTACCAATCACCTAATTAAAAAGGACCAAACAGTTAAACATGAGTCATTAAAAAAACTCAAATTAAATTAAATCTAAATCATGGGTCTCACCCATAAGTCAAACATGGTCCAATTATATACCAAAATAGTCCCAACAAATTTATCTCAAATCCTGGTCTGAACATCCAAAACTCAATTTCAAATTCTGCTATAAATTAAACTGAACACTAATTAGTTCGTGAATTTTCATAAAATAAATACGCATCATTTAATTTTGAAATTTTTATCCAACATGCTAGACTCATATGGGAACAACATATAAAAAGTTCATAATTTTTGGAGATTGGGAACTATTTTTAAAAAATACAAAACTGAACTGTTTTCGCACATAATTTACACAGAATTCAAATTCGAAAATTTGCTCAATTAAATTATGCACTGGCTATTTAAAAAAAAATAAAATTCTGGGTCATTACACATAGCCTCATGGCAAGCATGCTAATCATGGCAACATTCACACTTATGCAAGTATGCTTAAGCGTAAAAACTCACCTAGTACTCTAAGTTAGGAATATATGAGTTAGTAAAAATATGCATGATTCCTAACTATAATAGATGCCTAATGCAACACATACAATATGCAATTAATAGGCTCGACTACTAATATAGCATATGGATTGATTTGAAAACATGCGGTTAAACACGTATTCAAATAAGATATTGAAATGACGATGCAGTTTGAATGATGTGCCGAGCCTCGATGCATGCAAAACAAGAAGAATGGATGCAAGCGTAAGGTATGCTAATTGAAACATGACCCTAATCTAACCATCGAAAGCAATTAAATAAAAGGGAGAAAGACGTGGGGTTGGAAGACATACACACACACACACACACACTTATTACAACATTACGCCCTCGCGAAGGAGGATCCGAATGAATAAAAGCTAACTAGGCTAATTAAGCTAACTAATTATTACAAAATTTGAAACTAATTAACTATTCTAGTTAACTAATTATTACGAACCGAAATCGAATAACTAGTTAAACTAACTAATTATTTATAACTCTTAATTAGCTTCAACTAATTAATTACAACACGTATTTGATCTATTGCTAATTAAACTAATTAGCTAATCCCGAGAAGCGAGGGAGGCATGCATGCTCGATTTTTCACCCAAAAAGCCACTGTCTTGCTGCTGAAAGCCTCTGTTTGCACATATGAACACCAACAAAGATGTCCACTTCTAGAACACCTCTGCTCCACCTTACCAATACACTGTGCAAATTTCATTGGTGGCCGACATGGGGCCAGTCGGCTACCATTGGTGGCCGGTCGACCATTGGTAGTGGCTGTCGGCCACTGCTGGTTTGAACTTTCTTGCTATAACAGAGAGCAAAATAGTGTATTTCTCAAGGGTTGTTTGCACACTTTGCCTCTCCTTTTCATGGGAAAATCAAAGGAGGGACAAGCTTTGGTTCACAAACCATCAATCAAGCAAATTCATTGCATGATGGCTTGTGAAATCAATTGTGTAAGTTTAATAAATGCAAAATGAGACCAAAGAGACCATCACTCTATCATGCATGATCAAGGGCAATGGAGACCAAGGAAAGTGGCACATTTCATCACTTTTGAGTACGAAATGTCCAATTTTTCTTGTGTTCAAACTAACTTCCGATTTGAACATATGCAATGCAACACAAAGAATGCTTATCTTGCCTCTTTTACTTGCCAATTTTGTTTACTCATTTTAATTACCAAATCATTCATTAATCCATTAAGTCCAATGGTGAGTGTCTTCTAATGGAAGGAGGCCTCAAACCCCAAGTTGCTTTGGGCATGAAAGAGGCATTACACTGTTGGTAATGAACCCTTTAAAGGATTAAACCATTAGGTATAACACCTCAATTTCACACTTAGGCAAACAAGTGGTTTGAAACCATTTTCAAAGCAAAACCAAAAGGTGAAGAAATGAGGGAGATTGCAGAGATTATAAGTGCTGAAATGAAGTAGAAAAAGCACTAAAACATGCAATCAACTCATACCAATGATGGTTAAAGCCTTAAAACACTAAGCTAGTGAAAGGGTTACACTACAATTATGCAAAACAAGACTCAAATGAACTAACTAGCCCAAAACAGAGCTAAAAAAAGTTATTTTAGAGGCTAAAACATGCTGGACTTGAGCTAAGTTAAGCTAGAAAAATATGCTAACATGTGAAGCTAACTAGGCATGCAAACAAGACACAAGGAGGGGAGGCTAACCCCTCTAAATTTGGACCTCAAAATAAGTTTTTGTCACTGAAAAACCTTTGAAATTTAGTGGTTAAAAGGCCCACAAAAATTGATTTGAAAGTGATGAATAAGGGCACAAAAGCTTTACAAACTAATAAGCAAGAAGGGTAAACCACTCCGTAACTAAAAAAAGAGCTCAAACCAGCACTTTTAGGCCACAAAAACAGAGTTTTTCTCAGTTCAAAACCAGCCCCAAAATAGTAAAAAAAAGATGGTAAAACAAGCTTGCAAAACAAAGTAAATAAGGCAAGTAAACTACCTCTTAAAACAAAGGGCAATTCTAGGCACAAAACCAAGCTAAAGCCACCTTCAAGAGCTCCAAGAAAACCCCAAGTAACCTCAGCTCAAAGGTAAGAGGATTTGATTTAGTATGTGTACGCAAAAGTGTAGAGAAAACAAGCAATTAGGCACAAAATTGTAAGAGAGAGAGAGAGAGAGAAATCTAGAAAGAGAGAGAGATTTTTGCTCTAAATTTTCTAACCTTTTAAAATGGAGGAGGAACCCCCCTATATATAGAAAAACAAGTCTTGAGCTTAGAAACATCCTACCATACACGTGTAGGGAGATGCAACTCAATGTGCTAATAGCTGGCACAACTGTTGACAAATATCTGGAAAAAGAGACTGGTGGCTGACCAGCCACACCAATGGACGACAACCAAGGGCCATGGCCGACCACCTCTGGTGGTGGTCGACAGGTCACCACAAGTTCCAGGCACCAAGTTTTGATCCAAAACAAAGCACAGAAAGGACAAGGTGCAAACATCCCATTTTTGACGGCCCCTTGAAGACTTGGATGTTCTTGCAGGTATATGGATGTTCTTGTAGGTACATCCGATAATGAGTTTGATTGCCCACCGAACACTCGAAGTCTGCGGTAGAACGCCACAGGTTTGAGTTCTCTAAACCCAGCATCCATTTTGCTCCTCTTTGGATCATGCTTGGGTCTTTTCAAGGTGAAGTTTTTGATGGCCGGTAGGCTGCCAACCATGGTTTTTGGCCTGCCGGCCATTGATGTGCCTTGCCGGCCATCAATGAAGCCTTGCTGGCCATCACTGATGGCTGGCCAACCATCATCCTTTTCTACAGATATTTTGTGATATTTTGTGCCGGCTGTTTGCACAGGTTCATGCATCTTCCAATAAATGTGTGGCTCGATCTTTGTGAGGAGATTTTGTATTTTTTATATATAAGACCCCTCTCTTGCATGTGGAGGGGTTAGAAAAATTTGAAGACAAAAAAACTCTTTCTCTCTCTCTAGATCTCTCTTTCTCTCTTACAATTTTGTGCCTTGAAGCTTGTTTTCTCTACACTTTTGCATACACTTCCTTGATAGAAGTTACTTCTCTTTGATCTGAGGTTCATTGAGACTTGGTTTGAGCTCTAGCAAGTGGTTTGGGCTTGGATTGTTGCCTGTTTTGTGCCTTTGTTTCAAGAGGTATAACACTTGCTATTTAAGCTTGCTTTCAATACTTGCTTTGCCATCTTTTTCTACTATTTTGGGCTTGGTTTTGGCATGAAAAAAGTTCTGTTTTTGAGACCTAAAAGTGGTGGTTTGAGCCCTTTTGAGTTAGGGGGTTGTCTATCCCTTTTTGCTTCTTAGCTTATTAAGCTTTTGTGCCATCTTTTCACCACTTTCAAAACAACTTGTTTGGGCCTTTTAACCACTGAATTTTAGAGTAATTTCAGTGGTAAAAACCTTGTTTTGAAGTTCAAAATTGGAGGGGTTAGCCTACCCTCCTTGTGTCTTGTTTGGATGCCTAGATAGCTTTATGTTTTAGCTTATTAATCTAGCTTGTTTTAGCTCAAGTCCAACATGTTTTTGCCTTTGTTTTTGCCTGCTCTAGCTCTGTTTTGGGTTGTTTAAATCATTTGAGCCTTGCATGGCATGGTTCTAGTGTTAATCCTTGCACTAGCTTAGTGTTTTTAATACTTTGATCATCATTGTTTTGAGTTCATAGCATGTTTTAGTGTTTTTTTACACTTCATCTCAGCACTTAAAATCTCTGTAACCTCATTCTTTGCTTCACTCTTTAATTTGCTTTTGAGAGTTTTTTTAAACTTGGGGATCTTTTAAGCTTAAGATTAAGGTTATGCTTAATGGTTTAATCCTCTTTGAGGGTTCATTACCAACGGCATGATCTCTCTCATGCCTTAAATTACCTCTTGGTTGACACATCTTTCAATTAGAGGACACTCACTTTTGGACTCAATCAATTAAAGAATGAATCAGTAGCTAAAATGAGTAAACAAAAAATGGCAAGTAAAAGAGGCAAGACAAACATCTTTCGTGTTGCATTGCATGTGTTCAAATCTAACTTTAATTTGAACACGAGGAAAATGGGACATTTTATACTCAAAGTTGATGAAATATGCCATTTTCCTTGGTCTCCATTGCCTTTGATCATGCATGATGGGGTGGGTGGTCATTTGAGTCCTGTTTATGCATTTATTGAAATTGTACAACTTGGATCTTTGGCCATCACGCAATGAAATTGCTTGATTGGTGGTTTTAGATCCAAGTGTGCCAGTACTTTGAGATTTTGAGATGATAAGGAGGGGTACAGTACAAATAAACTCTTGGAAAACCCTTCTTTTTTGCTTTGTTTGTGCTCTGTGGCGGTATGGTGACTCAGAGCATCAGTGGCTGGCAATGCCTCATCAGTGGCCGGCAAGGCTTCATTTTTGGCCAGCAGTACACCCTTTTGGCCGGCACATGGTCGACAGGCCACTGATGCAATCCTCAGCAGAGATTTGGTAAGTTGGAGCAGAAAGATTCTGAAGTGTACTCAACCCTACAGACAGAGCCTTTCGAGAGCAAAACAGAGTGTTTTTCGGGGCGAAAACCGAGCGCATACATCTTCCACTTCCCAGGGCGGAGCAGTGGCAGTATGATATAATGCCTTGCATGCTTAGTTAGTGTACATTCGTTTTAATTATTTAGTTTGTTAATTAGTTAAGTGTTGTAATAATTAGTAATTAGTTTGCTAGTTATTCATTTGATTTGTAATAGTTAGTTTAATTAGCTTAGCTTAGTGTAGCTTAGCTTATTTATTCAGACCCTCCTTCGCAAGGGCGTAATGTTGTAATAAGTGTGCGTGCGTGCGTGTGTGTATGTCTTCCAATCCCACGTCTTTCTCCATTTTATTTAATCCCATCAATGGTTAGATTAGGGACATGTTTTGATTAGCATATCTTATGCTCGCATGCTTGCATCCATTCATTTGTATTGCATGCATCGAGGCTCGGTGCATCATTCAAACTGCATTGCAATTTCAATATCTTCTTTGAATACGTGTTCACATGTTGTTCAAATTAATTCTTATGCCATATTAGTAGCCGAGCCTATTAATTGCATATTGCATATGTTGCATTAGACACTTGGCATAGTTAGGATCATGCATATTTCTAACTAGTTTTTGTTTTGTCTTGTACTTGGTGAGTCTTTATGCTTTAGCATACTTGCATGAGTGTGATTGCCATGTTGCCATGATTCGCATGCTTTCCATGCTTTCCATGAGGCTATGTGCTTAAATGCTAAACTGCATGAATGCCTGTGGATAAAGGCTTGTTGTTTGAATTAGAACGATTCAATGAATGTGTGTTTTAAGCCCACTTTGTTAAGTGGAAAATCATGTTTTAAGCCCACTATGTTTGGTGGCAAATCCGCAAACTTTAAGCCCACTTGAGGGTGGCAAATTCAAACCATTTTTGAAAACAAACTTGAGTTGAATTGTTCCAAGTCTTGCAACTAGTCTATACTTGCTTGTGTGCATCACATAGGAAAGCTAGGTTAATAATCGGAACAAGAACACATAATGTTTATAAAAGAACATATCATGATTAGTAGAGGCTGATCTTTGATCGGGCGAGCGGGGGTACTCATTTCAGGACCTTCCCCTCTCGTACCCAAGTTCCCTAGCTGAGGCAACTTTGGTGATGACGGACATGTGGCCTTTGGCACGAGTCAGGGTTTCCTAAATTTTTCAAAAACAAAATATTTATGTGGCGACTCTGTATCTGGCAAAGCAGTCCAATTTTGGCATTATTTGATTTAAAATCGATTTTCCAAAAAAGGTTTTCCGAATTTGGACTCTTTGGTGATTATCAGTTTCACATTGCACTTGTGAAACTAGATTCAGAATCGCAGGGGTTCGAACTGTAAGGCCTTTTTTTTCAAACCCTTTTTGAAAGATGGGGGTGCCGAAAAAGGCGAGCCCATAGTTTCTGGCGACTTTGTGGGGGATCAAACATGATGTGTTTCTTTGCATTTGCATTTGTATTTGCATTGGTGCGCTTAAGTCACAGTGTTTGCCATCTGCTATTCTTGAGCTGTTTGCTAGAGGCTTGCTTGGAAAGGCTTGCCAAAAGGCTGACCAGTTGCGGGCTTTGCCACGATGGAAACATAACCCTTGGATCTGGACTACCGCTATACCGTTTGATCCTCTTTTCACTTCTCGGTGTTAGGTGTGAGAGGTATATTAGGTAGTCTTACTGAGGTACCCCTTTTGACCAATCGACCTAGTTGCATATCGGAAACCATAGAGACTATTCTAAAGTAGGACAGGTTGCTCACCCAAATGCAAGAATTGTTTGAAATCGCTTGTTTCATAGTGAACCTCTAGCTCCTGACGAAATTAGGACAGGGTAACCCTACCCTATCATAAGGGTGTTTTGGCTCTCACTTACTTGATACAAGCTTTTAGAATGAAACTCTATAGGAATGTATGTATTAGTTGCAAGTCTGGGTATCAGTTTTGGGGCTGAAATCAGTGTTTGAGTACAGTTATCCAGCTTATGATTGTAACGGTGTGTTGTTTCTGTCTAAGTTGAGGTGCTGTGCTGTTTCTGATTTTTGTTTCTTTTTTCTTTATTTTCTTTTTGCAAGGTAGTGTTTCACCATTGTTTCAGACGATTCTGTTACCCCCAAAGCACTCTGGACCTGAGTTAGAAGGATTTGCAGATTTGGGGATCTAGTCAGGGGACAGCTAGTGTTTGTTTCACTCTTGCCAGCTACTAAACGGAGGATAATTCGGCAGAATTCGCCAATTTAGCAGTCACCTTTTACCTCGCTTGTGCCCAGTCAGGCTCAATCATCTACTTCTACTCCAGACAGAGAGTATTTGCCAGTTCCGGCAGTTCAATGTCCTCCAGCCAACATGGAAGACATGCTTCCTTAACTCTAGCAGACTATTGAGAACATGCAGCTAGATGCTGCCTGACAAGTCAAGCCGAGGTTGTAGCCCGCCAAGCAGAGGTAATAGAAAGGCTTTAACAATAGTAGCCACAACCTGCATTTGCCTCAGTATCTCATGCACCTCTAGTGGGAATCCCGGCACCTGGGGTCATAATCAATGTCCAGGAAAATGCTGGCATCCCAGTGGATCCGATTCCACCCCAAACCTCCAAGGCACCGGTTTACCTAACAGAGCCATCGTTTGAATTCGAGGTCGACCTTACTGTATTGAAAGTGAGCAAGTTGGAGAAGCTCTTTAAAAGGGCACAAGGTGTGAACTTGATCCTTGATATAGAGGATGGCTATATTGAGTCGGCGGTGACGTTGCCAGCCAGATTGAAAATGCCGCATATAGACTGGTTTGATGGTTCCGGGGATCCTATGGTCCATCTACGGCTATTCTTTGACATTCTACGATCTATGGGTCTCACTAGGCTATAGAAGTTGTCGCTCTTCAACTGGACCCTGTTTGGTATAGCGGCCATCTGGTATGCCAAACTTGAAGACTCTGTGAAGAGAAATTGGGAGGAAATAGCCGAGGCCTACTACTACAAAAATAGATAAAGATCACACTTTTTTGGTGTGATGTATGTTATTTAATCACACTTTTTAAATTTTATTAAAGTGTGGTCTTTGAGAGTGTGATTAAAAGTGATCATTTTTAATCACACTTTTTAAGTGTGATTAAAAGTATTTAGATCACACTTTTTAAGTGTGATTAAAAATATTTCGATCACACCTTTTAAGTGTGATCTTTGGAAGTGTGATTAAAAATAGTCATTTTTAATCACACTTTTTAAGTGTGATTAATAACATTTAGATCACACCTTTTAAGTGTGATTAAAAATATTTACATCACATCTTTTAAGTGTGATTAATAACATTCACTACTAAAAAAAATACTTTTTGTGACCGTCATATGCCGTCGCAAATAATAAAATATCTGAAAAGACTTTTTATGCGACAACTATTTTTATGTAAAAAAAAAATAAAAAATAAAAAACACTTTTAGCGACCATTGTTTTACTGTCGCAAATAATTATTTATTAAAAAAAAATCATATATGAGTTTGCTACAACAAAAAAATCAATTACAAGCACCAACCAATTTTTTGTAAATGAAAAATAACAAAATTAACAAATTAATTAAATTTATAATAAACATTATCCATTAACTATCTTTAAATACACTATACTAAAAAATTTAAGTCTTCAAAAAAAAAAAAAAAAAAGAAGAAGAAGAAGAGCAACATAATCTTTAGCTCCCAACATCAACCGCTCGATCGTATCAACTATTCTCTCAACAAAATCTGCAAAAACATATATCAAACTTGACTTGAAAATTTAATGCCCTTAAATGTGTTAGTTTAGCTTAAAATAATCAAAATAAAACTATGTCAGTGACCTATCTCTATGGCAGATCAGTAATTTGCAACAAGAGTTTCAATTACCTTAAGAACAACTTCGTACATCATTTCTTTCAGGTACAAGCACCTAACTAGTTCAAAAAAAAATACAAACACCTAACAAAGTTCTAAAAAATCTAGATAATATAACAAGATTTACATAATATGCCTTTCATAAGCCATAATACAAGCACATGCCTCTAAATGACTCTAAATGTGCTTGTGAAACTTCAATTTTGGTCAAAATTGCATCTCTCTCTTCCTGTTGACCAAAACCAAGTTAACATTTCAAAGACATGTTTTGACAACACAGCAAGACATTTGCAAATAAATAAGAAGAAGAAAAGAAAACAACAATTCTGTTCAACATTGATAGGTTCACTACAACACTGTAGTTGCCACACAAGGAGATTTGCATAAGAGCAATTTAAGTAACTTCAATGGCACTCAACAAGCATAAATTATCACCAGTTGACGACTCCAAACTCCAGAATAATGTAAATTCATGTAATAACTAGAGGAAATGAAGTCCTAAAAAGAAGGTTAACCGCAGCACATCTGATGTGAAATTAATTGAAACTGAAAATTATTAAACTCATGCCAATACCTGATACACATAAGTTTGAAAACAAAGGAAGAATTAGCAAGCAATATTTTGATAAACAAGTATAAATCATATAAAATATTCAATAGAGTTCATAAGTATGGTTAATTAAGAATCAAAACAGAGTAGCAAATAAAAAGTGTACACAATTAATTAATTAGAAGAGACTTACAAGGCAAATCCCAGGGTTCGACCTTGTTCAAATAGACATCTCCGATGGCTCTAGCACAGAAACTACTGTCAAGAACTTTATGGGAAAGGTAGTGAGTTGTAAGCTCTTTGTCGGTTGGGTGGAATCGAAAACCCGGAGGCAATTCCATTTGCTCATCGTCCCTACAGATTCCAGAACCTTTTTCCATTCCTAAATATTTCTTCGAAATCCTATGTTCTCACTGAGTCAAAGCTATGAGCTTTTTCTAAATTCTAAATGAGTCTTCTATAGAATTCAAAACCAAAGAACCAAATAGCTTAAACCCATCTTAAAACCTATGAATCAAATTGTCTCTCCTACCAAATGATCTCTAGAATTCTGTATTGATGAGAAAAACAGAGGAAACAAATTGTTAGAGAGAGATGATGACTAAGTGACACCACAACAAAACAGAGGAATTTCAGATTTATTTCCTAGTCAAGAAAATACAATGACACCACAACTAAAATTGGCAAAAGATAAAGTTGCAAAATCAAGTACTATTACTTCATTAAGAAAATGCAACAAGATAAATTTTGTTACTTTTTAAAACAAAATCATTCAAATATGA
This sequence comes from Camellia lanceoleosa, assembly GCA_025200525.1. Taxonomy (NCBI): domain Eukaryota; kingdom Viridiplantae; phylum Streptophyta; class Magnoliopsida; order Ericales; family Theaceae; genus Camellia; species Camellia lanceoleosa. Next base: position 67,027,833 of record CM045768.1, on the reverse strand, counting down.
CATATAATAATGGGTATTTTGGTTTGAAAAATAAAAAGGTATAAGATGCAACATCATTCTATATTAGTAGAGTTTATTTGAGAAAATTGATTCGTAAAAGATACAAGGTTGTGTGTTTGAATTTTGGATTTGAATACATATTTTGCAGGAAAAAGAAAGCAAAATGTGAATGAAATTTAAGCTTTTTTTTTACATTTCCTTATCTTTTTTTCTTCTCAATAAATATCAATCAATATCCAAAATACACACCGATCAAGCACAAACTTGTTCATTGCGTTTTATCGTAGTGGTGACAAAACTCTTGTTCTCATTAATCGGGACTACATATTTCTGAACTAACCACCGTGAAATTAATTAATCACTACTAGATAATGGATTAGTATATATAAAAACACTAGTAATATCAATGATTCACTTTTGGGAGTAAGATTAGTCCCGCTCATTTTTATTTTTGTTTTTTTATTAATCAAGAGTGTACCACATGAGTATTAGATATCACACTAATGCTCCAAAATTATTGAAAATTTTTCCACATGACCCTACTAATTTGTTAAGATGCACTTCATGCATTAGCAGTGAATTGCCTGAAATGTCCATCAACAAAACCCAATCATGTGAAAATAAGTAACAACCATGCATCTGAACAAGTAGGCCTAAACATCCAACACATTCAAAAACAATATATATATATATATATATATTTCTTAGGAAATGTGTGTGTATTCGATACATTGAATCTCCAAACATGAATTACAGTCCTCATGCCATTCTCCAACCCCAAAACAAAAAGTGAAACAACAAAACAATGTGTTATGTAAACTTCCTATTGTATTTTCCTATCCTATCTCTTGTCTATCTCTTGAAATCACTTTATCTCTTGAAATTCACTAAGCCTATTTTCCTGTCCTATCTACTGAAATTAATCAAATTTACGTATTTGTTAGTAAAACAATGTAAGGATAATGCTTTGTTTTCGTGATTCGCGTATAACAATCTAAAGTTTTGGCACATTTCAAGGTCAATTCTTGCATATTTATTGCATAGGAAAAGGCCATCATAAATCTTTTACCAAAAGCAATTTTAGTGCGAGCAAATGCTTACCAAGATTCAACAAGAGCGATATTCAATTCAAGGAATACTTTCACTTACATTATCGATAGGAATGCCATTAAAACAAAGAAATTGGAGTTGAATTCAAACAAAAATGTAAATGCTACTGTTGCTTCCAATGTGAAACCAAAGTTACGAAAGTAAAAACAAACACGGCAGGTCCTTGGGCTCGCTTGTCATCTCCACGATAACACCTCCATAGTGATTATTCATACCAAGGAGTAGTTTGCTCATCTGCAACACTACATGTTGTGACAACATCGACCAAATTCAAGAATGCACTCCACAATCGGACCTTGAATTGCTTTATGCCTAAAAGTAACAAAAACAAGTACTGAATTAGTTACTAAACCCTAAATTAACGCCTCTCTCCTAAAAAAAAAAAAAGAGAAAAAAAACAGAGTGAATTGTGATTGAGAATAAGCCATTGGAGATAATGCACTGAAATATAGAATTGTATTTCCATGAACAACACATAATGAGAGTGAAAACAAAAAATCAAAAGACTCAAACCCCATTATAGAATAAAACACAACTAGAAACAATCTACTATCACTAAGACCACAAGCTCTGCTTAAATTGTTGTTCTTTTGTTACCTAGAACCAACAAACTAATTAATAGGCACTAATCAAAACATGAATTGATTATATTCAAAACCCTAGAAAGTAATTTACTCTATGAGATAGATAGATATATGCCTCATTGATAGCGAGCATTTGACCATTGCTTTTCTTCACCTTTTTAAGCTTCCTCAGAAAATACCTTAGAAATTTAACCAAAACACAATTGGAATCGAAAATAATATACTCAAACCTCATACATACATATATATATATATATACATACCAGAACTTGGACTTGGCCCGAACCTCGTTGGTGGCCCAGAGCTTCATGCGGTAGATCTTCGGATGCTGATTAACAGACAGATATATTCCATTAATGATTTAGAGTCATTTGAAATTAAACCAATTTCACTCAAATTAAAAAATTTACAGAGAAAATTAGCAAAATTAAATTTTTGATGACCTCAATGACACAAAATACAATATTATAATCACCATAGTTATATTTTTTACAAGATGCGGGTGTATAACTTGTGATAGAATGCCATTTAGAATCTCATTTTTTTTTTTTTGATCGGCAAAAAACAGAAAGTTTATTGATGACACTGCAGGGAAATTGGGAATTAGCGGCGTTTTGAAAATGCCGCAAAAAGCCAAAAACGCCGCAAAAAGATAAGGCGACGTTTAAAAAATTCATCGCCGATACGGCAGCCATCATATCTTTGTGACGTTTCGAAAAACCACTATAGATTTTAGATGGCATTTTTTAAAGCGCTAATAATTCTTAACATCTGTTAACTATTTCCGTCATAAGAGTTAACTATGACGTAATAATGACATTTTGCGACGTTTTTATGAAAAACCCCACCTTTTCTACTTTTTTTTACAAAAAAAAAAAAAATCATAATTAATGGTATTTTTGACATTTGTTCAAAGCAAACATTTTTTCTCACAAAAGAAAAAAACAAAACAAAACAAAAAAAACTAAACAAAACTAATAAACAAACAAACAAACCTATAATCTATCACCATTTTCAAAATTTATACATAATATGAATCAATATTCATTTTCCAATTTTCCATAACCAAAAACAAAAATCTTAAAACACAGGATGTTAGCTCAATACAAAAAAATAAAAATAAAAAATTGCTAATATTTTCTCGTTGTAATAAAAAAATAATAATATGGAGTGTGCTCGGTATTTAGCTTCAAAGGTCGCTCTCTCCTAAAAAAATCAGGCTCCAACTCATCATGTTGGCTCTCCAATGATACAAAGAAAGCATTAGACTTCAACACACAATAAATCAAATGTATGTATAGAGAATCAAAGACATTCCCATAAATACCCATATAATTCAAGTGAAGAAGACAAAAGAATAAGAAGGCACTCGCCGAACTGGGTTTTGAGAAAAGTAGGACTGGTTCCATCAAGACTATATGCCATTGCAAAGGCACCAAAGTCCAAGGGCATCATAACCCACTCTCGATTCGAAGAAATCATAGAGCCATGCTTTAATTTTTCCCATCAATGGCAAGTGGAAAAAATAAACGCAGACAAGGATAAAATAGATCATGAGTGAAACTACCAAGGGACTAAGCTCTTTGAACCTTCCTTTACCATATCAAGACGCTGCCAAAAAATCGGTCTTGTGACACCAAAGAACCGATAAGGAAACGGAAAGCGCTTGGCTCTCAAGTATCGTAATTATTCACCTAAATATTCTCCTTATAATGGGGCGCACAGAATATACAGGAGTTTCATGGCCTTCAAATATATATTGCTGCGTCCGCTACTGACATCCCACACCTATTACAGAGATACATAAGAAAACTCAACTTAAAACACCCTAAAATCTTATTACAATTATACCTTAATTGTCTTGTCATCACCACATCTGACAATACAAAGTTGCTTATTAGGATGAGCAAAGGCAATATCATTAACACCACCAACATGAGCATCAATCTGGAACAGGGGAAAAGTCATCAGGTACTTGAACATTGGTCTCATTATTAGAAAAATCGAACATATAATAGAGCTTACTTCCAAATGTTGTCTTAATTCTCCTGCTATTGTAAGTAAATATCTGAACAATGTTCTTGAGAAAGCAACACCTATGAAAGAGAATATGTAAGATAAGCAATAAAACACAATTCCTAAGGAATTTAAAGAAAAAGAAAAAAACTTCAATGCTTGAAAATAAAACATTTAGATATAACAAGGATAAATGCATCTGGGCCCCAAATGCATCGATTGATAGATATGGTGGCATCTTTCACCAAAGCTGTCTAGAAATTATGAAATTTTTTACATAAAAATGGTAAGATACCACAGATAACATGTCAAAGGTAGCTAATACCAATGAAATTTTTACCTGCAATGGCATTGAACAAGTGAGAGATCCCAAACCTTGAAGAGTTTATGTGCTAACCTTTCAAGATCCAACTTCCCAAATGCTAATGTCACCAACATTCGTCCCAACTACATGGCAATAGCATAACTAGTATCGATTCGACATCACTACCTCATGTTATCGTAGTGAATATGTGCAAGTACCTAAAATTGTCAAGTGCAATAAGAAAACCCAAGAAATAGATTCATGTCAAATAGTGTTACAAATATCTAGCTGCACAAGAGTCAAAAGAAGAGCTCATCTCTAGTAGATATCGTGCCCATCTGTAATAACCCAAATATCCATGGTTTTCTGCATATTTCAAGTAAACTAACATTCTCAGTAATTTCATAAAGAAATCAAGTAGCTAGCAATAAGAAAAATCTTACCGTGATGGACATGAGAAACTTGCACATAATTCATATAAATTAGAGAGAAAATTATATGGAGAATAGCTTTAATGCACACTACTCCTTTTAAGAATACGAAATTTCAAAGTAGATTAAAATGGCAAAACTCAAAGACAAACTTGTCAACTAAAAACCATAAATTATTTAAATCACATTTGGTATTTTCTACCAAGAGTGATAGGTGCCAAAGAGGAACAATTGGGTAGATGCTTTATTGGACACTATCAATAAGTCCATACTCAAATTTATCATATGAATAAATCACTGCACTCTCCAAACTATGGTCAAGAACTTTCCTGGTGGTATTGAGATAAATATAACTTAGTCATGAGCAAAGAACCATTATTTACCTTCACCGTTCAGAAGTAGTAGACCAATCACCATTAATACAGGATGGGCCTGTCAAAAATTACCAAATAGATTAAGAAAAAAGATATGAAAATTGCCGATCGGTGTGCCAAAACAAACACAGATTAACAGAGATTAATATTTACCTGTGTGTGAGTCGATCGGTGCAGAGATGCAAAACCAGAGAGTGAGTGTGAGACTGATGAGATGAGAGAGTGAGGGAGCCGATTAGGTCAGATCAGAGATACATATATATATATATATATATAAAACAAAAAAAATCAACGATCCGGAGAGAGAGAGAGAGAGAGAGAGAGAGAGAGAGAGAGAGAGAGAGAGAGAGAGAGAGTTTACCTGTGAGTAGATCGGCTGTGCGATGAGATGAACAATGAGAGAGTGAGAGTGATCGGTGCAGAAACGAGGGAGTAAGAGAGACTGATGTTGAGATTAGGGATTTTGGTTTTGGGCCTGGGGGGAGGGGGGAATGGCAAAAAAAAAAAAAAGCGGGAATGAAAAAAAAAAAGAGAGGGAGACGGGGGGTGGATTAAAAAAAAATTAAAATCTTTTTTTTTTTTTGGAGGTCACAAATAAAATTTAAATAATAAAATAATATCGTTTAAAGTTTTTTTTTTTTTTTTGTGATGCGGATTACTGTCGCTAAAAAAATTTATTTTTTGTTAAAATAAATTTTTTTGTAGTTAATGAAAAAAATTTCATTTTTTTTTAGTTAATAAGATTGAAAATTTATTTGTTTCATTTTTATTTTAATTAAAAAAATTATTATTTTTTTTTTATTTGGTAGAAGTAGGGGTAATATTTTAATGAAAAATATTTTCTACTAAAATAAAAGTTTATTTTCTGTGGTAAATGAAAAATATTTTTCTATGGCCTATTTTTTTTTTATTAGTAAAAATCATGAACTATTTTTTTTGTGATAGAGGAAAGGAAGCGAGATTAGTGGTGGAGGTGGTGGATAAGAGATGATGGTGGTGGTGGTGGTGGTGATGGCGAAAAATATTAGTGGTGAAGTTATGGTAGTGGTAGTGTAGATGGAGTGGCAGGGGTGAATGAGAGGTAATGGTAGTAGTGGTAGTGGTGGTAGTGGAGTGGTGGCGATGGTAGTAGTAATAGTAGTTGTAGAGGTGAAGTGGTGACAGTGGAAGTAGTGGTGGTGGTGGAATGACGTTTGCAGTAGTGGTGAAGGTGGTAGAGGAGATGGGTGGTGAGAGAGAGGATGAGTGAGAGACGGATAGAAGAGATAGAGAGAGAATAGAGCGAGAATGGAAAACAAAAACGGACGGGAATAAAAAAAATTTTTTTTTGTCAAAAATGAAATTTAAATAACAAAATAATGTCATTTAACTTTTTTTTTTTTTTTTTTTTTTTTTTTTTTTTTTTTTGCAACGGGAATTGCTGTTGTAAAAAAAAAAAAAAATTTGTTAAAATATATATTTTTTTGTAGTTAATGATTTTTTTTTTTTTTTTTTTGGCAAAGGATAGAGAGTGCCAGTAGTGATGAAGGTGGTGGATAATAGATGATGGTGGTGGTGGTGGTGGTGGTGGTAGCGGCGAAGGAGATTAGTGGTCAAGTTGTGGTAGTGGTAGAGTAAATGAAGTGGCAAGGGTGAATGAGAGGTAATGGTAGTAGTAATGGCAGTAGTGGTGAAGGTGGTGGATAAGAGATGATGGTGGTCGCTGCAATGCCGTGGCGAAGGAGATTAGTGGTGAAGTTGTGGTAGTGGTAGAGTAGATGAAGTGGGAAGAGTGAAGAAGAGGTAATGGTAGTAATAGTGGCAGTAGTGGTAGTGGTGGCAATGGTAGTAGCAATGGTAGTCGTAGAGGTGAAGTGGCGACAGTGGTAGTAATGGTGGTAGTGGAATGGCGTTTGCAGTAGTGGTGAAGGTAGTAAAGGAGATAGGTGGTGAGAGAGAGAAAAATGAGTGAGAGACAAATAGAGGAGAGAAAGAGAGCGAGAGAGAGAGAGAAATAGAGAGACAAAGACAAAGTGATGAACGAGAGAGAGACAAAGTGGTCGCTAAAAGTGCATTTTCTTGTAGTGGATAAATAAATCGAGAGGGAGCTCAGTAAATAGAGAAGACAGAAGGAAGAGAGTGAGCAACGCGAACACAGTGGGAGAGAAAAGAGAGAGAAAGAGAAGAGAGAGAGATGGACAAAAAATAGAGAGTAAGAGACAGAAAAAGATGAAAGAAGAGAGATGAACGAGATAGAGAGAGATAGAGATAAGAGAAATAAGCGAGAGAGACATAGAGAGAAGAGAGATGAATGAGAGAGAGAGAGAGAGAGAGAGAGAGAGAGAGAGAGATGAGAGAGATAGACAGAAGAGAGATGAGCGAAAGAGACAGAGAGAGAAAAGAGATGAGAGAAGAGATAGATGAGTGAGAGACAAAGAGAGAGAGAGACAACAGACAGAAAGAAAAAAGTGATAAGTGAGAGAGAGAAAGAGAAGAGAGAGAGGAAGATGAAAAAATGGGTGAAAAGATATAGACAAAGAGAGAGGGAGAGAAAAAAATAGCGAAAAGAGATAAACGAGAGAGAGACAGAGAGAGATGAGCGAGAGAGATAAAGAGAAGAGAGATAGAGAAGAGAGACAGAGAGAGAAGAGAGATGAGAGAGATAGATAGAAGAGAGATGGACGAGAGACACAGAGAGAAAGAGAGAGACAGATAGACAGACAGAGAAGAGTGATGAGTGAGAGAGAGAGAGAGAAGAGAGACAGAGACAGAGAGATAGAAAGATGAAAAAATAGGTGAAAAAGTTCCGTGTCTAAAGCCTCATTTTCTAGTAGTGAGTCGTCTCTATCATTCATGGGTAGAATAGAGGCGTGGATTTGGGAATTGTATATTTTATATAAAAATCAAATTGAAATATTTTATACAATCACACCTATTTAGGGATTGTGAGTAATGTATATATAATCACACTTTAATTAAAATATGTGATTAAAAAATATATATATAATCACACTTATTTAAAAAGTGTGATTAAAAAGTAGTAGCGTATATATAATCACACTTTAATTAGAAGGTGTGATTAAAAATATATAAATAATCACACTTTAATTAGAATGTGTGGTTAAAAAATATCTATATAATCACACCTATTTAAAAAGTGTGATTAAAAAGTAGTAGTGTATATATAATCACACTTTAATTAAAAGGTGTGATTAAAAAATATATAAATAGAATGTGTGGTTAAAAAATATCTATATAATCACATCTATTTAAAAAGTGTGATTAAAAAGTAGTAGTGTATATATAATCACACTTTAATTAGAAGGTGTGATTAAAAAATATATAAATAATCACACTTTAATTAGAATGTGTGGTTAAAAAATATCTATATAATCACACCTATTTAAAAAGTGTGATTAAAAAGTAGTAGTATATATATAATCACACTTTAATTAGGTGTGATTAAAAAATATATAAATAATCACACTTTAATTAGAATGTGTGATTAAAAAATATATATATAATCACACTTGTTTAAAAAGTGTGATTAAAAAGTAGTAGTGTATATATAATCACACTTTAATTAGAAAGTGTGATTAAAAATATATATATATAATCACACTTAATTGAAAAGTGACATAAAAAATAAATATTATCACACTCAATCAAATTAAGTGTGATTAAAATGTCAATCTAAATTTTTTTATCACACTTCCAATAAAAGTGAGATCTTTTTTTTTGTCAAAGTGTGATCTTTAACTATTTTTGTAGTAGTTCATAGCATAGTACTCCTGCAATACTTAAATCGAGGTCACTACTCGTGATCTTGAAGCAACTCGCCAGGAATCAAAGGAGGGTTTCACCGATTTTGTGACTCGATGGAGGCTAAGGCCTCTATGATGACTGTCCGGCCGGCTGAAAAGGATCAGATCATAATGGTGGTCCATAATCTGTAACCAAGACTATTACAGAAAATGATAGTCTTGCCTTTGTCTACTTTTCCTGACCTCCATAAGATAGGGGTGCAGATAGAGAATGCAATGAAGCAGGGTCTGATAGACCACGAGAAAGAGCAGCCTACAAGGGCTTTTACACGCAGTTCCAATGTGACTACGAGTGATAGTGCAGCTGCAAGGCCTTCCGATGTGGGTATGGTCGCCACCACACCGAAAATTGCCAACCCTTTTGCCGGTACATCCGATACAACCTCACAAACCTCGAAGCACCAACCCTGAGGCCAAAGGGTCTTCACCCCTCTATACATGTGCTTATCCAAAGCCTTAGGGGTCCTGATCAAAAAAGGGCACCTGAAGCCACTAGAGCCTCGCCCCTTACCCGATCCTCTTCTCCCAAAACACAACCCAGCCAAATACTGTGCTTTTTATCAACAGCATGGTTACAACACTGACCTATGCTTCAGATTGCGTTATGAGATTCAAGATCTCATTGACAATGAGGTGATAGCGCCTCCTCAAAAGCCTAAAGTCACTACAAATCCCCTCCCACCACATAACCAGCTTCCTCCACCCCGGCAAATAAACCTCATTCATACATTGGTCGTCCCTTATGACCCCAGTATGTACATCACCCCTGTCCATCTACCTAAGCCGGCGTTGTTCATCCCTGAAAGCACAGATCTGTGCATGATGAACGCGTCCATATCCTAACCCAAACCTGCGGTGGTGACTGTGGTAGAGGAAGGCAGGCTAGCCTTGGTGGAGAATGGGAATGTCAATTCAGTGCCTGAGGACCCTGTGGACTTATCTGAGGAGAGATACAACTCGTGCCGCTACATTGTGCCAACCAATCAAGCCAGACCAGAAGTAGAGTTGCCAACGGGAATGGAGGTTAGTGTAGTCTGGAAGGATGGCCCCAGCCAAAGTTTGGATGATCTAATAGAGTTGGAAGAAGACTTGGACAATTTGCAGTTCTACAATGAATAGGATATGGGGAATGTACAAATTGACTGGTTTAATCTAAACGGGTCAGCAGACAACTCAGGGTGGCTCAGTGATGAACCTGATGTGGATGAGGAACCTTAGCCAAAGTTGGAACAGCCAGAAGCAAGAACTGTGACAAGGACCGGAATGGCCAAGGACAAGGGAAAATTGCCGGAGAGCACCAGTATTAAGAATTCTGCTCAAGAATCGGGCATTGTTAGTACTGTTGATACAGAGCAAGAGGCTGCACTGAAGTGGTTCGAACAAAAAAATGATGAGAATGATCAGAACGCTAGAAAACCCCAAGGCCCTGCGAGGAATGATTATGATGTTGACATGGGAGTACTTACAACGGAACCAGACAATTGCTTGTTGGTTGCTGAAGAAATATGGTGGGAAGATGATGATCTGTATCTTCCCCACACTGATGAGGATTGGGGTCAGGACTTGCTAGACGACACTTGGTACTTTGAGGAGGTGGATTACATGACTAGGAGCGGAGGAATATAGTGGGAAGATGATGATCTGCATCTTGCCCACACTGATGAGGATTGGGGTCAGGACCTGCCAGACGACACTTGGTACTTTGAGGAGGTGGATCACATGATTAGGAGCGGACGGTACTTCAAGCCTCCACACTTGGACCAACCTGAACCATCTGGGAAGAGGCTGTGTTGAAACACTTAAAGAAGATCCAAATGGACATATCTATCTAGGGGTTGCTTATGGCTTCGCGCATGCACCGACAAGTTGTCTTGTCAGCGATGGATAAGGCCAAGTTGTTTATCAACACAATCCCAGAACAATTAGTGGGACTTGTCTTCCCGGAAGGTGCTTCACCGACTTTGACCTTCTCGAATAAGGAATTGCTGCCCGAGGGTTCTACAGATAACAAACCCTTATACATCTAAGTTGAATGTAAAGAGAAATGGGTGCTGATTGTATTGGTTGACACTGGGTCTGTGATCAATGTTTGTCTGTCGCGTATGTCCGATGCTATTAGCTTGAAAGCCAGCACACTTTATACCCACAGCCCCAGGTGATCCGGGCCTATGACAACATGAGCAGAGAAGTGATGGGAACAGTTCAAATTAGAACACAGGTCGGGCTGGCCTAATATGATATTGAGTTTCACGTCCTAGATGTTCCGGCTACCTTTAACTTTTTACTTGGACGGTCGTGGCTGCACCAAGTGAAAGCTGTTTCTTCCACACTTCATCAGATGCTGAAGTACCCCCATGGTAAGGGGGTGGCCATCGTGTTTGGAAATTCATCTATATATCCTCTGCTTGAGGTTACGACACCCATACTGGAAATCGTACATGGCGACGAGGATGTTTTCTTGTCTGGGTTTACCTTGGTTGAGGCCCGGGTGGTGCAAGGTATTTTGGCTATTGATGAGGGGTTGTACGTCAGTGCTCAATCAATCTACCTCATGAACAAGCTACCGCATATACCTGGGATAGGATTAGGAAAGAGCGGTCAGAAGGGTGTTACTGCATTAGCCAAAGTGCCACATAACCCTCATGCCTTTGGCTTGGGCTACACGCCTACCAAAGAGGACTAGGTAAAAAAAGGGAAGGAAATGGCAAGAAGAGCCAAAACAAAGCAAAGCAAAGTGGGAAGCACTATGAACTTGTGCGTAGACCAATTCAAGGAACTTTGAACGACTGTTTTGTCTAGGAGGGGGAAGACTTCCCATTTTGCGGCTTTCCTGAGCCATGGTTAAACTCCGAGAAGTGGCATCTACCCGGCTTCGAGATTTTCTTTGACCTACAGCTGTAAGAGGATGAAGCCTTAGAGTAACAGATTGAATTAACTACTGAGGCTGAACAGGGTACAGAGGGTGAGTCCAACCATAATGAACTTGAGATAGGAGTAGCACTGGCTTGTCTCTTTTCGGATCCTTAGATCAAACCAGAGAGCTTAGGGGATGACCTAACCATTTCCATGATCGGAGACCAATCAGGTGTGGACCCTTCCGGTGGTATTCTGGATGCATCTAACGCACCCTCTCTCATTTGGCAGCTAGAGGAGGGATTTTTGTCCAATAGTTTTGAATCAGGTAGTGAGTCGGGATCTGATTCCACAGAGTCTGTGGAGTCAGAATCAGATTCTAATTTTTTTGAGTTGGAGTCTGGTATTCTTGGGGTTGATAACCCGGATGCCGTTGTTTTGTCTAGGTTGTCTTTTTCTTTTTCTTTTAAGTTGGTTGTAACTGAGGAATTGGATGAATTGGAACTTTGAATGTGAATACCACGGCTGTTTCTGAGTACTTCTCTATGCCACTTGTATATTGCATTGATCATGACTTTCAAAATTTTGATAAAATCGATGAGGAAGGAATTCCTCTCATTTTGAAACATTTGAATGATCGAGAGAAGGAGAGGTTTGTAAAACCCCTTGTTGATGAAATCACTCCAATTAATGTGGGCACTGAGAAAGATTCGCATCTGGTCTAGATCAGGTCCACGTTGTCTTCGGAGGAATGCGAGCACTTAGTCACTTTATTAAAAGATTTCAAAGATGTTTTCGCATGGTCCTACGAAGACATGCTTGGAATCGATACTGAGATTGTATAGTACCAGATCCTTCTTGACCCTGAGGCCTAACCTGTGAAGTAGAAACTTCGGCCAATACGCCCAGATTGGGCTTTGAAGATTAAGAAGGAGGTCACCAAGCAGATAGATGCAGGATTTTTGCTAGTGTCTGGGTATCCGACTTGGTTGGCCAACATCGTTCCAGTGCCGAAGAAAGATGGTAGAATTCAGGTGTGTGTGGATTTCAGAGATCTGAACAGAGCCAATCCGAAGGACAACTTTCCTCTACCGTACATTGACGAGTTGGTGGACTTCACCGCAGGCCATGCGTTGCTCTCTTTTATGGATGGGTTTTTCGGGTATAACCAGATCTTGATGGCACCCGAGGATAGAGAGAAGACTGCGTTCACCACGTCGTGGGGAACCTACTGCTACAGGGTGATGCTGTTCGGTCTGAAAAATGATGGGGCTACTTATCAACGTGCTGTAACCACTATTTTACATGATATGATCCACAAAGAGGTTGAGGTGTATGTGGACGACATGATTGTCAAGTCCAAGGAAAGAGAGGGCCACTATACCGCCTTGAAGAAATTCTTCAAACGGATCAGAGAATATCGGTTGAGGCTGAATCCACAGAAATGCACTTTTGGTGTCACAGTAGGGAAAATGCCGGGTTTCATGACCACACAGAGGGGCATCGAGGTTGATCCTTCCAAAATCAAGGCCATACTATAAATGCCACCACTAGGGATTGGAAAGGAGGTGCGAGGCTTTCTAGGTAAAGTGCAATTCAGAAGACGGTTTATTGCAAAATTAACCTTGACTTGTGAACCACTATTTGGTCTCTTGAAGAAAGGAAAGAAATTCCAATGGGATGACTAATGTCAGTTTTCTTTTGAGCAGATCAAGCAGTATGTCCAGAACCCGCCCGTGTTATCACCGCCAGAGCCGGGGAAGCTGTTGATTTTGTATCTGTCAGTAACCAACACGATAATGGGCTGCAAGCTTGCACAGGAATTTGAGGATAGAGTGGAGAAAGCCATCTATTACCTGAGTAGGAAGATGCTCGAATATGAGACCTGTCACACCTCACTGGAAAAGGCTAGCTTAGCTTTGGTATAGGCCATCAAGAAGTTGAGGCATTACCTGTTAGCTCACTCTGTAATTCTGTTTTCGAGATTAGATCTCATTAAATATCTCTTTGAGAAACCAACGCTTACGGGTAGGCTAGCTCGTTGGCTACTTTTTCTTTCTGAATTTGATTTGAAGTATATGACTCGCAAGTCTGTCAATGAGAGAGCAGTAGCAGAGTTTCTGGCAGTAGAAGGGGACGAAGCAGTAGAAGGGGACGAAGCAGTAGAATACCTATTCCCAGATGAAGCTATTCTACAGGTCGAGGAAGAGATTTGGATAATGTACTTTGACAGAGCGTCTAACTAGTACGGTTATGGGATAGGGGTGTTACTGATAGCACCGGATAATTCCCATATACACATAGCTTTCAAACTTTGGTTCAAGGTATCTAACAACGAAGCAGAATACGAGGCGTGTATCGCTAGATTGGAAGCCGCCCTAGAACTAAAGGCAAAAAGGTTGGATGTTATTGGGGACTCGAACCTGGTTGTGTCTCAAGCAAAAGGAGATTGGAAGGTTAAAGAAGAAAGGATGAAAATCTATCACCAAACCTTGGATGTTTTGATTCCTAGGTTTGAGAAGCTAACCTTCACGCATCTATTAAGAGAGAACAACAGGCTCGCTGACGCCTTACCAACTCTATCTTCCATGATAGACATCCCTTTGGGAGTCCGGATGTGTCCGATCATTATTGAACTGAGGTATGCGCGAGCCTACGAGTTGATCGACGCAATAGATGAAGTACAAGATCAGAACCCCTGGTATTATGATGTCTGGAACTTCTTGGAAAATGAGGCTTATCCACTAGGGCAAATGCAAAAGATAAAAGGGCAATACAGCAAATGGCTGCTTAGTTTATCATTTATGAGGGTAAGCGGTACAAACATGGTCATCTGGGAATGCACAAGCTCTGTGTTGATGCGGAAGAGTCGAAGCGCCTAATGGAGGCCATCCATGGAGGGGAGTGCGGATTGTACATAAATGAGGTAATGTTGGCCCGGAAGATTCTCCGGTAAGGTTATTATTGGTCTACCATGGAGGAGGATTGTATTAGTTTTGTTCGGCGATGCCACAAATGCCAAATTCATAAAAATCGATGAACATTTTTCCGTCAATGCTGTACAACATGACTTCGCCATAGCCTTTTTCAGTCTGCGGAATTGACATCATTGGGGCAGTTACGCTGAAAGGGTCAAATGGGCATGAGTATATCCTGGTGGCAATAGACTACTTTACAAAGTGGGTGGAAGCCCAGTCCTATGCAATGCTGAAAGTGTCGCATGTAACCAAGTTCATCAGGACTAATATCATTGGTCGTTGTGGGGTCCCAAATGAGATCATTCCGGACAATGGTTCCCACTTCAAGAAAGAAGTGATCGATTTGTTGGAGAAATACAATGTGGCTTTTCATTAGTCATCTACCTATCGGCCACAAACTAACGGAGTTGTTGAGGCCGCCAACAAGAACATCAAGCACATTCTACAGAAGATGGTGGAAACCTACAGGGACTGGCCAGACAAATTGCCATTTGCTCTCTGGGGCTATAGGACTTTAATTTGAACATCTATTGGGGCAACTCCGTATTCTCTGGTTTATGGGATAGAAGCTGTTCTACTGATCAAAATAGAGGTTTCGTCGCTACGGGTTATGGCTGAGTGCTAGATAGCAGAAGCGGATTGGCAACAAAGCAGGTTCAAGGAACTAATGTTGTTTGATGAGAGAAGGTTGAAAGCACTGTACCATGTCTAAGGATATCAAACGCAGAATTGCCAGGGCTTTCAACAAGAAAGTTAAGTCCAGGAATCTGAAAGAAGGGGATTTGGTGCTGAAAGACAACTGAGCTCCTATCTATTACCTTAGGGGCAAGTTCAGACCTAATTGGACTGATCCTTATATCATCAAATCAATTTGGTCGGGTGGAGCTGTCATTCTTGTGGACCTAGATGGCCTCGAATTCTCCCAACCAATCAACATGGACAAGTTGAAGAAATACTATCCTTGAGTGGCTCACTAGGCCGAAAACCCGGAAGGGCGACCTAGGCAAAAGTTAGAGCACAAAAAATTTGAAATAAGAAAAACTGAGTTTACAAGGTTGAAAACCCAGAAAGGGTGGCCTTGGCAAAAGTGAGAGCACAAAAGGAGAGTGTTAATACCCGAGTGAACCCGAACTAAACTACTTAAGGCTTGATTCCTATCTTCGGGATACGTAGGCAATTTCATTCTGAAGCTCAGCCATAAACACTTCAAACTCAACTATCCTGTCCATGAGATTGTTCAGGTCATCTTTGTCTTTTCTATATCTCAAGAGTTCGGTTGTGATCTTCACTATGAGAGCTAGTTACAGTGCAGTACAGTGCAGTGTTATTCAGACAAGGGGCAATTTTCCATTGCGGTGCAGTGCTCTTTAGACAAGGGGTAACTTTCCATTTGCTGGATTCGGGGTTGTACATTTTGAGGATAGATTCCATGTGTGCCAAGTTGTGATCCTTATCGAAAATGGTTTTGAAAAGTTTTAATAAAAGTTGATTTTGTTCAAATTAATCTTTTTACAACTTAGACCATTTTTGGACCAAAAGGAAAATTTTCAATGTCTACAACTTCAATTTCATTGATTTCAATACAAAGTTCCTCATCTCTTGATGCAAATCAAAGTTGCTTTTTATTATATTGAAAAGGAAAATTTGAAAGTACAGATTAAAGCAATAAACTTGGGGCATGGGTAAATCAGATGTTCCTGCGTCCCCTCCCTGAGTTTGTGGAAGCTTCAGATGCTAAAGTAGGTCTAGTTTGTGCCTCATCTTCAAGCCAAGCCAGGCATTTGTCGGAATGGGCGCAACTGAAATTGGGAGTGGGAGCCAGAAGTTCTTTTGTTCTCTATGCAGTGGGATATCAAGTTAATTGTGAGCCTCGGACGAAGAATGGAGCCGGGTACTCTACCCCTTCTTCTGGGAAAGTTTAGTCGTGTCCAAACTGACGCCTGAATCAGAATGGAAAGTAGAATACACAGTGTTTCAAGCCAATCAGTTGAATGTCGGGTTGCCGAGCCATGCTGTAGCTCATCTCTGGCAGATCAAACCAGGGGCAATGTCAAGCAATGTCAACAACAGACCTGTTACACATCCAATGGCACCACGACCCTTCGTTCGGGAAATTAACTAGTTATTGGTGAAAGAAATAGCCTCGTGCTGAATATTCTCGACAAGAGTCGACTACCTTTATCCTGTCCATGAGCCATATCTAGAGAGGGATGAAAAATAAGAGAGATTAAAGAATTGAGAGGTGTATATGAAGAGGAAAAGTGAGAAAGGGTTTTGAAGAAAAAAAAAAAAGAGACCGAGACATAGCATGAGTGCTAAGTGATGTGAGAAACATATGTGATATAGGGTGGGAAACATTACCTGCAAAAGTAGTGGACTTCTTGCAAACTTGTTTGTCTCTCACCGGTGGAAGGCGTCCAAGCCTATTAAAATCTCAGCCAATGCTAGGCCAATACAGCTCGTGCCCTCTTTCAAGCCTTGGGCCACTTCAATCAGTCGAATGCTAGACCCTCCGAAACTTGGCGCAAGAAGAAAATGAGCCAACATACACAAGCAAAGGGCATGCTATCGAAAACCTTGCCAAAGACGGTTGCCGCGATCACCAACATTAGAAATTCGATGAATCAAACTGGGGATATCCAGCTCTCCATTGTGAACCAAGGATTGGGCATAGTGTAAAGTGAGCCCACACAAACTCCCTAAAGCTTGGATGTCGCTAAAATGGGACTGAGGCAAAATTTCTTCGTTTTGCCGGGATTCCATCAAAACTTGGAATTTTTCAATTGTAGGGCATATCTCTTGCCCTCCAAAGCTGAAAACATGCGTAACCAGGTCCCAATATTTAGCTGCGGCATGTAGGAACGGAAAACAAAGTAGAGAACGACTTAGCGGGAATAGTACATTTATCCCGAAATCCCGAAAATTCACTTTTTCCGAGCCATCTAAAGTTGCAATCCAATTTGCAAGTTTTTCAGTGAAAAACGGCTCCATTTGTGGCTAAATAGCAGTTAAAATGAAGAAATCATGAAGCTGGAGCTTTTATAGAAGATAAGGCAGTGAGTGGAGGCCCGGTGTCAACATCTTGGTGGCTTAGTTCATTGATGGTCGGCAGAGGCCTATTTATGGCCGGCAGGAGGAACAGATGGTTGGCAGGTCTTCCTCTTGTGCCTTTTGTCTTGCTTTGTTAGGAATTAGTTGGATGCAGAAGTTTTATTCTATTCTTTGTGTGTTTCGAGGTCTTGTTTTCAGTCCTTTCAACTTTAGTAAGTTTGTCAAGTTGTGTTTAAATTGTTTGTCTATCAAATTGTTTTATTTATCATGTTGTTTTGGCAATTGAGCTGTTTATTGAATCGTTTTGTTGTATATCGGACTGTTTTCTTTATCGAGTTGTAGTTATTTTGATTATCGAGTTGTATTACTTTGATTATTTCAATTGTTGGTTGATTAGTTACTTGATTCAGATTGTTGCGACGATATGAATATTTGGTTTTCAATGAAGATCAATCTCGTTTTTATGCTATGCAATGTTATGCGGTGCTTAGAATGCAAAATACAACACTTTTTTGTCAAAAAGCTGGTTTTCTTTCCGATCATGGTCACCTTTTTGCAAAAGTGCAGTACAAGTTTTTAGAGAAATAAAACCTGTCTAAAACTATACAAAGTGCTAACATTACTAGTAAAACGAAACTAAGCGAAAATACAGATAGATCAACGCCTGCTATCTCAGGCTTAAGAGGTCCCTTTCGTTCTCTTCCTTAGTGGAACGGACTCTACGGTACTGTCTCCATTGGTACCACTGTCTGAACCTGAATTAGAGTCTAAATCAGAGCCATCTTCGCTCTCTGCCTCGGAGTCCTCCTCAGCCTCAGCAGCCTCACCACTAGTAGAATCTAAGCCAGCGTCATCGTCTGCACTCTTAGATGAATCAACATGTTGACTCATTGTCTCCACGGCCTCGCTGGTCTCCATATCATCCCCGCTCAGAATAGGCTCTGAAAGGCCACTCTCAAGTCGGGAGCTCCTAGCTTGGCCTCGGCCACGTGCTGGAACCTGTCTCTCTCTCCCTGTTGCTAAAAGGGGTGCTGATGGTCCTGCTGCAGCTGCCGCCAGTGCTGTTGGTAAAAGTGGGACCTGAAAAGGCAGTTGGTATATGTCAAGCATAGTATGTGTATCAAATGCAAGCATGGTGTACAGGATAAATTCAGATGCAGAATTCAGATGCAATGTATCAGTGCAGTGTGGTTTAGATGCAATGTACCAGTGCAGTGTGGGAAGTGTTCAGTTGAAATGTTAGTTTCAGTATGTCAGTGGAAATTTGATGATTGAAATGTAAGAAAACTAAAGAAATTATCTGAATGTTGTGGAAGCCGAGTAGTGCCTTCCTCCTCAAGATCATGCCCTTGAATGAGGCCAACATCTCTAATAGATCCTCGGTATATCCTGGAGGTGCCTGTAGATGCAATTTGGAATTGATTAGTGTCCGGAAGGAATGAATATCTGAGTATTTGAACAAGAATAGAGAAAAATGAGAACTGTAGTGCATACCGGAGGTGCATCTTGGGCTCTGGTGTATCTATGCCCAACTGCTACGGGCTCGATCGAGATCTGATATGCCTCCCCAGTATACCGCCAGCAAGTAAGCTCAGTAGGCAGCTCTGGCCACCCGGTCCCCTGCCTCACTTGGGAAGTCCCTCTGCTACGGACTCTGCTTGCTCGAGTCGCTCTGCGTCTCACCCTCACGCTAGGAGCTCCTACTTCCTCACCCTCACGAACGCCGGTTAGAGGCGCATCAGGTGTGTATGGATAAAGACCGTATAATCGCCCTCTACACGGAAATACTTAGCCTCCAACCCTACTGTAAACTGGATCACCTCGTCAGTAGACAGGTTGTGTATTGCTCTCATGGACGATGGAGGTGTCATCGGTATAAACGGAATAGGCAGGTCCAAAGTTTAACGCACAAAGTGCTCACCTAGGAACCAGGCTCGGCAAATTGAGCCCTCAAGAAGAATGTGATGGCGGGTAACGATTCGAGCTGCATTGTACCGGGCTCGAAGCTCTATCGGTATCGTAGCCTAGGGCTGCCATGTGATCTGAAATAGAAAATGAACAGATTATTAGTCACTGTCGGTTGCTAATGTGTGGAACAAAGTAGTTGTAAAAAAAAAAAAAAAAAAGACTTTGTTTTGGGTTACCTCATGCGTCGCTACCATGTCGAAATACTGGCGGAAGAACATGAAGGACTCGTGGGTCCTACGACAGAGTTGGCTGTCGTATACTTGAGAAAATGGGACTATTAATGGAATCTCATCCATAGGCTTTGGGGGAAGAGCCAGGAAGTATGCGCATACCCATAATTGCAGGAAGAATGCAAAGGTATATTACTAACACAGTATGAACAGATGTAGAGAGTGCAAAGCAGAAAGCATGTATGTAGAACATATACAAAGTATGAAATGCTGAGCACAAAATGCAAAGTGTGAAGAGGGAATTGAGATGTGTACCTCCCAAGCTCGCCAGTAGCCTCCAACCAAAGTCCCTCGCAGACGGGAGGAAGAGCTTATATATCTCTATAATGTGGTGAGGCCGGCTCTGCCTCAATCATAAAACTAAACTCAAGAAGCACCACCAAGACACTTAGCAAGTACAGACCCATGGTGTTCTACTTGTTTGAAAACAAGGTGGTATCGAAGATGAACATGAGGAAGCCTCTGGCATACTGCTCTATCTCCTCAATCGTCTCGGGCTCAGTTTCCATGAATCGCTCCTCAAACCAGTTGTATCGCACCATACCTGCTCGGTATATTGGTGGATGTGCCCCAAGCAACTTGAGCCATGTAACCTCCCACGTCCCCATATCAAGATCTAGAGGGATCGGATCACCCTCTACGCCTAAGCCACTGATCATGGCAAAGTCGTAGGGAGTCATCGTCATCTCCCCCATGGTGGAAAAGTGAAAGGAGTTGGTGGTGTCCCACAACCTCTCCACCAGTGCTCCTAAGAGAGGACGACTTGCTACAACTCGTGTCAAACTGGAGCAAAAGTGGCCAAAGCCTGTCTCATCAACGATGTCATGAACTCCAGCTGGGAGCTCACCATACCAATCTCGAGCGGTCATCCTACCATAGCCCCTAAAGGCGCGAGACTCGCCCTGTGGTAATACATGAAGTGCAATCAGACCAATACAATGCATGAAATGCAATCAGATCAAGACAATGTATGAGATACAATTAGATGAAGGTAATGTAAGAAATGCAACTAGTTAAGGGCAGTAAAGCATAAAAATAGTTTTTGTACCTCAACGGCAATGGTTGATAAATGAGACGCTGCTTCCCTCAACAGAAGGTCCTTTGGCGCGTCCTCAGTGAAGTCAGTAAAGGATCTAATGCCTCCCTCAATGGACAATACGTGTGTCTGAGGATGGTACCTCACTAGATCAAAAGGCCGTATACTCAATGGTAATGGCTCTGGCTCTGGCTCTGCCTTAGGCTCGGCCTCGAAGTCCACCTCGAAATCTACTGGTGGAAGCTCCAGGGGAATCCCATCATGAGGAAGATCATCTATCATCTTAAAAGTTGTGAGATAGGTGGAAAGTGAAGAAAAGTGAAGAAGAAGGGGAAAACTTTGAACAAGTCAACCCAAAGAGAGAGAAAATGGAGAAAAAAGTCAAAACACGGAAAAGTGCACAGAACTCGAGAGAAACTCGACGGGAATAAACCTAGAATGGTGGACATGAAGAAAGAAGTGTCGAAATCAAATTCCAATCGGTTCAAAGCTAAGGGAACTAAGTGGATTTAGCGAATAAAGTTTGTGTGGGGTGTTGGAAAAGTCGTAGAAAGTGTGGATCTAGAGAGAAGGAGCACCTAGAGAGAAAGAAGGAAGAATTTCGGATGTGGAGTTGTGTGGAAATGAAGTGCCATGCCCTATTTTTAAAGACCTAAGCCAAAAAACCCTTTTTGCCCTCGGCCTGCCATCGATGGTCGACAAGGCAAACTGGTGGCCAGCAGGTGGCCGGCGGGTCCCTCTTGTGGCCGGCAGGTGTCCAAGAGTCTCCTATGGGTCCTTGGTTCTATTTTGTGTTCTTGGATTTCAATAAGTGAAAGGAATGCTCAGTGTTTGGTTCAAATTGCCTCCGCGGAAGCTTCAAACCGTGTCTTTGATGCATGATGATTCATCGCTAATCAACATCAATGAGATGTATTGTTTTAACTTGTTGTAACTCTTCCGAGAGGTAAATCGGATGTTGCGACTGAGTCGGTTTTATTAAGCACGCTTTTGTCGTTGCATGGAACATGCATTTCACGTAGAAAGTGCACTTCTCACATTTGCATGGAGCATGCTTTTGTTTCCCATTCCCATGGAGCATGCATTTGGTACATGCTATTAATCTCGTATTGAACATGCATTGATCACTGCATAGAACATGCATCCTATACTGTTGCATAGAATATGCATCCTAATGTGGCATAGAACATGCTCTGGCTCACACCGCATAGAATATGCTTCTGTTTTGTTTCTTGCATGTTGTGTATAAAACATGTCTCTAACATTTTGTCATGGTTATTTGTCTTGCATAGAACATGCACTCTTATTATGTTTTGCTTGTTAAGTTTCTTTCTTATGCAGGCACGATATTGTATGTACGGTTCATCTAGAAGAGTTCTAGGTGAGATCATTTCTGTCCTTCGTTACTCCCTGTTTTGGTTAAAAGCATTTGGACGTTTTTCGATGTTCACCACCATTCCCTGTTTTAGTTAAAAGCATTTTTACGTGTTCCGATGTTCACCACCACTCCCTGTTTTGGTTAAAAGCGTTTGGACGTGTTCCGATGTTTACCACCACTCCCTGTTTTGGTTACAAGCATTGGGACGTGTTCCGATGTTTACCACCGTTCCTTGTTTTGGTCAAAAACATTTGGATGTGTTCCGATGTTTATCGCCGTTCCATTTGGTTAAGAATAGTCAGGTACGTCCTAGTGTTCATTCCATCCCTTCTCTCCTTCCGCGTGAGACGCGTTGGAATCTTGTTTGACGCCATGGGTGCGCCCGACGGTTGTGTTATTCCTTGCCTTTCTTGCGTGATGCGTAATTAAGCTTGTATAATTTTCTTACATCCTTTCTACATGAAATGCGGTTTGGTTCATGATTACTTATTTCTGTTCATGTTTGAGTTTGCTGTACCTTACATCGGTCTGTATGAGTGTCGTATTTCTTTGCATAACATTTGCATCTAGATGTCTCATTACAGCCTCATTACATGATCATAAGTTATGTTTTTACATTGTGCATATAATTTGCATCTTCCCTCAGAACTACGCTAGTTTGATTCCTTGCAAGGGGGTGCGTAGGCGGCCGACGGGCGCAACTATTTATGGCTGTCTTGAATGTTTATCCAAGTCTTGCGGACTTGTCAAAATAGGTCGTCTCTGGTCTTTGACATTCACTCCGTCATTTCATGACTTTCGAGTTCTGTCAAAGAGGGGCAACTGTAGACACTACATTTTTGACGGCCCCTTGAAGACTTGGATGTTCTTGCAGGTACATCGAATAATGAGTTTTATTGCCCATCGAACACTCGAAGTCCACGGCAGAACGCCACAGGTTTGAGTTCTCTAAACCTAACATCTATTTTGCCTCCTCTTTGGATCATGTTTGGGTCTTTTCAGGGTGAAGTTTTAGATGGCCTACCGGCCATCATTGAAGGCTGCCGGCCATGGTTTTTGGCCTGCCGGCTATGGTTTTTGGCATGCCAGCCATTGATGTGCCTTGCCGGCCATCAGCCTTTTCTGTAGATATTTTGTGCCAGCTGTTTACATAGGTTCATGCATCTTCCAACACGTGTGTGGTTGGATCTTTGTGAGGGGATTTTTTATTTTCTATATATAGGACCCCTCTCTTGCATGTGAAGGGGTTAGAAAATTTTGAAGACAAAAAAACTCTCTCTCTCTCTAGATCTCTCTCTCTCTCTCTCTCTCTCTCTCTCTCTCTTACAATTTTGTGCCTTAAAGCTTGTTTTCTCTACACTTTTGCATATACTTCCTTGATAGAAGTTACTTCTCTTTGAGCTGAGGTTCATTGAGACTTGGTTTGAGCTCTAGCAAGTGGTTTGGGCTTGGATTGTTGCCTATTTTGTGCCTTTGCTTCAAGAGGTATAACACTTGCTATTTAAGCTTGCTTTCAATACTTGCTTTGCCATCTTTTTCTACTATTTTGAGGCTGGTTTCGGCATGCAAAAAGTTCTGTTTTTGAGACCTAAAAGTGGTGGCTTGAGCTTTTTTGAGTTAGGGGGTTGTCTACCCCTTTTTGCTTCTTAGCTTGTTAAGCTTTGGTGCCATCTTTTCACCACTTTCAAAACAACTTTTTTGGGCCATTTAACCATTGAATTTTAGAATAATTTCAGTGGTAAAAACCTTGTTTTGAAGTTCAAAATTGGAGGGGTTAGCCTCTCCTCCTTGCGTCTTGTTTGCATGCCTAGATAGCTTTATGTTATAGCTTATTAATCTAGCTTGTTTTAGCTCAAGTCCAGCATGTTTTTGCCTTTGTTTTGGCCTGCTCTAGCTCTATTTTGGGTTGTTTAAGTCATTTGAGCCTTGCATGGCATGGTTGTAGTGTTAATCCTTACACTAGCTTAGTGTTTTTAATGCTTTGATCATCATTGTTTTGAGTTCATAGCATGTTTTAGTGTTTTTTTACACTTCATCTCAGCACTTAAAATCTATGCAACCTCCCTCTTTGCTTCACTCTTTAATTTGCTTTTGAGAGTTATTTCAAACTTGGGATCTTTTAAGCTTAATATTGAGGTTATGCTTAATGGTTTAATCCTCTTTGAGGGTTCATTACCAATGGCATGATCTCTCTCATGCCTTAAATTACCCCTTGGTTGACACATCTTTCCATTAGAGGACACTCACTTTTGGACTCAATCGATTAAAGAATGAATCGGTAACTAAAATGAATAAACAAAAAATGGCAAGTAAAAGAGGCAAGACAAGCATCTTTCGTGTTGCATTACGTGTGTTAGAATCTGATGTTGATTCGAACACGAGGAAAATGGGACATTTCATACTCAAAAGTGATGAAACGTGCCATTTTCCTTGGTCTCCATTGCCCTTGATCATGCATGATAGGGTGGTGGTCATTCGAGTCCTGTTTGTGCATTTATTGAAATTGTACAACTTGGATCTTTGGCCATCATGCAATGAAATTGCTTGACTGGTGGTTTTGGATCCAAGTGTGCCACTCCTTTGAGGTTTAGAGCTGATAAGGAGGGGTGCAGTACAAACAAACTCTTGGAAAGCCCTTCCTTTTTGCTCTGTTTGTGCTCTGTTGCAGTATGGTGACTCAGAGCATCAGTGGCCGGCAGTGCCTCATCAATGGCCTGCAAGGCTTCATTTCTGGCCGGCAGTACACCCTTTTGGTCGGCAGGCCACTGATGCAATCCTCAGTAGATATTTGGTAAGTTGGAGAAGAAAGATTTTGAAGTGTACTCAACCCTGCAGACAGAGCCTCTCGAGAGCAAAACAGAGGGTTTTTCGGGGTGAAAACCGAGCGCATGCATCTTCCACTTCCCGGGGCGGAGCAGTGGCAGTATGATATAATGCCTTGCATGCTTAGTTAGTGTACATTTGTTTTAATTATTTAGCTTGTTAATTAGTTAAGTGTTGTAATAATTATTAATTAGTTTGCTAGTTATTCATTTGATTTGTAATAATTAGTTTAATTAGCTTAGCTTAGTGTAGCTTAGCTTATTTATTCGGACCCTTCTTCGCGAGGGCATAATGTTGTAATAAGTGTTCATGCGTGTGTGTATGTCTTCCAACCCCATGTATTTCTCCCTTTTATTTAATCGCTTTCGATGGTTAGATTAGGGACATGTTTTGATTAGCATACCTTATGCTCGCATGCTTGCATCCATTCATTTGTATTGCATGCACCGAGGCTCGGCGCATCATTCAAACTGCATTGTAATTTCAATATCTTCTTTGAATACGTGTTTGCTTGTTGTTCAAATCAATTCATATGCCATATTAGTAGCCGAGCCTATTTATTGGATATTGCATGTGTTGCATTAGACACTTAACATAGTTAGGATCATGCATCTTTCTAACTAGTTTCTATTTTGGCTTGGAGTACTCGATGAGTCTTTATGCTTTAGTGGAATGATTCAACGA
Organism: Camellia lanceoleosa; assembly: GCA_025200525.1. Taxonomy (NCBI): domain Eukaryota; kingdom Viridiplantae; phylum Streptophyta; class Magnoliopsida; order Ericales; family Theaceae; genus Camellia; species Camellia lanceoleosa. The sequence continues at coordinate 67,002,210 of CM045768.1, read as the reverse complement.
AGGTGCATTTTAAGCCCACTTTCTTGAGTGGAAAATCATGTTTTAAGCCCACTAAGTTTGGTGGCAAATCCGCAAACTTTAAGCCCACTTGAGGGTGGCAAATTCAAACCATTTTTGAAAACAAACTTGAGTTGAATTGTTCCAAGTCTTGCGACTAGTCTATACTTGCTTGTGTGCGTCACATAGTAAAGGTAGGTTAATAACCGGAACAAGAACACATAATGTTTATAAAAGAACATATCATGATTAGTAGAGGCCGATCTTTGATCGGGCGAGCGGGGGTGCTCATTTCAGGACCTTCCCATCTCGTACCCAAGTTCCCGTGCCGAGGCAACTTTGGTGATGATGGACGCGTGGCCTTTGGCGCGAGTCAGGGTTTCCTAGATTTCCCAAAAACAAAATATTTAGGTGGCGACTCTGTATCTGGCAAAGTAGTCCAATTTTGGCATTATTTGATTTAAAATCGATTTTCTAAAAAGGTTTGCCGGATTTAGACTCTTTGGTGATTATCAGTTTCACATTGCACTTGTGAGACTAGATTTAGAACCGCGGGGTCCGAACTGTGAGGCCTTTTTTTCAAACCCTTTCCAAAAGGCGAGGTGCGGAAAAAGGTGAGCCAACAGTTTCTGGCGACTCTGCTGGGGATCAAACATTACATGTTTCTTTGCATTTGCATTTGCATTTGTATTTGGTGCGCCTAAGTCATAGTGTTTGCCATCTACTATTCTTGAGCAGTTTGCCGGAGGCTTGCTTGGAAAAGCTTGCCAAAAGGATGACCGGTTGCGAGCTCTGCCACGATGGGAACACAACCCTTGGATCTGGACTACCGCTATACCGTTTGATCCTCCTTTCACTTCTCGGTGTTAAGTGTGAGAAGTATATTAGGTAGTCTTGTTGAGGTACCCTTTTTGACCAATCGACCTAGTTGCATATCGGAAACTATAAAGACTATTCTAAACTAGGACAGGTTGCTCACCCAAATGCAAGAATTGTTTGAAACCGCTTGTTTGCGTAGTGAACCCCTACGTCCTGACGAAATTAAGACAGAGTAACCCTACCTCATCATAGGGGTGTTTTGGCTCTCACTTGCTTGATACGTGCTTTTAGAGTGAAACTCTGCAGGAATGTATGTATCAGTTGCAAGTTTGGGTATTAGTTTTGGGGTAGAAATTTGAGGCAGAAATTAGTGTTTGAGTATAGTTATCCAGCTTATGATTGCAACTGTGTGTTATTTCTGTCTGAGTCGAGGTACTGTGTGGTTTTTGATTTTTGTTTCTTTTTGCTTTATTTTCTTTTTGCAAGGTAGTCTTTCACCATTGTTTTAGACGATTTTGTTACCCCCCAAGCACTCTGGACCTGAGTTAGAAGGATTTACAGATCTGGGGATCTAGTCAGGGGATAGCCAGTGTTTGTTTCACTCCCGCCAGTTACTAGACGGAGGAGGATTCGGCAGAATTCGCCAATTCAGCAGTTACCTTTTACCTCGCCTGTGCCTAGTCAGGCCCAATCATCTACTTCTACTCCAGATAGAAAGTATTCGCCAGTTCTGGCAGTTCAAAGTCCTCCAGCCAACATGGAAGACATGCTTCGTCAACTCCAGCAGACGATTGAGAACATGTAACTAGATGCTGCCTGATAGGCTGAGACCACAGCTTGTCAAGCCGAGGTTGTAGCCTGCCAAGCGGAGGTAATAGAAAGGCTTTAACAATAGTAGCCACAACCTGCAGTTGCCTCAGCATCTCATGCACCTTTAGTGGGAATCCTGACACTCGGGGTCACAATTAATGTCCAGGAAAATGCTGGCATCCCAGTGGATCCAATTCCACCCCAGACCTCCAAGGCACCGGTTTACCTAACAGAGGCGCTGTTTGAATTCGAGGTCGACCTTACTGCACTGAAAGTGAGCAAGCTGGAGAAGCTCTTTAAAAGGGCACAGGGTGTGAACTCGATCCTTGATATAGAGGATGACTATACTGAGTCGGCAGTGACATTGCCAGACATTTTCAAAATGCCGCATATAGACCGGTTTGATGGTTCCGGGCATCCTATGGTCCATCTACGGCTATTCTCTGACATTCTATGACCCATGGGTCTCACCAAGCTACAAAAGCTGTCACTCTTCGGCTGGACCCTGTTGGGTATAGTGGCCATCTGGTACACGAAACTTGAAGACTCTGTGAATAGAAACTGGGAGGAAATGGCTGAGGCCTTCATAGCATAATACATCTACAATACTTAAATCGAGGTCACTACTCATGATCTCAAAGTAACTCGCCAGGAATCAAAGGAGGGTTTCTTCGATTTTGTGACTCGATGGATGGCTAAGGCCTCCATGATGACTGTTCGGCCAGCTGAAAAGGATTAGATTAGAATGGTGGTCCGTAATCTGCAACCAAGACTATTACAGAAAATGATAGTCTTGCCTTTGTCTACTTTTGCTGACTTCCATGAGATAGGGGTGCAGATAGAGGATGTAATGAAGCAGGGTCTGATAGACCACGAGAAAGAGTAGCCTAAGAGGGCTTTCACACGCAGTTCCAATGCAACTACGAGTGGTAGTGCAACTGCAAGGCCTTTCGATGTGGGTATGGTCACCACCACACCAAAAACTGCCTACCCCTTTGCCAGTACATCTGATACAGCCTCACAAACCTTGACTGTGAGGCCTTTGAAAATTTTAATTTCTTAAAAGTCCCTTACTTTTAAATTATTTCCTTGATGTCCCTTAGTTTCTTAATTAATTGCAACCCTAGGATCAAAATACATGCGCCAACAAAAAATCGCAAACCCTAATCGATTTCGAAAACTTAGAAATAATTTCTAATACTCTAATTGACTCCCTAAATATGAAATGACCACTTGGAAACCCTAGGCTTTTCGGTCTTTATCCCGTTCGTCGGTTGATTGTGTTTTTGTTCGAAACAAGAAATCCAAACCGAATTAAACTCTCTAACCCCAATTTAATTTAATTATACACTAAAATAAATGTTCCAATTTATAAATTAAGCCCAATGCCCTCATATTTTTCTTAATTCACATTTTGACCCCAAACTAGTACCATTACACACATATATACATATATATATATATATTTGTACATTTCTTAAATAAATAATTTTATACACAAATATGTTCATATCTATATATAAAATCAACAAAAATCTCCCCAAATCTAGTACTTGGCCAGCCGTCACCCTCTTTAGGCTACAATCACAGGTACTTTAGAGACAAATCCCTTAAATCATGGAAAAAGTATCATTGGCACCCCAAATCAAGGAAAGTTGTCTTGTACTTGTAACTATCTTGGTTGTACTTAAGCCTAACCCTAACTAGATCATGCCTTAATACATGATTAGGCTCCCTAATGATCCTTCATTCCATTACATTTCAACTAAATACATCTCAATTCCATTCCATTCCAACCAATGGGCATTTTGGACATTTTACACCAATTTTATTTTAAAAACACCACCACTCTCCACATGTTGCACATCTCATACACTCACACACCTACACATTCAATTGAGAGAAAGAAAGAAGAGGAAGAGAGTGAACTTTGGTGGTAGAGGAGAGGAAAAGAGGAGACAATTGTGCAAACACTTCACTAGGCAATCAAGTAAGCCACAACACAACTCTCTCTTTCATTTTCCTTTTTCAAATACATGTTATTAGAAGTTTAAAATGGTATTTTTAGATGTGTTTTAATGGTATTCTTGTGTTAAAAATGAAAGGAGTTAAGCCTTGATTCTACCCTTCTTGTATTTCTCTTAATCGGTATAAGACTACCCTTTTCCCTATCAAACTCTCAAAATTTCCCAAGGCACACCTTCACCTTAAATTTTTTGGTTTAATACATATTATTTAGCAAGTTTTCATCACAAGATAAGTGGAAAATTTCCCCTAGTTGACCTCTTTTCTCACCAACTTTCTTGTTGCAAGAATTGTGCCAGAAAAATCTGTTTTACAGCCAACTTTCAAAATTCTAGAAAAACGTATGAAAATCTTCTGGACCTTAGTTTTATGTCAACATCTTCCTTAAAGAGTTATCTTTCAAGTAAAATTGGTTGCATTTAAAAAGAGTGAGCGGTTTGAAAGAAAATTCGATTTTTGTAACGGTCGACGAATTTGGACAACGCTGGAGTGCTTCTTAAATAACTAAAAATCTAGAAAATCTATTCCATTTCTACAACGTGTTTTGAAAACTAGATTAAATTCTCTACGAACCATAGGAACGCTAGGTTCGGGAAATATTTGAAATAGCCCTTTTGATTTTAATCTTTAAATGGTATTGAATCTGGAAATTTAGTTTTGCATGTGTGTTTTTATGCTCTTGTGTACATGAATATGCTTATTAGTTTATGATCATGCCGTCGTATGATATTGCATGTGTTATGGTTATGTTCCTTATCTTCTTCATTTTAATGATGCACATGGTTATGTGGATATTACTATCTTGTTGAGTTTGTTCCAACTTGACTTAAAACATTGATCCAAACGGAAAACTTAATTGGGATGGTATTGGGTTTTCGATCACTTGAATAATGAAGAGATGATAATGTGTTATATATGGATTGATGGGACGTGCTCCCTAATTGGAGGTTAAGTCTTGCGCAAGCGGTTGTCGCGTAAACCCTAGAATGGAACGGACGTATTCGGACTCTTTGCGATGGTTTGATTGGTGAGATAAGGTTGGGTTTGGATAGGACATTCAGAAGGACAAAACTTTTTTGGAAGGATAAGGTTGGATTCAGGAGATAAAACCTTTTTTCTTTTCGTTGTCCCTTTTGAGGCCTTGCGGTTGGCGCTACACGATATATAACCGTTGGTAGGCATCCGAGGTTAGTTCTGCAACAAAGTAGCAAAAGGGGGAGTTTCGAATAGTCCAGTGTCTAATTCTTGTGGTTGGGAGGATGAAATCTCTTTGGGGGATTTCTAGAATATTAACCACTAACATTATAACCTTTGCTATCTATTTGAATGACATGTTCCTTTCCTCTATTATTGAAATTGCTGTTATTGACTTGAATATCATGCTTCACTACTTGCTTGCTATAAATGTGATGGTGTATTGGATTGGGAAAAAGGGATGGGGTGTGTATGCGTTTACTGGGCATTCAAAGCGCATGGTGTTTCATGCCAGGAATTGAAGACTATTAGACCGGTCGAAGGCAAAGCTGAAGCATTTGAGGACGTACGGCTACCCTAGGAGGATTAGAAACTAGTTTGTAAACGTGTTTTGAGATTGTAAGTGATAGATCTCATGTTGTATTTAAGACATGATTTTGTAATTTGTATATATATAACATTTGTAACCTATCTTTATACCCCCATCAACTCATGTAGGCCTTGTGTTAATACCTTGTCAAGATCTGTCAAAAAGGTAGCTTTGCTATCTAAGGCGGTTGGACTTTGAAGGGAGGCTATTTTGACTCCTCTGACCTTACTGGGATCTTGTTTGGTAATTATCCAAAGGACTCATTAGTGACGTTTCCTACTCTTGTAACCTTAAATAAACCTTGTATTTAATGGTTAATATATTATCTGATGTTCCTGACTTTTGGGGCGTCACATCGACGCACCAACCCCGAGGCCAAAGGGTCTTCACTCCTCTATTCATGTCCTTATCCAAAGCCTTAGGTGTCCTGATAAAAAAGGGGCACTTGAAGCCACTAGAGACTTGCCTCCTACCCGATCCTCTTCTCTCGAAACACAACCTGGCCAAATACTACACTTTTCATCAACAGCATGGTCACAACACTGATCTATGCTTCAGATTGCGTCATGAGATTCAAGATCTCATTGACAATGAGGTGATAGTGCCTCCTTAAAAGCCTAACGTCACTACAAATCCCTTCCCACCACATAACTAGGTTCCTCCACCCAGGCAAATAAACCTCATCCATACGCTGGCCGTCCCTTACGACCCCAGTATGTACATCACCCCTATCCACCTACCTAAGCCGGCGTTGTTCATTCCTGAAAGCACAGATCTGTGCATGATGAATGCGTCCATATCCCAACCCAAGCCTGTGGTGGTGACTGTGGTAGAGGAAGGCAGGTTAGCCTTGGTGGAGAATGGAAATGTCAGTTTAGTGCCTGAGGACCCTGTGGACTTATCTGAGGAGGGATATAACTCATGCTGCTACATTGTGCCAACCAATCAGGCCAGACCAGAAGTAGAGTTGCCAACTGGAATGGAGGTCAGTGTAGCCCGGGAGGATGGCCCCAGCCAAAGTCTGGATGATCTAGCAGAGTTGGAAGAAGACTTGGACAATCTGTAGTTCTACGATGAACAGGATCTGGGGAATGTACAGATTGACTGGTTTGATCTAAACGAGTCAGCAGACAACTCAGGGTGGCTCAATGATGAACTTGATGTGGATGAGGAACCTCAACCAAAGCTGGAACAGCTAGAAGCAGGAACTGTGACAAGGACAGGAACGGCCGAAGACAAGGGAAAATTGCTGGAGAGCATCGGTATTAAGAATTCTGATCAAGAATCGGGCATTGTTAGTACTGTTGATACAGAGCGAGAGGCCGCACTGAAGTGGTTCGAACAGGAAAATGATGAGAATGATCAGAAGGTTGGAAAACCTCAAGGCCCTGCAAGGAATGATTGTGATGTTGGCGTAGGAGTACTTATAACGGAACCTGACAATTGTCTGTCGGTTGTCGGAGGAATATGGTGGGAAAATGATGATCTGCATCTTGCCCTCACTGATGAGGATTGGGGTCATGACCTGCCAGACAACACTTGGTACTCTGAGGAGGTAGATCACAAGACTAGGAGCGGGCAGTACTTCAAGCCCCCACACCTGGACCAACCTGAAGCATCCGGAAAGGATAAGGAAGCTGAAAAATAGAGGGAAAAACTGTTAGAGGAAGAGGTTGTGTTCAAATAGTTAAAGAAGATCCAAGTGGACATATCTATCTGGGGGTTGCTTGTGGCTTTGTGCGTGCACCGACAAGCTATCCTGTTAGCGATAGATAAGGCCAAGCTATCTATTGACACAACCCGAGAACAATTAGTGGGACTTGTTTTCCCGGGAGGTGCTTCGCCGACTTTGACCTTCTTGGATAAGGAATTGCCGCCAGAAGGTTTTATGCATAACAAACCCTTATACATCTTAGTTGAATGTAAAGATAAGTGGGTGCCGATTGTATTGGTTGACACTATGTCTACGATCAATGTTTGTCCATCGCATACAGCCTATGCTATTGGCTTGAAGCCAGCAGACTTTGTACCCACGGCCCAGGTGATCTGGGCCTACGACAACACAAGCAGAGAAGTGATGGGAATAGTTCAAATCAGAACACAGGTCGGGCCAGCCCAACAGGATATTGAGTTTCATGTCCTGGATGTTCCGGTTACCTTCAACTTGTTACTTGGACGATCGTGGCTGCACCAAGTGAAAGTTGTTTCTTCCACTCTTTATCAGATGCTGAAGCACCTCCATGGTAAGGGGGTGGCCATTGTGTTTGGAAATTCATCTATATATCCTCCGCTTGAGGTTACTACACCCGTATTGGAAATCGTACATGGCGACGAGGATGTTTTCTTGTCTGGGTTTACCTTGTTTGGGGCCTGGGTGGTGCAAGATATCTTGGCTATTGATGAGGGGTTGTACGTCGGTGCTCAATCAGTCTACCTCATGAACAAGCTACAACATATTTTTGGGATGGGATTAAGAAAGAGCGGCCGGAAGGGTGTTACTGCATTGGCCGAAGTCCACATAACCCTCATGCCTTTGGCTTGGGCTACACGCCTACCAAAGAGGACTGGGTAAGAAAAGGGAAGGAAATGGCAGGAAGAGCCAAAGCAAAGCAAAGTGGGAAGCACTATGAACTTGTGCATAGACCAGTTTAGGGAACTCTGAACAGCCGCTTTGTCCGGGAGGGGGAAGACTTCCCATTTTACGGCTTTCCTGAGCCATGGTTGAACTCCGAGAAGCGGCGTCTACTCGACTTCGAGATTTTTTTCGACTTACAGCTGTAAGAGGATGAAGCCTTAGAGCAACAGATTGAAATAACTGCTGAGGCTGAACAGGGTACAGAGGGTGAGTCTAACAACAATGAACTTGAGATAGGAGTAGCACTGGCTTGTCTCCTTTCATATCCTCAGATCAAACTGGAGAGCTTAGGGGATGACCTAACCGTTTCCATGATTGGAGACCAATCAGGTGTGGACCCTTCTGGTGGTATTCTGGATGGATCTAATGTACCCTCTTTCATTTGGTAGCTAGATGAGGGCTTTTTGTCTAGCAGTTCTGAATCAGGTAGTGAGCCGGGATCTGATTCCACAAAGTCTGTGGAGTCGGAATCAGATTCTTGTTCTTCTGAGTTGGAGTCTGGTATTCCTGGGGTTGATAACCCGGATGCCATTGTTTTGTTCTAGTCGTCTTTTTCCCTTTCTTTTGAGTCGGTTATAACCAAGGAATTGGATGAGTTGGAACTTTTGAATGTGAATACCACTGCTGTTTCTGAGTACTTCTCTATGCCAGTTGTATATTGCATTGATCATGACTTTCAAAATTTTGATAAAAACGACGAGGAAGGAATTCCTCTAGTTACGAAACATTTGATTGATCGAGAGGAGGAGAGGTTTGTAAAACCCTTTGTTGAGGAAATCACTCCAATTAATGTGGGTATTGAAAAGGATCCACGTCTAGTCCAGATTGGGTCCACGTTGTCTTCAGAGGAACGCGAGCGCTTAGTCGCTTTATTAAAAGATTTCAAAGATGTTTTCGCGGGGTCCTACGAAGACATGCCTAGAATCGATCTTGGGATTGTATAGCACTGGATCCCTCTTGACCCCGAGGCTTGACCCGTCAAGCAGAAACTTTGGCGAATACGCCCGGATTGGGCTTTGAAGATTAAAGAGGAGGTCACTAAGCAGATAGATGCAAGATTTTTGCTAGTATCTGAGTATCTGACTTGGTTGGCCAACATCGTTCTAGTGCTGAAGAAAGATGGCAGAATTCGGGTGTGTGTGGATTTCAGAGATCTGAACGGAGCCAATCCGAAGGATGACTTTCCTCTACCGCACATCGACGAGTTGGTGTACTTCACCGCAGGCCATGTGTTGCTCTCTTTTATGGATCAGTTTTTCGGGTATAACCAAATCTTGATGGCACCCGAGGATAGAGAGAAGACTGCTTCATCACGCCGTGGGGAACCTACTGCTACAGGGTGATGCTGTTCGGTTTGAAAAATGCTGGGGCTACTTATCAATGGGCTGCAACCACTATTTTACATGATATGATCCGTAAAGAAGTTGAGGTGTACGTGGACGACATGATTATCAAGTCCAAGGAAAGAGAGAGCCACTACACCGCCTTGAAGAAATTCTTCCAACGGATTAGAGAATATCGGTTAAGGCTGAATCCACAGAAATGAACTTTTGGTGTCACAGCAGGGAAAATGCTGGGTTTCTTGACCACACAGAGGGGCATCGAGGTTGATCCTTCCAAAATCAAGGCCATACTAGAAATTCCACCACCAAGGACTGAAAAGGAGGTACGAGACTTTCTGGGTAAAGTATTGCAAAATTAACCTTGACTTGTGAACCACTATTTGGTTTTCTAAAGAAAGGAAAGAAATTCCAATGGGATGACCAATGTCAGTTTGCTTTTGAGTAGATCAAGCAGTACCTCTAGAACTTGCCTGTGTTGTCACCGCTAGAGCCGAGGAAGTCGTTGATTTTGTATCTGTTAGTAACCGACACGACAATGGGCTGCATGCTTGCGTAGGAATATGAGGATAGAGTGGAGAAAGTCATCTATTACCTGAGCAAGAAGATGCTGGAATATGAGACCTATTACACCCTGCTGGAAAAGGCTAGCTTAGCTTTGGTATGGGCCACCAGGAAGTTAAGGCACTACCTGTTAGCTCACTCCATAATTCTGGTTTCAAGATTAGATCCCATCAAATATCTCTTTGAGAAACCAGTGCTTACGAGTAGGCTAGCTCATTGGCTGCTTCTTCTTTCCGAATTTGATTTGAAGTATATGACTCGCAAGTTTGGAAAGGGGAGAGCAGTAACAGAGTTTCTGGTAGATCACCCAGTGGAAGGAGACGAAGTAATAGAATACCTGTTCCCGGATGCAACTATTCTGCAGACGAGATCTAGACAATGTAGTTTGACGGAGCGTCTAACCAGTACGGTTATGGGATAGGGGTGTTCTTGATAGCACTAGACAATTCCTATATACCTTTAGCTTTCAAACTCTAGTTTAAGGTATCTAACAACGAAGTAGAATACGAGGCGTGTATCGCTGGATTGGAAGCTGCTCTAGAACTAGGAGCAAAAAGGTTGGACATCATTGGGGACTTGAACCTGGCTGTGTCTCAAGCAAAAGGACATTGGAAGGTTAAAGAAGAAAGGATGAAAATCTATCACCAGACCTTGGATGTTCTAATTGCTAGGTTTGAGAAGCTAACCTTCACGCATCTGTTAAGAGAGAACAACAGGTTCGCTGACGCCTTATCAACTCTATCTTCCATGATAGACATCCCTTTGGGAGTCCAGATGCGTTCGATCATTTTTTAACAGAGGTATACGCCAGCCTACAAGTTAATTGCGGCAATAGATGAAGTACAAGATCAGAACCCCTGGTATTGTGATGTTTGGAACTTCTTAGAAAAGGAGACTTATCCACTAGGGGCAAATGCCAAGATAAAAGGGCAATACAGCGAGTGGCTGCTCAGTTTATCATTTGCGGCGGTAAGCTGTACAAACGTGGTCATTTGGGAATGCACAAGCTGTGTGTTGATGTGGAAGAGTCGAAGTGCCTAATGGAGGCCATCCACAGAGGTGAGTGCGGATCGCACATGAATGGGGTAATGTTAGCCTGGAAGATTCTCCGGCATGGTTATTACTGCTCTACCATGGAGGAGGATTGTATTGGTTTTGTTCAGCGATGCCACAAATGCCAAATTCATGCAAATCGCATGAACATTCCGCCATCGAAGCTGTACAACATGACTTCGCGATGGCCTTTTTCAGTCTAGAGAATAGACGTCATTGGGGCAGTTACGCCGAAAGGGTCAAATGGGCATGGGTATATCCTAGTGGCAGTAGACTACTTTACAAAGTGGGTGGAAGCCCAGTTGTAAACCGCCCGAACTCGCTTCGCGCGCGACGGTGCGAATTGTAGTTCTAGCTACTACAGTTCAGACTCCTGTCATGATTCTAAATCTAATCTCACAAAGTGTAATGTAAGACTGATAAATCACCAAAGTGTCCAAATCCGACAAATCATTTTTTGGAAAATCAATTTTAATAAAAAAGCGCCAAACATGGACTGCTTTGACAGATTTCAGAGTCGCCACCTAAATATTTTGTTTTGGAAAATTTAGGAAACCCTGACTCATGCCTAAGGCCATGTGTCCGTCATCACCAAAGTTGCCTTGGCTTGGGAACTTGGGTACGAGAGGGGAAGGTCCTGAAATGAGCACCTCCGCTCGCCCGATCAAAGGATCAGCCTCTACTAACATGATATGTTGTTTTTGAAAACACATGCGTTCTTATTCCGGTTTATTGGCTAACTTACTATGTGATGTGTACAGTATACAAGTATAGACTCAATCGCAAAAATTGGAACAAAACATCTCATGTTTGTTTTTTGAAAATGCTTTGAAAGATGCTACCCTCAAGTAGGCTAAGACACAGATTTGCCACTCTCAAGTGGGCTTAAAACGCACATTTTGATGAATTGTTCCAATTCAAACAATAAAGCCTTCATCCACATGCATTCATGCAGTTAAACACTTAAGAAGTTAGCCTCAAGGCAAGCATGCTATCATGGTAGTCACTTACACACATGCAAGGATGCTAAAGCATAAACACTCACAGTGTACTCTGAGCCAAAACAGAAGCTAGTTAGTAATCATGCATGATCCTAGCTATGTCAACAATGCCTAATGCAAAACATGCAAAATGCAACTAAGTAGGCTCGGTTATCTAAAATGGCATATGAATGCAACACTTGATAACATGCTGTTAAACACGTATTCAAGTCGGTATATTGAAATACAATGCAGTTTGAATGATGCGCCGAGCCCGGTGCACGCAAGACAAATGAATGATACACGCATGCAAGCATAAGGATGTTAATTGAAATATGCCCTAAAACTAACCATCGAAAGCTGATAAGTAAAAGAGAGAAGGAAGTGGGGTTGGAAGACATGCATTACACACATGTAAGCTTATTACAACAATACGCCCTCGTGAAGGAGGGTCCGACTAATAAGCCAAAACTAATAAGCCAAAACTAATTAAACTAATTATTACAAACCAAAACTAATTAACTATTCCTAGTTAACTAATTATTACAAAACAAATCGATTAATTAAGCACATTAACTAATTAATTACAAAGCCGACGAATTAGCTAACTAAGTAAAGCAGCTAAAGGAGTTAAAAGAGGTCCTTGGGGCGAGGGGTGCATGCATGCTTGATTGCCTCGCTTGGAAATCCATTGCTATGCCCAGAATTGCCTCTGTTTGCATTTGATTTGATCTCTGAAAAGTTGCACAATCTTCAGAATGCTTTTTCTCCAACACGGGGACCTCCTGGTGGACTACCGACCAAAAAAGGGGGCTGTAGACCAGAAAAATTTGTTGTAGACCAGAAAAAGTGGTCGGTCGACCACCCTTACTGGTCGATCGACTAGAAAATTTGCCAAGCTCCAGTTTTGCTGCAACAGAGAACAACAAGGGGCATAGTAGTGTATTTGCAAGATATGTATGCACAACCACCCTCCCTATCATTCTCAAGCTCAAAGGAGTGCGGTACTCGACTCTCGGGCCACCAACCGAGCATCACAATGCACGATGGCCGAGAAGCCAAGTTTGCACAAGTCAATATCAATGAATGCACACAAATAACACATAAGAGCCTCCACCTCTATCATGCTTGATCAAGAGGGTCGGCGACTGAGAAATGCTACATGTTTCATCACTTTGAGTATGAAACGTGCGACATTCCTCGTGTTTGGATTAACGCCCAATCCAAACACAATGCAACGCATACAACATGCCTATCTATCAATGCTAATGTGGCATGCACAAGGTTCTATCATGTGAACAATGCATGCAAGACATGTTCGGAGGCCAAGAACATCAAAGCTAGTAAAGAGCATCTCACAAGAGGCATGCAATACCAAGTTTAAATGGCTAAACCAACTATGGACAGACCTAAACCGTGCCAAAACAGTGGCCTAAATGCGCGGAGATGATAGCATGAAAGACAAGACAATGATGTTAATGCATTAACCCATGAACAAAGCATAGAAGCACAGCTCTCAAACATAATGAAGAAGTGACAAATGTGAGAGTGTTGCTACACTATATGCACTGAAATCATGTGTGAAATGATGCCAAATCATCCAAACAACACAAGCATAGCATCCTAAGGACCTTGAATCATTAGGCTAGTCAAAGCTGTTGCACTATGTAGACGTCCCCGAACGCATACAGGAGGGTTAAGTCTGCCGTCAGATAGGTTACTGATTCGGACTCGATTTGTCACGGTTCTACATCTGAACCAAAGAGTCCGAATCTGGCAAATCGTTTGAGAAAACAGATTTTGAAAATAAGTGCCAAACATGGACTGCTTTGCCAGATACAGAGTCGCCACCTAAATATTTTTTTTAAAATGGGAAATTTAGGAAACCCTGACTCGGTGCTGAAGGCCACGTGTCCATCATCACCAAAGTTGTCTTGGCTCGGGAGCTTGGGTACGATCGGGGAAGGTCAGCTATGAGCACCCCCTTTCGCCCGGTCCGAAGACCGACCTCTACTAACCGTGATATCCGATTTTGAAAACATTACGTGTTCTTATTCCAATTATTAGCCTAGAATTACTATGTTATGCGCACAGCATACAAGTATAGACTAGATTGCCTAACTTGGAAACAAGCATTGCATATCCATTCGTTTTGAAAGTGTTTCAGAATTTGCTACTCGCAAGTAGGCTAAAACACGGATTCCAATGAGTTTTTCCAACTCAAGCAATCCAACCTCCACCCACAGGCATTCAAACAGTTTATCTCATATAAGCATTTAGCCACATGGTAAGCCTACCGTCATGTTAACATTCACACGCATGCGAGATGCTAAAGCACAAATACTTACATCATACTCTGTGCCAAAACAATAAACTAGTTAGCAAACATGCATGCCCTAGTTCATGTTAAGTGACTAATGCATCGCATACAGAATGTGATTAGGATAGGCTCGGCTAACCCTAAAATGTCATGTGAAATGCAATCATTCGGTGCATGTATTCAAGTTAGATTTGAAGATACAATGCAGTTTGTATGATGTACCGAGCCCGGTGCATGTAAGACAAATGTATGTATGCACGCATGCATAGCATAAGGTATGCTAAAATAAACGTGCCCTAATCTACCATCGTAAGTAGGTAAATAAAAGGGAAGAAAGAAGTGGGGGTTGGAAGACAGACACACCACTCACACACACTTATTACAGATTTGCCCTCAACCGGAGGGACCAAAAGAATATACAAATTAAATAACTACGCAAGCTAATTAAATATTACAGATCAATTAAATTAACGAATTAATTAATCTAATTAAAACAGTAAAGCCCTCGGGAAGCAGGTCAGATGCGGCGCATGCTTGGGATTTGCTCGGAATCGCACTGCCATGCATAGTCTGCCTCTGTTTTCCCTGCTTTGTTCCTCTGAAAACTGCGAAAGTCTCAGAAATGCCTCTCAGGATACTGGGGGATCCCACCGACTAAGTAGGATTACCACCGGCAGTGAATTGTGGTCACCGGCACAAAATTCATCCATCGGCTGTTGATTTATCACGGCCAGAAAATGTTGCTTGGTCAGAGGGCAAAACTTGCATGGCAACACAATTCAAACCATGTATGCACCAATCATACCCCCTATCATGTTTGCGACTCAAGGGAGGATGTGCCTCGATTCTCGAGCCACCAATCACGCATTTCCATGCATGATGGCCCAAAGAATCAAGTGTGCACTTTTCAATTTCAAATGAAATGCAAATCAAACAAATAAAGGAGCCCAATTCCCATCACCAAATCAAGGGACAAGGCATGCATGTCTATGTGTGCAATCCTAAGTATGTCAACTAGTATGCAGCATGGGATGCAAACAAGAATGCTAGTATGCAAACACACATACAAGGCAAGCATGCAAACCAAGCAAAGGTGTGGACTTAAACATGACTTAGGCAACTCCAATTAGGCCTAAAATCAGTGGCCAAAGTGCTCAAAAATGAAGGCTAAGCACATACACACGCATGCACATGTTAAGGCACAAACCTAAGCATTAAACAAGCAACTCTCAAACACACTTGAAAGAGGCTAAACATGGACAATTGGCATGGAATGAAAAGCTTTAAAATCATGTCAAAATGTGGTGCCAAACCAACCCAAATGAGACAAGCATAAGCATGCAAGCATGGTCCAAGTACTTGAGGCAAGTCATGAAGCTTTGAAGCACACTTAGTACAACCACACATGGCAATACTTAGGCGACCAAAACAGAGTTTTAACATATAAAACTAAGCCCAAAAGACCGTCTAGATGGCATCTAAATGGTTCAAATTCAAAGGCATGCACAATGGTCAAAACATAAGGCTTACAACACATGCCCTCAAAGCAACAAAGAGGCAACTAAGGCAAGCATCTGAGCATGCCAAAGGGACTGAAATTTCATGCTAAGTGGTTCCAAACCACTAAAATAATGCAAGCAATGCATGCTATACACTTATGCACTTAAGGCCAACAAGCCCAAATATACAAAGGGGCTACACAATGCAAGCTAGGGTCGACCCAAATAACCTAGGAAAAACCTTATACATGGAAAAACAAGCACAAAAGCTTCACAAGACTAAGCCTAAAACATGCTAGAATAATGGCTAACAACCTAAGGCATGTTAAGGCAATCACAAGGCATTACATGGTAGGTATGCAAGACATGCATGGTGTGCCAAAACCAACACACAACATGATTATATTATGGCCTAATAAGCATGAAATGCAGCCTAGACGTGATCAACACACGCTTGAACAAAGACTTCCTTAAGAGACCAAAAATGGTCCCTTTCAAGGACAACAAGGAGAGGGGGTGGCCCTCCCCTTTTGGAGACTTCAAGGCACCATCTCCACCACTGAAATCCCTCAAGATTTCAGTGGTGAAGAGGCCCAAACACCAAAGTCTCAAAACTTGCACAAAATGGCACAAAACAAGGGCCTTACAAGGCCTAAGAGGGGTCAAAATTCCCCAAAGCACAAAACACTCTTAATAAACTATCAAGATGGCCTAAAAATAGAACTTTTTTATGTTATACACTAAACACAAAAACAGCTCTAAGATAGGTAGAAATAGATTGCAAAAATGGGGAATAAAAGGGAAGTTTCTTACCCTTGAAGACCACCTTCACAAATGATGCTCCAACAGCCCTTCTTTGCTTGAATCCACCTCCAAAACACTCAAACAAGCCTCCAAGGGTCTCAAGTCCAAGAGATGGTGTGTTAGTGTGTGTATGTGAGCAAAAGTGACACAAAACACACACTTATAGAGATAGGAAATATTTCTAACCCTAACCCTAGAACTCAAACTTTACCAAAGCTGTCTAAAATGTCTCAAAAGTGTCTAACCCTAATGCCAAGAGAAGACCCTCTCCTATATAGGCAATTCCCTCTTGTAAGGCTTACAAAACAAGCCATCCAAGAGGGAAATCCCCCCATACATGTGTATGTAGGGGAATGGGGTGGGTGCCAGCTATCACAGCTGGCACAAAATATCTACAAAAAGTAGATGAACAGTGGTCGGCCGTTCAAAATTGTCATTTTGACAAAAAAGACTGCCGACCAGCAACAAAGAGTGCCGACCGGCAATATATATTGTTGGTGGCAACAAAAACCAGCCGGTGGCCTCTAGCTAGTGCCGGTGGTGTGTGGGGATGCCTCAAAAGGCATTCCCTGCCCTTCCAAGGCAAAACACAAGTGTTTGGTGCAAAACCAAACACAAAACAGTCAAGTTCGGAGATCCTGAGACAAGGCGTGTAGCCGAGAACTCCGGGAACTCCAAACAAACACAAACATGGATAATCACCGAGTGTTCAAATGGTGACATCCGAGTCTTGAGGACGGTCAAAAATGGGGTGTCTACACACTACAACCATGCATAACAAATCCCATATTACCCAAACTACTCAAAACAAAGTTGAGGCATGCTAAATCAAGGCCAAAAGCATGCTAAAACATAGGCTAAAAAGAGAAGGAAAGCATGTTGATTCATTGGCTCACAAACAAGGCATAAGGCATAACCCTCAAGAGCAATGAAAGAGTGATAAACATGGGAGTATAGCAAACACATAAGCTCTGAAATTATATTCCAAATAATGCCATATCATGCACATACCACAAATAAGGCATGCTAGGAGGCTCAAAGCTCAAGACTAGCTAAGGTACTTGCACCATAGCCATATCAAGCAAGCCCCAAAGGGCCAGGATGACTCAAAATAGTCCGAAGGCAGGTCAAAACAATGCCAAAACATGCATGAAGTAGAGCTAACACATGTTAGAATGGGAGGCATAAAGCATGACGCGTGCAAGGCCAATGAGTGAGATTACACTACACATACCAAAACCAAGCATGAGGTGACTTCACCAACAAAAATCAGAGTTGTAACATGGTAAAATAACACCAAAAAAACATGTTGAGATGGTAGCCCAAAAGCTTAGACAAGCATGCATACATATTAGCCCAAGATCAAGACATAAAGCATAACTCTCCAAAAGCATTGAATGTGTGAAACATGAGAGAGTATGGTTACACTACACACACTGAAATCATGTTAGAAATGAGGTCAAAGCATGTACATAACTCAAGTAAAGTATGCTAGATACTTTGAAACTCAAAACTAGTGAGCAAAATTGCACTATGGCTATACAAAGCAAGTTCCAAATGATCAAGACCACCCAAAATAGAGCTAAGGCATGTCAAAATATGAGTGAAAGCCTGCTGGAATGAAGCCAAAATAGGCTAGGATGGTAGGCCAAAGTGGTAAGCATGTAAGGCTAAAAGGCAAGATTACACTACAAGTGTAGAAAGCATGCATGAGGTGACCCAATCAAGCCAAAACAGTGTTATGCTATGCTAAAATAAGGCCAAAAATAAGCTGAGAACAAGGCAACACATGCTAGAAAAACATGCTTAATCATTGGGCCAACAAGGCAAGCAAACAAGACAAGAGGAGAGGGGACCACCCCCTCTCATTTTGGACCTCAAAACCACATTTCTACCACTAAAAATCCACTGGATTTCAGTAGCTAAAAGGCCAAACAAAGATGAACTCAAAGGCCTTAAAGGATGGCTCCAAGCCTAAGCAAGTAAGGCACACAAGAAGGTAGAACACCCTCAATACCAAAGAGGCCTCAAACAACCATCTAAAACACTTGAAAACAAAGCTTTTTGTAGTTGAAATAAAGGCCTAAAACAATATGCAAGGATGGCCAAATAAACAATGAAAATAAAGCTTTAAAGAGGATATGAGACTCACCCTTGAAGCACAGCAATAACAGCAAGTTTCTGAGGCAAAACCAAGCTAAAACCACTCAAATACAACCTCCAAGAACCTCAGCTCAAGAGTGAAGGTGTTTAAGTAGGTGTTTGTGTGCAAAAGTGTGAAGAAAGAACACTTTTAAGCACAAATATAGAGAGAGAGGGAGAAATATATATAGAGAGAGTGGGATATGTTTAGCCCTAATATTTTCTGACCCTCTAGAAAGGGAGAGGGACCTTCCCTCTTATAGAATTTCAAGCCTCAAGCTTATTGAACAAGCTAGAGGCTTGGTGCA
Organism: Camellia lanceoleosa; assembly: GCA_025200525.1. Taxonomy (NCBI): domain Eukaryota; kingdom Viridiplantae; phylum Streptophyta; class Magnoliopsida; order Ericales; family Theaceae; genus Camellia; species Camellia lanceoleosa. The sequence continues at coordinate 66,983,350 of CM045768.1, read as the reverse complement.
ATCCCTCCATACACGTGTATGGAGGATGCCTTCTGTGCCCAACAGCTGGCACAACTGACAAGGAAAATACTTGTAGAAAATACAGGAAGGCTGCTGACCAGTTAAAGTGGTCGACCGACTACAAAAAGTGGTCTACAGGAAATAAAACTGGTCGGCAAGGGAGGAAGAGGGTCTGCAGAGAGAGTAGAAGGTGGTGGCAGGTTGCCGACCACCTTAGGTGGTCCGTAGACCACCCACCCTAGTTGGCCGACCACTAAAAGTGGCTGGTAGGGAAGAAAAGTGGTCTACAGGGGGGAAAAACTGGTCTACACCCCTGTTCCACCCTCCGGGCAAAGGGTAACAAGGTTTGATTCAAAAACAAACCAAAAAGGAAGAAAGACAAGAGTCCGCAAGGCAAAACACTTAGTCGGAAGCCCTGTAAAACTAGTCTACGGGCTACTATAAGTGGCCTACGAGAGGGAAAGGTAGTCTACGGCTACAAAAAGTGGCCTACAGGCCTCTGTCTCCCTCTAGGCAAAGGCAGCAAGACATGGTCCAAAAACTAGGCCGAGAGGAGAAAGTTAAGAGGTTCCGAGACAAGGCGCTCAACCGAAGGCTCCGGAAACTCAAAACGAGACAAACTTGCACAATCACCAAGTGCATAGACAATGACATCTGAGTCTTAAGGTTGGTCAAAAATGGGGTGTCTACACCAGTCCTACGTAGTGCTGAAAGCGTCGCATGTAGCCAAGTTCATCAGGACTAATACCATTTGTCATTATGGGGTCCCGAATGAGATCATTCCGGATAATGGTTCCCATTTAAAGAAAGAAGTGATTGACTTATTGGAAAAATACAACGTGGCTTTTCATAAGTCATCTATCTATTGGCCACAAACCAACGGAGCTGTTGAGGCCGCCAACAAGAACATCAAGCACATTCTACAGAAGATAGTGAAAACCTACAAGGACTGGCCAGACAAATTGCCATTTGCTCTTTGGGGCTATAGGGCTTCAATTCGAACATCTACTGGGGCAACTCCGTATTCTCTGGTTTATGGGATGGAAGCTGTTCTGCAGATCGAAATAGAGGTTCCGTCGTTGCGGGTTATGGTTGAGTGCCAGATAGTAGAAATGGATTGGTAGCAGAGCAGGTTCGAGGAACTAATGTTGTTTGATGAGAGAAGGCTGAAAGCACTGTACCATGTCCAAGGATATCAACACAGAATTGCCAGGGCTTTCAATAAGAAAATTAAGTCCAAGAATCTGAAAGAAGGGGATTTGGTGCTGAAAGACAACCGAGCTCCTATCTATGACCCTAGGGGCAAGTTCAGACCTAATTGGACTGGTCCTTACATCATTGAATCAATTTGGTCGAGTGGAGCTGTCATTCTTATGGACCTAGATGACCTCGAATTCTCCCAACCAATCAACATGGACAAGTTGAAGAAGTATTATCCTTGAGTGGCTCGCTAGGCCGAAAACCCAGAAGGGCGACCTAGGCAAAAGTTAGAGCACAAAAAATTTGAAATAAGAAAAACTGAACTCGCAAGGTTAAAAACCCAAAAAGGGTGACCTTGGTAAAAGGTAGAGCGCAAAAGGAGAGTGTTAATACCTGAGTGAACCTAAACTGAACTACGTAAGGCTTGATTCCCATCTTCGGGATATGTAGGCAACTTCATTCTAAAGCTCAGCCGTAAACACTTCAAACTCAATTGCCCTGTCCATGAGATTGTTCAGGTGTATCTTAAGAGTTCGGTTGTGATCTTCACTATGAGAGCTGGTTACAGTGCAGTGCTATTTAGACAAGGGGCAATTTTTCATTGCGGTGCAGTGCTCTTTAGACAAGGGCCAACTTTTTATTTGCTGGATTCGGGGTTATATATCTCGAGGATAGATTCCATGTGTGTCAAGTTGTGATCTTTATCGAAAATGGTTTTGAAAAGTTATAATAAAAGTTGATTTTGTTCAAATTAATCTTTTTATAACTTAGACCATTTTTGGACCAAAAGGAAAATTTTCAGTGCCCACAACTTTAATTTCATTGATTTCAATACAAAGTTTCCCATCTCTTGATGTAAATCAAAGTTATTTTTTATTACATTCAAAAGGAAAATTTGAAAGTACAGATTAAAGCAATAAACTTGGGTCATGGATAAATCTGATGTTCCTACGTCCCTTCCTTGAGTTTGTGGAAGCTTCAGATGCTAAAGTAGGCCCGGTTTGCGCCTCATCTTCAAGCCAAGCCAGGCATTCACCAGTATGGGCACAACTGAAATTGGGAACGGGAGCCAGAAGTTCTCTTGTCCTCCATGTAATAGGATATCGAGCTAATTATGAGCCTTGGATGAAGAATGGAGCTGGGTACTCTACCCCCTATTTTGGGCAAGTTTGGTCGTGTCCAAACTGACGCTTGAATTGGAACGGAAAGTAGAATACACAGTGTGTCAAGCTAATCAGTTGAATGCCAAGTTGCCGAGCCATGCTGTAGCTCATCTTGGGTAGATCAAACCAAGGGCAACATCAAGCAATGTCAACAACAGACCTGTTGCACATCCAATGGCACCATGACTCTTCGTTCGGGAAATTAACTAGTTGTTGGTGAAAGAAATAGTCTTATGCTGAATATTCTCGGCAAGAGTCCACTACCTTTATCATGTCCATGAGCCATATTTGGAGAGGGATGAAAAATAAGAGAGATTAAAGAATAGAGAGGTGTATATGGAGAGGAAAAGTGAGAAATGGTTTTGAAGGAAAAAAAAAAAAGAGACTGAGACATAGCATGAGTGCCGAGTGATGTGAGAAACATATGTGAGATAGGATGAGAAACATTACCTATAAAAATAGTGGACTTCCTGCAAACTTGTTTGTCTCTCTCTGGTGGAAGGCATCTAAGCCCATTAAAATCTCAGCCAATGCTAGGCCAATACAGCTTTTGCCCTCTTTCAAGCCTTGGGCCACTTCAATCAGTCGAATGCTAGACCCTTCGAAACTTGGGGCAAGAAGAAAATGAGCCAACATACACAAGCAGAGGGCATGCTGTCGAAAACCCTGCCAAAGACGGTCGCTGCGGTCACCAACATCAAAAAATCAATGAATCAAATAGGGGATATCCAGCTCTCCGTTGTGAACCAAGGATCGGGCATCATGTAAAGTGAGTCCACACATCCTCCCTCAAGCTTGGATGTGGCTAAAACGGGATTGAGGCAAAATTTCTTCGTTACACCGAGATTCCATCAAAACTTGGAATTCTTCAATTGTAGGGCATATCTCTTGCCCTCAAAAGTTGAAAACATGCGTAACCGGGTCCCAACATCTAGCTGCGGCATGTAGGAACAGAAAACAAAGTGGAGAACAACTTAGCGAGAATAGTGCATTTATCCCGAAACCCCAAAAATTCACTTTTTCCGAGTCATCTAAAGTTGCAATCCAATTTGTGAGTTTTTGGGCAAAAAAAGGCTCCATTTGTGGCTAAATAGCAGTTGAAATGAAGAAATCGAGAAGTTGGAGCTTTTATAGAAGATAAGGCAGTGAGTGGAGGCCAGGTGTCAACATCTTGGAGGTTTAGTTCATTGATGGCCGGCAGAGGCCTATTTATGGCCAACATGAGAAATAGATGGCCAGCAGGCGTTCCTCTTGTGCCTTTTGTCTTCCTTTGTTAGGAATTAGTTGGATGTAGAAGTTTTATTCTGTTCTTTGTGTGTTTTGAGGTCTTGTTTTCAGTCCTTTCAACTTTAGTAAGTTTGTCGAGTTGTGTTTAAATTGTTTGTCTATCAAATTGTTTTATTTATCGTGTTGTTTTGGTAATCGAGTTGTTTGTTGAGTCGTTTTGTTGTATATCAGACTATTTTCTTTATCGAGTTATAGTTATTTTGATTATCGAGTTGTATTACTTTGCTTATTTCAGCTGTTGGTTGATTCGTTACTTGATTCAGATTGTTGCGACAATACGAATATTTGGTTTTCAATCAAGATCAATCTCGTTTTTATGCTATGCAATGTTATGCAGTGCTCAGAATGCAAACTACAACACTTTTTCGTCAAGAAATTGGTTTTCTTTTCGATCATGGTCACCTTTTTGCAAAAGTGCACTACAAGTTTTTAGAGAAATAAAACCTGTCTGAAACTATACAAAGTGCTAACATTACCAGTAAAAAGAAACTAAGCAAAAATACAAATAGATCAACGCCAGCTGTCTCAGGCTCAAGAGGCCTTCTTCGTCCTCTTCCTCGGCAGAACGAACTCTACGACACAGTCTCCATCAGTGCCACTGTCTGAACCTGAATCAGAGTCTGAATTGAAGCCGTCTTCGCTCTCTGGCTCAAAGTCCTCCTCAGCCATAGCTGCCTCACCACTAGCAGAATCTAAGCCAGCGTCATCATCTGCACTCTCAGATGAATCAGCATGCTAACTCGCTGTCTCCTCGGCCTTGCTGGTTTCCATATCATCCCCGCTCAGAATTGGATCTGAAAGACCACTCTCAACTCGGGAGCTCCTAGCTCAACCTCGGTCGTGTGCTGGAACCCGTCTCTTTTTCCCTGCTACTGGAAGGGGTGCTGATGGTCTTGCTGTTGCTGCCGCTGGTGCTGTCGGTAAAGGTGGGTCCTGAAAAGGCAGTTAGTATATGTTACGCATAGTATGTGTATCAGATGTAGAGTATGAATATAGTGTGAAAATGCAAAATTCAGATGCAGAATTCAGATGCAATGTATCAGTGCAGTGTGGTTCAAATGCAATGTACCAGTGCAATGTGGGAAGTGTTTAGTTGAAATGTCAATTTTAGTGTGCCAGTGGAAATTTGATGACTGGAATATAAGAAAATTGAAGAAATTACCTGAATGTCGTTGAAGCCGAGCAGTGCCTCCCTCCTCAAGATCATGCCCTCGAATGAGGCCAACGTCTTTAATAGATCCTCGGTATATCCTGGAGGTGCCTGCAGATGCAATTTGGAATGATCAGTGTCTGGAAGGGATGAATATTTGAGTATCTGAGCAAGAATGGAAAAAAATGAGAACTGCAGTGCATACCGGAGGTGCGTCTTGGGCTCTGGTGTATCTATGCCAGTTACTGCGGGCTCGATCGGGATTTGATATGCCTCCCCAGTATACTGCTAGCAGGTAAGCTCAGTAGGTAGCTCTGGCCACTTGGTCCTCTGCCTTAACTAGGAAGTCCCTCTGTTATGGGCTCTGCTTGCCCGAGTCGCTCTGCGTCTCACCCTTACGGCAGGAGCTCCCACTTCCTCACCCCCACGAACGCCGGTCAGAGGTGGCATCAGGTGTGTCTGCATAAAGACCGTATAATAGCACTCTATACGGAAATACTCAGCCTCCAGCCCTACCATAAACTGGATCACCTCATTGGTAGACAGGCTGTGTGTCATTCTCATGGATGCTGGAGGTGTCATCGGTATAAACGGAGCAGGTAGGTCCAAAGTTTGACGCACAAAGCGCTCACCTAGGAACCAGGCTCGGCAAATCAGGGCCTCCAGAAGAATGTGATGGCGGGTAACGTTCTGAGCTATATTGTACCGAGCTCGAAGCTCTGTCGGTATCGTAGCCCAGGGCTGCCATGTGATATGAAATAGAAAATGAACAGATTATTAGTCACTATCGGTTGCTAATGTGAGGATCAAAGCAGTTGTAAAGCAAAAAAAAAAGACTTTGTTTTGGGTTACCTCGTGCGCCGCTACCATGTCGAAACACTGGCGGAAAAACATAAAGGACTCGCGGGTCCTACGGCAGAGCTGGCTATCGTATACTCGAGAAAAAGGGGACTGTCAATGGAACCTCATCCACAAGCTCTGGAGCAAGAGCTGGGAAGTATGCGTATACCCATAACTGCAGGAAGAATGCGGAGGTATATTACCAACACAGTATGAACAGATGTAAAGAGTGCAAAGTAGAAAACACATATGTAGAACAGATACAAAGTATGAAATACTGAGCGGAAAATGTAAAGTGTGAAGAGGGAATTGAGATGTGTACCTCCTAAGCTCGCTAGTAGCCTCCAACCAAAGTCCCTCGCAGATGGGAGGAAGAGCTCATATATCCATGCAATGTGGTGAGGCCAGCTCCGCCTCAAACATAAAACTGAACTGGAGGAAGCACCACCAAGGCACTCAGCAAGTACAGACCCACGGTGTTCCACCTATTTGAAAACAAGGTGGAACTGAAGATGAACATGAGGAAGCCTCTAGCATACTGCTCTATCTCCTCAATCGTCTCGGGCTCAGTCTCCCTAAACCGCTCCTCAAACCAGCTGTATCGCATCATACCCACCCGGTATATCGGTGGATGTGCCCCAAGCAGCTCGAGCCATGTAGCCTCCCACACCCCCATATCAGGATCTAGAGGGATCGGATCGCCTCTTACGCCTAAGCCAGTGATCATGGCAAAGTCATAAGGAGTCATCGTCATCTCCGCTGTGGTGGAAAAGTGGAAAGAGTTGGTGGTGTCCCACCACCTCTCCACCAGTGCTACTAAGAGAGGACGGCTCGCTGCAACTCGAGTCAAACTGGAGTAGAAGAGGCCGAAGCTTGTCTCATCAACAATGTCACGAACTTCAGCTGGGAGCTCACCATACCAATCTCGAACGGTCGTCATACTATAGCCCCTAAAGGCGCGAGACTCACCCTGTGGTAATACATGAAGTGCAATCAGACCAATGCAATGCGTGAAATGCAATCAAATCCAGACAATGTATGAGATACAGTTAGATGAAGGCAGTGCAAGAAATGCAACTAGTTAAGGGCAGTAAAGCATAAAAACAGTTTTTGTACCTCAACGGCAATAGCCGATAAATGAGACGCTGGCTCCCTCAACAGGAGGTCCTCTGGTGCGTCCTTAGTGAAGTTAGTAAAGGATCTGATGCCTCTCGCAGTGGGCAATATGTGTGTCTGAGGATGGTACCTCACTGGATCAAAAGGCCGTATACTCAAAAGTAATGGCTCTGGCTTAGCCTTGAAGTCTGCCTCGAAATTTACTAGAGGAAGCTCCAGGGGAACCCCATCATGAGGAAGATCATCCACCATTTGAAAAGGTGTGAGATAAGTGAAAAGTGAAGAAAAAGGGGAAAACTTTGAAAAAGTCAACCCAAACAGAGAGAAAATGGAGGAAAAAGTCAAAACCCGAAAAAGTGCATAGAACTCGAGAGAAACTCAATGGGAATAAACCTAGAATGGTGGAAATGAAAAAAGAAGTGTCGAAATCAGATTCCAATCGGTTCAAAGTGAAGAGAACTAAGAGGATTTAGTGAATAAAGTTTGTGTGGAGTGTTGGAAAACGCATAGAAAGCGTGGATCTAGAGAGAAGGAGCACCTAGAGAGAAGGAAAGAAGAATTTCAAATATGGGGTTGTGTGGAAATGAAGTGCCATGCCCTATTTTTAAAGACCCAAGCCAAAAAACCCTTTTTTCCCCCGGCCTGCCATTGATGGCCGGCAAGGCATACTGGTGGCCTGCAAGGCACACCAGTGGCCGGCCACTCCCTCTTGTGGCCGGCAGGTGTCCAAGAGTCTCCTATGGGTCCTTGATTCTATTTTGTGTTCTTGGATTTCAATAAGTGAAAAGAATGCTCAGTGTTTGGTTCGAATTGCCTCTGCGGAAGCTTCAAACCATGTCTTTGATGCATGATGATTCATCGCTAATCAACGTCAATGAGATGTATCCTTTTAACTTGTTGCAACTCTTTCGAGAGGTAAATCGGAAGTTGTGACTGAGTCGGTTTTATTAAGCATGCTTTTGTCATCGCATAGAACGTGCATTTCTTTGTCGTTGCATGGAACGTGCATTTCACATAGAAAGTGCACTTCTCACTGTAGACACCCCATTTTTGATTATCTTCAAGACTTGGACATCATCGTTTGAACACTCGATGGTTTTGTATGCTCGTGTTCGTTTTGAGTGCCCGAAGATCTTGGCCGAGCGCCTTGTCTTTGAGCCTCTAAACCTGTCTGTTTTGTGCTTGGTTGTGGACTAAGAGCTTGTTGTTTCAAGCCTGGAGGAGAGGGTGGCCTGTCGACCATCCCTACAATCCATCGTCCATGGCTTATGTCTGCTGGCCATCAGTGGTGGCCGGTCAGCAACACTGATGGCCGGTCTGCCACTAGTGATGGCCGGCGACCATTTTTCTTCTTTTTCAGATATTTGTTTGCCAGTTGTGCCAGCTGTTGTTCATTGAAGTGCATCTCCATACATGTGTATGGAGGGATGAATACAGGCTTTAATCTTGATTTTCTATATATAAGGGGTGTCCTCTCCCATTTTGGAGGGTTAGAGATTTTTTGATCAAAATTCTCTCTCTAGAATTCTCTCTCTCTCTTCTTGTTTTGTGCTTGGTAGTTAGTTTTCTCTACACCTTTGCACACTAACCCTTAACCAAACTTGACCACCTTGGAGCTGAGGTCCCTTGGAGCCTAGTTTGAGCATTTGGAAGGAGGTTTGAGCCTGAAATTGTGGCTGTTTTGTGCTGTGCTTCAAGAGGTATAAGACTTACCTTGTAGGCTTTGTTTTGACTACTTGTTTTTCCATCTTTTTACACTGTTTTTTTGTTGGTTTTCAACTACAAAAAAACTCTATTTTTATGGTTTAAAAATGATGGTTTGAGGTCATTTTGTGTAGAGCGGTAGTCCATCATTCTTGTTGCCTAATTGTGAAGCCTTTTGTGCTATCTTTTAGCATACTCAAATCAAACTTTTTGAGCCTTTAAACCACTGAAATTCAGAGTTATTTCAGTGGTGGAAAATATGTTTTGAAGTCCAAAATTGGAGGGGTTAGCCTCCTCTCCTTGTGTCATACTTGCATGCCTAGTTAGCTTCGCATGGTAGCATGTTTTTGTAGCTTAGCTTATTTTCATCATATTTTTGCCTCTGATTTGGACTGTTTTAGCTCTATTTTGGGCTTCTTTGGTCATATGAGTCTTGTTTTGTGTGGTTGTAGTGCAATCTCCTTCACTAGCTTAATGTTTTGGGCTTTTAAACATGAATTACAAGAGTTGCTTGCATGTTTTAGTGTCTTTTTGCACTCCATTTCAGCACTTAAATTTGTACAATCTCTCGCTATTCTTCACTCTTTCATTTATCTTGACAATGACTTTGAACCCTTTGTTGGCTTGAGTGTGAAATTGAGACACTTGTGCTTAATGGTTTTAATCCTCTTTTGAGGGTTTCTACTAACCAATGGCATGAGGACTCTTTCATGCTCAAGGCACTTGTGGTTTAAGCCTACTTTCAATTAGAGGACACTCAATTTTGGACTAATCAATTAAAGAATGGATTGGTAATCTAAAATGAGTAAATAAAACATGACAAATAAAAGAGGCAAGATAAGCATATTTCATGTTGCATTGTATGTGTTTGGATCGGACGTTAATTCAAACATGAGAAAAATGGGACGTTTCATACTCAAAGTGATGAAACGTGCCACTTTTCTTAGTCACCATCACCCTTGATCATGCATGATAGGGTTGTGGTTTTGTTGAGTCTTGTTTTGCACTCATTAAGCTTGTACAAGCTTGGTTCTTTGACCATCATGCATGGAAAATGCTTGGTTGATGGTTTGAGGGCCAAGAACTACACTCCTTGAGAATACACTACTTTGCCTCTGTTTGCTCTTTGTTGCAGAAAAAAAAGAAGTTCAAGGAAGGGGTGAGGTTGCTGACCAGCCATCAGAAGTAGCCGACCGACCGCCAATGGTAGCCAATAACCACCATTGGTAGCCGACCGGCCAGAAATGAAATTTTGCACAAGTGTGTTCCTGAGTTAGAGCAGAGGTGTTCTGGAAGTTGGCAGCACTGTTGGTGTTCAGACGAGTGTAAACAGAGGCATCCGATGGCAAGGCGGTGGATTTTTGGAAGGAAACCATCCAAGCATGCATGCGTCCCTCGCCCTCGAGGCCATTTACTTGCTTTGTTTAAATTAGTTAGTAGTAGCTAATTCATTCATTCAAGTGTTGTAATTATTTAATTAGCTTAGATAGTTAATTAGTTTAATTGCTTTAATTAGCTTAGCATAGCTAGTTATTCAATTCGGTTTGTATTAATTAGCTTAGAATAAGTTAGTTAATTAGTTCCGTGTTGTAATAATTAGCTTAATTAACGTAGCTGGTTAGCTTATTTATTCGGACCCTCCTTTGCGAGGGCATAATGTTGTAATAAGTGTGCGTGTGTGTGTGCATGTCTTCCAACCCCATGTCTTTCTCCCTTTTATTTAATCGCTTTCGATGGGTAGATTAGGGACATTTTCAATTAGCATACCTTATACTTGCATGTTTGCATCCATTCATTTGTCTTGCATGCACCGAGGCTCGGCGCATCATTCAAACTACATTGCGATTTCAATACTTCTTTGAATACATATTTAAAAGCATGTTGTTCAAGTTGCTTCGTATGCCATATTAGTAGCCGAGCCTATTAATTGCATTATTGCATGTGTTGCATTAGGCATCTTGTATAGTTAGGATCATGCATTTTTCTAACTATTTTTTGTTTTGGCTTGGAGTACTTAGTAAGCTTTTATGCTTTAGCATACCTGCATGAGTGTGATTGCCATATTGCCATGTTTCGTATGCTTTCCATGAGGCTATGTGCTTAAATGATAAATTACATGAATGCCTGTGGATGAAGGCTTTGTTGTTTGAATTAGAACAATTCATCAAATGTGTTTTAAGCCCACTTTGCGAAGTGGAAAAATCATGTTTTAGGCCCACTTGAGGTGACAAATCCGTATCTTTAAGCCCACTTGAGGGTGGTAACTTCAAACCATTTTTCGCAAAGCAAACATGAGTTGAGTTGTTCCAATTCTTGCTATTTTAGTCTATACTTGCTTGTGTGCGTCACATAGTAAAGTTAGCTAATAATCGGAATAAGAACACATGAGGTTTATAAAAGAACATATCATGATTAGTAGAGGCCGATCTTTGATCGGGTAAGCAGGGGTGCTCATTTTAGGACCTTCCCCTCTCGTACCCAAGTTCCCGAGCTGTGGCAACTTTGGTGATTGTGGGCTCGCCTTTTTCCGCACCCACGCCTTTCGGAAAAGGGGTTTGAAAAGAAAGGCCCTCACAGTTCGGACTCTACCTATGGTTCTGAATCTAGTCTCACAAGTGCAATGTGAAACTGATAAACACCAAAGAGTCCGAATCCCGCAAATCCTTTTGGAAAATCGATTTTAAATCAAATAATGTCAAAATTGGATTGCTTTGCTAAATACAGAGTCGCCACCTAAATATTTTATTTTTTGGGAAATTTAGGAAACCCTGACTCATGCCAAAGGCCACGTGTCTGTCATCACCAAAGTTGCCTTGGCTCGGGAACTTGGGTACGAGAGGGGAAGGTCCTGAAATGAGCACCCCCATTTGCCCGATCAAAGATCGACCTTTACTAATCATGATATGTTCTTTTATAAATTTGCCATTTCGCAAAGTGGGTTTAAAACTTACATTTGTTGAATCGTTCCAATTCAAACAACAAGCCTTCATCTACAGGCATTCATGCAGTTTAGCATATAAGCACATAGCTTCATGGCAAGCATGCGAAACATGGCAACATGGCAATATGGCAATCGCATTCATGCAAGTATGCTAAAGCATAAAACTTACCGAGTACTCCAAGCCAAAACAAAAACTAGTTAGAAACAATGCATGATCCTAACTATACAAGATGCCTAATGCAACACATGCAATATGAAATTAATAGGCTTGGCTACTAATAGGGCATTTGCAACACTTTGATAGCATGCTTTTAAACACGTATTCAAAATAAGTATTGAAATTGCAATGTAGTTTGAATGATGCGCCGAGCCTTGGTGCCTGCAAGACAAATGAGTGGATGCAAACATGCAAGCATAAGGTATGCTAATGGAAAATGCCCCTAATCTAACCATCAAAACCGATTAAATAAAAGGGAGAAAGACGTGGGGTTGGAAGACATGCACATACACACGTACACTTATTACAACATTATGCCCTCACGAAGGTGGGTCCAAATGAATAAGAGCTAAGCTACTCTAAGCTAAGCTAATCAAACTAATCTAATTAAACTAATTAGACTAATTATTACAAACCAATTGAATAAGTAGTAAACTACTTACTAACTATTACAACACTTAACTAATTAGCAAAACTAGTTAATTAAAGCAAATGTACACTAACTAATCATGCAAAGCATTAAAACCACATTGCCACAGCTTTGCCTCGGGAAGTGGAAGATGCATGCACTCGGTTTTCGCCCCAAAAAGCCCTCTATTTTGCTCCCGAGAGGCTCTGTTTGCAGGGTTGACCATACTCCAAAATTTTTCTTCTCCAACTTACCAAACACTTGCCGAGGATTGCACCAGTGGCCTGCCGGCCATGGGAGGTTGCTGCCGGCTCCCTGTCGGCCAAAAGGGTGCCTTGCCGGCCAAAAATAAGGCATTGCCAGCCACTGATGCTCCGGGTCACCATGCTGCAACAGAGCACAAACAGAGCAAAAAAGAAGGTTTTTCCAAGGGTATGTTTGTACTGTGCCCCCTCCTTATCATCTCAAAACCTTAAAGGAATGGCACTCTTGGATCTAAAACCACCAACCAAGCATTTTCAATGCATGATGGCCAAGAAACCAAGGAGTACAATTTCATTGTATATAAAAAAAACAAGACTCAAGGCCATCACCTTATCATGTGTGATAAAAGGCAATGGAGACCAAGGAGATTGGCTCATTTCATCACTTTGAGTATGAAATGCTCCAATCTTCCTTGTGTTCAATATAACGTCCGATTGAACACATGCAATGCAACACAACATGCTTATCTTGCTCAAGTTTTACTCATCATTTTTGTTTACTCATTTTAAGTTACCAACTCATTCTTTAATTGATTTAGTCCATTGGTGAGAGTCTTCTAGAGAGAAAGAAGTTTCAACCAAGGGATAATGTAAGGCAAGAAAGAGTTCATGCCGTTGGTTAGTAGAAACCCTCAAAAGAGGATTAAAATCATTAAGCACAAGCTCTATCTCAAGCTTAAATGATCCCAAACTTGAAACAACTCTCAAAAGCAATTGAAAGAGTGAAACAAATGAGAATATGACAGAGCTATATATGCTGAAATTACATGCAAAATGACACTACAACATGCAACCAACTCACAAGGATGATGATCAAAGCATTAAAACATCAAACTAGTGAAGGAAATTGCACTACAACCATACAATACAAGCCTCAACTGAACTAACCAGCCCAAAACAAAGCCAAAACAGGTTATTTTAGAGAAAGAAACATACTGAGATTAAGCTACGAAATGCTAGAAAAATAGGCTAACACATAGAGCTACCTAGATTAGCAAACAAGACACAAGGAGGGGAGGCCAGCCCCTCCAATTTTGGACTTCAAAACATGTTTTTAGCCACTAAAATAGCTCTGAAAAATAGTGTTTAAAAGCTTTGAAAAAGATGATGCAAGGGTGGGAAACACAAGGGCAAAGGCCTCCAAAACAAGGTACAAAGAAAGGCTATCAACCCCTCAACCTTTAATGGCCTTTGGACCCAAGCTTCAGCCCAAAAGCACAGAGTTTTTACAGCCCAAAATCAGTTGAAAGACATGCTAGAATGAAGACAAAACTAGCCTAGACAATAAGCTAAAACATGGGGTTACACTACAACCATGCAAAAGATTACTCATACAACACAAACAGCTCAAAACAGAGCTAAAGTAGCCCAAATTAGAGGCAAAAACATACTGGAAATAAGCTAAGTTAAGCTACAAAAACATGCTAACATATGGAGCTAACGAGGCATGAAAGCTAGACACAAGGAGGGGAGGCTAACCCCTCCAATTTTAGACCTCAAAATAAAGTTTTTACCACTGAAAAACCTCTAAATTTAAGTGGTTAAAAGGCCAAAAGAGTTGGTTTGAAAGTGATGAAAAGATGACACAAAAGCTTAACAAGCAAAGAGACAAGAAGGGTGGACCACCCCCAAACTCAAAATAGCCTCAAACCAACATTTTTAAGCTTCAGAAAATAGAGGTTTTTGTAGTTGAAAACCAGGCCAAAAATAGTACAAAAAAGATGGCAAAAACAAGTATGAAAAACAAACTTAAAGGTGAGTCATATACCTCTTGAAACACAACACACTTTAGGCACAAATGAGGCACCAAATCAAGCTAAAATCACCTTCTAAAGCTCAAAGAAGGTCCCAAGGAATCTCAGCCCAAAGATGAACCACTTTGGTTAAGGGTTGATTGGTTAAAGTTTGAAGTATGCAAGCTTCTAAGCACAAAAGCTCAAGAGAGAGAGGAGTCTAGAGAGAGAGGATTCTAGAGAGAGAGGCTCCCAAAAAATATTTTACTCCTAAATTGTTCTAACCTTGAAAACCATAGAGAAGGCCCTCTATATATAAAAAAATGAGAGCTCAGGTCGAAAATATCTCAAAAGGGACAGCTGGAACAGTTGGAAGATAAATATCTGCAAAAATCTGACTTTTTGCACCAATGGCCGGCAAGGGATCATTGATGGCCAGCACAGGTCCATTCTTGGCCGGCAAGGGTCACTCCTACACGACAGATGGCCGAAAAAGGCCATTCATGGCCGGCACATGGCTAGAAAAGCCCATCCATGGCCTGCAACCTCCACCTTTGGTTGGCCAGAAAAATCTACTTTTTGGGCCCAACTTCAAATAGGCATATCTCCTTCATCTAGACTCCTTTGCAAGTCATTCTTGAGCCTAAGTTGAAGCCCTGGAAGTCTTATTTCTAGTGGTTATAGCTTCATATCAACATTCCAAGTGTGCGAGAAGATATGCCTCTTTTAGTGAAGACTACTCAGTTTCGGTCCTACCCGAATTCATGCCGAACTTCTCCTCAGCTAGTGTTCTTCTCTCCTCTCCTATTTTCTTCACCTCCAAACCTCTAAACAAGATGTTTGAAAGAATTTTTTTCAAAGAGCTCACCTCTCTTTCACTTATTTCCACTTTGTCCTTGTTCGGTTTATCGAAAAGCGCAACATTTAATGAAATGCGAGCCTCGGAACATCGTAGAATCATTTTCAAAAATATTTTGAAAGAGTGGGTTTTAAGGTCTAAAAAACATTTTAGTCAAAATAGCTTTGGTCCAAAAATGGGGTGTAAGGTTAGGATTTGAAGCTTCTTTTGCCAAAGAAATCGAACCTTTGCACTGCATAACTTTTCATCACCAAGTAAGTAATCAGTGGCGTCTAAGTCTTAAGAGCGGTGAAAAATGGGGTGTCTACAGTGATGACGGACACGTCGCCATTGGCATGAGTCAAGGTTTCCTAAATTTTTCAAAAACAAAATATTTAGGTGGTGACTCTGTAATTTGGCAAAGCAGTCCAATTTTGGCATTATTTGATTTAAAATCGATTTTCCAAAATGATTTGCCGGATTGGACTCTTTGGTGTTTATCAGTTTCACAATGCACTTGTGAGACTACATTCAGAACCACAAGTAGAGTCCAAACTGTGAGGCCTTCTTTTCAAACCCTTTTCCGAAAGGCGGGAGCACGAAAAAAGGTGAGCCCAAACTCACATTTGCATAGAGCATGCTTCTGTTTCCCATTCTCATAGAGCATGCATTTGGTGTTTTGCATAGAACATGCTGTTAATCTCACATTGAACATGCATTGATCACTGCATAGAACATGCATCCTATACTGTTGCATAGAATATGCATCCTAATGTGGCATAGAACATGCTCTAGCTCATGCCACATAGAATATGCTTCTGCTTTGTTTCTTGCATGTTGTGTATAAAACATGTCTCTAACATTTTGTCATGGTTATTCGTCTTGCATAGAACATGCACTCTTATTATGTTTTGCTTGTTAAGTTTCTTTGTTATGCAGGCACGATATTGTATGTACGGTTCATCTAGAGGAGTTCTAGGTGAGATCATTCCTGCCCTTCGTTACTCCCTGTTTTGGTTAAAAGCATTTGGACATTTTCCGATGTTCACCACCACTTCCTGTTTTGGTTAAAAGCATTTGTACGTGTTTCGATGTTCACCACCACCCCCTGTTTTGGTTAAAAGCATTTGGACGTGTTCTAATGTTCACCACCACTCCCTGTTTTGGTTAAAAGCATTTGGACGTGTTCCGATGTTTACCACCACTCCCTGTTTTGGTTACAAGCATTTGGACGTGTTCCGATATTTACCATCGTTCCTTGTTTTGGTTACAAACATTTGGATGTGTTCCGATGTTTATCACTATTCCCTTTGGTTAGGAATAGTCGGGTATGTCCCGGTGTTCATAGCATCCCTTCTCTTCTTCCGCGTGCGACGCGTTGGAATCTTGTTTGACACCTTGGATGCGCCCGACGGTTGTGTTATTCCTTGCCTTTCTTATGTGATGCGTAAGTAAGCTTGCATAATTTTCTTACATCTTTTCTGCATGAAATGTGGTTTGGTTCATGATTACTTTCTTATGTTCATGTTTGAGTTTGCTATACCTTACTTCGGTATGTATGAATGTCGTATTTCTTTGCATAACATTTGCATGTAGATGTCTTATTACAGCCTCATTACATGATCATAAGTTATGTTTTTGCATCGTGCATATCATTTGCATCTTGCCCCAGAACTACCCTAGTTTGATTCCTTTCAAGGGGGTGTGTAGGCAGCCTGCGGGTGCAACTATTTATTGCTGTCTTGAATGTTTATCCAAGTCTTGCGGCCTTGTCAAAATGGGTTGTCTCTGGGCTTTGACATTCACTCCCGTCATTTCATGACTTCCGAGTTCTGTCAAAGAGGGGGCAACTGTAGACACGCCATTTTTGATGGCCCCTTGAAGACTTGGATGTTCTTGAAGGTACATGGATGTTCTTGCAGGTACATCCGACAATGAGTTTGATTGCCCACCGAACACTCGAAGTCTGTGGCAGAATGCCACAGGTTTGATTTCTCTAAACCCAGCATCCATTTTGCCTCCTTTTTGGATCATGCTTGGGTCTTTTCAGGGTGAAGTTTTTGATGGCCTGTCGGCCGTCCTTAAAGGCTGTTGGCTATGGTTTTTGGCCTGCCGGCCATTGATGTGCCTTGTCGGCCATTAATGATGCCTTGCCGGCCATCAGCCTTTTCTGAAGATATTTTGTGATATTTTGTGCCTGCTGTTTGCACAGGTTCATGTATCTTCTAACACCTGTGTGGCTGCATCTTTGTGAGGGGATTTTGTATTTTCTATATATAGGACCCCTCTCTTGCATGTGGAGGGGTTAGAAAATTTTGAAGACAAAAAAACTCTCTCTTTCTCTCTAGATCTCTCTCTCTCTCTCTCTCTCTCTCTCTCTCTCTCTTACAATTTTGTGCCTTGAAGCTTGTTTTCTCTACACTTTTGCATATACTTCCTTGATAGAAGTTACTTCTCTTTGAGCTGAGGTTCATTGAGACTTGGTTTGAGCTCTAGCAAGTGGTTTGGGCTTGGATTGTTGCCTATTTTGTGCCTTTGCTTCAAGAGGTATAACATTTGCTATTTAAGCTTGCTTTCAATACTTGCTTTGCCATATTTTTCTACTATTTTGAGGCTGGTTTCGGCATGCAAAAAGTTCTGTTTTTGAGACCTAAAAGTGGTGGCTTGAGCCTTTTTGAGTTAGGGGGTTGTCTACCCCTTTTTTCTTCTTAGCTTGTTAAGCTTTGGTGCCATCTTTTCACCACTTTCAAAACAACTTTTTTGGGCCATTTAACCATTGAATTTTAGAATAATTTTAGTGGTAAAAACCTTGTTTTGAAGTTCAAAATTGGAGGGGTTAGCCTCTCCTCCTTGTGTCTTGTTTGCATGCCTAGATAGCTTTATGTTATAGCTTATTAATCTAGCTTGTTTTAGCTCAAGTCCAGCATGTTTTTGCCTTTGTTTTGGCCTACTCTAGCTCTGTTTTGGGTTGTTTAAGTCATTTGAGCCTTGCATGGCATGGTTGTAGTGTTAATCCTTGCACTAGCTTAGTGTTTTTAATGCTTTGATCATCATTGTTTTGAGTTCATAGCATGTTTTAGTGTTTTTTTACACTTCATCTCAGCACTTAAAATCTATGCAACCTCCCTCTTTGCTTCACTCTTTAATTTGCTTTTGAGAGTTATTTCAAACTTGGGATCTTTTAAGCTTAATATTGAGGTTATGCTTAATGGTTTAATCCTCTTTGAGGGTTCATTACCAATGGCATGATCTCTCTCATGCCTTAAATTACCCCTTGGTTGACACATCTTTCCATTAGAGGACACTCACTTTTGGACTCAATCGATTAAAGAATGAATCGGTAACTAAAATGAGTAAACAAAAAATGGCAAGTAAAAGAGGCAAGATAAGCATCTTTTGTATTGCATTGCATTTGTTCGAATCTGACGTTAATTCAAACACGAGGAAAATGGGACATTTCATACTCAAAAGTGATAAAATATGCCATTTTCCTTGGTCTCCATTGCCCTTGATCATGTATGATAGGGTGGTGGTCATTCGAGTCTTGTTTGTGCATTTATTGAAATTGTACAACTTGGATCTTTGGCCATCATGCAATGAAATTGCTTGATTGGTGGTTTTGGATCCAAGTTTGCCACTTCTTTGAGGTTTTGAGATGATAAGGAGGGGTACAGTACAAACAAACTCTTGGAAAGCCCTTCCTTTTTGCTCTGTTTGTGCTCTGTTGCAGTATGGTGACTTAGAGCATCAGTGGCCGACAGTGCCTTATTAATGGCCAGCAAGGCTTTATTTCTGGCCAACAGTACACCTTTTTAGCTGGCAAATGGCCGGCAACAGCCATCCATGGCCGGCAGGCCACTGATGCAATCCTCTGCAGAGATTTGGTAAGTTAGAGTAGAAAGATTCTAAAGTGTACTCAACCTTGCAGACAATGACTCTTGAGAGCAAAACAGAGGATTTTTCAAGGCGAAAATCGAGGGCATGCATCTTCCACTTCCCGGGGTGAAGTAATGGCAGTATGATATAATGCCTTGCATGCTTAGTTAGTGTACATTCATTTTAATTATTTAGTTTGTTAATTAGCTAAATGTTGTAATAATTAGTAATTAGTTTGCTAGTTATTCATTTGATTTGTAATAATTAGTTTAATTACCTTAGCTTAGTGTAGCTTAGCTTATTTATTCGGACCCTCCTTCGCGAGGGCGTAATGTTGTAATAACTATGCGTACGTGTGTATATGTCTTTCAACCCCACGTCTTTCTCCTTTTTATTTAATCACTTCGATGGTTAGATTAGGTACATGTTTTGATTAGCATACCTTATGCTCGCATGTTTGCATCCATTCATTTGTATTGCATGCACCGAGGCTCGGCGCATCATTCAAACTGCATTGCAATTTCAATATCTTCTTTGAATATGTGTTTGCATGTTGTTCAAATCAATTCATATGCCATATTAGTAGCCGAGCCTATTAATTGCATATTGCATGTGTTGCATTAGACACTTAACATAGTTAGGATCATGCATCTTTCTAACTAGTTTCTGTTTTGGCTTGGAGTACTCGATGAGTCTTTATGCTTTAGCATACTTGCATGAGCGTGATTGCCATGTTGCCATGATTCGCATGCTTGCCGAGAGGCTATGTGCTTAAATGCTAAACTACATGAATGCCTGTGGATGAAGGCTTGTTGTTTGAATTGGAACAATTCAACGAATGTGCGTTTTAAGCCCACTTTGTTGAGTGGCAAATCATGTTTTAAGCCCACTATGTTTGGTGGCACATCCGCAGACTTTAAGCCCACTTCAGGGTGGCAAATTCAAACCATTTTTGAAAACAAACTTGAGTTGAATTATTCCAAGTCTTGTGACTAGTCTATGCTTGTTTATGTGCGTCACATAGTGAAGCTAGGTAAATAACAGGAACAAGAACACATAATGTTTATAAAAGAACATATCATGATTAGTAGAGGCCGATCTTTGATCAGGCGAGCGGGGGTGGTCATTTCAGGACCTTTCCCTCTCGTATCCAAGTTCCCAAGCCGACGCAACTTTGGTGATGACGGACACGTGGCCTTTGGCACGAGTCAGGGTTTCCTAAATTTTCCAAAAAAAAAATATTTAGGTGGCGACTTTGTATCTGGCAAAGCAATTCAATTTTCGCATTATTTGATTTAAAATCAATTTTGCAAAAAGGTTTGTCAGATTTTGACTCTTTGGTAATTATCAGTTTCACATTGCACTTGTGGGACTAGATTCAGAACCGCCGGAATTCGAATTGTAAGGCCTTCTTTTCAAACCCTTTTCGAAAGGCAGAGGCGTGGAAAAAGGCTCATCCACACGAGGTCTAAAGGCTCAAAGAAAGGGTATTTCGCCAAGGAACTCGGGCACTCAAAACAAACATGTGCAACCATAATCATCAAATGCACAAATGATGACATCCAAGTCCTGAGGACGGTAAAAAATGGGGTGTCTATAGTTGCCCCTCTTTGACAGAACTCGGAAGTCATGAAATGATGGGAGTGAATGTCAAAGCCAAGAGACAACTCATTTTGACAAGGCTGAACACTTGGACAAACAAACAAGTAAGACAAAAATGGTTGCGCTCACAGGTTGCCTACGTATCCCTTTGCAAGGAATCAAACCAGCGTAGTTCTAGGGCAAGATGCAAATGATATGCATGATGCAGGAACATAATTTATGATCATGCGATGATGTTGTAATGAAACATTTAAATGCAAACGGTATGTAATAAAAAAGCCACATTCAAACAAACCGAAACACGGTGTAAACACCCCATTTTTGAACACTCGATGATCATCCATGTTCGTGTTCATTTTGAGCGCTTGAAGTTCTTGGTGGAGTGCCTTGCCTTCGAACCTCGCAACTTGTCTGTTTTGTGCTTGGTTGTGGACCAAGGGCTTGTAGCTTTGCTTCTGGAGAAGAGGGTGACCTATCAGCCAGCCCTATGACTCATCAGCCAGGGATTGTTTCCATCGGCCATCAGTGGTGGCCGGTCGGCCACACTGATGGCCGGTGGGCCTCATTGATGGTCGGTCGGCCACCAATAATGGCCGGCGGCCATTTTTCTGCTTTTTCAGATATTTTGTGTGCTAGCTGTTGGTCATTGAAGCCATCCTCCATACACGTGTATGAAGAGATGGAAACAAGCTTTTAGCTTGTTTTTCTATATAAGGGGAGGTCCCTCCCTCTTTTAGAGGGTTCTGAAATTTTGGAAGCAAAATTTTACTCTCTCTGGAATTCTCTCTTTCTCTCTTTCTCTCTCTCTCTCTCTCTCTCTCTATATATATATATATATATTGTGCTATATTGTGCTTGAAAGTGAGCTTTCTTTGCATTTTTACACACAACCTCCTAGCCAAACACCACCACCTTGGAGCTGAGGTTCTTGAAGGTTTTGTTTAGGCTCAAAAAGATGGTTTTAGCTCAGAGTTGTAGTCCTTTGCTGCTGTGCTTCAAGGGTAAGGCACTTACCCCTTTTTAAGTTTGTTTTTGTACATTGGTTTGGCCACCCTTGTATACTGTTTTTGGCCTAGTTGTCAACTGCAAAAACCTCTATTTTTAAGTATTGAAAATGGTAGTTTGAGGCCCTTTTGAGGTTAGGGGTGTTCCCCTCTCTTTTATGGCTTATTTGCTAAACTTTGAGCCATCTTTCAATGCCTTTAAAACAATTATTTTTTGGCCTTTTAACCACTGAATTCTAAGGGAATTTCAGTGGTAGAAATGTGGTTTTGAGGTCCCAAATAGGAGGGGTTGGTCCCCCCTCCTCATGTGTTGTTTGCATGTGTTGATGGCCTACTAGTTGAGTATGTTTTTTTACCATCTCATGGCCTGATGTAAGCATGTTTTTGGCCTTGTTTCAACATGTTATAACTCTATTTTGGGCTGGTTGGAGCACCTCTTATTTGCTTCTTACACTTGTAGTGTAATCATGCTTACTAGCTTAACTTGCTAAATGAGTGAGCCTATCATTTTAGCTTGTGTTAGCTCCATCTCAGCATGTTTTTGCTCATATTTTGTCATGCTTTAATTCTGTTTTGAGTGGTCTTGGTCGTATGGTTCATGTTTTGCATAGCTATAGTGCAAGGCCCTTGACTAGCTTTGTGATTTGAGGCTCCTAACATGTTTTGCTTGGGTTGTTTGCATGCCATAGTATCATTTAGCATGTAATTTCAGTGCATATATCACTGTCATACTCTCACGTATATCACTCTTTAATTGCTTTTGAGAGTTGTGCCTTATGCCTTGCTTGCGAGCCACCATGTGCGCATGATCTTCTATCCTTTTGTGCCTTAATTCCAACATATTTAAGCCACTGATTTGGCATGTTTTAGGACTGTTTTGGACTGTTGGTCCCTTTTGAGCTTTGTATTGCATGCCTCTAGTGTTGTGTCCTTCACTAGTTTTAATGCTTTGGCCCCTATAACATGTTGTGCATGTGTTGCTTGGATGTTGTAGCATTACTTGTCATGCCATTTTAGCACTGAATATCTGCCACCTCCCTCATTTCTTCATTTTTCCTTTTGCTTTGAGGGCTTGTTGGCCTTAAGTTTGTGTTTAAGCATGAGGTAGGGTATGCTCAAATGGCTTTAACCCTCTTATGAGGGTTCCTCCTAGTCAAAGGCATGATCCCTCTCATGTCCTAAACCGCCCTTTTGGTTGACCCCTCTCATTAGAGGACTTTCACATTGGACTAACCAGTTAAGGAATGGCTTGGTAATGTGAAATGTGTAAACAAGAATTGAGCAAAGTAAAACATAAACAAGATAAGCATTTGTGTTGCATTGCATGTGTTTGGAACGGACGTTAATCCAAACACAAGAAAAGTGGGACGTTTCATACTCAAAGTGATGAAACATGTCACGTTTCTTGGTCGCCGTTATCCTTGATCATGCATGATAGGGTGGTGGAAATTTGAGTCTTATGTGTGCATTCATTAAGCTTGTACAAGCTTGGTTTTTGGGCCGTCATGCATTGAGATGCTTGGTTGGTGGTTTGAGAGCCAAGTACCACACTCCTTTGAGCTTAAGACACACATTTCCTTGCAAATGCACTGCCATGCCTCTATTTGCTCTTTGTTGCAGCAAAAGGAGAAATTTTAGGAAAGCAGTGGCCGACCGGCCATATGTCCTAGCCGACCGGCCATTAGAAGTGGTCGATGGCCATCATTTCTAGCCGATCAACCATCAGTATGTTCTTGAGATCAAAAAGAAGCAATCAAGAGGTTGGCACAATTTTCAGAGGTCTAAAGATGTGCAAATAGAGGCATTTAGAGGCAAGGTAGTGGATTTCGGGGAGAAGCCAACCGAGCATGCATGCCTCTCTCGCCCGCGAGGCCATTTTACCGCTTTACTAGCTAGTTATAGTTAATTACATGTGTTGTAATTAATTAGTTTAATCTGTGTTGTAATATTTTAATTAGCTTAGCATAGCTAGTTATTCAATTCGGTTTGTAATAATTAATTAGCTTAGAATAGTTAATTAGTTGATTAGCTTAATTAGCGTAGTTAGTTAGCTTATTTATTCAGACCCTCCTTCGCGAGAGCACCAATGTTGTAATAAGTGTGCGTGTCTGTGTGCATGTCTTCCAACCCCACGTCTTTCTCCCTTTTACTTATCAGCTTTCAATGGTTAGTTTTAGGGCACGTTTTGATTAGCATACCTTATGCTTGCATGTTTGCATCATTCATTTGTCTTGCATGCACCAGGCTCGGCGCATCATTCAAATCGCATCGTATTTCAATACCTATTTGAATACGTGTATCAATTGTTGCATTCATATGTCATCTTAGATAGCTGAGCCTATTTAGTTGCATTAGGCATTCTGTATAGTTAGGATCATGCATGATTTCTAATTAGCTTTTGTTTTGACTTGGAGTACACTGTGAGTGTTTACGCGTTAGCATACTTGCAT
The DNA here is from genome assembly GCA_025200525.1 of Camellia lanceoleosa. Lineage (NCBI taxonomy): Eukaryota > Viridiplantae > Streptophyta > Magnoliopsida > Ericales > Theaceae > Camellia > Camellia lanceoleosa. The sequence continues at coordinate 66,959,557 of CM045768.1, read as the reverse complement.
GAATGTGATTGCTGCCATGATAAACATGATTGCCATGAGGCTATTTGCTTAAGTGATTAACTGCATGAATGCCTGTGGGTGAAGGCTTGATTGCCTAAATTGGAACAACTCGATGATTGTGAGTTTTAAGCCTACTTTGCGAAGTGGCAAAATCATCATGTCTTAAGTCCGCTTGAGGGTGGCAAATTCGCGCTTTAGCCTACTTGCGAGTAGCACCTTCAAACCATTTTCGAAAACAAACATGAGTTGTTTTGTTCCAATTCTCGTGATTGAGTCTATACTTATATGTTGTGTGCATCACATAGTAAAGCTAGATTAATAAACTGGAATAAGAACACATGAGGTTTATAAAACAACATATCATGCTTAATAGAGGCCGATCCTTTGATCGGGCGAGCGGGGGTGCTCATTTCAGGACCTTCCTCTCTCATATCCAAGTTCCCAAGCCGAGACAACTTTGGTGATGACGGACACGTGGCCTTTGGCACGAGTTAGGGTTTCCTAAATTTCCCAAAACAAAACATTTAGGTGGCGAATCTGTAATCTGGCAAAGCAGTCCATATTTGGCGCTTTTTCATTCAAAATTGATTTTCCAAAAACAATTGCCAGATTTGGACTCTTTGGTGTTTATCAGTCTCACATTGCACTTTGTGAGATTAGATTTAGAACTGTGACAGGAGTCCGAACTGTAGTAAGATCAATTCGCGCCTCTCCGAAAGGGGGGAGCGCAAAGGAAGTCAGGTCTACATAAGGTATAGCAACCTCAAACACAAAAGGAAATAAACATGCCACACGTGGGAATTACGAACCAAACCGCATTTCATGCAGAAAGGATGTAAGAAAATTATGCAAACTCAAACACGTAATGCACAGAAAGCCGAGAAGCGACCGTAGGGAACACCCAAGGTCTCAACCGAGATCCTAATGTGTTACACACAGAATGAAAAGGGTGGTGTGAACACCGGGACGCACTCGAATGTGTTTAACCAAAAGGAGTGTAAACACCAGGACGCACCCGAATGTTTTTTAACCAAAAGAAGTGGTGTAAACACCGGGACACACCCGAATGTTTTTAACCAAACGGAGTGGTGTAAACACCGAGACGCACCCAAATGTTTTTAATCAAAGGAAGTGACGTAAACACCGAGACGCACCTGAATGTTTTTAACCAAAAGGAGTGGTGTAAACACTGGGACGCACCCGATTGCTTTTAACCAAAGGGAGTGGTGTAAACATTGGGACACACTTGAATGTTTTTAACCAAAGGGAGTGGTGTAAACATCGGGACGCACCCGAATGTTTTTAACCAAAGGGAGTAATCCTAACGCGTCTCACGTGCGAGGAGAAGGAGTAAAATGATGTGATTCGAATGACACAAATGACTTCACCCGGAACCCCTCTGAACGGACCGTACATACAATATCGTGCCTGCATAAGAAAAACTCAACAAGTAACATATTAAGGGTGCATGTTCTATACACAATTACAAGAATGGTAAGGCATGTTCTATGCAAAGTATTGAATACATGTTCTATGCTAAGTACAAAATGTATGTTCCATGCACGATTAACATCATGTTCCATGCTAAATAACAAAATGCATGTTCTATGCAAAATTGAAAGCATCTTCTATGCAAAGTACAAATTGCATGCTCCATGCGCAATTAACAGCATGTTTCATGCTAAATAACAAAATGCATGTTCTATGCGCGATTGAAATACGTATTCTATGTAACAGCATATGTAAAATGCACATTCTACATATGTAATAAGAGAATGCATAGTCTACGTAAGAATGAAAGTGTATTCTAACGAAACAAGTTCAATAGTAACTTTTCGATTCACCTCTCGGAAGAGTTATGACATGCAAAAAAGATACACCTCATTCAACAAGTGACAAACAACGGTCACCGAAAACACAATTTCGAGCTTCCGCAGAGAGAATTTGAACACAACAATGACCTTTCCTTGCACTTCTCGGGAAACAGGGACAACCACAACATCAAGACACAAAATAGGAGCACTGGGCACTAGACGGCCACTAGATGAGGGTGATGGCCACCTGTCGGCCACCCTTTAAGATTGTCGGCCACCGATGGCAGATCGGGGCCAAGATGGTCTTTTTACCTCGGGTCTTTAAATATACTCACCCATACTTCATTTCTTCACTCCTCCAAAATCGAAAATCTTCACTCACTCTCTCTAGACCTTCCTTCTCTCTAGATCCGAGCTTTATACCCATTTTCTAATGCCCCACACACATTTTCTTCGCTAAACCCTCTTAGTTTACTCTATTTTGAACCGATTGAAATTTGATTTCGGTGCTTTTTCTTGGAGTTTCACCACTTGAGGCTTGTTCCTGTCGAGTTTCTCTTTGGTTTGGTGCCTTATTCCGGGCTTTGACTTTTTCTTCCATTTTCTCTCTTCTAGGGTTTGACTTTTTCAAAGTTTACCCTATTTTCTCCATTTTCTTCACTGTTCATCAACTTTTCACCCATATTCCAGATGACAGATGACATACCACAAGATGGAGCTTCTCCAGAGGCGGAGTTCGAGGTGGAGTTTGATTCTAAGGTGGAGCCGGAGCCATTACCACTGTTAGTAAGGCCTTTTGATCCAGTGAGGTATCATCCTCGAACGCATATTCTACTTGCTGGAGGCATTAGGCACTTCATTGATTTTGCTACTGACGTGCCAGCAGATCTTCTACTGAGGAAGCCAGATTTCCATCTTTCAGCCGTTGCTGTTAAGGTACAAACTCTATTCACTTGCACATCTAATTGCATTTCTTGTGCTGTCTCTCATCTGACTATACTTTTATCACTGCCATCGCATTTGCTTTGCACTTCCTTTTCATCTAACTGTATTTACACTGGTTTACTTGTCCTTTGCCACAGGGTGACTCTTGTTCATACAGGGGCTATAGGGGCCACAACGATTAGAGATTGGTATGACAAGTTCCGCGCAGGAGTACAAGACATTGTTAATGAGGCCGACTTCGGCCTATTTTGCTCTGGATTGACATGAGTTATAGCGAGCCGTCCACTTCTTGGAGCGCTAGTGAAGAGGTAGTGGGACACCATTAACTCTCTCCACCTTTCCACTGCTGAAGAGATGACGATGACTCCTTACGACTTCAGCATGATGACAAGCCTAGGCGTAGGGGTGATTCAATTCCTTTCAATCTTGATATGGGGGAGTGGAAGGCTGCCTAGATTGAGCTACTGGGGGCACGCCCACCTTTGTTTCAGACAGCTATGGTCAGATATAGTTGGTTCGAACAGCAGTTCTAGGGGACTGAGCCAGAGACAGGAGAGGAGACAGAGCAATACATTTGGGGATTTCTAATGTTCCTCCTCAGTACTACCCTGTTTGCGAACAGGGCAAACACCGTACTGTTATACTTGCCACTAGTGGTCCTTCTCCGAGTGAGTTTCTATGATTGGGGTGGGGCCAACCTTGCCACTCTAAACGACTATATGAGCTCGACCTCCTGCTGGAGTGGATACTTGATCAGAGGCTACTGGCGAGCCTAGGAGGTACATATCTTGGTTCTCTCTTTACACTTTGTATTTTCTGTTTAGCATTTCTTGCTTTACATCTGTTCAACACATGTACTTTCTTCTTTGTATTTTCTATATCTGTTCATGCATTGTATGCTTTCTACTTTGCATTTTCTATATCTGTTCAAATTGTATTGATCACATGTCACTGCACTTTCTCCACAGCTATGGGTGTATGCAGACTTCCCAACTCTTGCCCGAGAGCCTACAGTGGAGGTTCCGTTGACGGTCCTCTATTCACGGGTGTACGATGGTCAACTTCACCGCAGGACTCATGAGCCCTTCACTTTCTTCAGACATTACTTTGACACCATAGCTACCCATGAGGTAACCTAAAACACGGTCATCATTTTTGTTCTACACATGTTATGATTCACATATTAGCAACTAATGATGGCTAATAATCTATTCATCTTCTATTTGCAAATTATGTGGCAGCCATGGGCCACGATACTGACGAGGGTTCGAGGCCGGTACTGTGATACCTCTGTTCCGTATTGTGCTAATTGATCCTCCTTATGCATATGATTATGTGTTTGATATGATTTTGAGTGCCATTTATATGAATATATGTGGTTTTGAATTTCTATCTGTTCACCATAGGAATATCTGTTTGATTACCTGCTTTGGAATTTAAATTGAAGGCCTTATCGGCCGTAAAAATCGAAATTGATTGCGCCATTGTGATTGGCATAATTTTTAGAGCCTACGGTGAAATTTAATTGAAAATTGTTTCGGATCAAAATAATTAGATTCAGAACGATCGATTAAGTGCCTAACCACCTAATATTAAAATAATTGACTTAGTGGGGCTATATAAAGGGCCATATGTACTCAATCTCTCTCTTTTGGATTCATTTTGGCTGATTTTGGGCTCTTGAGTGTGAGAGAGCCGAATTAAAGGGAGATAGTGTAGGGAATTGAAGGTTTGGCTCAAGTTTGTGAAGAATTGGAGAATTAAACTCAAGAATTTGCTATAGATTGGAAGAATTAAGCCTCTAGGTGAGTAATTCATGAATTTTGAGTTATCATCTTGTGAATTCAAGTTTGAATAATGGTCAAGAACATGGATTGGTTTGATTATGAGGAAATTGAGTTAATTTTGTTGTATTGAAAGCCAATATATGCATGTATGTATGTAATTGCTTGAATTTGCATGTTTAAGTTTAAAATACATGATCCATGAAGAATTTTGGTTGAAGCTCATGTTTGTAATCACCAATTGCACTATGTAAGTTGAAATGGGAGTGATATCCCACATGCATGTACAATTTATGAGGAATGAGTTTGAAATACATGGAATTGTTGTCATGGTAGCAAGTTTGAGGTAAATTGGAACATGCATGTAAATGGTTTATGAAATTGAGCTTCATAATGTGTTGAATTTGATATTAGTACATGTTTATCTGAAGATTGAGCCAAAAGCACGCATTTAGAACCTTTGAATACCTAGTTGAAGCTCAAGAATGTGTTCTGGAAAATCCAGAATTTTTGATGTCCGCTCGAGCGGGAGAAGTGCTGCTCGAGCGGGGAATTCGTGCTCCCAGTATTTTTGCAGACATGGATGTTCGCTCGAGCGGGGAAGTTCACACTTGAGTGGGAAGCCACGTAGAGAGGCCTTCCGCTAGAGCGCCAGAGTCCGTGATCGAGCGTAAATTCGACATAACTAGTACTTTTGCAGGCCTCAAGGGTCCGCTTGAGCGGGGAAGTCCACGCTCGAGCGGGGACCCTGTTTTCTGAAATTTTAAAAATGCATTTTGTGTTTCGTTTTCCGTTCCCTTTCACTTCTAAGTACTCTTAGGCATACATTGAGCATTGTAAATGAGTTAGAAGAATAAGAATTAAGCCTAAAGAGGAATATGTGAATTAAGAACGGAATGAATCGGTTGTGACCCATATGTGTTATGTGATGTGTAGAGTCAAGCTCCAGGGCAAGTCAATCAGCCGATCACTGTGAGTAATATCTTAACAAAGATAACTGAAATATGTTGTTGTCCAATTGCTTACTTCTATGTAAGTTTTATAAGTTCGTTGATTCGATTGGTGGACAATGTTTGCTATATCAAATGAGTGGGCTAGAGGCCAGTTTGATCTGAATAATAGAGTGAATGGGCCAGAGGCCGTTTTGACAAGAATGAATGAATGGGCCAGAGGCCGTTTTGACATGAAGAAATGGGCCGGAGGCCGTTTTGACATGAATGGATGGGCTGGAGGCCGTTTTGACATGAATGAATGGGCCAGAGGCCGTTTCGACATGAACGAATGAATGGGCCAGAGGCCGTTTCGACATGAACGAATGAATGGGCCAAAGGCCAGTTTGTCATCTGAATGGGCCAAAGGCCGTTTTGACATAAATGAAAGTTTAAATGGGCCGAAAGCCAGTTTGACACGAATAACAGTCTGACATGAATAACAGTTTGACACGAATGATAGCTTGACACGAATAACAGTTTGACACGAATAACAGTTTGGCACGTATAACAGTTTGACATGAAGGTATGAATGGGCCAAAGGCCAATTTGACCTGAATAATACGAATGAATTGGGCTGGAGGCCGTATGATGTGTTTGGAACCGCAATTACTTAACTCACATACGTCTATGTATGTATGTATTAGTTAGAAATATAAATTGGGCCCAAGGTCGTTTGATATATATCGGTCCAATGTATATTCTTTACTTGATATTATTTACTAGGCTTTCGCTCACGCTCATTCATGTGTTTGTAGGTCAGCCAAGAGAGGTCCAGACCTAGCCTCAGTGAAGTCTGTGTGGAACAACTAAGGTTTTGAAGAGTCAGCCCTTGCGTCTACGAGACACGTCTTCGCCCTTTTGCCATTCTATACTATTTTGTCATGTCGGTGAGGACTTTGTTTTATGTCTGTGTATAGTTTTGTTTGGCTGACTTAGATTTGAATGATCCTGTCTGTACAGTTTTTTATGTTACTATACTTTCTGCTTTGAGTTATTAACATATGTATGTATGGAATGTTATGATGTGCATCTAAGCACGGCTCTATGGACAAAGTTTTAAATTTTCTTCCGTTTGGCCCCTTTACTCTGATGAGTTTTGTCTTATTTGGTTTGAGGCCATAGGTAATCTCGTGATTACTAGCCGGTTACGGCCTTAACCCATAGGGGCGGGTTCGGGTCGTGACAGGTACATTGTGGCCTTAGGCATTTCGCGCTACTGTATTCTACTTGAGGGTCCAATTTGTCAAGCCTGGTACCTAGGCGAGAGAGTCGTGCGTTAGTCTTTGGGTTTGCCTGCTTCATTCATATCGATGACGCCACCACTGTCCATGAGGTCAGTAGACAACCTATCTGTTGACAGGGTTATCCAGTTCATGGTGGGCTTGGAGGCAGAATACTTCCGAGTCGAGGGCGATTATACGGTCTTCATTCAAATACACCTTATGCCACCCATGACCGGTGTTTGTGAAGGTGAGGGGGCAAGAGCTCCTGCTGTGAGAGCGGGGTCTAGAGTGACCAGGGTAGCCAGGGCCTGTGGGAGAGGGGCTTCTCAAGCGAGGCAGAGGACTGGCTGGCCAGAGCTACCTACCGCTCTCACCTTGTTAGCAGTATACTGGGAAGGCATATCAGATTCTTATTGAGCCTGCTGTAGCAGGGCATAGATATGTCAAGCTCATGACACACCCCCAGTATGTACCACATTTTTAGTTTTCCCATCTCTTTCTGATATTTGTTCCTTCTGGACATTGATCATTCCTAATGGATTTACAGGCACCCCCAAGATACACCGAGGATTTGCTGGAGCTATTAGCCTCATTCGAGGGCATGATATTGAGGAGGGAGATATTGCTCGACTTCCACGGTATTTAGGTAATTTCTTTAGTTTTCTTACATTCAAGTCATCAAATTTCTACTGACACACTGAAACTGAAATGAGAACCTCCCCACGCTGCACTGATACACTGCACCTCCATATAGTATTCATACACTATATCTGACTCCTGCATATGCTCTTTCTACACATCATACTTGTATCTGATACGCATACTGTGGCTGACATATGACAACTGCCTTTTCAGGTTCCACCTATACCGACAAGATCGCATGCAAAGATGCAAAGACCAAGCAGTGATTGCCTCCTCCGGCAGAGAGGAGAAAGAGATGTGCTCCAAGACGAGTCGAGGTAGAGCCAGGGGCACCCGAGATGAGAGTGGCCCTTTAGAGCCCATTTTGAGCAATGATGAGGTTGAGACTAGTAAGGCTGAGGAGGCAGCGAGTCAGCATGCTGAGTCATCCAAGAGTGAAGACGATGACACTGGCTCGGGTTCTGAGAGTGGGAGTGTTGATGCTGAGGAGGGCTCCGAGGCAGAGAGTGGAGACGGCTCCGGTTCAAACTCTAATTCTGGTTTAGACAATGGCACCGATGGAGATAGTACCGCAGAGTCCTCTCCTCCGAGGAAGACGACGAAGAGGGCTTCTCGAGCCTAAGGCGACCAACGCTGATTTTCTATAGTTTTTGCTTAGCTTATTTTTGTTAGTAGCGTTAGTACATTGTACAGCTTCAAACGAGTTTTATTTGCTTTAAAAAAACTTGTACTGCACTTTCGTAAAAACAACTACGATCGGAATGAAAACTAGTGTATTTTTTAAAAAGTGTTGTATTTTGCATCATGTGCACCGTATTGCATGAAAATGAGATTGAATTTGATATTGAAAACCAAATACTTGTATTGTTACAACAATCTGAATTAGGTGACGAACCAACCAACAACTAAAATATTCAAAGTAATACAACTCGATAATCAAAATAACAACTTGATAAACAACAAAACAATTCGATATACAACAAAACAACTCGATAAACAACTAGATGAACAAAACAACTCAATAAACAAAATAAAACAAAACAACTCAAATGCAACTCGACAAACTTGCTAAAGTTAAAAGGGCTCAAAACAAAACCTTACAAGACATAAAGAACAAAAAAAAAAAAAAAAAAAAAACACGTCTTTAGCATTCTCAGCACACAGGTGAACATGAGGACAGGCAAAACAGCTGTTGGGCATGGGTCGACCATGAATAGAGGATATCGGCCACTAGTGGTGGCCGATTAGCTACCAAAGTGGCTTGTCGGCCATCAATGTGAGGAACCTCCAGAATGTTGACACTTGGCTTCCACTCACTGCCTTATCTTCTACAAAAGGTTTGGACCTCGTATCTTCTTCATTTCAGCTATAAATTCTTCACAAATGGAGCCATTCTTTGCCCAAAAACTCTCGAATTGGATTGCAACTTTAGATGGTTCGGAAAAGCTGAATTTCTGGGGTTTTAGCATAAATGCACTATTCCCGTTGAGTCATTCTTCACTTTGTTTTCCGTTCCTACATGCTGCAGCTAGATGTTGGAACCCCGATTACGCACATCTTTGACTTCAGGGGACAAGAGATATGCCCGACAATCGAAGAATTTCAAGTGCTAATGGAGTCCCGGCGTGATGAGGAAATCTTGCCTTAGCCCGTTTTGGTCATATCCAAGCTTTGGGATGGATGTGCGGGCTTACTCTACACGAGGCTCGTTCCTTGGTTCATAACGGAGAGCTGGACATTCCTAATTTGATCCATCGATTTCTGACGCTGGCGACTGCAGTGACCTTCTTTGGCGGGGTTTTCGACAGCACGCCCTTTGTTTGTGCATGCTAACACATTTCCTTCTTGCCCCTAGTTTCAGCGAGTCTAGGATTCGACTAATTGAACTGGTGCAAGGCCTGAAAGAGGGCAAGAGTTGCATTGGCTTGACATTAGCTGAGACTTTGATGGGCTTAGACGCCTTCCATCAGCGAGAGACAAGCAAATTCACGGGAAGTCCACTACTTCTTCAGGTAATGTTTCCCACCCTTTCTACTATGTGTTTCTCACATCTCTTGGCACTCATGCTCTGTTTTTCTCTCAAAGCCCTTTTCTCACTTTTCTCTTAGCGCACATCTCTCTTCTCTTTCATCCCTCCCTAGATATGGCTTATGGACAAGCTGAAGGTAGTGGACTCTTGCTCCGCATACTCAGCCCGAGCATACTTTTTCGACCAACAGCTAGTTGATTTCCCGAAAGAAGGGTGGTGGTGCCATTGGATGTGCAACAGGTCTGCTGCTGACATTGCTTGGCGTTGCCCTTGGTTTGATCTGCTCGAGATGAGCTACAGCATGGCTCGACAACTTGGCATTCAACTGATTAGCCTGGTACACTCTGTATTCTACTTTCCGTTCTAGTTCAGGCATCAGTTTGGACATGACTAGACTTGCCCAGAAGAGGGGGTAGAGTACCTAGCTTTATTCATAATCCGAGGTTCACAATTGGCTATATATCCCATTGCATGGAGGACGAGAGAACTTCTAGCTCCTGCCCCTAGTTTCAACCGCACACTTTTTGGCGAGTGTCTGACCTGAGGTAAGTTAAGTTAGAAAAACATGCTAACATGTGAAGCTAACTAGGTATGCAAACAAGACACAAGGAGGGGAGGCTAACCCCTCCAAACTTAGACCTCAAAATAAGTTTTTAACTACTGAAAAACCTCTGAAATTCAGTGGTTAAAAGGCCCAAAAAATTGATTTGAAAGTGATGAATAAAGTCACAAAAGCTTTACAAACTAATAAGTAAGAAGGGTGAACCACTCCCTAACTAAAAAAGGGCTCAAACTAGCACTTTTAGGCCACAAATAGAGTGTTTCCCAGTTCAAAATCAGCCCCAAAATAGTAAGAAAAGATGGTAAAACAAGCTTGCAAAACAAAGTAAACAAGGCAAGTAAACTACCTCTTGAAACAAAGGGAAATTCTAGGCACAAAACCAAGCTAAAATCACCTTCAAGAGCTCCAAGAAAACCCCAAGTAACCTCAGCTCAAAGGTAAGAGTATTTGATTTAGGATGTGTATGCAAAAGTGTAGAGAAAACAAGCAATTAGGCACAAAATTGTAAGAGAGAGAGAGAGAGAGAGATTTGCTCTAAATTTTCTAACCTTTTAAAATGGGGGTGGAACCCCCCTATATATAGAAAAACAAGTCTTGAGCTTAGAAACATCCTACCATACACGTGTAGGGAGATGCAACTCAATGTGCTAACAGCTGGCATAGCTGTCAACAAATATCTGGAAAAAGAGACTGGTGGCCGTCGACCACCACTAGTAGCTGACCAGCCACACCAATGGCCGACAACCAAGGGCCATGGCCGACTGCCTCTAGTGGTGGTCGACAGGTCACGAGTTCTAGGCACCAAGTTTTGATCCAAAACAAGGCACAGAAAGGATAAGGTCTAAAGGCTCAAAGACAAGGCATTCCGCCGAGGACTTCGGGCACTCAAAACGAACACATGCAACCATAATCATCAAATGCACAAGTGATGACATCCAAGTCTTGAGGATTATAAAAAATGAGGTGTCAACACTAGTACTCCAAGCCAAAAAGAAAAACGAGTTAGAAAAATGCATGATTCCTAACTATGTGATATGACTAATGCAACACATGCGATATGCAACTAATAGGCTCGGCTACTAATATGGCATATAAATCAATGAAATATCATACGGTCTAAGCAGGTATTCAATGAAGTATTTAAACTAACAATGTAGGTTAGAATGATGAACCTAGCCTCGGTGCATGCAATACGAATGAATGCAAACATGAAGTATGCTAAACGAAACGTAATGTTCCTAAACTAACCATCATAAGCTAGTAAATAAAATGGAGAAAAGTCGTGGGGTTAGAAGACATATACGTTATTACAACATTGCACCCTCACAAAGGAGGGTCCAAATGAACTAACTAGCTAATTAACTAATTAAAGCTAAGCTAATTATTACAAAACAAAGGAAATTAGCTAAACTACTTAACTAATTATTACAACACTTGAATTAACTATTCTAGCTAACTAATTATTACAAAACGAAATCAAAGAACTAGCTACCTACAACTAATTAGTTACAACAAACATCTAAGCTAAATATTTAAGCTAAAACTGGCTCGGTATGCAAGGGATGCTCATGTACATGCTCGGTTTCCACCCAAAAATCCACTGTTTTGCTTCCGGAAGGCCTTTGTTGCACAATAGAAACAACACCTTTGCCCACTTCCAGAATAACTATGCTCTGCTTGAAGAACACACTGCTGAATTTTGCATTAGAGGCCTGCCGGCCACCAGTGATGGCCGGCTGGCCATCAAAGGTGGCCTACTGGCCACTGAGAATAGTTTGCCAACCACTGCTGCCCAGTTCATCTTGCTACAACAAAGAACAAACAGAGCATGCACAGGGTGTTTTCAAGAGTTTGTTTGCACAACTCACCTCTCCTTTTCATGAACAAATCAAAGGAGTAGTAGGCTTGGTTCACCAAACCATCAACTCAAGAAATTTCATTGCATGATGGCTTATGAACCAAAGTGTGCAAGTTCAATGAACGCAACAAAATAAGACTCTAATCAAGGGAAGTGGTGACCTTGGAAACTTGAACCATTTCATCACTAATGAGTATGAAATGCCTCAAGCTTCCATGTATTCAATTAACGTCCGATTGAACACAACTCTTTTTTTATTAGCTTGCACCATTTTAGTCCCATTTTTAGTTACTCCATTTTAGATTACCATGAATTCCTTAATAAATTGAGTCCAATGGTGAGTTTAAGTCCTCTAAATGGAAAGAAAGCTCAAACCAAGTGTTGTCTTAGGCATGAAAGACACATCAAACCGTTGGTAATGAACCCCAAAGGGATTAAACCATTAAGCATGACATCTCAATCTCATGCTTTAAACAAACAAGTTGTTTAGACCACTTTCAAAGCAAAACAAAAGCCAAGAAAGGAGGGAGGGTCCAGAGATGATTAAGAGTGATCACAAGTATGGAAATCCATAAATAAATGCAATCAACTCAAATAAGATGGTGTCTAAGGCCTAAAACACTAAGCTCATGAGGACAATTACACTATAAGCATGCAAAACAAAGCTCAAATGCAACTATCAACCAAAAATAGTGCTAAAACAATCTCAAATAAGTACGAAAACATGTTGGAAATAAGACAAAAAAGGCTAGATTAATATGCTAAAACATAGCACAAGCTAGGCTAGTAAGCAAGACACAAGGAGGGGAGGCTAACCCCTCCAAATTTGGACTTCATAACATGATTTTGGCCACTAAAATAACTCTAAAAATCAGAGTTAAAAGCACAAAAATAGATAGTAAAATGATGGGAAACACAAGGGTAAAGGCCTCCAAAACAAGGTGCAAAGAAGGGTGAACCACCCCTCAACCTTTAATGGCCTTAGAACCCAAGTTTCAACCAAACAATACATAGTTTTTATAGCCCCAAAACAATTGGAAAATAGCTAGAATTATAGCAAATAAAACAAAACAACAAATAAAGCCTTATACCTCTTGAAGAGAAGACCAATTCTAGGCAACAAATGAAGACAACACACCCTTCAAGAGCTCAAACCAAGCTCAAAAGTACCTCAGCTCAAAGATAAGAAGGTTTGGTTAAGGGTGTATAGGCAAAGGTTAAGGATTTGTAGGCTAAAGTGTAGAAATTTGGAAGAGTGAGAGAATTGTAGAGAGAGGGGAAAAAGTTTGCTCTAAAATTTTTCTAACCTTAAAACATGAGAGGGAGGCCCTCTATATATAGAAAACATGAATTCCCCTCAAGAATATACAGCCCCACACGTGGGAACAGATGCATGCATATGTGCAAACAGCTGACACAGTTGTCACAAAATATTTGCAAAACACACTAGTGGCCGGCATGCCACATAAGTGGCCGGCATGCCACATCAGTGGCCGGCAACCAAGAGTGATGGCTAACAGCCCAAAAAAGGTGGCCAGTAGGCCACCAAGGGTTGCAGGGTTGAAGAACCAAGGTCTGGTCCAAGAATGAGGCAACAAGAGTATAGGGTTTGAAAGGCTCAAAGCTGTGGCATTCCGTTGAAGACTTCGAGTGCTTGGCAAGCATATAAACTCATCGTCAGGTGTGCATGCGATGACGTCCAAGTCATAATGGCCGTCAAAAATGGGGTGTCTACAGCCGACGGTAGGATTGGTAAGGTTTGGACAATCTCTCAGCAAGTGACCAACTTGACCACATTTAAAGCATGCTTCAGTGTGTCGATGGCATCGTTCCCAATGAGCCCTTCCATACGCAGGGCAAGTTGGAATAGTGCCACCTTGGGGGTTAATGGGACCTTGATTTCCTGAACTGGTTGCACCCATATTTACCTTCTTGGGAGGTGCAACACTGGATCTTTTGTTGTCTCTTTCTAAAAATCACTTCTTTTGGCTTGGTTCCTTGAAACGGGAGGCTTTAATCCCCTTTTTCTGCAATGTACACTCGGTCTACCACTCCCGCATAGGTTGGTAGTTTCAAAACCTCAAGCCTATCTTTGATTTCAGCATCTAATCTTGCTTTGAATTTTCTTGCTTTTCAAGCTTCGGTGGGGATGACATATGTCGCAAACTGAGCAAGTTGTGTGAACTTGCTCTCATATTCGGCCACCGTCATGGTTCCTTGCTTTAGATGTATGAATTCCGACGCCTTTTGTTCCCGTAACGAATCTGGGAAGTATTTTTCATAAAATACTTCCAAGAATCATGCCCAAGTCGCAATTTCTTCTTTTCCAGAGTGAGAAACCATCATTCCTGTGCATTATCTTTAAAGGTGAAAGTGGCGAAAATAACCTTCTATCTTTCGGTGCAGGGTAGGGCGTGAAAAATCTTTTCCATGTCTTTAACCCAAGCATCTGCGACCATTAGGTTTGGGTTGCCGGTAAATGTGGTGGGTTTTAGATCCTGGAACTGTTTTATGGTAACTAGCTCTTCTCGTCGTTCCGGCATCCCATTGTTGATGTTAGTTTGCAACGCTTGCAAAAAGCTAGTAACCGCTCTTTCCATGATTATTTCCATCGATTCAGTGCCACTGACTGATGACTTGCTTCCATTACCATTATTGGCCATTCTACAAAGCAATAAACGAGGTATTACATCCATAACACAGCATATATATAAGCATATATAGCGCAATATATATAAAATACCAACTTTACTATTTTTACAATTAATATTACATCCTTGTTCAAAATTCAAAATATGTTAGTATCTCGTCCTTGTGGTACAACAAAAAAAAATAACAAAACAAAAAAAAGGGGATTAGAACACATCATGGTTAACGTACAAAAAAGGTTTTCTTCTACCAAATCTAGAGTGGTGGGTCAAACGGGTCAAACAACCACATAAAGTAGTATTGCATAAAAAGCTCAAATTCTCATCCTAACTGTACCACGCCAAAACACATCCATGTTGCTTGGACGGTGTAAACGGGAACAGACTGTATATAGCCCCAAAATGCTTAATCGACTATCCATCCTGGCTGCTCAATGTATGATAGGTCATTACTAAAATCAACATTTTGAATATTAATAAGTTCCAACGGGTAAGGGATAGTGGTAAAAATGTAGTCATCGGGATACGCATTTCCCTTTTTTGCCATAAAATCTAAGGGCAAATGGCTATGATACAGTGCGGACGGTCTTATCTTGGGGCAATGCCAAGGACACGGATGGGTCTGAGAAAGCGTCTGCACGTGTAGGCATAGCTCTACCTCCACAATAATTATGGTACATCAGTAGGATCGATTTGTACATATATCGGCCGATCCATCAATTGGGCAAAGCCTAGATACAGTCTCCTAATTATATCCTCCGAGTCTCCCCATCCTTCAGGTGAGGCGGGGGCGGGGTGCTCTGCTAAAATATCCTCCAAATTAATGGCCCTAAGCTCCTCCCAAAATGCCTCATCAAGGTTAATCTCAGACATTCCTACATCACCATAATAAACATGAGATTTTACAAAAAATGACTAACGTCGCAGGTAAATATTTATTTCTTTAATATGTCTAACCATTGTTCTGATACCACCTTTGTCACGACCCAACCCCAGGGCTTAGGGCTGGAAGCGCAACTTACTAAATAATTCTAAGCTTAACAAATTAAATGGCACAGGCGAAGGCAAGATGGAAGTAAGAAAATAATTAAACAAAAAATTAACTTCATTCGACTATTTTGATAAAAGAAAGTACATCTATAGGGCTTTTATTTATTTATTTTTTATTCA
The DNA here is from genome assembly GCA_025200525.1 of Camellia lanceoleosa. Taxonomy (NCBI): domain Eukaryota; kingdom Viridiplantae; phylum Streptophyta; class Magnoliopsida; order Ericales; family Theaceae; genus Camellia; species Camellia lanceoleosa. The sequence continues at coordinate 66,943,890 of CM045768.1, read as the reverse complement.
GTGACTGACCCTCAATAAAAAAAAAACAAAAGGAAGAAAAGGAAAGGAAAGGAAAACAAAATAATGGATCATCATCAAATTCTTGTATGGGTTCCACTACATGAGGTTATAGGTCTTACATCTCGTCTCCTGAAAGGGTAACAACTATAAGCACATAGCAGAGTGAGAAATATTATGCCAAGAGTATAGGGAATACAAAATAACTAGAGATAGTTAGTTAAGCTAAAATATTTACATAACTTAATTTGAATAAACAATTATTCAAAGTGACAAAAATTGAAATACGGAAATTATGTAAATAAATAACCATAACCACGGTACAAAACAAAATTAAATAGAGGTCACATGAGTGACAATCAGAACAGAGGTCAGTGGATCCATGACAAACAGAGGACCACAAAGTGGCCAAACAGAGGCCAATGGTTATTTAAGTTTCCCAAGGCATGGGACTCCCGTGATCGTACTTACAAAACATAATTGTTCATAAAACCATTGTCAAATAATTTCTAAAAGTTAAACAAACATATCCATGGGTTTCAATTTAAGAAAATAGAGTTCAGAAAATAATTAACGTAATCAAAATATTAATATACTTTATAAAACATAGATTGCGTAAAATAATTTCTGATAACCCAAAACATACGTAAAATATATTATGGTGACTCGAGGTATAATATAACTCACCTTTATTTTAATTCTTACTATTTCCCTCTTCTTCTTTTTTCTTTCCAGCTTTTCGAGATCTCTCTCTCTCTCTCTCTTTTTTTCTTCCCTCCTTCACTGGCTTTCACAGCCCCCCTCCCCCTTTTTATACACGCCCCTGGGTGATGACTTAACCCTTGATGATGAATCGGGATTGATGACTCACCCTCCCCTAAGCTTAGATGGCACAGATGGCCCACTAACCACTGCTCCAGAAATTTGCAAATCTATTCCATTAATTGTTACTGCTTAACTTGACCTTATTAGTATTCGTATCCTTATTATCCTTATTACTTCTTATTATTTGTAATATCATTATTTTTATTATTATTCTCTCGTTTTTTTTTCTTCTCTCCTTTACTGGCTTTCATAGCCCCCCTCCCCCTTTTTATACACGCCCCCGGGTGATGACTTACCCCGTGATGATGAATCAAGATTGATGACTCACCCTCCCCTAAGCTTAGATTGCATAGATGGCCCAATAACCACTGCTCTAGAAATTTACAAATCTATTCCATTAATTGTTGTTGCTTAACTTGACCTTATTAGTCTTCTTATCCTTGTTATCATTATTGCTTCTTATTATTTGTAATATCATTATTTTTATTATTATTATTATTATTATTTATTTAACCTAAGTCTTAACACAATTATATACTATTTTTTATATTTATTTATTTTTATTAATTAAACAATTAGGGTGTCACAGTGTAGCCAAGGCATCAAGGAAACGGTTGTGTGTTCGAGGGGTATGTTGGATTTGGATATCATCAAATTGAGTGAGCAACATTTGAACTACGATGCGATACGGGGCCAACAGAGGCTACTTCAAGGCGAAATCACCTATTGTTTGCTTGACAACTAGCATGGAGTCACCCCAAATTTTCAACTTGCAGAGGCCTTTCTTTTGGGAAGCAATTAGACCCAATATCAATGCCTCATATTCGGCCTCGTTGTTTGAACATTCAAAGTCACATTGATATGATAGATGAAACTTCTCTCCTTCTTGACTGGTTAGTGTTATGCCAGCTCCACCTTTCCCAGGGCCGGAAGCTCTATCAAATTTTAAGTCCCAATAAGTCTCAACCGCAGCTGCTGAGACATGGATCTCACCTGGTAGAGGTACCTCTATAGGTTCATGTTCACCAGATGGGAATTGGGCCAGTAAGTCTGCAAGCGCTTGGCTCTTAATAGCCGTAGGAGTAACATAAGTGATGTCATATTCTGCTAAAGCCAAAAGCCATCTTGCCATTCTTCCAGTCAAAGTGGGCTTGCTCAGCAAGTAGTAGATTGGATCACTCTAGGTCACAAACTAGATTGGGTGTGCCAAAAAATAGTGGCGCAACTTCTGCGCTGTGAAGATTAAGGCTAAACAATGCCTCTCAAATGGGGTATATCGCGACTCGGCACCATTGACTTTGTGACTGATGTAATAGACTGGCTTCTCAATGCCATCTATGTCTTGGACAAGTAGGGCTCCAATAGACCGAGGTGTGAAGGTCAGGTACAATAGCAGAGGCTCGTTGGGTTGTGGGGGAACCATTGTAAGTGGAGAGATAAGTACTTTTTTCACCATATCAAATGCATGTTGGTGTTCTTGCAACCATTCAAACTTGTGATTTCCTTTCAGCAGTGTCCCAAAGGAAAAAGGTTATCTCAGGAAAGGTTGGAATGAACCTCCTGTGGTATGACGCTTTGCCTAGGAATTTTTTCAAGGCCTTTTGAGAGTGTGGTGGTGGCATCTCCATGATCAACTTGATCTTATCCCCATCTACTTCAATCTCCCGCTGGTGTACAAGAAAGCCAAGGAACTTGCCGGCGATAACTCTGAAGGCAGACTTGAGAGGGTTCATCTTTAGGCAAAATTTGCAGCAATGTTAAAAAACTTTTTCCAAGTCGAAGAGGTGCCGGTTTGCCTCAGTAGACTTAACCACCAGATCACCCACATATACTTCCACTTCATGATGCAACATGTCATAGAACACTGTAGTCATAACCCATTGGTAGGTTGCCCTCGTATTTTTCAAACTGAAGGGCATCACCATATAGAAAAAATTTCCCAAGGGCGTTCTGAAAGTTGTCTTTTCTACATCTTCTGGTGCCATTTTGATCTAGTTATAACCACTAAACCCGTCCATGAAGGAGAATATCTGATGGCCCACAGTAGAATCGATAGGTATGTCAGCATGGGGCAATAGAAACTCATCTTTCGGGCAGGCCTTATTCAGGTCGTGAAAGTCTACGCAGACCCTGATCTGGCCGTTCTTCTTCTTCACAGGCACAATATTTGCTAGCCAAGTTGGGTACTGTATAGGCTCGATGAACTTGGCCCTCTGTAACTTTTCCACCTACGCCTTAGTCTTTGCTTCAAGATCAGGCTGATACTTTCGAGCATGCTGTTTGATTGGCTTAGAGTTGGGAAAAGTGTCCAGATGATGAGTGACAAGGGATGGGTCAAGACCAGGTATCTCCTCATATGTCCAAGCAAAGACATCACTATACCGCTTCAGTAGTGTTATCAATTCTGCCTTAGCTGTTGGAGCCATTGTATCGCTGATAAACACGGGCTTGCTCTGCCCTGGTAAGTCGCTAAGTTGACCTCAGCAAGTATCTCCTACTGCGGTTTGGGTCTATCTTGCATGCACTCAGGGGCGGGCTCAAGTGTCTTCACCAACCCTTCTTGGGACTCATCACCGTCACATTTATTCGTCTCGGGGCCATCCTCCCAAGGTATGAAGTCTAGCCCCCAAGACCATCATAAGTAGTAGACTGTCTTGCCACCATCCCGCACCTTAACAATCTTGGGCAGAGGACTTATGGACTTGCTACCCTTCTTCTGTCCACTACTTTTTGGAGTAGCCTCTACATCCCGAATGTCTTCCCACTTCGAAAATTTTACCCCTACAACTTTACTAGTCCTTGAAGTTTTATCTGTTGACAACTCAGGAAAGAAAACTGCATCCGAATAGTGTGCCTCCTCCACCCCGAATGGCTTTTCAGATGCATTTATGGTTATTGTGCGCTTTTTCAACTTTGCCTTTACGCATGGGTGATAACTTGACGAGATAGCCCCATATTGGTGCATCCAAGCTCTGCCAAGTATCATATGGTAATTTGTGTTTGATTCAATCACATGGAACATAGTCGCGGAATGGATCTCACCAACTACTAAGTCCAGGACAACATGGCCTTTAGTAACTTTTTTATCGCCACCAAAACCCGTCACGGTGATGGGTATCATCATAGACTTTGGGATATCAGCCTTTGAAAAGGTGTCAATAATGATGATGTTTATGGATGCCCCACCATCAAGGAAAGCATGCATGAACTCTACATCATTGATGTAAGCTGTGAGAAAAAGAGGAAAGTTATAAGGAAATAGGTATGCTCTGTCTGCTTCTGACAAAGTAATGACCCTATAATCTTCTTAGATACACTAAGGCACATACTCCTTAGCCTCAGCAACTTCAGCATGGTGCACTTCGGAAATGTTAATGAGGGCCTTTGTTGCTTCCAACCTAGCAGCTTGGCTTAGCCCCAGTTGGTCAAAGAAGGTAAGAAACTTAACAGAGTTTTGCAAGGCCTGAACATGAGTATCCCCTGTGAATTTTTCCTCTGCAGGTACTATCTCAGGAAGCTGGCCACTAGCAATTTCTTCTAACTCATCATAGTAGGACGCCATGTGCACTTGATCGTGCACAGACCCAAGGTACCCAATCATATGTAGATTCTTTCCCATCTCTTTGTGGTTAGGATAAGAGTCCTTCCTTACATCACGATTACTGACATCTTTGAACTTCAGCTCATTTGCATCAACTTTCTTCTTAAAGATACTTTTCAAAGTCCAACAGTCCTTAGTAGGGTGTCTGGTGGTTCTGTGATAGATACAATAATATGGGCTTTATTTGTCCTTCTTGTTTAGAGGGACATCAACTGGAGGCAAAGTAAGTTCACCATCTGCTACCCATTCTTTAACCAAGGCCTTAACATTCTCAAGGCTGCAAGGATATGGATTTTTTTCCTCATAACTCTTTCTCTTCCGAGAGGATGACGCCTCCCCTTACGAGCTGCTCCCTCTTGCAGAGGTTACTGCAACAACTCTACTACTGCGGGAGTAGCGGTGACTATTGCGAGATCTATGTAGAGAGCCAGCGATGCTGAGGTTCCTAGCTGCCTCAACCAATGCTAAAAAGGTAGGCAGATTATGGTTTACCAAGAAAATTTTATAGTTGAGTATGGCACTGTAGACCACCCCGAACACTCTCCACGCGCGAGGGCGCGAATTGGGTTCTTAGCTACTATAGTTCGGACTCTTGTCACGGTTCTAAATTTAATCTCACAAAGTGCAATGTAAGACTGATAAATCACCAAAGAGTCCAAATCCAGAAATTGGTTTTGAGAAATCAATTTTGAATCAAAAAGCGCCAAACATGGACTGTTTTGCCAGATTTCAGAGTCGCCACCTAAATATTTTGTTTTAGGAAATTTAGGAAACCTTGACTCGTGCCAAAGGCCACGTGTCCGTCATCACCTAAGTTTTCTCGGCTCGAGAACTTGGGTACGAGAGGGGAAGGTCCTAAAATGAGCACCCCCACTCGCCCCGATCAAAGATCGGCCTCTACTAACATGATATGTTGTTTTTGAAAACACATGTGTTCTTATTCCGGTTATTAGCTAACTTTACTACGTGATGCGTACAACACATAAGTATAGACTCAATCGCAAGAATTGGAACAAAATATCTCATGTTTGTTTTCCGAAAATGGTTTAAAAGATGCTACCCTCAAGTAGGCTAAGACGCAGATTTGCCACCCTTAAGTGGGCTTAGAAAACATGATTTGCCACTCTCAAGTGGGCTTAAAACGCACATTTGGATGAATTGTTCCAATTCAAGCAATGAAGCCTTCATCCACAGGAACTCATGCAGTTTATCAATTAAGCAAATAGCCTTATGGTAAGCATGCTATCATGGCAGTCACTTACACACATGCAAGGATGCTAAAGCATAAACACTCACAGTGTACTCCAAGCCAAAACAGAAGCTAGTTAGTAATCAATGCATGATCCTAGCTATGTTAACAATGCCTAATGCAACACATGCAAAATGCAACTAAGTAGGCTCAGCTATCTAGGATGGCATATGAATACGACAATTTGATACATGTATTCAAAGAAGTATTGAAATACAATGAAGTTTGAATGATGCGCCGAGCCCGGTGCATGCAATACAAATGAATGAATGCACACATGCAAGTCATAAAGTATGCTAATTGAAACATGCCCTAAACTAACCACCGAAAGCGGGAGAACAAACTAGAGAGAAAATTTGAAATTTAGTTTTGAAATTTGTAGAGAGAGAGAGAGAGAGAGAGAGAGAGAGAGAGATTTTAGTGTGAGAAGCTCCTACAATTGCTCAAATGTTCTCCTCTTGCAAAATGGGAGAAATGCCTCATATATAGCAATATACAAGAGTTTGGTCGAAATATCTGATTATAGGACAGCTGGAGGTTGTGGAAGACAGTTGGAGGGAAAATATCTTCAAAATATTTGAGTTTGGGACCTTAGTGGTCGGTCAGTCACATTTTCTAGTCGACCGACCACCTTTGGTGGTCGATTGGCTACTTTTCTGGTCGACAGGCAAAATTCTGCTTTCCAGGTCCAACTTCAAATGGCCATAACTCCTTCATCTGGACCCCTTTTCAGGTCATTCTTATGTCCAAGTTGAAGCCCCGGAAGTAATCTTTCCAATGGTGGCATCCTTGCATCAAAATTCCAACTGTACAAAAAGTTATGTCTGTTTTGGTGAAGCCGCTCAGTTTCGATCCTACCCGAATTTATGCTGAACTTCTCCTTAACTAGTTTTCTTCTCTCCTCTCTCATTTTCTTCAACTCCAAATCCCTAAACAAGGTGTTTTGAAAGATTTTTCAAAGATTTCATTCTCTTTCATTCATTTCCACTTTGTCCTCGCTCGGTTTACCGAAAAGCGCAACATTTAACAAAATGCGAGTCTCGGAACATCGTAGGAACTTTATTTCAAAAATATTTTAAAAGAGAGGGTTTTAAGGTCTAAAAGCCATTCAAAATAGCTTTGGTCCAAAATAAGGTGTAAGGTTTGGATTTAACTCTCCTCTTGCCGAAGGAATCGAACGTTTGCACTGCACAACTTTCACCACCAAGTAAGCAATTAGTGACGCCCAAGTCTTAAGGGCAATAAAAAATGGGGTGTCTACAGTTGCCCCTCTTTGACAGAGCTCGAAGTCATGAAATAACGTGAGTGAATGTCAAAGCCCAGAGACGACCCATTTTTGACAAGGTCGAAGACTTGGACAAACAAACAAAATACAGATAAATAAATGGTTGCGCTCACAGGCTGCCTACGTATCCCTTTGCAAGGAATCAAACCAGCGTAGTTCAGGGGCAGGATGCAAAATGATATGTAATACAACAAAACAATGTAAAGGATATGCAGTTTAATACAATAATATGATCGAACTACAAGCAGTGCAAAACCACACAAAGATGATAAAGGGATGGAGATGCAAAATCAAACTATGTTTAACACAAAAAAGAAGTGGGCATGAGCCAAACGACGACTAACACAGGCTAAGTGCCTACATCCTCAATACTGGCATCAACACAGCATGGACGCTTACACATAACAGAACCATGATTTAACGTGAAAGGGGTGCGAGCACATGCAAAACTATATGTTTCGCAGAGAGATCATAAAATACGAGTAATTGGGTGGCATGATATAAGTGAGGAATGATCTGTTGTGGAAAGATCGTGACCCTAAATGCTGAATGCAACAAATTAAAGTACAATGCAATGAATGCAGTGGATGAAGTAAATAAGGTGTGCGGCCAAACCACATTTTGCCTAGAAAAGGCATAGACACAAAACAGACCACATCTAACACAGAAAAGGTGCCGACACCCTCAGACCACAATTCTCTTAGTGGAATAGGCGCGAACACATAATCACAGACCATGCTTTAATGCAAAAAGTATGGGCACATGCCAGACTAAGCTTAACATGGAAAGGATGCATGATGCAACGGACAATGCAGTAAATGCATGCGATAGATTCTATATGCAATGCAATAGACATACTAGATGATGTAGTAGTTAGGAAATGAAGGTACCTTACAGGGGCAATTGGCAATGACCTACCTCATGCTGCTGTGGACCTTCCCCTTCTTCTCGGTTGAACTGCAGGTACTACTTTTCTCCCTGGCTATGGTCGCAGCTTTCCCTATTCTCCAATAGGATGACATACTAGGTTGGTTCAGTATCCGGAATTGAGGCGCACACCCGCTACCTCAACCTATGGGGCTGCCATACAGATTTCAAGCCGGGGATGCACCCCTAGGTATTTAAACCAGACTTTAGTCTCGGAAATCCCGAACCTTTGCATTCTAGGCATCGGCCATTTGAACTCTAGTTTTCACTGTCTCAGTTGATCTCTTAGGAACTCACCGCAAACACAGGTAGGTGGCTATACCAGACCACCGGAAGTGGTTCGGGCATGACAAACACCAAAGGAATTGCACTTTCAGAGGATTTAAGGTCTCATAGACTAGAGAGGGATGTGAATACGTCCAAGCGCGTCTCATGCGAGAAGAGAAAGTGAATAAATGAACACTGGAACGCATCTAAGTGTTCGAAACCGAAGACGTCCTAACGCACCACATGCGAGAGGAGAAGGGTTGTGCAAGAAAGCGCAATGCACATGACAGTGTGAGTACGTCCAAATGCGCCACATGCGAGTGGAGAAAGGTTGCGCAAGAAAGCGCGATGCACATGACAGTGCGAGTACGTCCAAATGTGCCACACGCGAGTGGAGAAAGGTTGCTCAAGAAAGCGCGATGCACATGATAGTACGAGTACATCCAAACGTGCCACACGCGAGTGGAGAAAGGTACATCCAAACGCGTGTCAAATGTGAGAGGAGAAGGGTACGTCCAAACGCATGTCAAATGTGAGAGGAGAAGGGTACGTCCAAACACATGTCAAACATGAGAGAAGAAGGGTACGTCCAAACGCATGTCAAACACAAGAGGAGAAAGGTACGTCCAAACACATGTCAAACGCGAGAGGAGAAAGGTATGTCCAAACGCATGTCAAACGCGAGAGGAGAAGGGTACGTCCAAACGCATGTCAAACGCGAGAGGAGAAAGGGTGCATAACAATGCATGGGAGACGTGCACAACAATGCATGTGAAACGGTGCATAACAATGCAAGTGGAACGTGCATAACAATGCAAGTGAAAAGTTGCATAACAATGCAAGTGGAACGTGCATAACAATGCAAGTGAAAAGGTGCATAACAATGCAAGTATGAAAGGTGCATGACAATGCAAGTGAAAAGTGCATAACAATGCGAGTGAAAAGGTGCATAACAATGCAAGCAAAACGGTGCATAACAATGCAAGTGAAAAGGTGCATAACAATGCAAGTGAAACGTGCATAACAATGCAAATGAAATGGTGCATAACAATGCAAGTATGAAAGCATATTCAATGCAACGGTGAAAGCATGTTCAATGCAAGAATGGCTCAAAGGCCATGCCCGATTTACCTCTCAGAGAGTTGCAACATGTTAAAAAAAGGATACACCTTGTGTGTGTTGACGAGCGATGATCACCATGCATTGGACACGCGATTCTGAGCTTCCGCGGAGGCATTTTGAGTCAAACTTTGAGCACACCTTGCATTTCTTGGAATCCAACGACACAAATCAAAGGAAAAGTGGCAGGCGATCCAATAGATAATGCAGTAGATGCAAAGGATGACATACTCCCACCACACTGGAATCGTGAGAGGAGGTCTAAAAACAACCAATCAAGAGCGCACTCGACATAACCTGAGATAAGTCCCGGGGGACAACAATCCTAAACACTACTCAACGTAAAAGGATAACTCATGGGGTGAGTGGTGATGAACCGCTTTACTCTGACAGGGATCTCTCCTCGTATTCTTTGAATTCTTACCTTCAACTCATAGTTCAAAATTCCTGAAATGCTGGCAAGGATTCTTCATGTAGAAGCCATGGATGTCGCTTCCCTTTCTGATCATATTCACAACTTTCCCTCAAAGGCCATGCCTGATTTACCTCTCAGAGAATTACAACACACTCAGCTCAAAAAGGGCACACCCTGTTCATATTGGCGAAAGATAACATCTACTACTGCTTTAATTGCCATTCTAACTTGAAGCAGGCTTAAGCTTGGGGTCGAGATACACTCATACTCCAGAGAAAGGCGAGGCCTGACGAGATGCACTTGGAATGCAATCTCGGAATTTGCTGGAGTTGAAACACACTAAAATGCTCCAAATTTTCCCTCTTTTCTTTTGCTTTGCAGTCCGGAACCTATATAGCTTCAGATAGGTCCTTGTTCTACTATTCTCACATGACCTAAGTTGAACCCTACGGTTTATGAAAGAAAGAATCTTGTTTTGTACAAATGTGGAGAATGACACAGCACTCTGAGCACAAAACGATTTGTTTTTGAAATGAAATCAAGAAATGAGTTCTAAACCGGGTATTGAGCCTACGACTGACCACAGCCAAAACGACTCAACAAAGAGGAAAGACAAGGTAAACAACCTAAACACATCTATTGACACTCAAAACGACTCAAAACAAGAATCGAGACAAACAAAAACACACACAAGACACAGATGTGTTCCAACAGCGAGAGACCTCTCGGTTCACGGGGAGCCAATTTCTCCAGGTATTGTTTCCCACCCTTTCTTATTTGTGATTCTCACATCACTTTGGCACTCAATCTCTTGTTTTCTGAAAAAGCCATTTTCTCACTTTTTCTCTCAGCGCACATCTCTCTATTTTTCAATCTCTCTTTTTTTTTATCCCTCCCTTGGGTGGTTAATGGATAAATAGGAAGTTGTGGACTCTTGCCCCTAGTATTCTACTAGATTCTCATTTTTGACATTGGTTGACAACGCACTTGGCTTAACTTGTCCGAGCTTGATCAAGGTGAGTTACAACATGCCCCACCGACCAAGTACATAATTGATTGGTCTCACACACATCATGTTTTCTACGTCCCAATTCTGGGTTAGATGCCAGTTTGAATGGGATCATCCAGATAAAGGAACCGAACATCCTGCTCCGTTTTCAATTCGTGCTTCGCACTCGACTTGATACCTCACTGCTCGGAGGATGTGAGAGCTTTCAGCCCCTTGCTTGCTACCTTCAGTTGTGCCCTTTCTAGCGAATATAGTGCCCTTTCTAAAACAATTTTGATCAATATGAGAGTTAGATTAACATGCTTGTTCGATTTTCTGATTTGAAATCATGCAAGTCAGGTTGCGAGCACTGAAAATTTTCCTTTTTTAGGTCCAAGAAATGGTCCAGTTTTGGAAAAATTGGATAATTTTCGAGAGAATTAGTCAACTTCATTAAAAAAAAAAAAAAAAAAAAAACTCTAAAACTATTTTTGCAAATGGCCACTGCTCGACCAACATAGAATTTACTCTTGAGATGCACAACCTCAGATCCAAAACAATAGAAAATTGCCCCTTGTCTAAATGGCACTGCACGGCGACGGAAAGTTGCCCCTTGTCTGAATGGCACCACAAGACCAGAATCAGGCCCTCAAAGTGACGATCACAACCGAACTCTTGGATACAGAGAAGACAAAGATGATCAAAACCATTACATAGACACAGTCGATTTGGAAGTGTTTATGGCTAGACTTCAGAATGAAGTTGCCTACGTATCCCAAACATGGGAATCAAGCCTTACGTAGTTCGAGGTTAAGGTACACTCGAGTATTAACCTTTCCTTTTACGCTCTAACTTTTGCCAAGGCCGCCCTTCCGGGTTTTCAACCTTGCAAGCTCTGTTTTTCTTTTCATTTCATTTCATTTCTTTTTTTTTTTCTTCTTTCTTTTCATCTTCTTTTGTTCTTTTCTTTGTATTTTTTCACTTTCTTTTCTTTCATCTTTCATTTTCTTCATTTTTTCTTCTTTTTTTTTTTGTTCTTTTCTTTGCTCTAACTTTTGCCTACGTCGCCCTTCCGGGTTTTCGGCCTAGCGAGCCTCTCAAGGGTAAAAGTGTAGCTTGGTCCATGTTGAATGGTTTTAAGATCTCAAAACCATCTGAATCCAGGAGAATGGCTGATGTTCGTTGGTGATGTAAAAGTCCATCCAATAGGGGTTGAATTTGTCTCTAGTGTTGCAGATAAAAACTTGGTTGTTCTTCAACAAAAACTTTCTTCTTTCCTCCCTTCTGGGATTTGGCTTTCTTGCCAGTCTTCATGGAATGGCAAAATGACCCATATTTGACTCTTCGAGCACATTTGACATTTTTTGCCCCTAGTTCAAGGGATGCTTCTGATCTAGCTTCGCAAACTTCCTTTGATAATATCTGATCTTCTTGATCTGACTTTCTTGCCCCCAGTTCAAGGGTTCACTACAACAAAAGTTACCTATAACCACGTTTTTTACACAACGTTTTTTGAAAAACGCTGTGGAAGAGGTAAAGTGAAATTCAAAGGCACGCATTTTCCTTTTATAAACACGCGTTCGACTTTTAAACGGTGCTCTGTCTCCCTCTGTACCCATTTCTTTTTCCGTCATTTTGATTTCTCTATCCATTTCTCTCTTTTCTCTATCCGTCCTAGATCTACGGTTTCCTCTGTCTTCTCATGCTCCTTGAGAGATTCACCAAGGTTGATTCTGATCACTTGTTCAGATCTAATTCTAAATCCATCGATTCTTGAATCAATTTGGTTAAAATTTCTTGTCGGTTTTTTTGTTTTTCTTGATTTTGATTCTGATGATTTTGCAAAGGAAGATGGACCGGTTGAGTTGCACATATCTGTGGGGTTACGAGATCGATGAGTGAAGAAGGATCAAGATCATCGGGATTGGGATCGGGACTGAGACCAATCGAATCGGGACTGAGGAAACTAGCCGATTGAGTGAATACTGGGTTTCTGGTAATCAGATTGAGTGAATATTGGGTTTCTGGTAATCGAGTTGCTACATTAGTGAAGGGATTTTATCTAGGGTTTCGAGCCTGTTAAAGCTCATTCTCAGGTATGGTCCTCCCGTCGCTACTATCCCTTAAGTCTGGTCCTCACACACACACACACACACACACACACACACACTCTCTCTCTCTCTCTCTCTCTCTCTCGCTCGCTCGCTCCATCAGATCTGGTCTCATACACAGGACTCGTTATATTCCTCGCTCTTCGATCTGGCCTCCCTTCAGTCGAATTGTACTCTTTTTAATCTTTTCACTTACCATTTTTGTTCTGCTCTCTTTTCAATAGAATCTCATTCACTTTGATATTTTTGTTTTTCAATCTATGTTTGTATATTGGTAGAACATAATTTTACGTATTTCTAATGAACATAGATAATTAGACTATGTTATTCCTTTTTGTCTTGAAGGAAGAAAACTAGAATCCTTGATTTAATTTTTTTTCTAAAAAAAAAAAATTTACTATAATGCGATGTTGGTTGTAGGCATTGGGGGTTTGTGCTTGCTTCATGGTCCAAGCATCATAGTTTTTGTGTTGCTGCGGTTTTATGGTAGAAGTTTGGTGTATAAACAGTACTGTTCTTGATGTAGTTGTTCTCAGCTTTGTCAAACTTCCTTTCATTTTTTTTTTCTGCATTTCTACTTCATATGTCATATGACCTTGGTCTTCAAGTTGAGAACATAAAAATCATTTGTAGTGTTTGATTGATCATTTTTAGCAAGCGTGTCTCTTTAGTTGATGAAGATTGAAACTCAATCCGAATCATTTCCAATTGATTATATCGATTCATTTAATTTTTTTATCTCTTTTTTACACCTAATCATCTGCTTACTTATATATGTATATTTTATTTTTGTAGATGATCACAGATGCAGACATTCTTTTTGTTACAACTACGGATCTCCTCTAATAACCCACTACTGTAGTAAATGTAAGCATTAAGTCCTCATAGACGCCATTTGCTCTTCTACTGCAAGTTAAAATGTAGAAAAGTAGTGCATGATATGCGCAGATAATGGAAATATTATTATTTAGGTGTATATATGGAGTCATTGGAAAACAAATCAGGGCATTGAAATTGCTTCTTAGCTGGTCCATTAAAATTTTAAGATATGATATAAAGGGCATTGATTTTGTGTCGCCCGCCCATCTTCCTGGTCCTTTACTGGCTTTTGCTTGAATACTTTCATGTTTTGTACCGGTGTTGAAGGAAAATTGGCTATTCTGACATTTTTTGTGTGCCATAATAAAACAAATAAGTAAACCTAGTTTAAGTCTCATTGGAGGCTTTAGATTCCTGAAAAGGGGATTTGTGGATGTTAATTGCTTCTTAGCTGGTCCATTAAAATTTTAAGATATGATATAAAGGGCATTGATTTTGTGTCGCCCGCCCATCTTCCTGGTCCTCTACTGGCTTTTGCTTGAATGCTTTCATGTTTTGTACCAGTGTTGAAGGAAAATAGGCTATTCTGACATTTTTTGTGTGCCATAATAAAACAAATAAGTAAACCTAGTTTAAGTCTCATTAGAGGCTTTAGATTCATGGACCAACCTTTGTGCATCATAATCATAATCATAATATACATATGCTTATTAGTATGCAAATTCATGGTTTAGGCAGATGGACAAGTTTATTCATTGTGTCAACCTTGTAATAATTGTTATAGGCCTTGCTCAATCTGAGTGAATTAGAAAGACAGTGGCAAGAGAAAGGATGTCTGAGGCAAATGGAACTCATGAGTAATTCAAGCATTGAAACCCAAAACAAATAAGTAAGATCTCAAAACCCATTTCATGTTCTTTCTGCTCCTTTATCCATTTCTTTATTTTCTAAAAATTACTTGAACTGATACGCTAATTATTAAACCTTTTATTTAGAAGCTTACATATTAGCGAAGCAATACGGATGCAAATTGAAGTGCAGACAAGGCTACATGAACAGCTTGACGTACAAAACACTGAGAAATTTCTTGTGTGTACAATTATAAGAAGCCTTTCTTCAATGCTATAATAAAAAAATTCTGCACCAATTCAAGATAAATCTAGATGTCACTTTAATCTAGAAGACATTACATGAAATGGGAAGAAAGAAACAAACAACAAACAAGTTAACCAATTATGCAGATGCATAGCTATACTACCTTTAATCAAGAAAGAATATTTATCAGATATTAACATATGATGTGTGCACAATATTCTTCTTACATATATGCATTTTACAAAAAGAAAGTTAAAGTATATCTAAACACAATGCTTCAAATTGACAACTATGATATAAAGTACATCTCATCATTTTTGGAGACAGAACATATCACATGCAACTTTATTATAAAGCAACTGCTATATTACCAAGCCTCATTTTTAACTTGTCACAAGGAATATTAATTAAAGGCACAATTGTTCAAATATTTATACTCTGTTTTTCTCTCAGGATATACAAAAGATAGAAGTAGTGTCGTGGCCATAGGACTCAATGTTCACACAGCATTAGTTGAGATATGTGAAAAGCTTTCCATTCCCGAAGCACAATGGCCTCAAGCGATTAGTGAGCTTTGCGCTCTGAATCATATAGAGGAAGCTGCTGTTCTTAGCACTTGTAACAGGGTACAAGGCAGTTTCTTCTCACCTATTTAATTCAATGTATCTTGTTCTTTGACTCGAGGAAGCCTTTTCTTAACTATTTTGGGTCAGCGAATTTTGTGGCTTTTGATATTCTCTCTAAAATCTTTTAATATGTCCTTTGAAGGATGTTCGGGACATAAGGTGCTGTTACAGGTGTAGGGCTGTCAATTGGCTACCCTACAGAAGATGATGGATTACGTGCAGGACTGGTGGTAATTTCAGCTGCTCCAAGCGGTCCTGCAAATAAGGCTGGCATTTTGTCTAGGGATGTTATCTTGAAAATTGATGACACAAGTACCGAAACCATGGGCATATATGATGCAGCAGAGTGCTTGCAGTGAGTTCTCTACTATGCTCATCACTTAGTTTTCCATGTAACATTTCTGTTCACCAAATATTATCGACAATCAATTAGTGAGATGTACATTCGCCAGTTTTAAACTATTATTGAATTCCTTCTCTTAGGTTATCACACATTGAACCCTTATTTTAGAACTATATTGCATGATTACTTATGTATACAATGTGTGGTGAGAAATGAAATATTAAGACTGGTAGTTAAAAAGTACATTAACTTTTCTATCATGATATCTATCATAGTAGCTTATGGTGCACTGAATTTTTATTTTTATAGCTATATTCTAAATGATACTTTTTGCCCAAATGGATTATGACAATGACTATTCATCTTTCGAATATGATTTACTGATTGAATGAAGCATTGCACAAAATATGATCTCAAAATTAGTAATGAGATTGTGTATTTTTGCGCAATAGCACTTTTAAGACCATCATTTTTTAGTCTTCAACTGATAATGGCATGCTCAATGACTAATAATTTTTGGGTTGATTGTAAATGGCTGCTGTAAAAATCCAACTATCTAGTCTATTTTTTTTTGCCTCTAACTTCTTTCTAATCAGATAGAGTTGTCTTTTTTTTCCTTTTGATTATAGTGAAAAAAGCTTTTAAGATCTTGAGAATGACAAAGAATGGAAGGATGATTGAGGTATATAATCATCATTTTGCTAAAGAGGATTGGAGGACTTGAAGATGAAGTTATTTTCAGAGTTTGGAGAGCAACCCCTATATTTTTTTTTTTTATTAAAATGTAAAAATATTAGTAATTTTTATTTTTATTTTAATTTTTTTTTATATTGAGTTAACATACTGTGTTTTAAGGGTTTTTTTTTTTTTTAAGTTATGGAAAATTGAATAATGGATACTGACTCACATTAGGGTATATATTTTGAAAATGGTGATGGTGATTGTGATGGATAATTGGTTTGCTTTGAACAAAGTTGAAAATATCATTAATTATGAATTTTTTTTATTTTAAAAAAAGAGAAAACGTGGCGTGCATGTAAAAAATAAATAAAAAATAAAAAATCTCTTTCACTTTATATAATATATTACTGCATCTTTGGGTTTGTGCATATAAGTATATCAGATTATTGCCAATTCATCACAATCCGTTCTGTGACAATCTCATTCAAGCTTTATATTGGATGATTAATTTATTCTGTTATCTAGTTTTAATTTGTTAGGTTTATTGCGTTCTGTGGTGGAATAGGTATTTATGATTCCTTTTGTGCATGCTACTGGTAACAACTATATTGTCCCTAATTAGAATTGTGGAGATTGTAGGTGAAAGTGTGACTAATCTCCAACTAGGCTCAATGGCAATTGTTCATTCTCAAAGCAGTTCCTTCATGAGATTGACGCCTTTGGTCTTTGAGGTTTGTTGGATTTTTTTTCGATAGTTCACTTTTATGAGTTTGGCTTCTGGTTTTCCTTCTTCTTCTGACTTAATTTTCTGTTTCCTTCGCTTATTATCCAGGATCGTCTCACCAAATCGTCTGGTATGTTGTTCCTTGTGCTTTGTTTTGTCAATCTTGAAACTAGTGTGTGAAGCATGATTAATTAGCATATGTGTTTAACTATGTGCACTGTAGTTTTCTTTGTGTCAGAACATAAGTAATATCAAGGTACTTCTACAAAAATTTATTGTTGTGTGCTTGAAATTCATTATAAAATATCTATAAATCCAACGCAGTGATGAAGACCTCTGTGGTGCTCCACTCTGCTGCTTCAGGAATGTTTTTCCTTTGTTCACACTGATTGAAGGTGGAATAGATTTTGCCTCTTATGGGGTTCTGTTTTTCATTTGTTTTTGAGTTCATACTGGCAGTAACTTTGCTACACTTTGTCTTGTTTTTGTCTTGCACAGTGGGCATCTTACCTACTTCTATATTGTAGTTTTTATTGGGATTATTTGTTAGATGGGACCAAGAACATCATTTTTGGGCGCGGTTGCTCAGAGTTTTTAGGCAACTATCTTGGGGCTTTTGTCTTCACTATTGATGTAATGTACACTTTACTTTATATATATATATATATATATATCAATAACTTTTCTTTTAAAAAAACCTCAATCGAATGATTAGATTCAATTTGAAGTGCCGATTGATTGAGAGCCTCTTTTAAGACTGTTAATGATGTATAAAGAGATGGCTGAGTTTATATGTAGTCTTAAAATTAATTTTTTTACCTGGAAGCAGATACCCATTTAACCACCTCCTCAAATTTGTCTAAATTTTTTTATGACTCCTTGTATTTTGGCGACATAAAGATATTTTTTTGCAGCTCCTTGGCAGGTGAGCGTATCTACATCTTCATGGTGTAGTTCGAAATATCATTTATTGGGTGGTAATGCTCTATATATTCTATATGATGTATTCGATTAGTTAAATTTTTATTCGGGCATCTCATATTGTCATATTCACAGCATGTCTTGGATTTTTTTAATACAAATTGTTAGTATATTGTAGCAACTATATTTTTTTGTACAAAAGCTTACAATGGAACGATTTACAACCCGGAAAGTATATGGATGGTCTGTGGGCCCTTACTTGCGGAATAATATGAATGGTGGGAGGGTCTTTATCTACCTTTATCATGAAGTTTCTTTTTAGGTTGCAGCCGCATCTATGTGACTTTTGTGAATCCATCTTTTTTGTTTGAATGGATTCAACATATGACCTTAGTTGCATATTTTTTGTTTGGAACCATAAATGTATATTGGAGTGACCTAAAGCTCTCTAATATCACAATACATTGTTGACACTCTCAGGTAAGTTCTCTCTCACCGTAACTACTATGCTCTTGGTATCTGTCTTTCTCTGTGATTTAATTAATCCTAACTCTACTTTGAATGTTTACATGTCAATCGATTTTTATGTGGGTTTCTTTCAGATTATGTATCTTTTTTACTCAATTGTGTCTGTTGCTTGCAATATTTTCTCTGAGTATTTCTCTGCTTGTGTTTTTACTCTTGGTTTGATGCCTCTCTCTCTCTTTATGTGTGGGGTAGGGATCTTGATGCTAGAACAAAAGCTAGATAGCTTATAGTATATACATAAATGTATGCCTTCTTGCATGAATCTCATATGATCCTATTCTTGGTGTTGTGTCCTTGTGTAATCCTTTCAATTTGGTCATTGCAGTAACCTTGTCTGTGCTAAAGGTTGTTTACCTGGATGATGGTTTCTTCATGGGCTATTCCTTTATTAATGCTGATATATATGTCTTTTTCCTAAATATAATTGAATTCATTCTTTTCATACTGAAAAATATTTAAAAAATTCCATCTTGTGTGTTTTCTTAGATTTACAATCTCATTGTTTTATTATGTGAATCATTTTGTTTTGTGTTTCAGTATTGTTGGGTTGAAATAGAAATTTGGTGATGCAATTGACTAATTGGATTAAGATTACGTTTACTTTATCTTTAGCCATAAAGAGAAACTTTGAAAGTCAAACTGAAGATAAAATTTGTTTTCATTGATTGGTGATGTGAGGATAAGAGTTTAGCGTAGGATTAAGACAAAGAACATAGTCCAAAGAAAGAGAATGTTGGTTATCTATTTATTAGTATTATTTCATCAGGTGGTGCTCTCTGTACTCGAACTATCTATAATCTCTCTTATGAGTATATATTTATGTGATGAACGTGAAGTTTGAATGTGGGTGCGTGCAAGTGGAGGTGAGAGTTTTGAACCTAACTTGCGATTGATGTGCTAACTTTTTGTTAACTTTATTATTGGCAATGATTATAATTTGTTAACTTTTTATTTTATTTTGGGTTAGCTTCTTTATTTTTTTGACTGATTCCAGTGTTTTTTTGTAGGAGCATTGGCCACCTTGTTCTTTGAAATAAGCATTGGCCTATGAATGAGTTATTCAATATTTTGATGGTTTTTTAACATTTTTTGGGTTATGGTTTGTGGTTAAATATAAATAGGTAGGAAATGTTACAATTTTTCTTCTATTGTTTGTCAAATGTAAAATTTTAGCGATCTGGAAGAGGAATTAAACTTGTTTGGTTTATTTTTAGTTTATGTGCTTCTGTATAGAATCTTGTATAGTGCAATTTGAAAATTGAATCCTTTTTTTTTGGGGGGGGGAGGGGAGAAGCGTATTATTTTGTAGATTTAGTTAGTGCAAATGAAATTTATTTATATTTGTTCTTTTATATATTTTTTTAAAAATAAGGAGAAAAGATGGCGTTTTTGAAAAAAAAGTTACTAAATGTCGTGATATGATGTCAGTGTTTAACTGTAACAGAAAAGATGGCATTTTTAAAAAAACGTCATTAAATGTCGTCATATGACGTTAGCTTTTAACTGGGACGGTTTCCGCTAACGGATGTTTGAGAATTTGCAGCGTTTTAAAAAGCGCCGGCTAAAGTCATTAGTGACGTTTAATAAACGTCATATAACCTAAGACAGTGGCCATATCCTCGACGCAAGTTATAAACGTCACTTTATCCTTTAACGGCATTTTTAAGGCTTATAGTGGCCGTTTTTTAAACGTCGCTAATGCCAAAAACTCCTGCAGTGGTTGTTTCAAATCTGGCCATACAAACCTCACATTGTGGTTGACCGTTGAACATTTTGAATCCAAGTTCAAGGTTTGAAAGCAAAAGGGGTCGAGTCTCGAGGCTGAGAAGAATCCTATGCTGCACAATCTCAAGAGCGATTCCACACAGGTCTTCGCGGAACCATGCAAAACATTTTTTGAAATCTTTTAAGAAAGCGACTAGTTGCTCGCGCCGAAGACAATGTAGAACCAATCTAGATCAAGCTAGGATCCTTCTCAGTACTCACATTAACAAACATGATCTCATTCATTAAGCTTAGCACGCCTCTCTTTCTCTTAGTTTGATCAAATTTTGCAAATCCTGAGGAATTCCTTCCTCTTTGTTTTTATCACAGTGTTTGAAAAGTTTTGAAAAACTTAGGTCAACGCAACGATTTCAAGGCACCGAAAAGTAGGTGAGAAGCACTGTCGTTTCATTCAAATTTGCTGGCACAACTGGCTCAAGGCAGAAACAAACTCAAAAGTGTAAAAATCACTGTTGTTTCATTTAGATCTTCTGGCACAACTGGCTCAAAGGTAGGAAAAGACGCAAAAGAAAGGGTGTAAAAGACAAACACAAAACAAGATAGTGATGTCCGAGGTAACACCCCCGAAATCACCTGACTACAACACAACAGGACTGACTCGATACAACAAGACAGACTTGACTGACTCAGTACAAAAAGACTGACTCAATACAACACAATAAGACTGACCCAACATCCAAGTCAGGAAGTAAAATAAATAGCATTCGTAAATTGCTCAAAACAGAGCGTTCCATACTCCACATCCGGAGTAAACTGGGTGCCACTAGCAGGTGGTTCATCCCCGATCACATAATAACACAGGTCTAGAGTACCCGGGGGATATCAGACCCTTTTGAAGCTATGGTTCCAAGACTACCTAGCAAAAGAGAAAACAGACAGCACCTCAGCCTGATTTCACCAGAATAGATATGAGCATAGCTGAATGACTGTGCTCCTTGCTGAATTCTGCCCCAAAATTCTCTGTCTTAAAACCAATACCCTCAGGCTGATACTCAGACTTGCAACTGATACATACAACATATAGAGACGCACTCTAAAAACACATAGCAAGCAAGTGAGAGCCAAAACACCCCTGTGGAGGGGTAAGGTTTCCCTGTCCTATTTTGTCAGGAGCTAGGGTTTCACTACGCACGCATGCGGTTTCAAACAACCTATATTCGGGTAATCAACCTATCCTAGTTTGGAACAGTCTCTGAGGCTTCCGATATGCAACTAGGTTGAATGGTCGAAAAAGGTGCCTCAGTAAAAACCGAGGTTTGTGTTCCCATCGTGGCAGAGCCCGTAACCAATCAGCTTTATGGCACGCTTTTCCAAGCAAGCCTCCGGCAAACTGTTTAGAAATAGCATATGGCAAACACTGTGACTTAGGAACACCTATGCAAATGCAATGTAAAGAAACACATAAGTGTAAAGTAAGTTCTTTGTCCTTCTTGGTTGGAGGGACACCCCTATGGGCTTTCTTTGTCCTTCTTGTTTGGAGGGACATCAACTGGAGGCAAAATAAGTTCACCATCTGCTACCCATTCTTTAACCAAGGCCTTAACATTCTCAAGGCTACAAGGATATGAATTTTTGTCCTCATAACTCTTTCTCTTCTGAGAAGATGACGCCTCCCCTTACGAGCGGCTCCCTTTTGCAAAGGTTACTGCAACAACTCTGCTACTGCGGGAGTAGCGGTGACTATTGTGAGATCTATGTAGAGGGCCATCGATGTTAAGGTTCCTAGCTGCCTTAACCAATGCTAAAAAGGTAGGCAGATTATGGTACACCAAGAAAATTTTGTAGTCGAGTATGGCACTGTGGACTGTCCCGAACTCTCTCCGTGCGTGAGGGCGCGAATTGGGTTCTTAGCTACTATAGTTTGAACTCCTATCACGCTTCTAAATCTAATCTTACAAAGTGCAATGTAAGACAGATGAATCACCAAAGAGTCCAAATCCGGCAATTGGTTTTGAGAAATCAATTTTGAATCAAAAAGCGCCAAACATGGACTGTTTTACCAGATTTCAGAGTCGCCACCTAAATATTTTGTTTTGGAAAATTTAGGAAACCCTGACTCGTGCCAAAGGCCACATGACCGTCATCACCAAAGTTTCCTTGGCTCAGGAACTTGGGTACGAGAGGGAAAGGTCCTAAAATGAGCACCACCGCTTGCCCGATCAAAGATCGACCTCTACTAACATGATATGTTGTTTTTGAAAACACATGTGTTCTTATTCTG
This sequence comes from Camellia lanceoleosa, assembly GCA_025200525.1. NCBI lineage: Eukaryota > Viridiplantae > Streptophyta > Magnoliopsida > Ericales > Theaceae > Camellia > Camellia lanceoleosa. The sequence goes on along the minus strand of CM045768.1, from coordinate 66,921,363 downwards.
GTTATTAGCTAACATTACTATGTGATGCGCACAGCACACAAGTATAGACTCAATCGCAAGAATTGGAACAAAATATCTCATGTTTGTTTTCCGAAAATGATTTGAAAGATGCTACCCTCAAGTAGGCTAAGACTCGGATTTGCCACCCTTAAGTGGGCTTAGAAAACATGATTTGCCACTCTCAAGTGGGCTTAAAACGCACATTTTTGATGAATTGTTCCAATTCAAGCAATGAAGCCTTCATCCACAGGAACTCATGCAGTTTATCAATTAAGCAAATAGCCTCATGATAAGCATGCTATCATGGCAGTCACTTACACACATGCAAGGATGCTAAAGCATAAACACTCACAGTGTACTCCAAGCCAAAATAGAAGCTAGTTAGTAATCAATGCATGATCCTAGCTATGTCAACAATGCCTAATGCAACACATACAAAATGCAACTAAGTAGGCTCGGCTATCTAGGATGGCATATGAATGCGACAATTTGATACATGTATTCAAAGAAGTATTGAAATACAATGCAGTTTGAATGATGCGCCAAGCCCGGTGCATGCAATACAAATGAATGAATGCACACATGCAAGTCATAATGTATGCTAATTGAAACATGCCCTAAACTAACCACCGAAAGCAGGTAAGTAAAAGGGAGAAAGACGTAGGGTTGGAAGACATTCACACACACACGCACACTTATTACAAAATTGTGCCCTCTCGACGAAGGGTCCGAATAACATGAAAGCTAACTAGCTACGCTAATTAAGCTAACTATTACAAACCAATTAATTAACCACTCTAAGATAATTAATTATTAGAAACCGAATTGAAAACTAGCTATGCTAAGCTAATTTAGAATATTACAAAGATGAATCAAATTAGCTAAATACATTTAACTAATTAATTACAAAACCAGTAATTTAACTAGCTAAGTAAAGTAGTAAAATGGTCTCGAGTGCGAGGGGGGAGATGCATGCTCGATTGCCTCGCTCGGAAATCCATTGCCATGCCACCAATTGCCTCTGTTTGCACTTGATTTGATTTTTGAAAGTTGCACAAACTTCCAGATTGCTTCTGCTCCAACACAGGGACCCTCTGGTGGGCTACCGACCAGAAAAGGGGGCTGTAGACCAGAAAAACTAGTCGGCCGACCACTCTTACTGGTCGGTCGACTACTCCTTGTGGTCGGTCGACCAGTTGATTTGCCAAACTCTAGTTTTGCTGCAACAGAGAACAACAAGGGGTATAGCAGTGTATTTGCAAGATATGTGTGCACAACCACCCTCCTTATCATTTCTCGAGCTCAAAAGAGCGTAGTACTCGACTCTTAGGCCACCAACCAAGCATCACAATGCACGATGGCCGAGGAGCCAAGTTTGCACGAGTCAATGAATGCGCAAATAACACATAAGAGCCTCCACCTCTATCATGCATGATCAAGAGGGTCGGCGACCAAGAAATGCTACACGTTTCATCACTTGAAGTATGAAACGTCCCACATTCCTAGTGTTTGGATTAACGTCCGATCTAAACACAATGCAATGCAAACAACATGTTTTTCTTTCACATGTTTTACTTTGTTCATTTTGTTTACTCTTTTTAGATTACCAATCCATCCTTTAATTGGTTAAGTCCAAAGCGAGAAGTCCTCTAATTGGAAAGACAGACCAAGCCATAAGCTTCTTCAGCATGAAAGAAGCATCATGCCGTTGGTTAGTAGAAACCTTCAAAAGAAAGCTAAAACCATTAGGCATGAACGCCTCGATTTCACACTCAAACCAACAAAGGGCTTAAGACCTCTTTCAAAGCGATATAACAAATGAAAGATGGCATGCAATGGCATACATTTCAGCATTGAAAAAGGATGCTAAAGACCTTAAAGCATGCAAACAATGCAAGCATAACATGTTAAAGGCCAAAAACATCAAAGCTAGTAAAGAGCATTTCACAAGAGGCATGCAATACTAAGCCTAAATGACTAAACAAACTATGGACAGACCTAAACCATGCCAAAATAGAGGCCAAAACATCCTGAAACTTGGGCACAAGAAGCTAGAAATGCATGCTCATATGATGGCTCATAAACAAGGCATAAAGGCACAACTCTTAAACACAATTAAAGAGTGATAAACATGAGAGTATGGCAAAGATATAAGCTCTGAAATTACAGTCCAAATGATGTCATATCACGCACACATCACAAATATAGCATGATATGGTGCTCAAAACTCAAGACTAGCTAAGGCACTTGCACCATAGCCATATCAAGCAAGCTCGGAAGGACCAAGATCACTCAAAACAGTCCTAAAGCATGCTAAATTAGTGGCAAAAACATGCTGGAGTGGGGCACGCACATGCTAGATTAATAGGCTACAACATCAAGCATGTTAAGCTAGTAAGCACGATTTGCACTACAAGTACAAAATGCAAGCAAGAAGTGGCCAAGCCAACCAAAAACAGAGTTTAATCATGCCAAAACAAGAGTAAAATCATGTGGGAGCACAGCCAAAATAAGCTAGAATGATGAGCCAAAGTAGCAAGCATGTAAGGCTAAATGGCAAGATTACACTACAAGTGTAAAAAGCATGTAAGAGGTGACTCAACCAAGCCAAAACAGAGCTATGCCACGCTGAAATAATCCCAAAAATAATCTAAGAATAAGCCAACACATGCTAGAAAAACATGCTCAATAATTAAGCCAACAAGGCATGCAACCAAGAAGCAAGGAGGGGAGGCCAACCCCTCCTATTTTGGACCTCAAAACATGGTTTTCACCACTAAAATACCTCTAATTTTCAGTGGTAAAAAGGCCAGAACAAGTTGGGTTTGAAGGTGGTGAGAAGTTGCACAGAAGGCCTCACAAACCAAGGAACAAAAAGGGAGAACAACCCCCTAGCCAAACAAGGCACAAACCAATACTTTTAGGACTGAAAAACAGAGGAAAAATAGAGGTTTTTGTAGTGAAACACCACCCCAAAAACAGCCCCAAAGTAGTTGAAAACTATGGCAAAGCAATAGTGCACAAAGAGCTTGAAAGGTTAGACTTTTACCACTTAAAGCATAGCAGCAAGAACAGCCCCAATTTTGAGTTAAAGTCACCTTTTGGAGCTCAAACAAAGTCCCAAAGAATCTCAGCCCAATGGTGGTCAAGTTTGGTTAAGGAAGTGTAGGCAAAGGAGAGGTATATCTCCAAGTATATCTCTTCCATGCACACAAGGGCAAGAGGGAGAGCAAACTAGAGAGAAAAGCTGAAATTTAGCTCTAAAATTTGTAGAGAGAGAGAGAGATTTTAGTGTGAGAAGCTCCCAAAATTGCTCAAAATGTTATCCTCTTGCAAAATGGGAGAAATGCCTCATATATAGCAATATACAAGAGTTTGGTCGAAATATCTGATTATAGGACAACTGGTGGTTGTGGAAGACAGTTGGAGGGAAAATATCTTCAAAATATCTGAGTTTGGGACCTTAGTGGTCGTTTAGCCACATTTTCTGGTTGACCGACCACCTTTGGTGGTCGACTGGCTACTTTTCTGGTCAACAGCCCATTTTTCTGGTCGACAGGCAAAATTCTGCTTTCCAGGTCCAACTTTAAATGGCCATAATGCCTTCATATGGACCCCTTTTCAGGTCATTCTTAAGTCCAAATTGAAGCCCCGGAAGTAATATTTCCAATGGTGGCAGCCTTGCATCAAAATTCTAACTGTGCAAAAAGTATGTCTGTTTTGGTGAAGCTACTCAGTTTCGATCCTACCCGAATTTATGCCGAACTTCTCCTCAACTAGTTTTCTTCTCTCCTCTCTCATTTTATTCAACTCTAAATCCCTAAACAAGGTGTTTTGAAAGATTTTTCAAAGATTTCATCTCTCTTTCATTCATTTCCACTTTGTCCTCGCTCGGTTTACCGAAAAGCGCAACATTTAACAAAATGCGAGCCTCAGAACATCGTAGGAACTTTATTTCAAAAATATTTTGAAAGAGAGGGTTTTAAGGTCTAAAAACCATTCAAAATAGCTTTGGTCCAAAATGAGGAGTAAGGTTGGGATTTGACTCTCCTCTTGCCGAAGGAATCGAACCTTTGCACTACACAACTTTCATCACCAAGTAAGCAATTAGTGACGCCCAAGTGTTAAGTGCGGTCAAAAATGGGGTGTCTATAGGTACCCTCCATACATATGATGACTAAATGGACCTCATCCACTAGTTCATGATAGTCAATAGCCTTATCTTGGAACCGCTTAACATAGTCCAGTATATCTTCGCCTTCTTTTTAGACATCTCGCCCAAGTATGAGGGTTGTAACTTTTTCTTAGACTTTGAAGAACTTTGTGTGGAACTTGTTCACCATCTCCTCCTAACTCTTGATCGAGTTAAGAGCCAAGTTCACATACCGGCTGTAGGCCTTTCAGTAAGTGATTTGGAGAACTCCTAAAGGCGCAGAGAGTGGTCACTGTCATGGACACCAAGAGTTTCAATGAACCTCACCACGTGTTCTCTAGCATTGCCTTGTTTCCCATCAAACTTAATAAACTTAGACACTATATACCCAGTTGGGTATGGCATGGTCAATATCTTCTAAGAGTATAAGGGTTTCACATCTAGATCTGGGAGAGATGGCAGTTGCTTCTTGCTACGCTCTTGTTTAAGCATAGCTTGATTGTTGGCTAGAGTAACGAAGTGAATGGGTTGGAATGGACCAATTTGCTCTTAGGTAGCTGAACTAACGACCGTACCGTTCGCCTGAGGTACCACCGGAGGCATCTGGATCAGAGCCCGAACCTCAGGGAATAGGTTAGGCACTATGTTTGGGACTGCTACAAGTGAAGGTACTTGTGCTGGGGCTGGTCTAGACACCAGGGCCATAATAGCCTCAGTGAGATTTTGCAAATCTGCCAGGATCTTCCTCTGCGTATCTTGGAGTGACTGGACTACCTCAACCACAACACTGTGGTCACGGTTCTCCACATGTGCTGCTCCGCCATTAGAAGAGCCTTGTTGCCGTGGGGGTTGTTGAATTTCATCTTCTTCCATCTTTTCTAGTGAAGTGTGTAAGCCACTGCAAGTATGAACTATCAACAAAGCAGCCTCCCTAGCAGAGTCGCCAGGAATACAGGGGGTTTAAGGTTAGGAAGATGATTAGAGAGGCAAAACTATGCTAATGGTCCAACAGTGGTGGAATGGTTGGAGGATGAGCATCAGCAACTATCTGGGAGTTGGAAAGTGTACAGCTAGGTAAGGGTGAAGTAAGTAGCTCAAGTAAAAATGTATAGCAGTGCACAAATGGGTAGCATCTCCCCCAAATTCCCAAAATTCCTCCTATTGAACCTTGGGAAATAGGTCCTATTTATAGGCTTTTTTTTTTTTTTTTGGTACCAAAAGGACACCAAGTGGCCAAATAGAGAGAAAACAGGTGTCCTTAAGGATCACACAGAATATTCTGCCTTGAGCCACCAGGCCGAAGGTGCCACGTGTTCCTCTGCATGTACTGTGTACTATCTATTTGCCTCCACAACTACCCTTTTTTAAGCCTCAGCAAGTGTGGTTGTGACGAGAGTGTTTGGCACTGCAACTCCCTTTTGAGCCTCAGTAAGAGCAGTTGTGGCGGTAGTATTTGCCGCTACACTTGGCTTCTCAGCTTAAACCTCAGCAAGTGCACTTGCTGTGGTAAATCTTGCTGCTGCACTTGAAGGTGCACTTACCTTCAAAAACTTGGGTTTGATTTTGAACAATTGGCAAGCTTTAGGGCCTTAATTTTGTGAAATGATCTTGAATTCCCAATGCTTTCCAAGTTCACACATGTTTCCTTAAGTTTTTTGCCCAGAAGGATGAGTTTTGGAGCATTTGATTTGAGTTTGGAAGCTTAGAGGTGAATCTGGGAATTCCAAAATTCAACCTCTCTACTCGAGCGTCAGATCATATGCATGAACCGCCACCTTTGTTTTTGCATCTCCGCTCGAATGACCAAAAGTTGGCTCAAGCATAAAATGCATGCTCCCAGAAGTTCACATGTTTTGCAGACCACTTGCGCAACAAGAGTTACGCTCAAGCAAGAACCATGAGTCTCACGCTCAAGCGACCGTTGAGCGTCTGTCAAGCGTGAAAATCACGCAACCAGTACTTTTGCAGAGTTTACAAACTGCTCAAGTGACCACTTACATTTTTGAACCTCCGCTCGAGTGAAGGAAGCTGCGCTCGAGCGGGGACCCTATTTTTAGCAAATTCGCCTAAGTGCTAAACAGCATAATTTGGCATCCTCATTGCATCTTAAGCATTCCTAGGCCATGATTAAGACAAATAGTGAGAGTAAAACGTTGAAACACACTAAGAATAAAACATAATGAGTTAAGTATATCCGGAATGTGTGTTTCAAATGTATATCTATTATGTGTTTGTGTAAGTCATGCGTCGTAGACTATTCGGTTATATGTTCTGTCTATCTGCTTTGGAGCCATCTGTGAGTAATAACTTTGTAAAGCTATGTTCAATTATAAATATTTTCTGAATGATATAAGATGATCTATTTTTTGACATATTATTTTCTGTATGAATGAATGGTTGTCTAATATTTCTGAAATGTATTTGTGGCCTCGTCTCCTGAAAGGGTATTCCTTGCTCTAAAAGTCCCAACCTCACACCCTCTTTTGGATCAAAAAGATTTTAGATCTTAAAACCCTCTCTTTCAAAATATTTTTGAAAAAGTTTCTACAATGTTCCGAGGCTCGTATTTCATTAAAATGTTGCGCTTTTCGGTAAACCGAGCAAGGGTAAAGTGGAAATGAATGAAAGAGATGTGAAATTTTTGAAAAATCTTTCAAATCATCTTGGTTAGGGGTATGAAGTTGAAGAAAAGAGGAAATGAGAGAAGAAAGCAAGTTGGGGAAGAAGATGGGCATGAACCGTTAAGAGAGAGTCGAGCGGCTCTCGCTAAATCAAGCCTATCCATTTGTACACTTGGATTTCAGCTATGAGGCCACCACCATTGGAAAGAAGACTTCTGGGGCTTCATTTTACATTCAAGAATCTCCTAAAGCCGAGGCCAGATGAGGGAGAGATGGCTGGTTGAAGTTAGGCATCAATCTGATTGGACCGAAACTGAGCAGGCTTCACTAAAAGAGGGATATCTCTTAGCACAGTTGGAATTTTAATGTGAGGCTATACTATTGGAAAGTTTACTTCTGGGGCTTCAATTTAGACATAAGAATGGCCTGAAAAGGAGTCTAGATGAAGGAGATATACCCATTTGAAGTTGGATCTGCAGAGCAGAATTTGTTGTCGCCACTGGTAGTGTCCTGTCGGCCACAGATGTGTACGGTCGGCCACGAAAGTGGCCGGTCAGCCACCAATGATGGCTAGTTGGCCACCAAGATGGCGGTCGGCTGAAAATGTCCAGAAAGCTCAGATTTTGCAGATATTTACCTCTAGCTATCTTCTAAATGCTCCACCTGTCTCTAAATCAGATATTTCCGACCCAAGGCTCTTTTTTTTCCATATATGGAGGCCATATCTATCATTTTAAAAGGTTATCAAATTTTGGGAGCCTCTCTCTCTAAAACCTCTCTCTCTACATTCCTCTCTCTCTAGAATTCTCTCTCTCTTGCCCTTTTGTGCATAGAAGTAAAGAAACACTTCTAGTTTGCCTAGACATCCTTCATCAAAGTTGCATATCTTTGGGCTGAGGTCCCTTGGGACCTATTTTTGGGCTGTTGGAAGGTTGTTTGAGCCTAAGAAAGTGGCTAATTTATGCTGAGCTTCAAGAGGTATAACTCTCTCCCTTTTAGCTTGTTTTGCATACTAGCTTTGCCATAGTTTTCAACTACTTTGGGGCTGTTTTTGGGGTGGTATTGAACTACAAAAACCTTTGTTTTTCAATCCTAAAAGTGTTGGTTTAAGCCTTGTTTGGTTAAGGGGTGGTTCCCCTTCTTTGCTCTTTGGTTTGTAAAGCCTTTTGAGCCATCTTTCAAAGCTTTTGAAACAACCTTTTCTTGGCCTTTTAACCACTAAATTCCAGGGCAATTTCAGTGGAAAAAATTTGGTTTTGAGGTCCAAAATAGGAGGGGGTGGCCTCCCCTCCTTGTATCTTGTTGGCATGTGTAGATGGCCTAGTATTTGAGCATGCTTTTCTACCTTTTTGTAGCCTAGTTCAAGCATGTTTTTGGCCTTATTTTAACATATTATAACTCTGTTTTTGGCTGGTTGGAGCATCTCTTATTTGCTTCTTACACTTGTAGTGTAATTTTACTCACTAGCCTAGCATGCCTAATGAGTTAGCCTATCATTCTAGCTTGTGTTAGCTCAACTCCAGCACATTTTTGCTACCAATTTAGCATGCTTTAGCTCTATTTTGGGTGGTCTTGGTTATATGTTCTTTGCTTTGTATAGCTATAGTGTAAATGGCCTTTACTAGCTTTGAGGTTTAGGGCCTCTAGCATGCTTTGCTTGTGATGTTTGCATGATATAGCATCATTTTGCATGTGATTTCAGAGCATATATTACTGTCACACTCTCACATATCCCACACTTTCATTGTTTTTGAGAGTTGTGCTTTGTGTCTTTTTTATGAGCCAACACGCGAGCATGTTTTTCTTGCCTTTTGTGCCTAAATTTCAGCATGTTTTAGCTACTGATTTGGCATGATTAAGCTCTATTTTGAGCTGGTTTGATCACATGAGCTTTGCTTTGTATGCTTGTGGTGCAATTGTGCTAAATTGTCTAGCATGTGCTATTGTTTTGGCCTCTTAATATAGCTATTCTTAGCTTATTTCAAGCATGTTTTAGAACTCTGTTTAGGGTGTTTTAGGACTGTTTTGGACTGTTGGTCCCTTTTGAGCTTTATATTGCATGCCTTTAGTGTTGTGTCCTTCACTAGTTTCAATGCTTTGGCCCCTAACATGTTGTGCATGTGTTGCTTGCATGTTGTAGCATTACTTGTCATGCCATTTCAGCACTAAAATTTCTGTCACCTCCCTCATTTCTTCATTTTTGATTTGCTTTGAGGGTTGTTTGGCCTTAAGTTTGTGTTTAAGCATCAGGTAGGGTTTGTGCTCAAATGGCTTTAACCCTCTTTTAAGGGTTCCTCCTAGTCAAAGGCATAATCCCTCTCATATCCTAAACCACCCTTGTGGTTGACCCCTCTCATTAGAGGACTTTCACATTGGACTTAACCGGTTAAGGGATTAATCGGTAATGTAAAATGTGTAAATAAAATGAGCAAAATAAAACATGAACAAGATAAGCATTTGCGTTGCATTGTATTTGTTTGGATTGGACGTTAATCCAAACACAAGAAAAGTAGGACGTTTCATACTCAAAGTGATGAAACGTATCACGTTTCTCGGTCGCCAACACCCTTGATCATGCATGATAGGGTGAAGGCCTTTTGAGTCTTACTTGTGCATTCACTAAGCTTGTACAAGCTTAGTTCTTTGGCCATCATGCATTGAAAATGCTTGGTTGATGGATTGAGAGCCAAGTGTCACACTCCTTTGAGTTTGAGACATGATAGGGAGGGTGGCAGTACACACATTTCCTTACAAATACACCACCATGCCTCTATTTGATCTCTGTTGTAGCAAAAGGAGGAATTTCAGGGAAGCAGTGGTCGACCGGCCATATGTCCTAGCCGACCGGCCATCAGTGGTGGCCGATGGCCACCGTTTTTGGCCGATCAAGCCATCAGTGTGTTCTGGAGATCAAACAGAAGTAATCTAGAAGTTGGCATGATTTTCAAAGGTCCAAAAGAGTGCAAACAGAGGAATCTTAAGGCAAGGTGGTGGATTTTCGGGAGGACGCAACCGAGCGTGCATGTCTCCCTCGCCCGCGAGGCTATCTTTATCGTTTTATTAGCTAGTTGTAGTTAATTACATGTGCTGTAATTAATGTAGCTTAGTTCATTTTGTAATATTCTAATTAGCTTAGCATAGCTAGTTATTCGATTCGGTTTGTAATAATTAATTAGCTAGAATAGTTAATTAGTTTAATTGTAATAAGTAGCTTAGCTTAGCGTAGCTAGTTAGCTTATTCATTCGGACCCTCCTTCGAGAGGGCGTAATGTTGTAATAAGCGTGCGTGTGTGTGTGTGTGTGTGCATGTCTTCCAACCCCATGTCTTTCTCCATTTTATTTAACCGCTTTCGATGGTCAGTTTAGGGCATTTTTCAATTAGCATACCTTATGCTTTGTATGTTTGCATCCATTCATTTGTCTTGCATGCACCAAGCTTGGCACATCATTCAAACCGCATCGTATTCCAATATACTTCTTTGAATACATGTATCAAATTGTCACATTCATATGCCATCTTAGATAGCCGAGCCTATTTAGTTGCATTGTGTATGTGTTGCATTAAGCATCTTGTATAGTTAGGATCATGCATATGTCTAACTAGCTTTTATTTTGGCTCGGAGTACACTGTAAGTTTTTACGCTTTAGCATATTTGCATGAGTGTGAGTGTTGCCTTATTTAGCATGCTTGCCATGAGACTATTTGCTTAAATGCTTAACTGCATGAATGCCTTTAGGTGAAGGCTTGATTGCTTGAATTGGAACAACTCGATGATTGTGAGTTTAAGCCCACTTTGCGAAGTGGCAAAATCATGTTTTAAAGCCCACATTGAGGGTGACAAATCCGTACTTTAGCCTACTTGCGAGTAGCACTTTCAAACTATTTTAAAAAAAAAAAAAAAAACAAACATGAGTTGCTTTGTTCCAATTCTCGCGATTTAGTCTATACTTGTATACTGTGCGCATCACATAGTCAAGTTAGATTAATAACCGGATAAGAACACATGAGGTTTATAAAATAACATATCATGCTTAGTAGAGGCCGATTCTTTGATCAGGCGAGCAGGGGTGCTCATATCATGACCTTCCCTTCTCGTACCCAAGTTCCTGAGCCGAGACAACTTTGGTGATAACGGACACGTGGCCTTTGGCACGAGTCAGGATTTCCTAAATTTTTCAAAATAAAATATTTAGGTGGCGACTTTATAATCTGGCAAAGCAGTCCATGTTTGGCCTTTTTTTTATTCAAAATCAATTTTCCAAAACGATTTGCCGGATTTGGACTCTTTGGTGTTTATCAGTCTCACATTGCACTTTGTGAAATTAGATTCAGAATCGTGACAAAAGTCCAAACTGTAGTAAGACTAATTCACATCTCTCCAAAAAGAGGACGCGCGAAAAAAGTCAGGTCTACAGAAGCCTGCATACTTGATAGAACAAGCATGTTGTGGTGCCCTTGAGTAGGTGGACCCAATTAAAAAAAAATAAATAAATAAAATTCATAAAGTAGTCTTCAAGGGAAGGATTAATGAAGAATGATTTGAGATGTGATTCCAAATCGTTTTGATGAGTACTCAAATTGTGGTTGCTCCGAGCGCACATGCAACTAAGATATTTTTTTAAGAACACAAAATTTAAAACATAAAAACAATCATAAATTAGAGTTTTTTTTATTTCTTTTTGATAGATGCAGTTGTTGTTATTGTTTTTTTTTTTTGTTTTTTTTGGTTAAATCAATCACATGAATGGTCATTGTGACTCTGTGACTGACTGGAACATAAATTCACATATTTATCTGTGAATTTTCATGTTATTTTGAAGCTTCAATTACCAAAGTAGTATTAAAAAAAATTTAGAAATTACTAAGAATTCTTGTGCATATACACATAGGTGTGTTTACTAATCAAATTGATTTGATTCGAGAGTAAAGTTGGAATCAAAACTAGTCCTTATAGCTAAAAAAATATTTGAAATTGGAACCCAACAGTTTAAGTAAGGTAATCCAATAAAACAATAAAAATCGATTTGATTCTATAATTCTAAGTTATTCTATTCTAAAAAATTTAGTTATCGATTAGATTAATTATTACAGAACAGAGAAACAATTTAAATTTAATTAATTGGAACATAAATATTGATTATATAAACTCAAATAAATAAATATTGATTATGCGTTATGCGTCATTTTATTCATTATGTTTTGATATATCAATGCAGTTCTCAACTTATTTAATTTGCATCTAAACGATTCACAATGCTATATTTGACCAAATTTAATACTCTTGCATCTATTATAAAATTTGAATAAAAATGATATCGAAATCATTTAAACATTATAAATCAAATTAACATAATTAAAATATCAATTACCAAAACAAAAACACATATGCTGACATATTTAAGTGTAAGAAATAATCCTAATAAGCTACATTAAAACCATTGTATTTAGTGCACCAAAAAATAAACCATCAAAAAATAAAATAAGAAAAATAAAAAGAAGAAAAAAAATGCACCAAAAATTATGGTCTTTGTCTAGTGATTATGTAATATCATATGTGATGTAAGATCTTCTGTTCATTTCCAACAAAGGAGAATTTGATAGTAGTGCTTATTTTTACTCTGTCATGTGAGTTGTAAGGTTATCTCCAATGTTTCACTAAATCTTGTATCAAAATTAAATTTGATTAAAAAAAATTACTTTTTGCCTCTCTAATGATTCACCAAATATTTCATCAAATCTAGGATTTCTCAAATCCTTCATCAGATTGAGGATCGATTTGTCATTCATCAAACCACTGTTCATAACTATTGGATTTTTACCACTGAATATCCCTCGAATGACCACTTCAAAGTAAAAATTTGTAAAAAATTTACACTTGCTGGTCGACTGGCCAATTGTCTGGCCAGTCGACCTCTCGGATGACCACCTCAGGCCAATATATGTATATTTATTTATTTACATTGACCGGTTCACTGGTCGGACATCTTCCCAGTTGATTGGTGGTTTGGTAAAACCACATAAACCTCTACTGGAGCACTTGATACTAAAACGAACTTTTACTCAAATTTCATAAAAATATTGATACACTGTTAAAAATGCCCTAAGTAGTAGTTGTTGGGCTTGAACTTTATTAGATTTGATGATTGTTAGTTGTTATTGGGCTAATAGTATATTTTGATATAATATCATTTTATATTTGTAATTAACTTCTTAGTGATTAAAAATAAGAAAAATATCAAAAAAGTAGAGAGTAAAAAAATAATTATAAAATAATTAAGATACAAGTGATTTATATATTCAATTTTGCAAAAAAAATCTTGTACTTTCATTAATTGAAAAAAAAAAAAAATCACTCCCCACTTTTTTTAAATTGTCACCTAAAAAAAATGCACCAAAATTTTAAATTTTATAACTCAAACTAATATATCGCTTGACACCTGGACCCCCCAACAATCTTTTCATAGCCGCGAACGATAAATGAGCTAGCTAGTGAAATCGCTTCCAAATATGGCTTGTTTTGAGATTTTTTTTATTAAAAAAATATATATATGTAAAAAAAATTAAAAGTTATTGTAACTTAAATAAGTTAATAAATTATTATTTTTTATTTAAAATATATCTCTCCAAAAATGTAATAAATATAATAAAATGTATAGATAGGCAAAATTTGGTATATTAGCCGTTAACTTTTAATATATTTTATATTTTGATACATTACGTGTTATTTTTTAATCAAGTTAGGAGAAGAAAATTGCACCCAAAAATAAACTAAAAAAAAGAGAAGGAAAAAAATGGGAGATGACAAGGAGTTTTTTATTTTTATTTATTTATTTAGTATTGTTTGAACAGTTTATGTGCATCTCAATTAATCTATTCACTGATCTAATCAAAGACAAGTTATCTATGCTTGGACTAAAAAATTTCAGATAAATTATTTTATTACAACCTGACTCTAGGAATCAAACCGTGAATAATTGTGTGGAAAACATACCAACCAACCAACGACTTGGGACAATCCTTCAACCTACACCGCGAATTTGGGTCCCAGTAAATCTCTTTTACAAACTTTAAATTGTTGGAGTAGTTCCTTAATATTTTGAAATTGCTTCAAAGAATTTTGTAAATTGAATTCTAATACCAAGACCAACACAATTTCAACATCTAAAATAATTACAACTCGAAATTATTTCTTTATTATAAATCAACTAAAGGCAAGTTTGGCCATTAGATAATTTAGTCAAAAAGTTAACTCTTTTTTAAAATTTTTTTATATGTTTTTTTTGTTTAAAAAACAAATAGTCTAGAAAATAACCTTAAGTTTTTGTGTAAGTGAAGTGGCCCACCTAATTTTGCACCCCTCATACATGAACGAATAAATTATACTAATATTACTTAAGATTTGAAATATATATATATTATAAATTTAATATAATTATATTAATTTTTCTTATATTTTTTATTTACATAACATTTAATTTCATTATCATATAAATTCAATAGTTATATAAATAAAATAAAAATATTATTATCCTTTTTATATCAAAATATATATTTTATTTTATTTATCTTTATATTTTTATTCATTTGCATTAGATTCATGCTCTTTAACTTTATTAAAAGAAAATAATAAAATTAAGGCGAATTATACTAACGGTCCCCATAATTTGGAATTTGGGTCACTTTGATTTCTGACTCTTTAATTGTGACACATTTGGTCCTAAATTTTAAATCTTATTTCAAATAATGACAATTGAAGATATTATTACTTAATTTCAAAGGCAGAAATCAAAGTAAAAAAAACTAATCTGACAAAAATAAAAGTCAAAAAAATATTAAAGGAATTTTTTTAAATTATTTCTACCTACTAAAGATAAAATTATATAAAATTCATAAATGTTTTAGATATTTATTTATTTTACCAAATTAATTTTTATTACTTGCTTAGATGATGATCATATAATGAGCAGTTGTTTTTATTTTTATTAAATTAGGTGGTGAAATGACCATACCCTCTACTATTTAATTATGTATTATATTTAGTAAAATTCAATAAAATTTAAATGTCTCAATTTTAAAATAAAATAATTTTATTTAACTTTTTATTGATATTTTATTTATTTAATTTTTTAAAATAATTTTTTTATAGATATTTTATTGATGTTTTATTTTAAAATTTTGTTTATATTTTATTTAATTTCATTATTTAAATTTTAATAGATGTTTGATTTAATTTCATTATTTAATTATTATTATTTTTTAAAATAAATTTATTTAAAATTTTAATTAAAAAAATAACATATATTTTTATTGATATTTTATTTATGTAATTTTTAAAAAATAAATTTATTCGATTGTGTAAAAAATAAAATAAAATAAATTTTTATTTAATCTAACTAAAAATAATTAAAATATTAAAGATATGTTTAATATTGCTATTACTTAGTAAACAATTGAAAAAGGGTAAAATAGTCTTTTGCTCAATTATCTTATCCAGTCCGTCTAACCAAACGTTGGATTCACTAAAAATAGTCTTTTCCAGACATCTAGTCCCATGAGAAAACAAACACGGGATACACATCTAATCCAATCAAATAGTTCAGGAGATTCACAGTTCCAAGATTCAAGTATGATGGATTCTAATTTCCTCTTATCTAGTCCGTCCAATCCAATGAGTGTGTTTGATTGGAGGGATAAAGGGGATTATTCACTGTTCGAATTGCTTATCCGAAGAGGAAGATGTCCATCGTTTGATCAAATTGCTTATCCCATGGGACTAATGTGTAAAATATCCATTTTACCCTCATGCTATTACTTAATAAACAATTCGAAATGGGTAAAATATTTTTTTGAACATTTATAAATTATTTTTTTAGTGTTGTTAATTTAAAATTATATATTAAATAAATATAAATTATAAATTATAAATTTAATTTAATTAAAAATAATAAATTAAAATTATGGCCTTATAAATTAATTTTTTTTAGTGTTGTTAATTTAAAATTATATATTAAATAAAAATAAAAATATAAATTATAAATTATAAATTTAATTTAATTAAAAATAATAAATTAAAAATTATGGCCTTATAAATTAAAAAATTTTAGTGTTGTTAAATTATAAATTATAGATTACAAATTTAAAATTTAAAATTATAGTTTAAATAAAAAATATAAATTATAAATTACAAGGGTAAAATAGTGTTTTGAACATTTATCATTATCTAATCCGTCCAACAAAACATTGAATTCACTAAAATAGTTCTTTTCAGATATCTAATCCCATGAGAAAACAAATACGGGATACACATCCAATCCAAAGTTTCGACGTTTCACAATTCCAGGATTTAAGTCTGATGGATTCTAATCTCCATTTATCCAGTCTGTTCAATCAAACACACCCAATTTTGATTTCTTAATTGACTATGACTAATTCAGTTTATCAGAATTCTTGCACCTCACTAGGAGATCATGAATTTGACCACTCTTCCTAAGGCTTGAGATTTGATATGGGCATATGTCAAACTACTTGGAATGTGTCATTTAAGCCACGTTTGTTTGGCAGATTAGGTTGGATGGAATTATTAGTGATGAAATGATTAATGAGAGGTTGTTAATGTGTGGATTGTGTTGGTGAGAAGATTAGGTGAAAGTGTGTTTATTTTAATGATATAATGTTGAAGATCGTTAGTGATAGGATTGTGAATTTTTTTTTTTTAAATCTAAAAATAATAATTTCTATATTAAAAAATATCTAAAACAAATATAAAATTTTCTT
Source organism: Camellia lanceoleosa (assembly GCA_025200525.1). Taxonomy (NCBI): domain Eukaryota; kingdom Viridiplantae; phylum Streptophyta; class Magnoliopsida; order Ericales; family Theaceae; genus Camellia; species Camellia lanceoleosa. The sequence continues at coordinate 66,904,814 of CM045768.1, read as the reverse complement.
TTTTGAAAGAACAAGTTTCAATTGCCAAAAAAAAAGAAGAATGCATTGTTTCGGTCAACTAGCCGAACGTCTAGGTGGACAACTGGATAGACCCAATCCGCTCACGATTTTCCTAATTCCACGCTGAGAGGGTAATTTATGTGCATAAATGGGACCGAGCTAGGTCCATCTGTTTTAGGTATTGGGCCGAGCTAGGTAGTCTCCTCCATTGGAGCACACTTCTAGTAGAGCTAAGAGCTTCACTAGCTCAACCTTAAGGCGTACAGACATTAGGTTAGGGTCTGGAACAGATGGACTAGGTGTAATCAGCAGCTCGGACTAAAGTATAACTTGTGTTGTGTAGCGAACTGTGGTTTATTTTGGTTGAATAAAATATTGGTTCTGTCCAGCTTAGGGTAAGGCCATGCTAGCTTGGTTGAGCGTACTACCAAGCTAGGGTAGGAGGTTTGAGCCATCTCACTTGGTTGACAGTGAGTATGGTGTTGCCAGGATAGATATTATCCTTGAGAGTGTGTTTCCTAGTAGAACTCTGCTAAGGAGAGTTGGAATCCTACTAAGATTGTAACAAGTGGAATCTATAAAATCTCATGACAGATCTATGTACAAGCATGACAATTCTAACTCTCAAATACATAGAGCTTTTGTGTCTATTGTCTATTTTGCTAACTTAGGCATCAGAGAGGTTTCCGGCACACCCTCACCGGCTAGCTCATGTTTGTGTTTTCAATGAGTAAAACGACTACGTTTGGAGGAGTGCAAACTTGATCAATAGGATTATACGATAAGATTATTTCCTGCTCGTACAATTGGTGTCGTCTGTGGGAAATCACACAGAGAACAAACCTTTCGATTAAGTTTCCTCTTTAGCTAAATTCTATGGCGCACAATGAAGACTTGCCACACTCTGTTATTAATGGGCAAACCCCAGAGGGGAACGGGAGGCGCAAAGGTTTTCCTTTTATCTCGCCCATGGCAGAGTTAGATCCCTAGCAACGGAACCCATGGAGAGACACACGATAAATGTGGGGCTCAAGTCCTCGTCGTTCTCAAAGCCCTGATAGGCAAAGGCGAAGGATGGATCCTCAGGTTCTGGAAGATCGCGTAAGGGAGCAAGACAAATTAATACTGAGAATGGCGACTGACATAGAGACGATGAAGCGCTAGATAAAGGGCAAAGGGATGGCAGAAGAAGAGGCGGGCAAAACAGAGCGCACTCTCGCCACTTAGAAAATCCTGACAAACAAGTCACACCCTCTCAGGCGGAAAACAAAAGCCTCAAGACAGGCGACACGCGGTCAAGAACCTCTAGGACTCGTTACTCCAGGTCTGAGAAAACGAGGACTGAAAGGTCGTATATGAAGGAAAATAGTTATTGGCCCTCGTATTCGCACCAAACAACATCTAGGCACACGGAGTTGCCTAGGTCGGCAGACCTGGGTACAGTGCTAGATGAAAGGGCTCGAAGGAGAGAAGACACTCAGGCTCGTGACCCCCGTAGAGTCTCAGCGCTGCAATAGTTGGCTCCTAGAACACATGGAAGTGTCAAGGTTGGAATGCCAAAACCATGCGTTGCCTACGAACCAACAAAAAAAGCGTTACCGAAGTTACAGAGCTCGTCGTTCATTTCAGTGATAGAGAACGCACCATTACCCTTAGGCTTCCACCAGCCCAAATTCACTACTTATGAAGGGAAATCAGACCCCTACATGCACCTAAGACACTTTCGCCAGGTTACAGCCGTGTATCGGCGAAACGAGGCTCTAATGTGTATCATGTTTCCTGCCAACCTTGGTGACCTAGGTTTGACATGGTTCAAAAGGTTGCCAGAAGGTAGCATAGCTTCGTGGGCGCAACTAGCAGAGGCATTTGTGATCAGATTCAGAACGAACACCAAGACGCCAGTGGAGATTGACCAGCTTCTCTCCATAGATATGGGCGAGAAGGAAACATTGAGGTCTTACAATAACCGGTATTGGGAGACTTTTAATCAGATTAGAGATTGCCCCACAAACCTAGCTATCGCACAGTACAAACGAGGTTTGCTGGCTGGCAATAAATTGAGGGATTCCATGATGATGACGCCACCCCTCACAATGGAGACCCTAATGGACAGAGTGCATCAGCACATCCAGGTAGAAGAAGATGTCGCTCGCACCAAAGCAAAAGCTGGCACAACGGCAATGTCAGACAAAAAACCTACGGCAAAAGTTAACACGGTTGGGCGAGAAGAACAACCGAGCAAAAATAGGCGAGGCAGACAAGCCAACAGAGAGGACTCCCAAGCAAGGAAGTTAAGAGTCCGCACTTCCATCACCACGGTATTCAATAAACCTATCTACCGGATTCTTAGCGAGATACGCGATGAACCTTTCGTTTAACGGCTAGCCAAGTTAGAAAAAACACAGTGGGGGCTACGATGATAGGTACCGTTGCACCTTCCATGATGAAAAGGGGCACCGAACTAAAAATTGTACGCCAGTAAGGCAACATCTAGAGGGGTTAGTGGTCGCAGGCCACCTAGACCAATATATTGAAAGGGGAACACAGCTAGCCTCCCAGGATTGCAACAAGCTGGATGGGATGCTGGTCGACGATCCGCCCTAAGGCATAATCAATGTAATACATAGGATCATTGAACCTGAATGGATATGTGAACTCAGAGGGATAATTGAAAAGGCTGAGTACATGAGAGAGGTACTGAGTGCACAACCTGCTGTGAAAAGGGAAAAAACGGAGGCAACGAACGTCATCACCTTTTCTGACAAAGACTTAGCAAGGTTACAAAGCCCTCACAACGACGCACTGGTTGTTGCTCTATGCGTCAAGAATTTCGACATCAAGCGGATCCTAATTGACCAAGGGAGCTCATGCGAGATAATGTACTACGAGACCTTCAAGCAACTAAAATTGGAGGACAAAGACATGGCACCTGCAACATCTCCCCTAGTCGGCTTCAACTCAATGCCAGAATGGCCGATTGGCAAGATGATTCTGCTAGTCAAGGCAGGAACGATGACAAAATAGGTGGAATTTTAGGTATTGAAAGTCCCATCCACTTACAATATAATCTTGGAAAGAGCATGGTTACATGCCATGCAAACAGTAGCATCAACCTACCACTAGGTATTACGGTTTCCCAACAAAGCCGGAATGATTGAGGAGGTCTTGGGAGACCAAATCATGTCCAAGCAGTGCTTTGTTATAGTAAACGGTAGCCGGGCTGCAAAAGGGTTCGTACAAATGATAGAAGAGCTAGAGAGTAACGAGCTGTTCACAAACGTCGGCAAAAAAGCCGAACAGAAAGCAGTAGAAGACTTGGTAGAGGTAAGGATAGATGAGAAAAACCCAAAGAGGTTCTTTTTGCTCAGCTCGTCTCTGTCCAGCACCGAGAGAATAGACATCATGGAATTTTAAACCTCTAACATCGAAGTGTTTGCCTGGGTGCCGTATGACATGCCTGGCGTTGACCCCAACTTCATCTGCCATCAACTCAATGTCTACCCAACCGCCAGACCAATTATATAGCGAACTCGCCGATTGGCACTCCACCACGTAAAGATAGTGGCAGAAGAAGTGGGAAACTTGCTGGAAGCAGGGGCAATCAGAGAAGTACACTATCCCAGGTGGATTTCCAACACGGTAGTGGTACCAAAAAAGAACGGCAAATGGCGCGTTTGCGTGAACTACAAAATAGTCAACAAAGCATGCCCGAAAGACAGCTTTCCTCTACCACAAATAGACCAACTGGTAGACCTAACTGCAGGGCATAACCGACTTAGCTTTCTTAATGCGTATCGCGGTTTCCATCAGATCACTATGTATAAACTAGACTAGGAGATCACATCATTTACAACTCCTAAGGGATTATATTGTTACAAGGTCATACCCTTTAGCTTAAAAAATGCGACGGCAACATTCCAACGGATGATCACCAAAATGTTTGAGCCATTGTTAGGCAGAACAATGGAAGCTTACATAGATGATATGGTGGTCAAAAGTAAGAATGAGGGGGACCATCTCAAAGACCTAGATGAGATGTTTTAAATTTTGAAGTCCCACAAGCTGCGACTGAATGCATCCAAGTGCGCGTTCGGTGTGGGGTCAGGCAAATTTCTGGCTTTTTAGTGACCAACCGGGGTATAGAAGCTGATCCATCTCAAATCAAAGCCATCCAAGATCTTAAGAGGCCCAACACAGTCAAGGAGGTGCAGCATCTCACTAACCTAGCAACTGCGTTAAACTGATTCATAAGTCAGTTGTTAGATAGGTGTCGACCGTTTTTCTAAGCACTAAAGGCCAAGTTTGAGTGGGATGACGAGTGGGACCGCGCTCTGGAAAGCCTGAAAGAATACATGGCCTCCCCACCATAGTTGGTTACCCTATTACCAAGGGAGGAACTCCTTTTTATACTTAGTGGTTTCCCGGCATGCAGTTAGCGCAGTGTTGGTACGAACTGAGTAAATACAACACCTGCCTATCTTTTATGTTAGCAAAACATCGTTGGACGTTGAAACAAGGTACCTGCCACTGAAGAAGTTGGACTTAGCTTTGATGATGACTTCCAGAAAATTGTCGCACTACTTCCATGCCCACACTATGATTATTTTAACAGCTTTCCCATTAAAAGCCTTGTTTGAGAGGACGGATTTTTCTGGACGGATTTTGAAATGGGCAGTGGAGTTAGGGTAGTTTGACATTAAGTTTCGCCCAAGAACTGCAATAAAAGCACAAGCTTTAGCAGACTTCGTGGCCGAATTTGCCTTAAGAAGTCATCAAGTTTGCTCGATCGACTTAACCGAGGAAAGAGGGAAAGGTGCCGCAGCGATAGTGTAGCCCCCACAGCAGGGCACTCAACTGCATAACAAACCGTTCAACCTTTCATAAAGGGAAGAAAGAGCAACCTTCAGTACGACAAGCAAAGACCTGGCTGAAAGTCTAGTCCTAAACAGTGAGGACCAGATTATAACAACGACCAATAACTTTGAAGAAAATAGCATCGGCGGCGACGCCCTTAATCCTAAGGCGCCATTAGATCCCTCTATTTGTTGGAAGTTGTTTGTAGGAGAGATGTGGAAGCTCTTCATTGATGGAGCGTCCAACAGACACGGTGCAGGACTCAGCATAGTTCTCATCTCAAGGGAAGGCTTGACTATTGAATAGGCAATCAACCTTGGCTTTCCAGCATCCAACAACGAGGCGGACTATGAAGCATTATTAGCGAGATTGAAGTCAGTATTTTGCATGAAGGCCATCGAGCTGATGGTATACAGTGACTCCCAACTAGTAGTCAACCAAATTTCGGGCGACTACGAAGCACAGGATGATAGAATAGCCAAGTACCAAGAGTTGGTCAGAAAGGAGATCATGAAGTTTGAAGTAGTTCGGATAGAGCAAATCGGTCGAGAAGAAAACAGTAAAATAGATGAGCTAGCCGATTTTGCATCAATGGCAGATACGTTTATCCCACACCCATTGTTAATTGACTTCCAACCCAAACCAAGTATTGAAGAGCAAGAAACAATCGAAACATGTTTCGCTGATCTAGGCCCTTCCTCAATGGTTCCCATCATAGTGTTTTTAAAAGATGGCATCTTACCTGACGAAAAGAAAGAAGCCAACAAAATTAGAGCAAAATCATAGCGATTTTGACTCTCCTCATCACTAGCATTGTACAAAAAATCCTTCACAGGACCTTACTTGAGGTATGTCCATTCCAGCAAGGTCGAGGCATTTTTGTTCAAAATATACGAAGGCGTTTGCGAAAGCCACCAAGGGGAAAAATCGTTGGCCTACCGGGCAATTTCACAAGGATATTAGTGGTTGTATATGCAAGCAGACGCAAAGAAATATGTCAAGAAGTGTAAGAAATGTCAGAAGTTCGCACATCAAATACATTAACTGGCCAGAGAGCTCCTACCTTTGACCAGCCCGTGGCCCTTTGCAATGTGGGGCCTGGATATAGTGGGACCACTCCCAACCGCGCCACGCAACAGAAAGTTCTTTCTTGCAGCAACGGACTACTTCACAAAATGGGTAGAAGCAGAAGCACTCGCATCTATAAAAGAAAAGGACGTCAAGAAGTTTGTCTAGAAAAATATTATAACCCGGCTTGGAATACCCAAGGCTCTAATATCTGACAACGGTACTCAATTTGATGGAAAAATCTTTAGGGGTTTTTACGAAGAATACAAGATAGAATTCTACAACTCTACGCCGGCATACCCCTAAACTAATGGCCAGGCCGAAGCTTCCAACAAAGTAATCTAAAAAGAGGTTGGAAAAGGAAAAAGGCAAGTGGACTGAGGAACTTCCCCACATCTTATGGGCTTACCGAACTACATCTCGGCAATCAACTGGCGAAACACCTTTTTCCTTGGCTTATGGCATGGAGGCGGTAATCTCTTTGGAAATTGGCCTCCCCACCATCAGAAGCGAAACTTTTGATCCAAAGTTGAATGGTGAGGCCATATCCCTAGAACTCGACCTTGCAGAAGAAAAAAGAGAGAGAGCATTGGTGCACATTACCTCGTATCAATAAGAATTGTCCAGGAAATACAATAAAGCAGTACACCCCAGGCAATTCAAGATTGGAGATTGGGTACTGCGCAAAATTATGGGAAACACCTTGATATGTGGAGATGGAAAATTAGGACCTAACTGGAAAGAACCATACAGAGTGATTAGTTTGACTGGAAAAGGGGTATATCACTTAGAAGATATGGACGGCAAAGCTATTCCACGGCCATGGAACACGGCCAATCTCAAAGTAATTTATTTTTAGATATTTCTTAAACACTTGTAATTTTTCTTTTTCAATAAAACAAGTAGACATTTTTTCGGTAAAAATTATTTCCTCTGTTTGTAAAAGTTGTTCGCCCGAGTGGGGGCAATCAAGAAAGTTGGCAAGTTTGATCAACACATAGTTCGTTCTTCAGCCGAGATAAAGATTCAGACTCAAGAAGGTTAGCAGGTTTGACCAATACTTTTTTCTTTTTCAGCCGAGATAAAGATCTAGGCTCAAGAAGGTTGGCAAGTTTTACCAACACTTAGTTCGTTCTTTAACTGAAATAAGGATCTAGGCTCCAGAAGATTGGCAGGTTTGACCAACACTTTTTTATTTTTTAGCCGAGATAAGGATCTAGGCTCAAGAAGGTTGACAGGTTTGACCAACACTTTTTTTCTTCTTCAACCGAGATAAGGATGTAAGCTCAAGAAGGTTGGCAGGTTTGACCAACACTTAGTTCGTTCTTCAACCAAGATAAAGATATAAGCTCAAATAAGTTAGCAGGTTTAATCAACCTTTTTCTTTTAGCCGAGATAAGGATCGCGACAAAAATCTCAGTTACAAAGGTTTTGCAGTTTCCTAAGTTTTTTTCAGTAGAAATAAATATCTCGCCCGAAAAAGGTGGGCAGGATAGGAAAAGGTCGAGCTAACTAAGCCGGCAGGGATTGCAGTAAAAATGATATACTATAAAGCGGAAAAGTGCTGTAACCAAACGAGAAGATGTGAAAAAAGAAAAGTTTCTTTCATTCATTGGAAATTAAGTACAAAAGGTAGGGCGTATAGCCCGGTTACATTTCATAAAAAAAAGAAAAAGAAAAAGTACGACAAACAAGAAAAATAGGTTTTGGTGTCAAGTGAACAAATCATCAAGATCAGTGTCCAGGTCAACCCGGAGTTTGCCACTGGGTAAACCAGTTTGGATAGCTACCTCTTGGGATAGTTCGTTCGCAGGCTCCACGTCAACCGTGCTTGGCACAGGTTAGCTGAGCGGATCCATCCGAACCTGCAAAAGAAAGCTAAAGACCGAGGTTGGTGTTAGCAAGATGGGCATTAGTTGGATCAGGCGTCTTTTCTTCCTCCGTCCCCTCTTAGAGAAACTTTTTTTGGACCGCGTTTGCGTAGTACATCATGTAGCTCGGTATGAAGTGAGTGGGAGGGTTCAGAAAGATCTCGGTGTCATGCCCTTGACCGAGCTTGGTAGCCTCAGCCTTCCACTCGTATTTAAAGAAAATATCTTTCGCTGCTTCGCACTATTGGACATAAGCTTCTTCCCTCTCCTTATAACCTCGGTCTTCAGCGTTCTCCATCTTCTTCTTCCACTCTTAGATCTCGACGTTCTTTTTCTTTTCCAGTTTGGCCAGCTTACGCAAATAACGATATTTTTTCTTGGACAAGGCTTTTTGTTTATTAGCCTCAGTCGTGCTAATAAGCTCGGCCAGTCACTCATTCTCCGTAACTGCCACAGCCAATTTTTCCTTTAGTTCTTTTAACTCGGCCGCCTTGGCATTAGAATCAACCACGGCCGACCACGCTGTCTTCCACAGTTCAAGCACACATTTGTGTGCTACGTGGTTTTTTTGCAGTGCATGCGATTTAAATAAAGGGGTGTTAGCCTGCAAACCGTGCAAATTAATAACTTAAGTTAGCAAGTAGAGGGCTTACCAGCACCATGGACTTCGAAGTCAAATTGCCTTTAGTTCGATCAAATAATTGTGGTGCTCCATGTCAGCTGGCAGGCAAAGGTTTTTGGAAAGGTTAAATGCGAGCATGTGGTCCTTCTTAGCAACCACCGAGTCCTTGGTGGACACAACCCAGTTCTTGTAGGACATTGCTAGTGCCCATTCCGAAGGGCTCACTCAGTTAGGTCAGGCAAGTTCTAGGTTCGGCACCACAGGGTCAGGAAGCGCAGTCTCTTCTTTATCCACCAAATGTTGTGGCTCGGTCGACGAGGTGCGCACGCGCTTACTTGGCCGAAACGTGGTTCCCCCTGAGGTTGGAAGGGCGACCACGGTCTCACGCGGTTGACCGGAGGAAGCTTGTTCGGTTTGGATTGCGGCAGAAATTTGTTCGGTGATAAGAGCTCGCACAACCCTCTTTTTAGCCATTTCTTGCTCTTCGGTGAAGGGAATAAGGTTAATCTGAGGCAAGCTGGGATCCAATTTGGGTGAATACTCAAGCAGGAAGTCTGTGACTCTGCTTTTTCTCTTACCACTATACCGATAAGTCGGCTTAAAATTTAGGAGCTCAGTCCAATCTCAGTTGCGGTAGCAGAGCGCAGCTCAAAGTACGGCCTAGTTGGCATAGGCATAGTTGGATTTAAGCTGGTTCAAATCTGCACAAGGGACAATCACACGGGTTAGCACAGTGGTTGTTTAGATAGCAAAAAAAATTAAACCGGATTGCTCTTACCAGTTGTTCCTTTATTCCAGTTTATATTATAGCTCGGTATTTGGCCTTCTTGGTCTTCAATATTTGGCCTCCATCATCGTTCAAGTCTTTGTCCAGTGTTTTCTTGATAATTTTCTCTCGGCCTCTCCTAAGTCTAAGGTAATAAACCCAACCGTCGTCATTCTGGCTGAGCGAATATTGATAGAATAGCTCGGCCAAACCGAGGTTGAGACCAAGGCGACGATTTAGCTCGGCAATCTCGTTAATATAAGTGTTGGTTGACAATTGAGTGGGGCATAGCCTGGTTTGTCTAAGGAATTCACAGATTAAGGGTTTGACGGGGAACCGAAGTTCCCCCTCTGCAATGGACAACACGATGAAGGGAACAAAGCCTGGCTTGCCCCATGGTGTGGTGTTTAGCTTAGCTAAGGAAAGGTGGACGTCGTCTGGAATGTGGTAATCTCTTTGAAATTCGGCCATGGCTCTAGGGGAGTCCACCAGAAATCGGTATTTGTCCATTAAACTTAAAAAATTACTATGTTAAATTGTACACGGCGGCCTAACTTGGTGCTGATGTGATTTTGGTTGGCTTGGTTAAGCAAAAACTGCCCGGGGGCAAAATGCAAGGGTATGCCTAGCAAACCTAGTCAAGTTTGCAAAGTGGAAATGAAAAGTGTTATGCCCAGCTAACGGACCAGGCTAAGTAAATAGTCAATGCAAAATAAGCCTAGCTCAGCTATAGGTGGGTCACAAGCTAGGCCTAGTTCGGCCAGAGAATAGAACAGGCTCAAGGATTATAGCTCAGCTGTTGATCAAAACATTTTTAGTTCGGTCAGGTGCAAGCCTAAAGATCACAAACAGGCTCCTATTTCGGTCACAAGACAATTTTGGATCTAAAATCGTGTTCTAGACTGGTCCAAAATCTAACCAATATGTTTTTAGGCTTGCGCATGTGATTTTGGGTTTATGATATTTGTTCAAACTCTAGTAGATCTAACAAGCATATATGGTGTTGAAGTGCTGGTCTTTAGAAATAAATAAAAAAGAACATTAGCAAAAAGGAGAAAGAGGCATGAGAGACTTACAGATTTAGAGCATGAAGACGAAATCCAATCAACAAGAGCACCAGCAAAAAGATGAGTAGAGCCGGTAATGTAGTTACTTGGGTTGAGACTAGAGCACAGGAGATACAGGTGTGGAACTCAGAATGCAAGGGAGAGAAGATAAATAGTAGTGGCCTTTCAAAAAAATGAGGCTTTATAGTCTAAGCAAAATGAGCGGGACTGTTCAAATTTCAAACAGTACGAGACAGCTATAATATGGGTGCTTGACCAATGGAGGCATGCCATGTGTCCAAAGGAATAAATGACGTTTCAGACGTGCTAGAGTAGTGGAGCGACTTGCAGAGCAATTGACAAGACGTTTCCAGACCAAACAAATCATGAAACAGGGTAATATTAAGCTCAGTTGAATTTTGTGCATTCAGCTCGGCTTTGAAACAATAATCCCAATCATGCTACGCAGATGGGATTAAGGGGCAATTGAGAGGGTAATTTATGTGCATAAATGGGGCCGAGCTAGGTCCATCTGTTTTAGGCATTGGGCCAAGCTAGGTAGTCTCCTCCATTGGGGCACGCTTCTGGCCAAGCTAAGAGCTTCAGTAGCTCGGTCTTAAGGCGTATAGACATTAGGCCAGGGTCTGGAACAAGTGGACTAGGTGTAATCAACAGCTCGGACCAGGTTATAACTTGTGTTGTGTACCAAACTGTGATTTATCTTAGTTGAATAAAATCTTGGTTCTGTCCAGCCTAAGTTAGAGCCATGCTAGCTTGGTTAAGCGTACTACCAACCTAGGGTAGGAGGTTTGAGCCATCTCACTTAGTTAGTAGCGAGTAGAGTGTTGCTAGGATAGATATTATCTTTGGGAGTGTGTTTCCTAGTAAGACTCTGCTAAGGAGAGTTGGAGTCCTACTAAAATTGTGCCAGGTGGAATCTATAAAAGCTCATGACAGACCTATGTATAAATATGACAATTCTGACTCCCAAATACACAAAACTTTTGTGTCTATTGTCTATTTTGCTGACTTAGGCATCAGAGAAGTTTTCGACACACCCCAGCCGGCTAGCTCATATTTGTGTTTTCAGGGAGTAAAACGACTACGTTTGGAGGAGTACAAACTTGATCAACAGGATTATACGAGAAGATTATTTCCTGCTCATACACACGCTTTTTCAACCAAACTAATCCCTTACTAAGGTGGATTACTAAGCCGCTTATACTAGCAAGCGGCTCTCCCAAGTCATTACCAAACATGATGTAGGTGGGACCCACAACCATCCTAGTCTAGTTTTGCCGCTTCAAACATGACCTTAGAGATGAAGTGTTTTTTTTATTTATTTTTATTTTTATTTAAATTTCTTATTATCTCAATGTATTTCTTTATTTTGATTTAATAAAATTTTCATTTTACTAATAAAAAAATAGTGAATGGTTGGTGTAGTGAGAGCATGTTTATTCATTTGTGATTTAACCATGGAGAGTTAGTTTAAGCCTTGTTTGGGAATGACGATTTTTAGCCAAAATGTTATACCAAATTGTAAAATTATTTTCTTTATTTTTTTTTTAAACATTTTCATAAAAAGTCAAAAAAATCACTAAAAAATCAATTTCCAAATGAGCCCTAAATATGAAGTTATCAAGGAAGAGAAGAAAAAGGTGGTGGTTTAGATGATGTTTTCTTTCATTTTCTTCTAAGCTATTTGCTCCTCTATTTTCTCTAACACAACATTTTGAATTTTTTTCCCTTGTGGTTGTTGAAAAAGAACATAAGTGATTTGTGGTGGTAAAAGCATAATTGGAAGGGAAGAAAAAACAAAATTTGGTGGTTTAATGGTTTCTTTGATTTTCTTGTTTATTTTCTCTTTACTTTCTTATGTTATGGTTTCTTTATGGAAGAAGAAGCTTGTTGGGCGGCAGAAGAGAGAGGAGCTTGAAAGCGAGGTATGGCAATGATTCTGTGTCTTTTGACTTATTTCTATTGCAATGTTGCTTTGAAAATTGCTACACACAAGCACATCAATAGGTGATGGATTCCCTACCCGGTCTATCATATTTTGCTTCCCTTCACAATGATGTTTATTTATGAATTTGGCTCTTTTTTAGAAAATAATTGTTGGGTAAAATTGGAGCTTTGATTTATTACAAGGATAATTTAAAAATCTAAGGAAACTCAGTTTGAAGGACAATTTCACTTCGCAAGTTCTTATGTTCATTTTTTTTTTTTTTTCAAAATAACTATATGTTTTTTTTCCAATATTTCAAGCTTCATTTTAGAATATATATATATATATACCTTATATTGTGTTTCCTTTGAAAAAAGGCTACAATAGTCTCCCATCAACCTCCACATAGCAAGTACTTTAAGGCTCATTTTTAATTTCATTGCTTGCCCAAAAATGGAAGCAATAAATAAGAACCATACTTTGTTATCACTTTCATATGTAATCTGAAAAAATTTAGAAAATCTTGCATTTATCATTAAAAAAATTTGTTGTGTGTCAAGGAATCAGTCCTAATAATAAAAACCGGACATCTTCAAATTGGAATTTTTAATATAGCCACTATAATATTGAAACTCATGCAAACAACAATTTGTGTTGTTAGGTCTCTATGCTTCACAAAATGCTAGAACATCAACAAAAGGTTCATGAAATAATGGAACGTGTACATCATAAACATGATCTTTCTGCTCTGTTTATCTCAAATCACCTTCCTCCCAAGGTAATATTTCTTAATTTATCTTTCTTCTTACATGTTCTGAAATATCACTATAATAAAACCATCTTGCATTGAAATTTATAGTACTTTGAAGTTGAAAAGGGCACCCTCTACTATTGGAGAAAAATGGTTGAATGAGAAATTGCCTCATAAATGTGTATATAACTCACACATTTAAGGCTCATCAATTTTACAAAATTGATTGGGCAGTTTTGCTAGCATTAGTTGCCAGCCTTGATGGCTAGAGGCTCCTCCCCTCTCCCCCATGAAATATAGAATTTTTCCTTGACATCCATACACTGTCAGTCTACTTCTCCTATAATTTTCTTCCTGAGAGAGAGTGCTGCCGTTATCTGTTCGCTAAGCTAATCAGAAGGTGCTTTTGTTGTAGCTGGTAAAAACCGTTGTATCCTGAGAAGTAGACGCCGGCGTACCTCCAGCACCCAACGGTGAGGCGGCAAATCTATTTTAAGGAGACTGTGGTATCACACAAGCTTCGGTTTGCTTCCTTTAACCATTTTATATTTTATCTGTATTTTATTCAGCATGTTATTTTTTCTAGGATTGAAGGTTTGTTTTGTTCATCTCATAATTTTGCGATATGCAATGTGAAATTATGTAATGTGAGTAGTTTTTCCCAACAAGCTTAAAATAGATTTACATGCTTCTAGTTGACATGCTTCTAGTTTACAATATAAATTACATGTTCATTCGGTTTTAATTTTTAGTGTAATTTACATTTCTAGCATGTTTATTAGATAGTAAATTTACATGTAACTTGTACCTATTAATTTTTTTAATTTAGGTGTAGAGTTGTAAAGTGTATAACTTGCCTATATTTAAATTCATGTTAATTTGTCTAGAATTATTCGCATGTTAATCATGTCATTTGCAATTCTTGCCTAGTAATGTGATTTAAGTGTTTAGGAGTTATAAAATGTTTGTAACTTGCCTCAATTAATTACATGTTTAGTGTACCTTAAGTTCATATGTAACCTTTACCAATTCAAAATATGGTTTAATTATATTTAATTTTGGGTTTGTAACTTGTATAGTTAATTACATGTTTATTATGTAATTAATTTTTTACAGTTTTTTTAGTTTAAATTCTAGATGTGTAACTTAAGGGTTGGTTTTAATCTTTACTTACAGTCATTTATTATTTTGTTTGCTAGTACCCTCCCCTTCAATCACTACTTTGCCAAAAGCAAAGAAAAGCTGGGGGAGGTTTTATTGTATTTTGCTGCTAACTCTTTATTGCATGAATACCTATGGGAATGGGAAAAAGGATTAATTTGGACTAAATATTTGAAGCAATTGTTTGCTTGAGTGTTCATTTGTGGTTATTCACCAATATGTAAAGCACGTTTTATTTGCTTGTAATTATTGTAGCAATTTTGTTGTAATTGCTTGTATAGTTTGGAACTTGGTGTGTTTAACCTAGTTCATCCCTTGGGAAATTTAATTCTTAAAGTTGTTTCCTATGGACTAGGAGTCAACATGCTCTTGAAAGTTTTGTCTAAGGTTAACTGAGTTTTAAGTTCACGGGAGTGAATTTCAAGAGATGGCAGCAGAAGATGCTGTTTTATTTTACTACTCTAAGCCTTGCGAGGTTTCTGAGTGAAGATGTGCCAACGTAGAGGAGAATGAGCAAGATAAACAAAAGCTCATGGCTCTAGACGCTTGGAAACAAGCAGACTTCTTATGCCGGAATTACATTCTGAACGGCTTGGCGGACCCGCTTTTCAACATGTTCTATGCCAAGAAATCGGCTAAGGAGTTGTGGGATGCCTTGGACAAAAAGTACAAGACCGAGGATGCTGGGGTAAAAAAATTTATCGTCGGCCGGTTCCTGGACTTCAAGATGGTCGACTCTAAAACTGTCCTGAGTCAAGTCCAAGAGTTCCAAGTGATTCTGCATGAGATACATGCAGAAGGGATGGTCCTAAGTGAGTCATTCCAAGCAGCTGCTTTGATTGAGAAGCTACCTAACGGCTGGAAAGACTTCAAGAACTACTTGAAGCACAAACGAAAGGAGATGACAGTCGAAGAGCTCGTTGTCAGGCTCCGGATTGAAGAGGACAATAGGAAGAAAGGGGGGAGTACCTCCACTGTCAAAGCCAACATGGTTGAGCATGGCGAGTCCTCGGGGGCAAGGAATAAACCACCGACAGGCAAAAGCTCAAAGTTGGGGGCTAGAGAAGGAATCTCCAAAAGGCCAGCCTACAAGCCAAAGGAGCCTACTTTTAGGTTCAATGGCAAATGCTTCAACTGTGGAAGTGACGGGCATCGGTGTAGACGTCCCCGAACGCCCCGGGAGGGTTAAGTCCCGTTCCGTTCATATTGGGGTCACTACAGTTCAAGGACTCAAATGTCACGGTTCTTAATCTTGAACCAAAGAGTCCAAATCCGGCAAATCGTTTGAGAAAACAGATTTTTGAAAAGTAGTGCCAAACATGGACTGCTTTGCCAGATTACAGAGTCGCCACCTAAATATTTTAAAATGGGAAATTTAGGAAACCCTGACTCGGTGCCGAAGGCCACGTGTTCGTCATCACCAAAGTTGTCTTGGCTCGGGAGCTTGGGTACGATCGGGGAAGGTCAGCTATGAGCACCCCCTTTCGCCCGGTCCGAAGACCGGCCTCTACTAATCTTGATATCCGATTTTGAAAACATTATGTGTTCTTGTTCCAATTATTAGCCTAGAATTACTATGTTATGCGCGCAGCAAACAAGTATAGACTAGATTTGCCTAATTTGGAAACAAACATTGCATATCCGTTTGTTTGGAAAACAATTTGAAATTGCTACTCGCAAGTAGGCTAAAATACGGATTTCAACGAGTTTTCCAACTCAAGCAATCCAACCTCCACCCACAGGCATTCAAACAGTTTATCTCATATAAGCATTTAGCCTCGTGGTAATCATGCTATTATGGCAACACTCACACGCATGCGATATGCTAAAGCATAAAAGCTTACCTAGTACTCCAAGCCAAAACAGAAACTAGTTAGTAATCATATGCATGATCCTAGTTCATGTTAAGTGGCTAATGCAACACAAGCAATGGTGTAATCTAAACAGTTCTCAGTCCTAAGCATGGCATATGGAATGCTACAAATAGCACGTATTCAATTTGGAAATTGGAATACAATGCAGTTAGCGTGATGTACCGAGCCCGATGCATGTAAACAAATGCATGGATGCACACATGCATTGCATAAGGTATGCTAATTTAAATATGCCCTAATCTACCATTGTAAGCAGGTAAATAAAAGGGAAGAAAGACGTGGAGTTGGAAGACATACACCCACTCACGCACACTTATTACAATTGTGCTCTCGCTCGGAGGGACCGAATAAATATTACAGTCCGAATAATAAATAAATTAATTATTACAAAATTTCTAATTATTTAACGAATAAATGCAAAAAGGAAAGGTGGCCACAGCCGCCCGCCTCGGGATGCGCGAATGATGCATGCTTGAGCCCGCCTTGCCCGGAAACCCGCACCATACCACTGTTGGCTCTGCTTTTACTGCCATGCTTCTTTGGAAAACTGCCAAAGTCTCAGAACATGCTCTCTGCACACTGAGGATCATCATCGGCTGAATAGAATGTCCACCGGTCGTGTACAATATCCATCGGCTGCTAAGGAGTTTGTCGGCAATAAATACAGTGCCGGTCGGCAAATAATTCCTGCAGAAGACGGTTTTGACAGCAACAGCAGACCAGCAGTGCATGGTACGGAATTTTGAGCAAATGTGTGCACGAACACACTCCCTATCATGCAATGGACTCAAGGGAGCATGACCCTCAACCCCCGGGCCATCAATCACGCATTTCAATGCATGATGGTCCGAAAGCCAAGTTAGCAACTTTGATATCAAATGAAATGCAAGCACAAAACAAATCAAAGGGCCCCAACCCCTATCATGATTGGTCAAGAGGCGAGGGATGCATGCTCAATAGAATGCAACCTAGGCATGGCGGCTAAGTATGCAACATGAACATGCAAATGAGCAATGTATGCTAGGCGCGCAACCTAAACATGTAAACAAACATGGCATGCAACAACATGCAACGATGGACTTAAACTAACATAGCTCGCAAGCATGCCAAAATCAGTGGCCATTAAATGAAAATAAGACACTCGAAATGCGTGCACGCAAACCGAGGACCAAACCTAAGGCACGAATGCCACCCTAACAAGGCATGGCAAAGCATGGATCATGGTATGCAAACAATGCAAATTTCAGTAGCTAAAAGTGATGCAAAACAGCCCCGAAATACGCAAACATGACATCCGATGCAAGGAAATGGTCCCGAAATGCGATATTAAGCACATGAAATGACTTGTGGCTATATCAAACATGCATAATTTGAACATGAAGCATGAAGACAGAAGCTAGAAAGCCCCAAAAAAAGCATTTTTTCAGTACAAATCATGGCAAGAAAGCAAGCACAAGCAGGGCTAAAATGGCATACAAAAATGGGGGCCAAGAGAGGTATATGAGACAACCCACAAATGCTGGCCCCAAACAGAGAAAGGGCCTTATACAACATTGAATATGAGCCAAAAATATGATGCTTTGAAGTAGATGACAAGCCCCAAATAAATATACAAACATGCTCAAAATGCAATGCAAGATTAAGGCCACAATAGGGCTATAACATGAAGTATACAAAACATGCATCAAAAAGCCAAAGACCCTTCATGGGACATGGAGAGAGGGTCAAAATAAGACCCTTTTCAGTTCTGATCATGGCCTAAAAACAGAAGAAAAATAAGCTAAACAATCATGCAAAAATGGGGACCAAAGAGGGGTAATGAAGCAAGTCATACATGGAGGTCCCCAACAGTATTGAGCCCTTCTTCAATGTTGAAGAAGGGCTCAAAATATGCCTATCTACAGTTTATTACATGCTCCAAAACAGATCACACATAGGCTAAGAATATCATGCAAAATAATGGCATTCAAGAGGATAATGAAGCAAGTGCCAAAAAGAAGCTTCAAACTGTAATGAGCCCTCAATGAAACATGGAATATAGCTTAAAAAAATGACATTTTCAGTTTTGGTCAGAGCTCAAAACAGCAAGAAAATGGGGCTAAGCAATGGTACAAAATAAGGCCAAAAGAGAGGGGAAATGAACTTACCCTTGAAGACTACTCCTTGGCTGCCTTTTGAACTGAGAAATGGTGCCTCCAAGCCTCTGAGAAGACCCTCCAAGCTTCTGGAATGGAGGTGGTGGGGTGGTGCTAGGTGTTAGTGTAGGAATGGAGCCAAGAACCTTATACTTTGAGGCTAAAATGGAGAGATACAAGGGGGGAGAGTGTATGTCTCCTCTGGAATTTCAGAACCCTAATTATGGAAGAGGAGGGCTTGCTTTATAGAGCCAAGGGAGTAAGACTTCTCTTAGAAGCTTCAAAACCAAGAGCCAAGATCCTCCATACACGTGTATGGAGGATCCAGTCTGTGCCCTCCAGCTGGCACAGCTGTCATCCATTCAATCTGTAGAATACTCTGGAAGGTCGTCGGCTAGCAAACTTGGTCGGTCAGCCATCTTTTCTGGCCGGTTGGCACTCTATTTGGCCGGTCGGCACTCTGTTCTGGCCGGTCGGCAGGAAAAATCTGCTCTGCAGGTCCAACTTCAAACGGGCATAACTTCTTCATATGAACTCCTTTTCAGGTCATTCTTCCGTCAAAATTGAAGCCCTGGAAGTAAGCTTTCCAATTCCGCAAACCTTGCATTAAAATTCCAACTGTGAAGAAAGTTATGCTTGTTTTGGTGAAGGTTGCTCAGTTTCGGTCCAACCGGGATGATGCCCAACTTCAACCAATCATATCTCCGCCATCCGGACTCGGGTTTAAGAGATTATTGTATGCAAAATGAATCCCCAGAAGTCTTCTTTCCAATGGTGGTAGCCTCATAACTTAACTCCAAGTGTATAGACAAATAAGCTTGATTTAGCGAGGACTGCTCGTCCCTCTCTTAGCGATTCTTGCCTAACTTCTTCTCCAACTTGGTTTCTCCCCTCTTCTCCTTTTTTCTTCAACTTCAAACCCCTAAGAAAGGTGTTTTGAAAGATTTTTCAAAGATTTCATCTCTCTCTCATTCATTTCCACTTTGTCCTTGCTCGGTTTACCGAAAAGCGCAACGTTTGACAAAATGTGAGCCTCGGAACATTGTAGAAACTTTATTTCAAAAATGTTTTGAAAGAGAGGGTTTTAAGATCGGAAAACCATCCAAAATAGCTTTGGTCCAAAATGGGGTGTGAAGTTGAGATTTGCCTCTCTCCTTGCCGAAGAAATTGGATCTTTGCCCTACACACCTCTCAACACCGAGCAAACCATCAGTAATGCCCAAGTCTTGAGGGCGGTCAAAAATAGGGTGCCTACAATCGGGCAGTTAATTGTCTAAAGAAGAAGCCCTGCAGGAAAAACCCTCCGCAACACAAAAACCGGGCACATATGGCTGAAATGGAGGAATTGTCACACGATGTGGACGACATGCATCTGTCAGCCGTCGTGTCAGAAGTGAACATGGTGGGGTCAAACCTGAGGGAGTGGTGGGTGGACACTGGGGCCACTCGCCATATTTGTGCAGAGAAGAGAATGTTCACAACTTTCGAACCGGTTTCAAATGGGGAGAAGTTGTTTATGGGAAACTCTGCAACCTCACATGTTGAGGGTAAAGGCAAGGTGATCCTGAAGATGACTTCAGGAAAAGAACTGACTTTGAACGATGTCCTTTTTGTGCCGGACATTCGTAAGAACCTTGTCTCGGGGTCTCTCCTAAGCAAGCATGGCTTTCGCATGGTGTTTGAATCAGACAAGGTCGTGTTGACCAAGGACGGGGTCTATGTGGGAAAGGGATATATGTCAGGTGGTATGTTTAATTGAATGTAATGACACTTATCCCTAAGATTAATGAGAAAGCTTCTTCTTCTGCTTATATGCTTGAATCCCCTAATTTATGGCATGGTAGATTGGGTCATGTAAATTTTGACTCTTTACATAGATTAATCAAGTTAGATCACATACCATCTTTCAAGATTAATCCATAACACAAGTGTGAAACTTGTGTAGAAGCAAAATTGACAAGGTCTTCTTTTCATTCTATTGAAAGAAGTACCCAGCCTTTAGATTTAGTGCATAGTAATGTGTGTGACTTGAAAGTTGTACAATCACGTGGTGGCAACAAGTACTTCATCACTTTTGTTGATGATTGCACTAAATACTGTTATGTGTATTTGCTTAAAAGCAAAGACGAGGCTATTGATAAATTTATTCTTTTTAAGAATGAAGTTGAGAATCAATTAAGCCAGAAAATCAAGGCATTGAGAAGTGATCGTGGTGGTGAGTATGAATCCCCGTTTGCCGAGACTTATGCTTAATTTGGGATTATTCACCAAACCACGGTGCCTTATTCACCTCAGTCAAATGGTGTTGCTGAGCGGAAGAACAGGACGCTGAAAGAGATAATGAATGCAATGTTGATAAGTTCTGGGTTGCCACAGAACTTATGGGGGGAAGCAATTCTCTCCGCGAATTATATTCTTAATAGAATACCATGGAAGAAAGTGGACAAGACTCCATATGAGTTGTGGAAAGGTCACAAGCCTTCATATAAATACCTACAAATGTGGGGGTGTCTTGCAAAAGTGGCGGTACCTACACCCAAGCGGGTTAGGGTAGGTCCGAAAACCATGGACTGTATATTCATTGGTTATGCACAAAATAGTAGTGCATATAGATTTCTTGTGCACAAGTCTGATATTTCAGATATACACAAGAATACTATCATGGAATCTAGAAGTGCATCTTTCTTTGAAGATGTATTTACGTGTCGTCCCCAAGACAGGGTTTCGAGTTCCATGAAAGAAATAGCTGATCACGAAGACGATCACATAGATGATCACATGGATGATCAAACAGCTGATCAAATAACTGATCAAGTAGATGATCAAGCTGATGAAGTAGATGAGCCAAGAAGGAGTAAAAGGGCTAGAACCACAAAGTCTTTTGGTCCAGACTTCTTGACTTATATGTTAGAAGAAGAACCTTGAACGTTCCATAAAGCTGTGACTTCACCTGAAAGTCCTGTATGGAAAGAAGCAATTAAGAGTGAGATTGACTCTATCTTCCAGAACCATACTTGGGAGTTAGTTGATCTACTCCCAGGCAATAAGGCCTTGGGGAGTAAATGGATCTTTCGAAGAAAGATGAAAGCGGATGGGTCAATTGACAAATATAAAGCTCGGCTAGTTATCAAAGGATACAGACAGCGAAAAGGCCTGGATTACTTTGATACGTATTCACCTGTGACAAGGATTACATCTATTCGCATGGTGATTGCAATAGCAGTTTTACGTGGTTTAGAAATACATCAGATGGATGTAAAGACAACTTTCTTAAATTGAGATTTAGATGAAGAAATCTATATGGAGCAACCCGAGGGGTTTTCAGCTGTAGGAAAAAGTAAGAAAGTCTGTAAGCTTGTCTAGTCATTGTATGGTTTGAGGCAAGCTCCCAAACAATGGCATGAGAAGTTTGACAATGCTATGTTGTCAAATGGGTTTCGAATCAATGAGTGTGATAAGTACGTATATGTTAAAGATACTGACAAAGGTTATATCATTTTGTGTCTATACGTTGATGACATACTCATTGTTGGTAGCAATGATGAAATGATTAAAGCTACCAAAAGATTGTTAAACTCTAAGTTTGACATGAAGGATATGGGCCTTGTAGATGTCATTCTGGGTGTTAAGATCACCAGAACATCTGGTGGTATTGTACTTTCTCAAGCTCATTATGTTAATAGGATACTTGGAAAATTTGGAAAGTCAGATACAAGTATGTTTAGGACACCGGTAGACTTAAGTCTATATTTGACCAAGAATAATGGTGAGAGTGTCTCTCAGCTAGAATATTCTCGGGTCATTGGGAGTTTGATGTATCTGATGAGTTGTACAAGGCCGGATATCGCCTATGCTGTTAGTAGGCTGAGTAGATACACGAGTAATCCTAATGCTACTCATTGGAAGGGCATTATACGGATGTTGGGGTATATCTGTTACACCCTGGATTATGGGTTGCATTATACCAGATACCCAGCGGTATTATAAGGGTATAGTGACGCAAATTGGATATCTGATATAAAAGATTCCAAATCCACTAGTGGTTATGTGTTTACCCTCTGAGGGGTAGCCGTGTCTTGGAAATCTGCCAAGCAAATGTGTATCTCAAGATCAACGATGGAATCTAAGTTTATTACTTTAGATAAAGTAACTGAAGAAGCTGAATGGCTTCGCCAGTTTGTTGAAGATATTCCACATTGGCTGAAACCTGTGCCAGTTATCAATATTCATTGCGATAGCCAATCAGTGATTGGTCGAGCACAGAGTAATATGTATAATGGAAAGTCTAGACATATCCGTCGTAGACATAATTCCATACGACAACTACTCTCAAATGGAGTTGTCTCTCTAGACTATGTCAAGTCTAAGGACAACATTGCGAATCCGCTAACCAAAGGGTTAACTCGAGAGTTAGTAGAAAAGTCGTCAAGAGGAATGGTGTTAAGGCCTTAAGTAAAGGTTACCGGAACGGCAAACCCAACTTAGTTGACTGGAGATCCCAAGATCTAGGTTCAAAGGGACAATCTAACTTCGTGTAACGGGTGAGTCACTGAAGAGGTAAATCATCTTGCCCATTCCTTTATACAGTGATGCCCTGTGGGGGTGGAAGGTTAAGCTAATGCTTTTAATGACCTTAGTGATGTGGTATAATGAAATACCATATCTAGGTCACCTATGTGAGTGTGAAGTGGGGCCGTTTCTTTAAGAATTGCCAAGGCCGAATTCTTTAAAAACACTCACAGAACTAGGCTAGTGTTCCAGGGCCATACCAAACACACCAGTGAGAACAAGAACAATGGTTGGACTAACTCCTGCGTGAGGTCTATTGTCTCGGTTTATATAAACGGCAGAATAGTTCAAGACATCACGTTCACTGGTCAGCCAGTAAATCCGATAGGCTTTTACTACAAAAGGTTCAAGGCCAACAGCTACCTTTTCTGATGCAGGGTTAGTCTGTGTGCTCTCTCTCTTTCCGAGTCTTTGTTGATAAACATTGAGCATTTGCTGTATTCGGTCAATTTTTATTCATGTGGGCAATTGTTGGAAAAAAATGGTTGAATGAGAAATTGCCTCATAAATGTGTATATAACTCACACATTTAAGGCTCATCAGTTTTACAAAATTGATTGGGCAATTTTGCTAGCATTAGTTGCCAGCCTTGATGGCTAGAGGCTCCTTCCCTCTCCCCCATGGTGTATAAAAGGAGGCCCTATTCCTTGAAAAGAAATATAGAATTTTTCCTTGACATCCATACACTGTCAGTCTATTTCTCCTATAATTTTCTTCCTGAGAGAGAGTGATGCCGTTGTCCGTTCGCTAAGCTAATCAAAAGGTGCTTCTGTTGTAGCTAGTAAAAACCGTCGTATCCTGGGAAATAGACGCTGGCGTACCTCCAGCACCCAACGGTGAGGCGGCGAATCTATTTTAAGGAGATTGTGGTATCACACAGGCTTCGGTTTGCTTACTTTAACCATTTTATATTTTATCTGTATTTTATTCTGCATGTTATTTTTTCTATGATTGAAGGTTTGTTTTGTTCATCTCATAATTTTGCGATATGTAATGTGAAATTATGTAATGTGAATAGTTTTTCCCAACACCTACAAGTTCCACAGTGATTTTACCGCTGATTACATGATCATGTTTTGAGATTTTTGTGTCTTAATTAATATGTTCACCACATTAACTAAGAGAGTATTATTGTAGTGATCCTCAAAAAATTATACCTCTAAGCAATGTTGAATATCATTCTTCTTGGTACCAAATTGAAGTGTAATAGGAAAGCAAAAAAAAATTAAGATAAAGTTAACAAGAGTCAATTCAGGAACTCACCCACTCTATAGGATTACTTAACTTCAAAGGTCTCTCCCATTCATGGTTTTTTTTTTTTTTTCAAATTTATTTTTGTTGTACTTTTCGGCTAAGTTATAGTCTTTAACTAACCACAAACTCAATTAGATCATAATGACTCCCTCAAATATAATTATAATTCCACTCTAACTTCTAGTTACATATACATAAAGAGTAGTGATTTTTAAGCTAAATCGAAACCAAGTTACATGTTCAATTTGAATTAGACAACTATTTTTTCATATACATAAATAGCTAAACTAGCTATCATAGTAGATTAATCAACCTAATTGTTCATAGTGTGGCATCTCTGAAATTAAAAATCAATTAATTTTTCACATTAGTGGACCCAAAAAAATGACACAAAATAAAGGGGATAAATATTTTGGAGACAAAGGATCCCATCCTTTAGGCTTGCTTTGGCACAATTTATAAATTATATTTTTGTACAACTTTGAGATAATTTTGTTTTATTATTTTTTAAATCCATCTAGGTTAGATGATGTTAAATTTTGAAAAAATTAAAAATATTTTGAAAAAATATATATATATATATATTTTAAACATGAAAATAAATAAAATTTTATCAAAGAACCTTAAAAAATTTAAGCTGAAATTGTTAAAAAAAAAAAAAAAAATTCAAAAGAAGAACCTTTACATGGATTGTGACACAATTATATTTTAAAAAATTATTCAGTATCACTTGTCACAAACACATTTTGACCATTATTTTTTATGAAATTCATGTAAATCTCGTGTCAGTACCACCAACGATGTGAATAATTGTTTGCTGTACACTAAGGAAATAATTGTTTTCTCGCATGTTTCATTGCTCTAGCCATGCACATATCAACATTGACACACACTCTGTTGCATGGATTTTTTACAGGTAAAAGAGCTGCTGGCAGAGTTAGCTATGGTTGAGGATGAGATCTCTCGAATGGAAACCCAAATCAGCCGACTCCAATCCGAATTGAATCACAAAAAAGAAGTCACTAAAGAACATCATAAGATCAAACAATTGCAACAACAACAACAACAAAATGCAATGTCTCCAAACAACACTCGTGGTGGGTTTTCATCATTTTCGCCGAATTTCAGTCCCAACAACAAAGTTGAGAGTGGAAGGATGCCATTCGAGACAAAGGCTTTGCATTTCACAAGTAAAGCGATAAAAGGCGATTACAGTTTGAATTATGAAAACTTTAGTAGTTTTAATGAGAGATTATTGTTAAGTAATAATCACAAGGAAAGAAGCTTGAATGATGAGGTTGGATTTCAAGACCACAAGGCTTTGAGGAAGAGTGGGATGCTTAAACCATCCTCACCAATGCGTGAGCCTAGACATCCAACCCCCAAGGTATGTCTCTTCACCCTTACAACAACAACAACAATATATTACATGCCCAAGAAAAAAATACTGAAAAACTTATTTAAAATTTCAATTGTGTGGATGATATTTATCATAAATATGACTTACAACACATCAAGTTTGAATTTACACCATACATTCATTTTGTGAATAAATTTTAAAATAAATTTTTTGAATTTCTATCTTTTCTATTACAACAATATTACAAACTAAGAATACCCATCACATAATATTTCACGAACTTGTGGAACCCAAGATAAACCCTTGTAGGATTCATGGTGAAAAATTGTGTGATTGAATATTTTGTTTGTTTGCTTCTTTTTTTTTTTTTTTTTTTTTGGGTAATTTTATTTAAGTATATATTTAGAAAAATATTTACAGATTAATGATAATTTTATACATATTCGAAAATAAAATTATAAATTTGTTTATGCATTTGTAATTAATTTTTAAAAAATCTCTGACATGTTATTTTCTTTTTTTTTTAATTACGATTTTTCTATTGGGAAATGATTATCTTTAGTCCAGTGCTTTGGACACCATCATGGTCCATTTCTAAGTCATTTATTTTGTAGCCCATTTCTATTTAAAAAAATTAAATCAATATAATTATATAATTTTATTATATTAAAAAAATTTAACAAGTATAATTTTAAAATAAACTGTCTATTTTTATTTTTTTCAAAACAAATATAATAAAATTACAGAAGTATAGCTATTGAACAAATTATATATTTTTTATATATAGATAATGTATATATAAAATCCATCAAACTAAATAATCAGATGAGACCTTTAATGGGCCCACGAGCCCAATAAACCTCTAAGTCACACACAGTGTATGTTGTGTGAACGGAAGAGAAATCTCTCAATTATTTTTTTGGAGTAAACTATACTAAGAGAGACTTGTAGTTTTAATTGTATTAATTTTTTTCATTTATTTTTTCGATATTGTGTAAAATTCAATTTGAAATGGTTCAGTCCTTTGAAATAGATTATTTAGGTGCCGTTTGATAACACTTACGTTTTCAGTTTTCTGTTTATATTTACAAAAATTTTAAAAACTCAAATAAAAACGTGTTTGGTAAATTTTTGATTTATAAATCAGTGGTCTCAGTTTATAAATTTGGCCAAAAAACGTAAACTCAAAAAATATGTTTCCGTTTTGAGTTTTAAGTTTTTTTTTTTTTTTACCACCCAACACTAGCCACCACCCACCACCATTTTCCACCACTGTCTTCCGCCACCACCACCCACCTGCCACCACCACTCACCATTCACCTACCACCACCACCTACCCACCACCACCACCCACCACCACCACCGCCACCACCATCACCACCATCACCACCACCACACCACCGCCACCACCACCCACCACCACCACCCGCCACCCACTATCACCGCCACCACCTACTTGTTACCACACCACCACCCGCCACCCGCCACCACCACCACCACCACCCGCTACCGTCACCCACCCACCCACCACCACCACCTGCTACCCACCACCCACCGTCACCACTTTCCACCACCGTCTTCCGCCGCCACTTGCCACCACTTGCCATTTCTCACTCTTTTTTATATTTTTTAAATTTTTTAAACATTTTGTCAATTACCAAACGCGTTTGTAGTTTATGTTTTTTTAAAAATAAACAAAAACCAGCTTATAAAATTTTTATAAATATAAACTAAAAACGTAAACGTTACCAAACAGACCCTTAGCCTTTGATGTTTTGTTCAATTTCCTAATGAATGTTATAGTTATATTAAATTGATATAATGTAAAAAATTAAATTACAAAATTGACATAACTAAAACTAGAGAAATTAAATTAACAAGTGACAAATTACAAGGATGAGAATCTTAATTATATGAGCTGGGACTTTATGTTTTCAGAGAGAACATAATATGGACGTCACGAACCCAATCCAAGCAGAAGAAGAAAGCATCCAGAAGTGGTCACCAAACAAGCTATCAGAGAACATCATGAAGTGCTTGATCTTCATTTTTGTGAGGCTACTTAGAACTTCAAAAGCAACGGAGCTAGAGAAGTCAGGACCCATTTCAAGGTCTGCTAACTTTTCTTTAAGCTCAAGAAGCTTCCGGGTTGACACCATTTCCAACTCAAATGCAAGCTTGTTGCAGAAAGAGTCGAGGCAACAAGATCCTTATGTTATATTCACTACAGATGAATCCATCTCAAGGGACATTGGGCCTTACAAGAACTTGGTCATATTCACTTCTAGAAATTTGGATCCCAAATGCATCTCCAACTCTAGCTCTATTCCTCTGGTGCAAAGGTTAAGGTATATGTCCAGGGGCGGAGGCACGTGAGGCCCAGAGGGGTCACGTGCCCCCTCAACTTTTGGGAAATTATTCTTTTGCCTCTAATAAGAATATATATTTCAATTTAATCCAAGTAATATTTTGAAATTTTTATATATTTTCTTTGCTTTTTTTTTATAAAAAAAATGTTTAATTTATCACTTTAAATGTTTAATTATGCTAAAAAAATTCTTATAAATTTTATAGTAGAAAAATATTATATATCATTGATATTTTATCACTGTTTTATATCACCTTTTATACGACACATAATTATTACACATTTAATGACAACTAATAATATATTGCTATGTAATTCAATTATTCAAAACGGTTAAAAAAACAAGTAATATATAATAGCCTCTGTATATTATTTATTCATCTTTTTCTCATTTCTTTCTCTATCTTCACTATATCTCTTTATATGTGTGTGTGCATCTTAATATAATTTTGTTCTCATATTTTATGAGGGTATATGTAATTATTTTTTAAACCGTGATGATCATCATATATAAAATAAATTAATAACAATAAAGATAATAATTAGTTAACTTGATCTTCTATTTAAATATAATTTTTGCATCTCACTAATTTTTAGGCGTACCATCAAATAAAAATTAAGTTAAATTATGAGTTTTGATAAGATTTTAATTCAATGGTACCCTTTCTGAGCCAAAATCCTGGCTCCGCCACTGTATATGTCCCAAAACTTTTACGCTGTGTTTGGCTGTGGAATTTGAGAAAGGATTTGGAAAGGGAAAAGAAAAGGAAAAAAGTATATGAAACTAGGTGAAATATAAGTATATTTTATTCACATTTTACTTACGTTTTTCATTTCCCTTTCCAAATCTCTTATCAAATCCCCAACCCAATACAACATTAGGGTTGGATTACAATAAATTATTTAGGAAAAATTGTTTCCTTTAACAAAACAAGTGGAACTCATAATTTATTTTTCCGCAGCATAATGGAGGGAGGTTCTAAATAATCTCACTTAATTTTTCTCCACACCTTTGTATGCATAATAAATCTTGTACCATAAGGATAAATATTTGTACATATGGATCAAGAGAGAAATTTGATGGGTGTTTTTAATTACTTTCCTTAATAGATATGTAGATATTGGGTCAAACAGTCTTTCCAACTAGCATTGTAATACTTTATCTGAGCAATGAATAGTTTTAGATGAAGTTGAGTAAAAGTGAGAGATAAGGTCAGTCTCATTTCATTTATTCAATTTTATCGGTCGGTATCACTATGTCACCTATTCTATTTGATCAATTCTTTTGATTGATGATACCATATCATCATTACACCCAATATCTATTGAATCTATTGTTTGGTCTCTAATGCATACGCATTCTTGAAACCACAATCTAATCTCTGTACTTCCTTTTTGGTATTGTGGACTATACAGGGTTTTAATGAACAGTCTCCAGAAGGTGGATTTGAGACATTTGAGTTACCAACAGAAGCTTGCATTCTGGATCAACATGTACAATGCTTCTATCATGCATGTATATATAGATGATTTAACAAAACTCTTCTTCATTTTGTGTTTTTTATTTTCTTGCATTTTTCTTCTTTAAATCGCTCATGTGTGTTACTCACACTTTTCATTTTTAGGGATTTCTACAATATGGAGTCCCTTCTAGTCTTGAGAAATTGCTTACATTGATGAACAAGGTGTGTTACAAATGCCTCAATAAGCTCATAAAGTAATTCTATCCTCTGCAAAAGTTACATTTTTCTTTTCTTTTTTTTTTTTTTTTTTTTTTTTTTGGTTGGAGAAAAATGAACCATTTCTGTTGTGTTTGGTTAAAAGATTTGAGAAAAAATTTGGAAAGGAAAATAGAAAAGTTAGGTGAAATTTGAATAAAATATACATACATTTCATCTAATTTCACACAATTTTTTCCTTTTCGTTTCTAAATCTCTTCTCAAATCTCCCAACCAAAGGCAGCATTAAGGTTCTTCAACAAAGTAGTCCACGAATTCAACAGGGGTAAGCTCAATTGCCCTGCACCTTAACGATGACGTCAAGAGTCCAAATCTTCTGATAGGCAAGACTCCAATTTTTTTAGGAATTTTATTTTAAGGTCCCTAATATTAAGATTTTATAAAATAAAAAATATACAATATTCTCATAATAGTTAAAGTTTTTCAACACTTTTACAGAAAAAATTTGATTCAGAGAAATTTTGCCTAACTTAAAGAAATTTCAGCCCGACTAAGAGAAATTTCAATTTTCAAAGAAAAATTTCTCTGATTACACAGAGAAATTTCAAAATTTCTCTGAGTTAGGTAAAATTTCTTTAAATTAGACAAAATTTCTCTGAGTCAAATTTCTCTGGCAAAATGTTGAGTGACCTTAGCTAATAAAAAAAATTATCTTGGACCTCTTGTACTATACAAATTAGAGATGGGTATTTCACTAATTTTTCCCTTTTTTTTATACTACCACCTCCAATTTTTTATTTATTTATTTTTTTAAATGAAGGGCCAACTAATTAGAATTGGTGATTTCAATATATTCATTCTAAAAAATAGCTTGAGCGGTTGCATATTTAATTAATAATTAGAGTTGTAATTTTGAAGCTCGACTTCAAACTAACCTACATGTTTGGCTTGAATTGGAGCATGTAAGTCAATTTTGGATTACAAATCATTCTTCTTTTGATGAGGAATTTGTTAGTGTTAGATATCACGTGATAACTTTTATTATTATTATTAGATTTGACAATAGAATTCATTATATTTATATTGAATATTTGAAAAACAGTACAAGACATGCATTTGTGATAGGTGAAAAATATCACTTGATAGTGCCACGTGATAACCTTCCATCATACAAAAATTTGTTAATTTTGATTGACCATTTGGAACAAAAAAGTACACATGCCCAAAAAAAATCTTAATTATATATTGTTCCTGTGTTTTATATTATTTTAATTATATTGTGAGAACTGAATGATAAGAATATGTCATTTAAATTCAGGCGACGCTCAACGTTGGAGGCAACACAATTAATGCTCATGCTATTGAGCATTTTATTTTGATAAAACCAGCATCTTCAATCTTAAAACAGGTATATATTGCTATTATAGTATTAATAAATTTAATTTAGCAGATAATATATAAGAGGAAATCATTTTTTATTGTGTTTGTTTCTTGTATGATCTTATGAGAAAAATGGTATTGTTAATTGTATGTATAGGCTAATAGAATGAGTGATAAAGAGGATAAAGAAACCATTGTTAGACAACTTTACGGGCTAGACTCATCAGACCCCAATGTCACCTTCTCTCTTTGCTGTGGCACTCGCTCTTCTCCAGCTGTAAGTCTAATTCAATTCAATTCCTTGTCCTTTTTTGCAATTTATTAAATTTCAAAAAAAGATTTATGGACAGAAGTAAAAATAAAATAAATAAATAAAAGTTATATATATTTTTTTCTTCTTTTTCTTTCATTTTTCTTTCTCTTTACAATTTTTTTTCTCAATTTTATTATCCAAAATAAATTAATTACACAATACATTTTTTGTGTACTTTTTTATATTTTATATTTCTGTACAGTTAATATTATCGTAAATAAAATATTTATACATAAAGCACATTTAAATATTTTAAAATTATGAAGTACAATAACAAGTGTTTAGAATTGAAATAATCAGACTAGGCCATTGATAATTCAATTCACAAAAAATTAGGTTCATATCTCGATATTACTCTTCATTGAAAATATTCATAATTTCAATAAAGCCATAGTTACATTCTTCTACGACGACTTTTTGTATACATTTTACGGATGATTATTCAGTATTTCCAAAATATAAACACGTATTACTCCATAAGGTTTTGATCGGTAAAGAGGGGTAGGAGGTGTTAGGATCAAACACACTGAGAAAAATTATCTCACACACACAGAGCCCACAATATTTACGTGGTTCGGCCCAATGCCTACATCCATGGACAGAAATGAGAATTTTCACTAAAATGGAGCAAAAATACAAAATATAGAGGAGGAGATAAAGCTCACTCAACTCACAGCTCTTTACTCTCAAATTTCTGTTTTTCTCTCTATCATACAATATCCTCTCCCTCTCATCTCTATTTATAGATACAAAGGAAGAACCAGGCTCTTCAATGAGCTGCTTTTGTTGACAAACAAAGTAACCATTGTTGACAACAGCCTTTGTTGAAGGCAGCCTTTGTTGAAGAGATCTAAGCAAATGGTTTTGCATGCATGGTTTCGTATGCATGGTTTTGCATGCATGTGGGTTGGAACAACAATTCTCCCCCTTCATACCCACATGCATGACTGACTTCTCACTTGAAGTCCATCCCGGCAATGTCTCTGCAAATTTTGAGTTTGTCTCTCGAGACCACCTTTGTAAGTATGTCAGCTGGATTCTTATCTGTGTGGATCTTGATCAGTTCCAATAACTGTTTTTCCATCACTTCACGTATCCAATGATACCAAACATCAATATGCTTTGTGCGAGAATGATACATTGAATTCTTGCTCAGGTCTATAGCACTATGGCTATCACAATGTACCGTGAACTTTTCTTGTTTCAATCCCAACTCTTGGAGAAAACGCTTCAACCACAACATCTCTTTCCCAGCTTCCGCTGCAGCAATATACTCTGCTTCGGTTGCGGATAAAGCAACACACTTCTGCAGCTTGGACTGCCAAGACACAACTCCCCCTGCGAAAGTGAACAGAAATCCTGATATAGATTTCCTACCATCAAGATCGCCTGCCATATCTGAATCAGTATAGCCTTCCAAGATTGGTTTAGTATTTCCAAAGCATAAACACATTTTTGATGTACCCTTGAGGTATCTCAGAATCCACTTGACTGCTTCCCAATGCTCTTTTCCTGGATTGGAAAGAAATCTGCTTACTACTCCAACAGCATGAGCAATATCTGAACGGGTGGACACCATTGCATACATCAAACTCCCTACAGCGGATGAGTAGGGAATAGCCTCCATCTGTTCTCTTTCTTTTGTAGAGGAGGGACAAGAACCCTTGCTTAGCTTGAAATGATTAGCCAGCGGAGTACTGACTGGCTTGGCATCTTTCATGTTGAACTTCTCAATTACCTGTTCAACGTACTTCTCCTGTGATAGCCACAACTTCTGGGCTTTTCTGTCACGCATAATTTCCATGCCCAAAATTTGCTGTGCAGGGCCTAGGTCCTTCATGTCAAAGGACTGTGATAGCTCCTTCTTCAGTGATCTAATTGCTGTGGCATCCTGTCCAACGATCAGCATGTCATCAACATAGAGCAGAAGTATGATAAAGTTTCCACCGGGAAATTTCCTGACATAAACACACTGGTCTGCAGTAGTTTTCTTGTACTCATGACCCACCATGAACGAGTCAAACTTCTTATACCACTATCTCGGTGCTTGTTTGAGGCCATAGAGACTCTTCTTCAATCTGCAGACTAAGTTTTCTTTCCCTTTGACTTCAAAACCTTCTGGCTGCTCCATGTAAATTTCTTCCTTCAGATCACCATGGAGAAATGCTGTCTTCACATCCATCTGTTCAAGTTCCAAATTCAAACTAGCTGCTAATCCCAAAACTACTCGAATGGATGTCATTTTCACAACTGGCGAGAAGATTTCATCAAAATCAATACCCTTCTTCTGCCCAAAACCTTTGACAACCAATCGAGCCTTATACTTGACTAGCTTTCCACTGCCATCTTTCTTCAACTTGAACACCTATTTATTCTGCAATGCTTTTCGACCCTGGGGAAGTTTCACCAAATCATAAGTTTGATTCTTCTGCAAGGATTGCATCTCTTCTTGCATAGCTTGATGCCAGCTACTCTTCTCCTTATGATTTTGAGCTTCTTGAAAACTTTCTGGCTCCCCCTTATTGGTAAGCAAAATATACTCAAAAGCAGGGTATTTTGATGACGGCTTAGACTCTCTTGTTGATCTTCGCAATTGTGGACCAACAGTCTCTGGCGGAGGGGGTTGTGGCTCCCCTGCTCAATACCCTCTGCTTCTAAATCTTCTTGTTCAAGAAATCCATCCTGCAACTCTACATCATTGGCTGCATGTTTCGGCAACTCTTCTTCATCAGTGGCATGCTGTGCTGGGGCAGGATTGGGAATAATTTCTGAAACATCATCAACTTTGGGTTTCGCTGGTTGCCCAAAGTCTTCTAAGGTCTGGCCTTCTTGAAACACCACATCTCGGCTTCGAATGACCTTCTTGTTTTTCGGATCCCATAATCTGTATCCAAATTCTTCATCTCCATAGCCAATAAAGATGCATGGAGTGGCTTTGTCATCCAGCTTCTGCCTGTGTTCCTTGGACACATGTGCAAATGCTTTGCACCCAAACACTCTCAAGTGAGAGTAAGAAATCTTCCTTCCAGACCATACTTCTTCTGGAATTTGAAAATTTAGTGGAACCGATGGCGATCTGTTGATCAAATAGCAAGCAACACGAACAGCTTCTCTCCAAAATGGCTTTGGCAGCTTTGCCATTTTGAGCATACATTTGACCTTCTCCATAATGGTTCGGTTCATTCTCTCGGCTACACCATTGTGTTGTGGGGTTCCAGGAACAGTCTTCTCATGCCGAATACCGCGAGTAGCACAGTAGGCTTCAAACTCCTTTGACGTGTACTCACCTCCATTGTCTGTTCGGAGACACTTCAGCTTCTTTTCGGTCTCTCTTTCCACCATAGCATGGAATGTCTGAAAATGCTAGAACACCTCAGCTTTGGTCTTTAGGACATAAACCCATACCTTCCGTGATGCATCATCAATAAATGTCAGAAAATATTTTCTACCACCCAAAGATTCCACTTCTATGGGACCGCAAACATCAGAGTATACTCTGCTCAACAACTCTGATTGTCTTCTGGATGATGATGAGTGAAAAATGACTCTATGATGCTTTCCAAATAAGCAGTGGTCACAAGGATTCAATTTCGCATCTTTGGCAAAGGGAATAAGTGACTTCTTTGCCAAAATCTACAACCCTTTCTCACTCATATGACCTAGCCGTTTGTGCCACAAGTTTGGTGACGCCTCATCTTCTGCTGCGTTGAGGATATCTGAATTTACCTTCACATGAGTCTTGTACAGTGTGCCAATCGCTTGTCTTTTGGCTACCACCAAAGATCCCTTTTCAACTTCCATATGCCTTTGCCGAAGTAGTTCTCATAGCCTTGTCGATCTAAGGCTATCCCTGAGATAAGATTCAGGCGTAACTCGGGAACATGCCTGACATCTTTTAACACCATCATGCACCCAACTTTGGTTTGGATGCGTACATCACCAATTCCCACAATCTTCGAAAAACTGGAGTTACCCATCTTCACTGTACCAAAATCTCCAGCTTGGTATGTACTGAAGAACTTCTTCTGGGATGTAGCGTGGTAGGAAGCTGCTGTATCTACCACCCACTCGATGTTGTTGTCTGACATATGGAGACAATCTTCTTCGTCAACAGAGAATAATGCAATATCCTCTGAGACAATAACTGCAGTATTCCCATCTTCGGTCTTTGGTTGTCTATCGCCTTGTTTTTGTTCTCTCTTCAAGGCATAGCAATATTTCTTTATGTGACCCTCCTGGCCACAATGGTAACACTTCAACCTTGGCCGGCTCGTACCTTATCTGGATTTCCCTCTGTCTTGAGATCTTCCTCTGCTGCGTCCTTTACTTTTGCTTCTTCCTCTACCTCTGCCTCTATTTTCTGTGATGAGGGCATGGGATTGATCTCCACCCATTTCTTTCTTTCTTGCCTCTTCACTAAGTAAAGCATCTGTAACCATGCTCATGGTCAGTTTTCCTTCTGGAGCAGAGTTGCTGAGGGACACCACCAACGTCTCCCAACTGTCTGGTAAAGAACTGAGCAGCAATAGGGCCTGCATCTCATCATCTAACTCCATTTTGACAGTTGCTAGTTGGTTCACCAAATTTTGAAACTCACTGGTGTGTTCAGCAATAGAGATACTTCCTTTTAGCTTCAAATTTACCAGTCTTCTCATCAGGAGGGCTTTGTTCCGAGTAGTCTTTGACTGGTACATGCCTTCTAACTTCGTCCAGAGAGCATATGCATCAGTTTCCTGGGCGACATGGTGGAAGACACTATGATCGATCTATTGTCTGATCTGGCCAATGGTCTTTCGGTTCTTTCACTTCCAATCTTCGTCTTTTTCTGTTACTGGTTTAACTCCATTAAGCTCAATAGGGTCAAACAAATCTCGGCAATATAGGACATCCTCCATTCTAGGCTTCCAAATGGCATAATTGGAAGCATTCAGCTTTATCATGGAACCTGAAGTCGACGTTGATTCCTCTATTAGACTTCGCCGTTAAGTCCGGACTGATCAAATTACGCTAAAAAGCACTTCGGATTGCCAAAAGAAAGACTGCAAATTTTTGAAAGCTAATTTGCAAAATTTGACCGTACGGATGTGTCCGGAATATTCCAAACAGTTGGAAAACACTATTAAATCACCCAAATCGGACTTTAAATGGCTTAGAACAAGCCAAAACAATTTTAACAGTTCAGATCGGCAGAATCTAGTGCACCTGAGAGGCACCAGATTATTCCTCTGGTTCGGCTGGCGTCAGGCTGACGTCAGCGGCGCAGTCAACGGCTTGGTTAGCGATTTCGGCTTCGGCTTCGGCTCGGCTCGGCTCGGCTCGGCTCGGCTGGCGCGCGCGCGCGCGCGTGTGTGAATTCACGCGTCTTCTTCCTCTGGAAGCGCGTGCAGCCCGTGCGGCGCGTGGTCGCGCGTGGGAACGGCGTAAGAAGGCGCGTGTGGCGCGTGAAGCCTCCTCCAATCTCTGTTTTTGACGCGGTTTTCACCTCTGTGATCGTCTCGTTGAGTACTTCAATGTGATGTGATCAAAAGTGGATTTTAACCACTTTGATTTCTGGGCATTTCTGAAAAATGCACTCTGTTTTTCTGAAAAAAAAACTCAACCTGGCTCTGATACCACTTTGTTAGGATCAAACACACTAAGAAAAATTATCTCACACACACAGAGCTCACAATATTAAGTGGTTCGGCCCAATGCCTACATCCACGGACAGAAATGAGAATTTTCACTAAAATGGAGCAAAAATACAAAATACAGAGGAGGAGATAAAGCTCACTCAACTCACAGCTCTTTACTCTCAAATTTCTATTTTTCTCTCTATCATACAATATCCTCTCCCTCTCATCTCTATTTATAGATACAAAGGAAGAACCAGGCTCTTCAATGAGTTGCTTTTGTTGACAAACAAAGCAACCATTATTGACAACAGCCTTTGTTGAAGGCAGCCTTTGTTGAAGAGATCTAAGCAAATGGTTTTGCATGCATGGTTTCGTATGCATGGTTTTGCATGCATATGGGTTGGAACAACAGGAGGGGCTCACGATTTATGTTGGGGATGGAAAAACTACATGTGATTAAGTAATTAGTAATAATCTTGGTGTATGGCCACGTAGTGTTTCGAGATTATTGAATAATTTCTCACATTTTACATAAGATTAGAATTTCTTATCTAGGCTTGTTAAATTTAGGAGAAATTACATGTTAGAGGCCTTTGAAAAGATTAATTACAAATCTATAATAAAGTTTATGACTCCATCTTTTAATATTTATAAAGTTTACCATTAATTTAAAAATATTTATGGAAGTGAAATTATTCTTTAAATTAATCAACAATGCTATGGACCCATAAAATTTATCCAAAAACACTGAGACCAACTAAGGGCTTTTTATTGATAAATCTCATTTAGAAGTGTTCTAATCCAAGAAATCTATGAAGAAATTGTTTAACCTACTTAGTCCCATGTATTTATACTTTTATTCCATAAAGTCTTTTTTCTTTACATTATTTTCTTAGACTCTTATACCCTTATATTTAATATTGATATTTAATATTGAGGGAGGAGAGAGAAGGAAAAAGACGAAGACATAGGAAATTTCATACACAAATTAAATAATATTTATGTTATTATTTTATATTATTATATAATGTAAATATATATTTTAATTGACAACACATTGAAAGTAATGTGAACATTCTCTTTCATCTGATGTGAACATTCACAACACCTTTCTGAAAAATTCTCTTTCATCTAATTTAGTGATGTGAACGTTCATAACATATGGACCTTCTTATTTTTAATTGACAACATATTAAAATAACGTTTATTATATTTTTAATTAACAACACATTCTTATTCACAACATGTAGTGATGTAAACATTCACAACATGTGAACATTCTCTCTCATCTAACATAGTGATGTGAACGTTCACATTTGTATGTTTTAGTATGAATATTCACATCATGTAATTAACAACACAATGACAAAAAATTCATTTTAAATTAATGTGAATATAATGATGTGAATATTCATTTCAATTACATGATATGAATATTCATATCATGTAATTGACAACACAATGACAAAAATTCATTTCAAATTAATATGAATATAATGATAGTCAACATCTTGATGTATAGAAACTAACAAAACATAATGACAATCAACATTAAATATCAATATTAATAGGGGGTAGGAGAGATTGAGGATCTTTTGGTCTTCTTACCTCAAATAGGATCTAATGGAATAATCAAAAATAATATGGGTTGGATGGAATAAAACTTTTAGAAAGAAGATTTATCAAAAAAGCTCCCAAAAACTAATGTATGGTTGAGATTTATTTTAAATCTAAATCCCACTATATAAAAATTTAATTTAAACCACACATTACTTCTTTTTTTTTTTTGTCAACGTTCTAAGTAGTTAGATTTGTTAATTTATTAGTAAAATTAATGTACTACTTAAAGAGCTATCGCTACTCTATCAATTCGAATCACTGACCTTTCCTCACTGCACCCTAAGGTGCAACTACATGCCAACTTGCCACAAGGGCCTTGGCAACCACACATTACTTTTTCGGGGTAAAATTCTTAACAAATTTTCAAAGTTCCTAAAAGCTTTTTTGTAGATTTATTGAACACTCCTCTGTTTCTTATCTTAATTGCTCATTGTTTTATGAGCAGGTGAGAATATACACAGCAGAAGGAATAGCAGCAAAGTTAGAGAAATCAAAGCTAGAATACCTTCAAGCCTCGATTGTAGTGACAAGCACAAAGAGGATTGCTCTCCCTGGACTTCTTCGAAACATGCATGATTTCGCCAAAGACATGAACTCACTTGTTGAGTGGGTTTATCACCAGCTTCCAACTTCTGGGTCTTTGAGAAAATCCATGGTGGATTGCTTTAGGACACTCAACACTGCAAAGGTCTCTACCATTGTTGACAAAACCCCTTATGACTCGGAATTTCAATATCTCTTGTCTATATAAAATTTGAGAGTATAATGTAATATACATAAACGAATTTCTAATTAGATAAAAAATAGTGAGATTCATATTATTTATGTGGGATCCATGTTTTTGAGTTTGATGGTAAAAAATTAAAAATTCGTTTATGTATTATCTCAACTCTTATTCAGTGAAAACTTATTACAGATATGTATGCAAGAGATGGTGGAAGACATTATGCAAAGTTGAATAAAACTATGGCCAACATTTGAGAATTTGGCTATATTTTAGTATATTTTTTAATATTTTTTTGAATATTTTATCAGATGAAAAAAAATTGTGCTTAGAATAATTTGTACATTTTTTTTGTAGTTGAATAGATAATTGTAAAAAAAAAAATGATTGATTGATATATAAGATGTGACATTTTATCTTACTGATTATTTTAACTTTTTTTGTGTTTAGAATTTTATCATACCTTGAAAAAGAATATATTTTAGCAAAAATCTGGTTTGAGTTAAATCAACATAGTAGATTCGACGAACAATACCAATTTTTATAAACAAAGACCAAATCAAGCAATTCTGGTTGGTGTCTTATACCTTGACAAAATCAAGAATTTCTTTCGAAGTTGTAATGTAAAGAAATCAAAATAAACATACTGAAAATTTGATTAATAACACTTAAACTTGTTACTTAATTGCAAGAATCTAATTACAAGTGCCAAGCATTACAATTGACAAAGTTTAATAACACTGGTAACAAAGATTAACGATTAATCTACTCCTAATTACAAGAACTACTCCTATGATACTTTAAACAACTCCTAAATTTCACAAGTGTTGTAAATTGTGTTGAAGGTCCTTTCTTCTTTGTGAAAAAACTAAAAATCCCATAGGTATTAATTTGTGATTATGTATCAATTTGAAATAGTAAATAACAATCTCAATCAAACAATCAAGACAAATCGACACAACGATTTTAACGTGGAAAAACCAGAATTGAAGCGCCTCCAATTGTGATAAGAAAAAATCACGGGCCAAAGCCACAAAATAATCCACTAAGAAGATGAAATGAATTATACAAGTATATTCTCAATTACCTAGGGAATCCACGCCCAAATTGAATCGACCTCTATATGCCTCTTCCACCACGGTCTTTACCTCGGAATCATCTTGCCCAACGTTGAATCCACAACACCGATATCGAATCACGACGATGAGCCACTCTGGAATCCACCAAAGCTTCAAGCTCAAATTCCACAGAATCCACCGAAGAACAACACTCTCTTTTGTATTGAACGAAACAAACAATCTTTTGATGTATACTTTTCATATCAGATTTAAACTCAAACAAAACATCAAAGAAACTAGTAAAGAAGCTCTAGATATAAATCCTAACATCCAAGAAGAAGATTTGGAAGCCGTAACCCTAAAATCTGACTGAAACACATATTTACAAAAAATTGGATTGCGGAGGTCGCTTGAGCGAAGGATCTCTCGCTCAAGCGAGGAGACTAAAATGCGTGTTTTACCAAGAGTCTTTGCTCGAGCCACCAAAGTGTCGCTCAAGCGAGAAAAGCATCTTCTTAGTATTTTTACAGTCTGTGCAAATTTCTGGGACCAAAGATTCTTCACTCAAGAGCACATTCCTTCGCTCGAGCAAACAAACAACTTCAGTTCCCAACATAGTTAACGAAGTGGCAAATATGAAAGAATTAACTTCTGAAACTTCTCTGCAATGCACAATTTCGAGTTGGATTCGCATCTAAAACTCATAGCTTCATTGAAATAAAAGATCGAATAAAATTACAACTGAAAGGAATTTTACCAAACGAAATTGCCAATAATAAAAATCTAACACTTTGAATTTTCAGCTTTTATACTGCTGCATTGGCCAAGAGATATGACCACGTGTCCATTTGTTTGCATCTCCCACTTGTCCATGATTTATAACTGCTGCAACTGCCTTCAGTTCCTTTTCTCATTAAAATAACCACGTGTCATGACTTTGATCTATCTCTCCAGATTACCATCTTCACACTACAACAAAAAGCACAATTAGCGACTAAAAATAAATTTTTCGTCGCTAAAAGTAGCACCTTGGGCGACTAAAAATAGTTTGGTAGCCAAAACTAAGGACTTTTGGCGACTAAAACAAATTAGTCGCCAAATGTATACTTACTGACGACTAAAATCAATTTTGTAGCCAAAAGTAGGGGTTTTGGCGACTAAAATTCAGTTTAGTCGCCAAAAGTGGAGATTTTTGGCTACTAAAAAAAATTAGTAGCTAAAAGGAGGGGTTTTGGCGACTAAAACTCAGTTTAGTCGCCAAAAGTGGATGTTTTTGGCTACTAAAAATATTTAGTAGCTAAAAGGAGGGGTTTTGGCGACTAAAACTCAGTTTAGTCGCCAAAAGTGGAGATTTTTGGCTACTAAAAATATTTAGTAGCTAAAAGGAGGGGTTTTGGCGACTAAAACTCAGTTTAGTCGCCAAAAGTGGATGTTTTTGGCTAATAAAAATATTTAGTAGCTAAAAAGTGGACCATTGGCGACTAAAATTGAGTTTAGTCGGCAAAAGTGACAGTTTTGGCGACCAAAAATCACTTTAGTCGCTGAAAGTGGTTTTTTTATATTTTTTTTAATAAATAATTTATTTTTTACATCAATTATATTTAATAGATATAATTATATTTATATATATACTTTTCTATTAAAACCGGTGAAAATAATGTATAAATAATATAAGTTGCAATTATATTCGCATGAGGATTCAGTGGCATAGTGGGAGGGACTGTGCTGTGAAGGTTTGGAATGTTGGGAAGTTAGAGGTCCAAGGTTCGAACCGCCTGAGGTGCTCAGCTCAGGCAGATGGAAAATTTTTTTTTTTTCAAACATGCTTTTGGCGACTAAAGAGTTTAGTCGCCGAAAATTAATCGTTTTGGCGACGATCAGTTTAGTCGGGGAAACTCAAAAAAAAAATAAATAAATAAACACTATTGGCGACTAAAATTTTAGTCGCCAAATGCATAATTTCCAAAAGGAATTCAAGATGTTTACAAATGCGTTGGTCGCTGTTTTACTGACTTTTGGCGACTAACACTCTTTTAGTCGCCAATTCCATCTGCGACCACATATTCACGACAAAACCGGCGACGAAATTATTTAGTCGGGAAAAGTGAAAACCCGACTTTTGGCGACTAAAAAGTGACTTTTGGCGACTAAAAATTTAATTTTAGTCGCCAAAAGTGTTTTTTTTTTTTGTAGTGTCATGTCCACAATTCTTGGACCTTTATTGCTCATGTTCTTGCTCTTTAACATGTCTGTCGACTGAGAATTTTGAAATTTGATGCCAACGGCAGTGTATTCTGAATTGTTATAGGATGGATCCTAAATTTGAAATAAATTGATTACATACAAATTTTTTTAAATAAAATTTTGAATAAATGTAGATTATGTATTATACTTCACATATATTTTTCTTTTCTTTTTTATATTCATACTTAAATTTATAATCTAAATATAATTTTCATTTCTTAATATTGCTCTAAATATTTGATGCACACCAATCGGTAAAAGTTCGAGAAAAGAAAACCTCGTGTAGGCCCATCAAAGCCAATAGCGCCCCTCTAGGAATCCCAACAGAATTATTGTTACTCTCTAGGTATCACAACCAGATAAAGAAAGTAGAGATTGTGATTTAGCGAAAGTAATTTAAAGGGTAAACTATTAATAGGTACTATTTTGGAAATTTATTATTTAATAGGTCCTATTTTAGAGATTTATTACTCATTAAGTCTTATTGATAAATTTATTAAGTGATAAAGATAAATTTATCAGTTTTTTATTTTTATGAATAAATTTATAGTGATAAATTTATCAGTCTCTTTATTTTTATGAATAAATTTTTAGTGATAAATTTATCACTCTCTTATTTTTATTGTGTTAAATTTATTAGTTAGGACCTGTAGGTAAATAAGTCTAATTAATAGAACTAATTGGTAAGTACTCCTAATTTAAAATAATTATAATTTTATGAAAGTAAGCAATTCAAGTAAGATGTGTCTTATATCACAACAAAATTTTCTCTTACATC
Organism: Camellia lanceoleosa; assembly: GCA_025200525.1. Lineage (NCBI taxonomy): Eukaryota > Viridiplantae > Streptophyta > Magnoliopsida > Ericales > Theaceae > Camellia > Camellia lanceoleosa. The sequence goes on along the minus strand of CM045768.1, from coordinate 66,861,756 downwards.
AGCAATAAACCAAATTACACATTACAATTGTTTGAGTAGCTCATATTAGAATGCAATTTTTTCTCACTATAATATTAAATATTTAATATTTCTTGTGCGAACTTAGAATAAGTTAATTTGGTCTTTTTGCTTCTTTTTTTTTTTTTTATTGATGTAACTCTTCTTGATTTTATTACTATTATTATTATTTTATCAATTGATAAAAAAGTAATTACAAATATAAAAAAAATTTACATCATCAATTAGATCATTAACTTATAATAGTTAAAATGTCAACAAAACTTAATCAAACCCACCAAGCCCAATAGTCATACAATTCATATAATAAAGAAAAAATAAACCATCACAAAGAGTTTCAAAACCGTAGTACTTGATTTTGATTTGAGTAAATAAAGGTTTTTTTCTTTTTTTGTTTATTACACACACCAACCAACAAAAAAAAGAGTAAACTTATGAATTATATTTATTTTGAATTTGACCCATATTCTCCGAACTTTAAATCTACGTCATAATAATAATTTTCTTAATAAAACTTCATGATTTTGGTAGCATTTTTCTTACTCCATGAAACACCCAAAGAAAGTAACAGGACCCCCCTCTCATGCCATGGACCAAGTAACATCAACCACACCCAAGCCCTTGTCCAACCCTAAACCATTCCACACAGCATCTGAACCAGCAACTAAATTATTCCCACAAGGTGGTTTGACCACCATGCATCGCATCATAACCTCCCAGCGAGTCACACTCATCGACCACCTTAGCGCTCACTTTCCTCCCATTTTCACTCAAAACCAGCACCATCTTCCTACACATTGATCCCCCATTGTACCACCCAGTCGACAGCGCCACCACTTGCTCTGAAACTGGGGTCGTCTTTGCATTTTCCATTGATGCAGTTGAGCTTACTTCCGCAGTCAGCTGGGTGTGGACCGTTGCTGGAGGAGATGGCGTGTGCTGAGAATGGGAGGCAGAGGAGGAGGATGGGAGGAACAAGAAGAAGATGGAGAAGAGAAAGTAACATAAAATTGCCCATGGCAAGGCCATGACAGAGTTTGCAAGTATTTATTGTAAATTATACACTACAAGAAATTATACTTTTGGCGACCAAATTTGGCTACTAAAATTAATTTAGTCGCCAAAAGTCAGCTTTTTAACGACTAAAATTTGAATTGGTCGGCAATGTTTCATATTTTAGCTACTAAATTTTTTTTGTAGCCGTATATTACTTATTGGCGACTAAAATACAATTAGTAGCTAAAAAGTGACCCAATCAGTGACTAAAAAATAGTTAGTCGCTAAAAATAGCACAATAGGCTATTAAAATACAATTAGTAGCTAAAAACTGACCCAATCAGCAACTAAAAAACAGTTAGTCACTAAAAATAGCCCAATAGGCGACTAAAATATAATTAGTAGCTAAAAAGTGACCCAATCAACAACTAAAAAACAGTTAGTCGCTAAAAATAGCACAATAGGCGACTAAAATACAATTAGTAGCTAAAAAGTTACTCAATAGGCGACCAAAAATGACTTAGTCGCTAATAACTTACCCTATAGGCGACTAAAAAAATTTTGGTCCCTAATGTATAATCTTTAGCTACTACAAATGTTTTAGTCGGTATTAATTTACTTTTAGCGACCAAATTTTAGTCGGCTATTATAATTGAAAATTTTAAAAATTGGACTTCAAATTTCAGAGGGAAAATTAATTGGCTACTAAAATCGTTGGTCGGGAAAACATCTTTATTTATTATTGGCGACTACAAAAATTGGTCGGGGAAGAAAATAAACTAGGTTTAACAAATACACTTCCACACGCTCAGACTCTCATACGTTTGTCTGTCTCTCACTTTGTGACTCTCTCTCTCTCTTTCTCACACTCTCACGCCTCTGCCCTCCTCCAGCTCTATCTCACACATTTGTCTCCATCATCGTTGGGTACGGGAGCATCACTGCCATCGCACATGAGCACCACCGTCAATCCACCATTGGAGCATTGCCCCTGGTATGTCCTCTCTCTATTTTGCCCTCTCTCTATCTTTCAATCTCTCTCTCTGCCGCTACCCAATTCCATTCTTCAAGTTTCAGTTTCTCCACCCTCCCCCCTCATAATCATTATTCATCTGAGAATGAGACTTCAGTTTCGACCCACGAAGGAGGAAGAGAAGAAGAAGAAGAAGAAGAACCAAAGAGTTTGTGTTGAAGGATTGAGAAGCTCCCAAGAACAGAGCCTGTTGGGTCTGCCTTCCAGAGCTGGATGGGTGACGGATTTCTTATTCACAGAGGCCATGTCTTTCACACCATCAACCGCTTAAGGAAGCTCCATTTCAACAAACGTGCTCTCGAGGTCTCCCTTTCTCTTCCTTTATATATGGCGCATATATTTATGGTGGGTAGTGTTTATTTTAGCTTGTTAGGTAATACAATGGTGTCGGCTCTTTTTATGTTAAAAGAGTGCAAAGAATCTATGCTCACTATCTGTTTGTTTATATGCTTCAATGAATTGTTCCAGTTGCATAATAAGGTGAAATGCCGGCAATGTTCAACTTGCATATATGAACCTTACATCTACTGTGGGCAGTGTTAAGTTTAGCTGTTAAGGCAATTGTGTTGGTTCTTTAGCTTAATATGTGTGCAAAGTATATAAGCTCATTATCTGTTTCTATATATGCTTCAAAGAATTGTGACAGTTGCATACTGAGGTGAAATGTAGGGTATGTTCAACTTTATTTAGTCAACACTTGATTTCAATTACTCGATTGTGTTAATCTTTACCCATTATGTTGTTGTGAAATGTATCAACAAACTGCATTGCCACTGTAATCGATTTTGTGTGTCTTCTCCAATAGTTTATTAAGGGAAAACTTGAACATCTTGTTTGCCTTCTGGGGTTATCTTGTGGACTGCCCAAGTTTCTGTACAACTTGAATATTTTACTTCTATACTCAGTAAGTAGTCCCTTTTTATTGGTTTTTATCTCATTCATTACAAAGTCTTGCATATAGTTGAAGGGGAGATTGAAATTGATTGATTGGTTTAACATGATTGTCAAAAGTATAGACATATCCTACTTTTATCAAACTCTCTCTTATACATTTAACCAATAGCATTTCTTGCAATAGAAATTTTATAAACTAATGACAGGCTAGACAGTAGCCCTGGAAAGGACTCCTAACTTTACTTAAAATTTAGGGAAATTCTAACCAAAGTAGAAACTCCTAAAAATTAAAATTTCTAACAAACATGACTTTCTATGCAAGAGCTCCTTTATTGGCTAATGATGGGCTTTAAGTGGGTTGTTTTTGGAATCCTTGTCTTTCTATCCGTCTATCCTTTATTAACAGTTTGTGCCTGTTCTCAGTGGACAGAAGGAATGAGAGGAGAGAAACATGAAGGGGCATATATAATCAATTAAAAAACTCATCTTAGGTCAAGGGCTCAAGGAACTGAAATGCATCTTTATGTAAGATGCACCTGTGCTTTATGAACTGTCTAACAGATTTGTGTAAAATGCATGTGTTCTAGGAACTTTCTAATAGATTTTCATTTATTTATTTATTATATTACCCTATTTAGGGTTGTTATGCCCATTTTTCTAATGTCAAGAAAGAATGTAATGGGTTTTAAATAATTTATGGTTGGTGGCTTTTAGATATTGTAACCACATCTTTATATAAAAACTATTATATAACGTGTTAATATAAATTTATTTATTTCTTTTGCATGGATAAGATTGTTCAACATTATTACTATTTTTTTTTTAATATGTGCCAATTCTCTTTCTCACTCCTTCCTATTTCTTTTCCTTTCTTTTCTTTTTTTTCCTTTTTCAAGTTTTATGAATCTCAATAGAAAAATATATGTGTGTGTGAGGGAACTGACCTTGGTTGCTCCTCACTTTTGTTTTGTGTTTTTGATAAGATATATAAGGAGTCAACAGGTACTGCTCCTGTAAACGATGCAGGCTATGGAGATCCAGTGCAGAAGGCAGAAGCAATGGCATTTCGTCGAGCTTTTGAGGGTATCTTCTTTTAGGAAAAGTAATTCCAAAAAAAGGAAATGCTAACCACCCCATCTAATGGGGTATATGTGTAAAAAGTAGATTCGAATATGTAGAAAGTGTATAGAAATATATGAATTGTGTATTGAAATTCTAACCCTTTTGACATTATATGGTCTTTAACAAAATGCCCAATGGAATCTATCTTTCATGCCATTTCCACCTTTCCTTCTGATGGGAACAGAGCACAATTCTCAAAATGAGCACAATTCTTTCTTTTGGTTTTGTAGTTAACTGTTAACAAATGTGTGCTAGTAATGGCTGTGTAGCATGCCCTGTATTACTTAGACACGTTGCTATTTAAGTGGCTGGTCCAATTTTTGTCACTTTAATGTACATGTATTTTCTAAATGGTCCCTTTGGCCATTATATTGGATTTTACTTTAATTTTTGAGTTATAACTTAGAAATTGTTCTTAATGTGTAATTTTTTTTCTTCTTGCAAATGTGAGATTTGAGCTCCCAATTTGCATAGCTATATCTACCTGAGATTAATGAAACTTGTAGATTTGAATGTTCAAGGAACTTGTTTGATCTCTCACATTGTACGTTAGACAAACAAATGAAAGTTGTGAACTAATAATGTCTATATGGTTGTCTCTGTGTAGTACATCCTTTTTGGTATATTGCTTTCGTTTTCCATGATTTTAGAAACAAATACACATGGGCTTGGACAGATGCAGGGTATTTTCTGTTTCAATAACATAAAACTTTTAATATCATTATATATATATATATATATAACTACATGAAATCAACCTCTTATGTGTCAATTTCTAAATCATTTAGCTTCCTTGAGTAAAACCCATATGGTGCAAAGTTGATATCATGCAAATCCATAAGATTCATCATCAAAACTTCTGTTTGTCTTCTAAACAGTGTGCTTAATCTTTGACATGGCAGTTGATTATAAATATGCATACCATCAATGTTGTTTGGTATGTTGCAGTTCTTTTATCTTGATTTCAATTGCTATTTTGCTTCACAATTTAATCTTTTAGACTTGTCTTTCTCTTCCAACGGTTCCCTTCGTTTCGAATTGCATACTTTTTCCTGTGGACTGCTGTTTATGTACATTTTAAAATGGATTGTCCATGCCTGCGTTTCGCTTTGGTAAACTTGTCTCCCTTTTAACACTCTTTTCTTTTTATTACAAAAATCTCACTTCTAATTTCCTATAACTGTAACTATTTGCAATAGGTGGCCATACCCTTTTCTTGATTTGTCATCTACATTTGCTCCACTATGGTATGTAATTAATCTTAAGAAATCACTTCTTAGATTTATTAAGAAAAAAGTCCTTCAAATTTTATGCTAATGGTTCATGCCATCAATCTCTTTGGCAATGATTTGTTGCAAATACCAGCAAAATTTGCTTATGTTCAACTTGAGAGATATTAAGCATTTTTTAAATTAAAATATTATCATCTACATATAAATATATATATATATATATATACATTGTATATGCCCTAATACTACCTTTGAAATTTTTATATTTTTGAAATTTTTTATATTATCATCTATATATTTTTGAAAAAAATTTCGATCAAATCCAGGAAAGAATTCTCATCTATATGTGGTAGAACATGAAATGCCTATGTCGTGGGCAACTATTTTGGTACTACCATCTTAAACTATAGTTTGCTTAACTCTTTCCTTATTAGTTTATGTACGGTTATATTTTGGAGAAATTGTTTACTGCTTTTGTTGACTGTGGCCCCTTTAATTGCCATAAACATAACTTTTGACATTTTTTTTTATTTGCAGGTGGTTTTAGACATACAAATGTGGATATGATTTTTTTTTTTTGACAAGTCACTACAACAAATTTGAGATTTAAAGACGAAACAAATTTGTCCCAAAATGTATATATTTCGTCACCCAAACTAATTACGACGAACATTTTTTGTCACCCGTTTTGTCTCCAAAGGGTCGTCGCTAAAGGGTCTTAGAGACGAAAAAAAAATTTCGTCATTGAAAATGATAAATTTGTGACGAATTTTTTTGTCTCCAATACACTTTGTTGGGAACATACTTGTAAGTAATTAGCGACAAAATATTTTGTCATTAAAGAAGAAATTAGAGACAAAAGTATTTCGTCATAAATATAAGAAATAGAGACGAAATAATTTTGTCACGTTTAATATAAACGAAGACAAAATTTTTTTGTCAAAGAAGCTACCAATAGAGAAAAACAAATTCATCATTAAAAATGATAAATTTGTGACGAATTTTTTTGTCTCCAATACACTCTGTTGGGAACATACTTGCAAGTAATTAGCGAAAAAATATTTTGTCATTAAAGAAGAAATTAGAGACAAAAGTATTTTGTCATAAATATAAGAAATAGAGACGAAATAATTTTGTCACGTTTAATATAAACGAAGACAAAAAAAATTTGTCAAAGAAACTACCAATAGAGACAAAAACAAATTCATCATTAAAAATGATAAATTTGTGACGAATTTTTTTTGTCTCCAATACACTCTATTGGGAACATACTTATAAGTAATTAGCGACAAAATATTTTGTCATTAAATGAGAAATTAGAGACAAAAGTATTTTGTCATAAATATAAGAAATGGAGACAAAATAATTTTGTCACGTTTAATATAAACGAAAACGAAATTTTTTTGTCAAAGAAGCTACCAATAGAGATAAAAACAAATTCATCATTAAAAATAATGAAATAATGTCAAAAAAAATTCGTCACACATTGAGAGTAATAGTAACAAAATGTGACAATATTTTTTGTCATGACAAATTCATTTAGCGACGAAATAAAGAATTTATGACAAAATTAATCATCCACCTAAGCCAAATAAGAGACAAAAAAAACCTTCTTTAGGGATGAAAAATTTTGTCAATAATTTCATAATATTTTTTTCCACATTATATACCTATTTTATCAAAATCTAAATTTTAGTTCAACAAATATGACCCTGTTCATGTTGAAATCTGTTGAATATAACAATTCCATCACAACTTAACCTAACATGTTATAAACACATTTACGAATTAACAAAATGAAAATATCCATTCATTATTACAAATAATTTCATCCTGATATAATAAAATAGTGAAATATCCACAAAATATCCAAAAATTATAACTTGTTCAATTCCACCAAAAATCCAACAATAACTAGTGTAACTCCAAAAAGTATGTGTATCCTTATCAAACAAAAATGAACATTCAAACAAATTACATCATTGTTGCACATCAAAAATGCCACCCCAATCTAATCTGCAAAAAAATAAATTAAAAGTTTTAATAATTAATCAATTATACAAAAGATTAAAAACATTAGTAACTCATCAATTTACAATTAGATCAATTATACAATTTATCCTCAGAATGACTTTTTTTGGATTATGAGAACAAAAAAATAATTTGAGGGCTAATTCACAAAGGATGCATCGCATTAGTGTGTCGTAAGTTCATACTACTTATATTGGTCCTTCCTAAGGTGTTTCTATTGGTTCTTGTACAAATCAGAATTGTGTGATAATTTAGCATTTCGACGCCTTTTTTCAAGCTTTAAGTATAGAGAAAAAATATTTTTTAGACTAATTCACAATTTATACATCATGTGCACTTGTACAAATTGGATGTCATATGCATGTTCCCATTTCTTCCTAATTCCTCAAACATGTATTCTTTTATAAAATTTGTTATATTAAAGTTAATATACTTTACCAAGAAGTATGTCCACTTGTGGATGAGTCCCCTCCACTTCCAAAATGTCCAGTGAATCCTTTGGTCCTCAAAAGTTGACAACATCACCATTATCTCCCTTGCTTCTTCTTACCCTCTTCAAGATCTTCTATTTTATTGTTTTGCATTTGTATTTGTTCCTTTTGTGTCTCTATTTGCATCTCAAGGCTTCACATAATCATTTGTTTCAAAGATATATGGTAGTGGCTCTCCTAATAGAGGATGAAGGTCTCATGCCAAGTTCCTTCACATAGCCAGACCTTGGCTTTAGGACTTTGATTGATAGCTCTTCTGCAGTCAAAGGGGTTGATCCCGGCCTCGAGAGGTGATCACCAGGTTCAGTATCATATTTTCCTATCAAATATAAAAAAAATTAAATAATTATTAGAAAATTAAATAAGATTATAACAAATAGTATTCTAAAATTTTGTTAATAAAAATTGCAATATATACTCACATAATTACACTGAGCTTGAGATGAGATCCACTCATGTGTTTTCTCATTATAGTGAGTTTCCTTGTACAACTCTGTTAGGGAAAATCGATGAATCCCCACAAGTAAATCAATCAATGGGAATATAAACTAATGCGGAAAAATTAAATCAAAGGCAACATAAGAATTTTTACGTGGTTCCCTCAATGTGAGGTACGTCCACGGGATCGAAATCCGATTCCACTATCAACCAAATAAGTTCCAAACGATTACAAACGAGACACTAATGGTCTCACAAAACCACCCTTAGGTGAATTCCAATAATCACAAATAAACAAGAGGAAAGACCTCACCAAATAGATGAACCAAAATCTTCAGAACCTGAGTTGAAGAAGACCCAAAATAACGAACCAAACTTCTTCACAAATCAAAGCACTAATTCTTGATTGACCAAGTCAAATCAAGAATAACCAAAAAAACACCAAGTTGATTTTTTCTCCAATACAACTTGTAGTAGCCGCCACTTTTTGTCTTTGGGAAAAAATAACATCAATAATTATGTATTGTGAATCTAGGGTTTTGTAATCAAACCCTAATTGTATCCAAATTGGATTGGGCCTCCACAAATATAATATATAAAAATATATTATACCTAAACCAAGTCAAATTAAACTCTTTTTCCAAAACCAATTGGGTCCCACACTCCAATAAGGAGGTATACCCAACAATTCTCCCCCTACCGACTTAGGTGGAGACATCAACCATACCCGCCAAAGTTCGACACTTTAAATGTTTGTCCCTCGACAAAGTCTTTGTCAACATATCCGAGATATTATCATCTGTGTGAACCTTTTCGAGTTGCAACAATTTCGAATCTAACACATCACGAATCCAATGGTATCTCACATCAATGTGTTTCGATCTCGAATGAAAGGTAGAATTTTTACTCAAGTGAATAGCACTTTGACTATCACAATAAAGTACATACCTTTCTTGCTTCAAACCCAACTCTTGCAAAAATTTCTTCAACCATAACTCTTCTTTGCAAGCTTCTGTAATAGCAATAAATTCAGCTTCGGTAGTTGAGAGAGCAACACATTTTTGTAATTTAAATTGCCATGCCACAGCTCCCCCTGCAAAAGTCATCAAATACCCCAAAGTAGATTTCCTAGAATCAACATCACCAGCCATGTCAGAATCTGTGAACCCATCAAGCATCGGCTTACCATCCCCAAAACACAAACACACCTTCGAAGTCCCTCGAAGATATCTTAGAATCCATTTTACCGCTGCCCAATGTTCTTTACCCGGATTAGAGAGAAAATGACTCACCACACCAACAGCGTGAGCAATATCCGGCCTTGTACAAACCATGGCGTACATCAAAGAACCAACTGCTAAAGCATAAGGAACTTTCAACATCTCTTCTTTGTCTTTCTCACTTGTAGGACATTGATTCGAACTAAGTTTGAAGTGACCTGCAAGTGAACAACCAACCGGCTTTGCTTTATCCATGTTGAATCTCTCAAGAACTTTCTCAATGTAGCTCTCTTGAGACAACCAAATCAGTCCCTCTTTGCGATCACGAACAATTTTCATACCAAGTATTTGTTTTACCGGTCCCAAATCTTTCATAGCAAAAGATTTACTCAACTCCAATTTCAACCTGTTAATCATGGTAGAATCTTGACCCACAATTAACATGTCATCAACATAAAGCAAAAGAATAACAAATTTGCCATCCGAAAAATTTTTCACAAACACACAATGGTCCGAAGTGGTTTTAGAAAAACCATTATTCATCATGAAAGAGTCAAATTTTTTGTACCATTGTCGCGGAGCTTGCTTGAGGCCATACAAACTTTTCTTCAATTTGCAAACAAATTTCTCTTTCCCTTTCTCCACAAAACCTTCCGGTTGTTCCATGTAAATTTCTTCTTCAAGATCACCGTGAAGAAATGCGGTCTTTACATCAAGTTGCTCAACTTCAAGGTTCATACTTGCAGCCATGCCAAGTACAACCCGAATAGAAGACATCTTCACAACCGGCGAGAAAATCTCATCAAAGTCAATACATTTCTTTTGCCCAAAGCCTTTCACAACAAGACGCGCTTTGTATCTCAGATTCTTCCTATCATTCTTCAATTTGAAGACCCACTTATTTTTCAGAATTTTCCTCCTTTTAGGCAACTTCACTAAGTCATAGGTGTGATTTACAAGTAAGGAGTTCATCTCCTCTTCCATGGCCTTTTTCCAATCACCTTTCTTTACATGCTCAATTGCTTCTTGGTAGCTCTCCGGCTCCCCTTGATCAGAAATCAACACAAATTCATTGGGAGGATACTTTCTTGAAGGTTGTCGGTCCCTTGTAGATTTTCTCAACTCAAGTTGTGGTAGCGGTTCTTGAGTTGGATGCTCTTCCTCAATTTCTGGCTCAACTTCATTAGGATTAGCATCATCCTCCACATCTTCAATAGGTGGCTGCACATCTCCCCCATTTTCATCATCAACTGGAGATGAAGGAGATGGATCCATGTCAATGAGATCACTAGTTTTTGGCTCCGGTTGATCACCTTTACCAAAGTCTTCAATTGTTTGGTCTTCAAGAAACACAACATCACGGCTTCGAATGACTTTCTTGTCGACCGGATCCCATAATCTATACCCGAATTCATCACGCCTATAGCCAAGAAAAATACATTGTCTTGACTTACTATCAAGCTTGGACCTCTCATCCTTTGGAATGTGAACAAAAGCTCGGCAACCAAACACTCTCAAGTGCTCATAAGACACATCTTGGCCAGTCCAAACTCTTTCAGGAACATCACCATTCAAAGGATAGCAAGGAGATAAATTGATCAAGTCAACCACTGTACTCATTGCCTCACCCCAAAAGGATCTTGGCAATTTAGCTTGTGAAAGCAAACACCTTGTTCTTTCCACAATGGTGCGGTTCATCCTCTCAGCAACGCCATTTTGTTGAGGAGTCTTCTTAACTGTCTTTCGATGCCGAATACCTTGGCTGCGACAATACTCATCAAATGGCCCAATGTATTCACCACCATTGTCTGTTCGGATGCACTTCAATTTCTGCCCTGTTTCTCTTTCAACTATGGCCTGAAAATGCTTAAATACTTCTAGAACTTGATCTTTAGTTTTTAGTAGATAAGCCCAAACTTTCCTTGAATAATCATCAATGAAAGTAACAAAATAAAGTGCACCACCATGTGTTCTAACTTTTAAAGGACCACAAACATCCGAATGAATTAACTCCAATGCATTTTCTTTTCTAGAAGCAATATTTTTATGAAAAGAAACTCTATGTTGTTTACCCGCCAAACAATGAACACAAGTTTTAAGATGTGTACTTTTCAAACCGGGTAGAAGCTTTTTCTTGAACAAAACTTGTAGCCCCTTTTCACTCATGTACCCAAGTCGCCTGTGCCACAATTCAGTAGAAGTATCATCTTCAAGTGCATTGACAACACCTTTACAAATTTTTCCTTGCATTGAATAAAGTGTATGAGTCTTCTTGCACTTAGCCACCACCAAAGAACCTTTTGTGAGCTTCCATATTCCATCACCAAATTTGTTGTTGAAGCCTTCATCATCTAGCTTCCCAGTAGAGATCAAATTGAGGCGAATGTCGAGAACATGCCTTACATCTTTAAGCAACAACTTGCAGCCCAAATTTGTTTCTAAGCAAACATCACCCATGCCAATAATCTTGGACAAACCTTCATTACCCATTCTAACAGAACCATAATTTCCTGCAGTGTAGGTAGTGAAGAAATCAACTCGAGAAGTCACATGAAAAGAAGCACCAGAATCAATCACCCAACTGCTCTCTTGGCCCACAAAATTGATACAATCATCCTCACAAACGATCATGAGATCATCGGTAGTAACTGCTGTTGTGTCTTCTTGCTTCTTATCCACACTTTTGTCACGCCTTTTCTCCTTGTTCTTGAGCTTTCGGCATTCTCGCTTCATGTGCCCTTTCTCATGGAAATAATGGCATTCAATGTCTTTCTTTGAAAAAGAACCATCTCTTGACTTGTCACGGCTTTGATCACGACCATGAGGAGTCTTACTCCTCCCCCTTGTTTTACTTCGGCCTCTCACAACAAATGCTTCCGAATGAGAGGTACCGACTGATTTTCTTCTAGTTTCTTCATTCAACAAGCTACTAGTGACTTGACCCATAGTGACAACTCCATCGGGCGCCGAATTACTAACTGTCACAACCAAAGTCTCCCAACTTTCGGGTAAGAAACTAAGTAGCATCAAAGCCTGTAACTCATCATCAAAAATAATTTTCATAGAAGCAAGTTGGTTAACGATACTCTTTATTTCATTCAGATGTTCCGGAATAGGGCTGCCCTCTTTATATTTTAAATTAACCAACTTACAAAACAGAAAGGCTTTATTTGTGGCTGATTTTCTATCATAAAGACTCTCTAATTTTTTCCATAAATCATGTGCTGAAGTTTCAGTAGCAACATGATGAAACACACTGTCATCAATCCATTGATGGATAACACCAACGGCTTTCCGATTAAGCCTCTTCCACTCATCATCTTTCATATCAGCAGGTTTGCCACTATCACCCTCAATGGGTCCATACAAGTCTTTACAAAATAATAGGTCCTCCATTTTAGTTTTCCAAGTTACCCAATTGCTTCCATTGAAGCTAGACATACGACCCACATTCCCCTCCATTGATTTACACAAATAAATAAATCCAAATAAACCGTAAGCTCTGATACCAGTTGTTAGGGAAAATCGATGAATCCCCACAAGTAAATCAATCAATGGGAATGTAAACTAATGCTGAAAAATTAAATCAAAGGCAACACAAGAATTTTTACGTGGTTCCCTCAATGTGAGGTACGTCCACGGGATCGAAATCCGATTCCACTATCAACCAAATAAGTTCCAAACGATTACAAACGAGACACTAATGGTCTCACAAAACCACCCTTAGGTGAATTCCAATAATCACAAATAAACAAGAGGAAAGACCTCACCAAATAGATGAACCAAAATCTTCAGAACCTGAGTTGAAGAAGACCCAAAATAACGAACCAAACTTCTTCACAAATCAAAGCACCAATTCTTGATTGACCAAGTCAAATCAAGAATAACCAAAAAAACACCAAGTTGATTTTTTCTCCAATACAACTTGTAGTAGCCGCCACTTTTTGTCTTTGGGAAAAAATAACATCAATAATTATGTATTATGAATCTAGGGTTTTGTAATCAAACCCTAATTGTATCCAAATTGGATTGGGCCTCCACAAATATAATATATAAAAATATATTATACCTAAACCAAGTCAAATTAAACTCTTTTTCCAAAACCAATTGGGTCCCACACTCCAATAAGGAGGTATACCCAACAAACTCTGCTAGATCAGGCAGCATCTTCTTTTCTCGTGCCTAATTCGATAGACCAAATATTCAATAAATAAAGCTAAGAATCTAATATAATTCTGAAAGTGTAAGGATACGTACCAGTTTTTCTACTCTAACAGGGATTGACCTAGAACCACACCTATGTTTTGTATACATCCTTTCTCTATTCGCGATGTTGGCCTTTGATTGTTCCTATAAGGAAGAATGACCAATATAACAATGAAATGTATCATTAGTAAGACAAATATGCTGGCTTTTGATTGTTCCTGTAAGGAATAATGAACCAATATAACAATGAAATGTATCACTAGTAAAACAAATTTAATGGTTGATAATACAGAAATTGCATTGTTCCTCTCTATCACTTTCCTATATATTATTCCAACTTAAAAGATATTTCAAATTATTCACTGGTTTCATTCAATTCTGTGAAAAATAGATTAGAGGACTTGTTGAGATTTCATCATAAGATGGTTTTTCTGGGTGAAAAAAGAAAAACGAGTAATTTACACCGTTCACAAATAGGGGCATATATGCATGGGCAAGATAGATTGTGAAAAAATCCATTTACATTTCACAAGATATGGAACAATTACTGATACCAAACTCATAACCCTTTCTTTCTTCCACAACTCTATCAAATCTAAAATTTTGTCTCAATACCCTATATTAGTTACTTAGCTAGTTGCTTACCATTATCATGAAACTTCAGACCAAACCCAAGAACAAACAGAAAATTAATACAATCATAGCAACTGAAATCTTAGTTCTTTATTCTATGATGTGAAAGATGCACTTTAAGGAACCATAAATTAATCTCCTATTATGTGAGCCTTCCAATCCATGTTTAATAGTTTTCCTTTCTCATTTTTCCACTTATTTGGTTTTTATTATGTTCCACTTACATGCCTAGAAGATAAAGGGAAAAGAATACATATGGAATTTCACAGCAAATTGATTGTGTTCTTTCTAGTTGTTTTAGAATCTCTCCCTATTCTAATCAAATTCTTTCTTTGCTAATATAATAAAAAAGATGAAAATGTTACCAGAAATTCTTTAGTGTTCCACTTTTTATCAATAAGATCTATCCACTTGGTAGGAACGACATTCTTCGGTGGGTGCTTTCTTGCATACCTCCCCTTTAGCCTCCTTCACTCCATGAATTGTTTGTGCAAATTTATAGGTATGGTTACTCAATCTCCGACCAAATTTTGTGTTCATTGCCTTCTCTATATCAACAGGGTCTCCTTGTAAATCAAATTGATCCTGCAAAAAATAGATAAGTCATAGATAATTCTTATAAAAAATAAAATAATTACAATAAATAATTAAGATTTCTAACCTATTATAAAAATGAGTAAAATCTCCTATAAGTAGACAACGAACTTACATTCAAGCGTTGAAACATCGCCTCCTTAACGGAGGCATCAACATACTTCCACCTACGAACACTTGGATCTGGTAAACGAGTTCGCACTTCTACACCAATCTTTGAGGCTAGTTTTGAGGCATAGTCCCCTACTGGTGCACGAAATTCTGGAGGGATAGGCACGCTAAGCTTTCCATCTCTATCAACAAGGCCTTGAACCTCTTTGCCTCGAGTCGGGCCACGAGCACGCTTAGCAGCTGATATTGTGAAGCCATAATATTGAAATAGTATGTGAACAAATTTAATTAAGATCTCAAATCAATGTAAATAAAGAGTGTGTCTTACCAATAGTATTACCAGCAGTCACCTCAAGTTGAGGCTCCACATTGAGAGGTGGTGGCGGATTGCTAGTCACCTCAGGACGTGAAGAGGTATCCCCCTCTTCTAATGCGTGGGTCAATGCCTCATGATGAGATTGTGAACGGGCTCTCGATGGTATCTCTAACAGCTGAATAACATAATAAAACATGAATATAGGTACAAAGATATACATGTCTATGTGTGTATGAATTGAAAGTAACAAGAAAGAATATATTTCACAATGCATAAATGTATAGTACCTCATGCTCAAACGAATCATAGGATTCAGTGTCATTGCCATCTTCAGCCTCTGACGGTCGATAATCATCGTCATTTTCCTCAATTGGTATTTGTTTTTCCTTCCTCAATTTCTTATGTTGAACCATAGCCTTCAAACAAGTTGTTATATTCTTCACTCCTAGAGCATTCATTCTCTCACGGTTTTTATTAATATTCTTCATTCTTTGTTTCTCATAGTTCGTTACCTTCTTAGTTGCGGTACTTGGTTTGGTCAATTGCTTTTTTGTAGCGTCCATTTTGCCTAACTATAAAGCATAATTAAACATTTTTTTGGTGGATACGCATAATTGAACATTAGATGTAAAGAAAAGATAATTATATATTTCTATACATAAAGCATAAAGCAACAACAATCTCAACAAGTGGAATACTAGGTGTAAACTCTTGAACATAAACATGCTTGAGGGTATATTGTAAGATCTGGGACCAAAATTTTAAAATATGTATACTATACAGTTATACCATAGCCAAAGATGCTTATTGTATTTGTTCTTATTAAATAAAATAATTGTTTTATCCTAATTCGATCTCCCCTTGTTGTCTTTGAATGATTTTGTTGGATGAGGTGCAACCAAACTAGTGTAGCTGACAGGGAATGAAGGATTTTCGTCTACCTAGTAACTTGAAAGGGAGAACACTAGGCTTCACAGTGATACAGAATCAATCTTTTTTAGTGACTTGACAAAAAATCATATGAAGTTTAGCATATGATCAAGCATTGAAATACATTGATGTGTATATAACAATAGGACTTTGCACTCTATGGGTGCCATCAGACCACACCGATGAAAGACGATCTGACTTACTATCATCCACTCCTTCTCCACTGATGGTCACAACAAAAGATTTCCTCTCATTTAGCGAATTAAAGGAGAGAATTCTAGGCTCCATGCTGACATTGACTAAATCGTCTTTGCTGATTTCTGCTTTGTATGTGGAATTTTTAAAGCCTACATTTGTAACCGTTCTTGGAAATTTAAGAAATAGAAAAACCTTATTAAGATGATGGAAAGATTAAACAGCAGCAATGTTTAGGACAAAAGCAGGGGAGCCACGTTTAATGTAACAACCCTCACTTTGATTTAGTCTTGTTGCATACATTTTTGTATGATTGTGCCTTGTCATGTTTGCAAATCTTGTTACCTTGCTTTGCCTTGTTTTGTTACGTGTTACTTGCTTGAACTCGTACCTTGCTTGGTCTGTAGCCGAGGTCAACTTAGCCTAGTTCGCCTTTGAACCTTTGCACTTAGAACCGTTTTGGAACCTTAGCCGACCTCCATCTTCACCCCGGCACGCTTGCCGAGATGTCACCTTTGGGCCGAAGTGTTTAGAGCCAAGGCCGAGATGTTTTGTACTATGTGATCTTTGTCCTTGGGCAGGTATGGCCTAGACCGAGGTGTGGCACACCCAGGCCAAGGTGTGGCACAGCTTAGTCAAGTGTCGTCCTCCCTAGCCGATGTCTTTGTTGACCTGTGGCCGAAGTCTTGTCTTTAGCCGATGTCATTGCACGCCGACGTGTTTTGCCGCCAAGCTTGTTGTGTACGCTTTGTCAGAGACTTGTCTAATCTATCAGTTACCTTTTTGAACTGAACCAACCCGGTGATGCCACGTGTTCGAGCTGAGTGTTTAGACAGCCGGTGGCCTTAGAGACAAATGATTTTGTCTCAAATCTTTGTTTTTAGAGAGAGAAGCTCTAGAACAAGGAGTAAGAGTTTTAGTGAGAGAGTTGAGTTCCGAGCTTGATCGTGGAAGATCGAACCGTTGGATTTGAGTTTTAAGGTTAGATTCTTGCTCTACTTTGATTGTTCTTATTGATCATCTAGCTGCATTGCTTGATCGAGTTTGTTTTGCTTGCCATGCATTGGTTTGGAATTGGTTTTGGAAGAGAAAATGATGTTCATGTGTTCTTAAAGGAAAACCTCATTTTGATCCGAAAGTTTGGAACAAGAATCATGTTTTTGTGTTTGTCCTTGAATGGTCTTCTTGAATGGGTACCCAGGTCCATGTTTTTGGACTCTTAGCATGAAATCTCAGATTTTGAATAAACGAGTCATGGTTCTAGCATGCATGTTCTTGATGTTCTTGATGTTCTTGATGCTCTTGTTCTTTGCATTCTTCAGAGGGAAACTCAGGTTTCCCGATTTCGTTTTGTATATGGCCATCAGGACCACACCTCGGCAAGGAGGTGCGGGACCTCGGCATTATCAGGATGGCACCCAGTGAGTTTCCACGAAATGGGAAAACAGTGCTTTGACTTTGCATGTTTCGCTTTGTTATTCATTTGGATTCGGTGGGAGTGCCGAGATCATTTACATGCATGTAAAGCTTGTTTTAAGAATGTGATTTGCCCTGTGACTTGTCAGGACTCTGACCTTTGCTTGAGCCTACACCTGAAGAGCCAAGTGAGTGGTGCTTCTAATAAAGCTACGTTATACCGTTTTGATAAACCTTGTTTTGCTTTGTTTTGATGAAAGTATTTGCTAAGCATGAATGATTAGCCTATTTTGATGTATCATGAATGAGCTTAGTTCTGATGTCATCCTTGAAAAGTCCCTTGACTGGAGGACTATAAACTTTCGCAGTACTAAGTGTAAAAGTCCCTTGGCTGGAGGACTCTAAACTTTCGCAGCACCATTCGTTAAAAAGGGCTACGGGCCTAAGTGACACAGTCTCTTGTATATAAAGGATACGGTCCTTTCTTAGAAAAGTTATTGTGTTAAAAAGGGCTACGGGCCTAAGTAACACAAGTCCCTCGTGCTGGAGGACTCTAAACTTTCGCAGCACCATTTTGTCTAAATCGATTACGGATCGTACAATCTTTGTTTTGCCACTAATGGGCTGCTATACGTACTGGTTGTTTAGAAAGCTTTTGGCTATGTTTCGCCGATGTCAGTGGGCATCCCTTGAAGTTGTAAGACTTAATAGATGGACACGGTTCATCCCTCGATTCGGTATAGTTTTGATGTGCTTTGCCTTGAAAGAACCTCGGCTAATGCTTGTATGGTTAAGCATGCTTTGTTTTGTAAAGACTTCGGCTATATTCATGCAAAACCTTTATTACCAGTACCATTCACTGAGTTTCCATACTCACCCTCTCTATATATATGTAGGTGATGAGCAGAATGGCGGCGACGCCTAGATGTGTTTGCAAGCTTGTTTTGGACTTCTTGATTTACGTCGGCTACATTTTGCATTCTTGTCGGCGATACTGTTTTTACACCGGCTTTTTCATGTTCATGTCGGCTTATGTGTTTTCGTCGGCCAACCTTGAAAATCATGCTTCTTGGCTTGTAATTCTGTATTTTGTATATGTCGGCCTAGAAGCCTTTTGATCAAGATTCGATTTGTATTTTGTTATCTTGGACTGGTTGTAAGACTATATTGTATATGTCTTTTCATTTGAATTACGCACAGCTCTCATGGACCATTTGTCTTTGATTTATTGCTTCCGCATTTTTTTAAGCCCCTATGAGTACTTTGTCGTGTGTGAAATTTTGAAAGCCGGCCTTCGGTAAATCTCGGATTACTGGCCATCTCGGCACCACCCTACTAGGGGCGGGTTGGGGTCGTGACATTTAACATATAAGGGAATCTATTAACTAACAAATTCTGCAGTACTGTAACAAGATAAATTACCCCAAATTGGATACAGATGCCATGTTTTAATTTTGTGGCCAACCCAATATGGTCATTGATATTGTAAATATGTATTTGGAATAAGGAGGTGATATCAATCTACTTGATTTCAATCTACAGCAGAAAAATTAATAATTCTGGAACTGTGAGGATAGTTTTTATAATTTTTTCCCCTTAATAAAACCAGTTCACCTATAGAAATATATGGAATTTATGAGGAATGGATGGACAGATTGTAAGACATGGAAATAAATCAGTAAACCAAAAACATATGAATACATCAGTAAAAACCAAACAATTGAGAGATAAGAAGCACAAAAAAAATGAAGTAAACCAAACAAATGAACCAGCTTCAAATGATGAAAAACAGAGAACCAACTTCAAAAAACAAAGAACCAGCTTCAAATGAACCCACTACAATCCCCACCATTTCATCAACCCTAGACCACATCTTCCACACATTCAGATACAAATACACTATCAACATACGAAATTCTGAATCAACATACAGTATAAAAAATAAAAATTCCAACTCTGATTTACAAAACCCAAATACAATATCAACATTCCCACCCAAAACCCTCATTCCAAGTGAAACACTATATTTATATAATTCCACTAATAATAATCATAATCATATACAAATATATCTTATGAATGACATACGAAAGGAGCATTAAAAAAAAAAAAAAAAAAAAAAAGAGAACAGAACTCACCAAAAGTTTGAAGATTCAACAGAGACGAAGACTTGAGTGAGTAACAATGGGGATTTTGGAGCTGCAAACCGAATTAGGGAAAACGAATCAGAAAGAGAGGCAAAACAGAATTGGAAAAGGAAGAGTCTGGTATATGTTTGGAACTTCTAAATCTTCTTTGGAAGAAGGCGTGTGTCTTGGAGTAGTGGAAGAGGAAAAGGCACCAATTTGGGGATATATTTTTGTATAAAAATATATATATATATAATCACATTTATATTTTTTTTATATATAATCACATTTAATTAGAAAGTGTGATTAAAAAAATATATATAATGACACTTAATTAAAAAGTGACATAAAAAATAAATATATTACATGTTAATTAAAAAGTGTGGTTAAAAATTGTATATATATAATCACACTTAATTAGAAAGTGTGATTAAAAAAATATATATAATGACACTTAATTAAAAAGTGACATAAAAAATAAATATATCACATGTTAATTAAAAAGTGTGGTTAAAATATATATATATATATATAATCACACTTAATTGAAAAGTGTGATAAAAAAAATATATATATATATATAATGACACTTAATTGAAAAGTGACATAAAAAATAAATATATCACATATTAATTAAAAAGTGTGATTAAAAAATATATATCTATAATCACACTTAATTGAAAAGTGTGATAAAAAATAAATATTATCACACTCAATCAAATCAAGTGTGATTAAAATATCAATCGAATTTTTTTTATCACACTTCCAATAAAAGTGAGATATTTTTATGTATCAAAGTGTGATCTTTATCTATTTTTAGTATCTACTTAGGAAAAAAAAATTATGTGAGAAAAAAAAAAACGGTGAGATAAAATTAAAATTTATTAATTAAAAATAAGTTTTTTTTAAATAAAAAAATTAATGCTATGAAAAATTAATAATGCTATGATGTGGCATAATTTAAAAAATTTTGGATATTTATAATTTGTATAATGAATGGGATCAGTAATAATAACATATGGTATGTTGATACCTTAGTTAGTATACCAATTGGTGCATCACCGATAAAAAATAATTCATATTTGTGTGTGTAGTTTTTTAGTAATTTTTTAGATAAGTTTTAAAATTTGTTTTTTTTTTCTAAAATTATAAATATACCCAAATAAGTCTAAAAAAATTATAGCAAAATTAGAGAGAGAGAGAGAGAGAGAGAGAGAGAGAGAGAGAGAGAGAGAGAGAGAGAGAGGGTTTGAGGCAAAAACATGTATAGATAGAATGAGAGGGGGAATGGTGAACGAAGCCTTAAAATCATGTTTTTGAGTTTTTTTTTAATTTTAGTTATTGTAAGTTTTTAAATGTTTTAAATATTTTTTTTTACATTTTAAATTGAAAAAATTTACATACACTTAGAAGGAAAATATTTTTTAATTTTTAAAAAAAATACTAAATTAAAAAAAATATAAAATTTAATACATTTCACAGGTATTATATTTTTTTATAAATATTTTACTTTTTAGCTGTATCCAAAGAGTTAAATGTATTTTGAATTTTTTTTTTTAATTTGTGTTTTGGTGTTGGGGCTTTTTTTTTTTAAAAAAAAATGGGAATTGTATATTTTATATAAAAATCAAATTGGAATATTTTATACAATTACACCTATTTAGGGAGTGTGATTAAATATATATATATATATATATAATCACACTTATTTAAAAAGTGTGATTAAAAAGTAGTAATGTATATATAATCACACTTTAATTAGAAGGTGTGATTAAAAAAATATATAAATAATCACACTTTAATTAGAATGTGTGATTAAAATATATATATATATATATATATAATCACACTCATTTAAAAAGTGTGATTAAAAAGTAGTAATGTACATATAATCACACTTTAATTAGAAAGTATGATTAAAAAATATATAAATAATCACACTTTAATTAGAATGTGTGATTAAAAAATATATATATATAATCACACTTATTTAAAAAGTGTGATTAAAAAGTAGTAGTGTATATATAATCACACTTTAATTAGAAGGTGTGATTAAAAAAATATATATATAATCACACTTAATTGAAAAGTGACATAAAAAATAAATATTATCACACTCAATCAAATTAAGTGTGATTAAAATATCAATCTAATTTTTTTTATCACACTTTCAATAAAAGTGAGATTTTTTTTTTTTTGTCAAAGTGTGATCTTTAACTATTTTTGTAGTAGTGCTCCCACATGGCTTGGGGTTAAAAATCTCATTTTGCTTAATATATAGGATAGATAGATAGATAGATAGATATAGACATATAGATAGATAGATAGATATAGATATGGCACATACCATTTATATGACACAAGGACCAAAGTACCGGGACAATTGCTGCAATTTGCCCTCATCTAAATTAAAGGGATGTAAAAAGTAAAAAAAAAAAATTATAATATTAAAAAATGCTCACTAAAAAAATATAGATTAAAAATTAAAAATTAATTATTGAAAACTCCATACTAAGGGGTTGTTTGGGATCTAAATAAGTGCACTTTTTAATTTTTTATGAAATATGGGTTGGGTTTGAAATGATGTGATAGAGAGGTGATATAACTTAAATAAGATGATGTGACTTAAATAGGATAGTAACTTTTTGACTTTTTAACTTTTTTTGAAGATGCCAAACTTAACCTAAACAAGGTAATGTTTTTTATTAATTTTGAAAATTAAAAAATTATTATTAATTTTTCCTCGGTTTTTTTTCTCACAAAAAAAAAAAAAAAAAAAAATTTGTGGAGAGGGGTTTTGACTCGTGATTTTTCTAAAATGAGTATTCTAGACGGAAAGGGTAGAATTGGTTCAGACAATGAGAAAAAGTGCTTATGCAAAGGGCGCCTTCACTATGAGAAAGAATAGTCGGTTTTGCATAGGGTGCCTTCTTGGATAACAGCTTCAATACTGGCATGCATGAAGGGCTTAAGTGTGAGACATATGAGAGGGGCTTTAGTGCGAAAATAAAAGAAATGGCTTACAGAGTGTCTTCTTGCTTCATGACTTCAATACTTGTGAGAGAGGAGTAGGCTCAAGTGTGAGAGAGAAATGAGGGTTTCTAGGAAGTGTCTTCTTGGGTCACGACTTGAGTGTCCGTGCACATGAAAATGAGTGATAAGGGGTCAGAGTGTGTCTCTTGGGGTGACGGTTTCAGTGCTCTGAAACACAAAACCATAGCATTTTAATAAAGAGAAATAATTAGTGATAAAATATTTTTGTCTCCTTAAATACAAGAACAAAGAATTTATTATTGGTGACAAAATATTTTTGTCTTCCACAACATAACCTTATGAGACGAAAAATATATTCATCGCGCAATCAATTAGAATTTATTAGTGACGAAATATTTTCATCTCCCACAACTTATTTTTCCAAGACAAAAATATATTTGTCGCCAATTTAATAGAAAGATGAAACGACATCGTTTGCATGATGGAGTGTTTATTGGTGATGAAATATTTTCGTCTTCCATAACTTATCATTCCTAGACAAAAATATATTTGTCGCCTAATAAATGGAAATATGCAATGACATTGTTTAATAGGTAGGGAATTTATTGGTGACGAATTACGTTCGTCGCAAAAAATATATATATTTTGTGACAAAAATGTTCGTCTCCAATGAGCTAAAATAATTCGCGTCAATGCAAATGAAATTGGCGCCTGAATTTTGCAGACGAATTTTTTTTCCGTCTCCTATACGTTGGAGAAAAATTAAAACAAACGACAAAATTAATACTTTGTCATCTTTGGGTTAAATTTTAAGTCACCAAATTTTGTCACAATAGCCTAGATTTCTTGTATTTTGTTTCCTTGTTTAATTATTATTATTTTTTCCTTTTTGTGGAGAGGGGTTTACTATGAGAAAGAATAGTAGCTTTGCACAAAATGTTTTCTTGGATAACAATGTTTGCATGCACAAACGGCTTAAATATGAGAGAGAATAGAGAAACTTCAGTGCGAAATAGAAGAGATGGTTTATAGAGATTGTTTTCTCGAGTCACAGCTTCAACACTTGTGAGAGAGGAGACTCAAGTGCGAGAGAGAAATGAGGATTTGTAGAGCGTGTCTTTTCGGGTCACGACTTTAGTATTTGTGTGTGTGTGAAAGTAAGTGATTAAGGTAAGAGCGTCTCTTAGTTTCTGACGACATTTTAATAAAGAGAAATAATTAGGGAGAAAATATTTTCGTCTCAAACTCATATGTTCGTTGCCTAATCAACAATAATACAAAAACAATGTTGTGTGGAGATGAAGAATTTATTGGTCATGAAATATTTTCGTCTCCTTCAACTTAACCTTATGAGACGAAAATATATTCGTCGCACAATCAATAAAAATGCAACACGACACATGGAGAATTTATTAGTAACGAAATATTTTTGTCTCCTAAAACATATCCTTCCGAGACAAAAATATATTTGTCGCTTAATTAACAAAAAGACAAAACGAGCATAAAGGATTTATTGGTGATGAAATATTTTCGTTTTCCATAACTTATCCTTGCCAGACAAAAAATATATTTGTCACCAAATAAATAAAAAAATGAAACGACATCGGCTAATAAGTTTGGAATTTATTGGTGACGAATTCCTTTTGTCGCAAAAAACTTTAAATTTTGTGACAAAAATGTTCGTCCCCAATGAGCTAAAATAATTGGCGCCAACAAGAAAAAAAATTTGTGCCTCTTTTTTTTTCTGACAAATTTATTTTTTCGTCTCCTATAGTTTTGAAAACAATTAAAAGAAACAACAAAAGTAATATTTGGTCATGTTTGGGTTACATTCTAAAACGAAAATAAATTTTATCACCAAATTTTAGAAATTAATTATTGAAAACTCCATACTAAACAAGGTAATGTTTTCTATTAATTTTGAAAATTACAAATTTTTTATTATTTGTTTCTCTGTATTTTTTCTCACAAAAAAATAGCTATATTAATTATCTTCTTTTTTTTTTTTTTTTGGTTGGAGAGAGGTTTTGACCTTCGATTTTTCTTAAATGGGTGTTCTAGACGGAAAGGGTAGAGTTGGTTCAGACAATGAGAAAAAGTGCTTGCGTGCAAGAGGGGCCTTCACTGTGAGAAAGAATAGTGGGTTTGCATAGGGTGCCTTCTTGGATAATACCTTCAATGTTGGCATGCACGAAGGGCTTAAGTGTGAGACAGAAGATATAGGCTTTAGCGCGAAATAGAAGAAATGGTTTACAAAGTGTCTTCTTGAGTCACGACTTCAATACTTGTAAGACAGGAGTAGACTCAAGTGCGAGAGAGAAATGAGGGTTTGTAGAAAGTGTTTTCTTGGGTCACGACTTCAAGGTCCATGTACATGAAAATGAGTGATAAGCATTAGAGTGTATCTCTTGGGGTCACAGTTCCAATGCTTTGAAACACAAAACCACGACATTTTAATAAAGAGAAATGATTAGTGATAAAATATTTTTGTATCCTTCAATACCAGAACAAATAATTTATTATTGGTGATGAAATATTTTTGTCTTCCAAAACTTAACCTTATGAGACGAAAAATATATTCGTCACGCAATCAATTAGAATTTATTAGTGACGAAATATTTTCGTCTCCCACAACTTATTCTTCTGAAACAAAAATATATTTGTCGCCTATTTAATAAAAAGATGAAATGACATTGTCTGCATGATGGAGTGTTTATTGGTGACGAAATATTTTCGTCTTCCATAACTTATCATTTGCAAACAAAAACATATTTGTCGCCTAATAAATGGAAATATGCAACGACATCGTTTAACAGGTATGGAATTTATTGGCGACGAATTACGTTCGTCTCAAAAAAAATTATATTTTGTGACAAAAATGTTTGTCTCCAATAAGCTATAATAATTCGCGGCAATGCAAATGAAATTGGCGCCTCATTTTTGCAAACGAAATTTTGTTTTCGTCTCCTATACTTTTGAGAAAAATTAAAACAAACGACAAAATTAATATTTTGTCATCTTTGGGTTAAATTTTAAAACAAAAAAAAATTTCGTCACCAAATTTTGTCACAATAGCCCAGATTTCTTGTATTTTTTATTGATTTTAAGCATTTGGTGACGAAATTTAGTTTTCCTCTCTAAAAATAATACATTTGGAGACGAAATTATTTCCTCTCTAAAATTTTTTACAATGGTGACGACAAATTTCGTCTCCAAAATGGCGCCAAATCTTCCACCAAATTTTCCAAGAGCGGGAAATTATTTTGTGACGAAAAATAAAATTTAAAGACGAATAAAATTTTCGTCACCTATTGTTTTATTTGATTTTAAGCATTTGGTGACGAAATTTGATTTTCCTCTCTAAAAATAATACATTTGGAGACGAAATTATTTCCTCTCTAAAATTTTTTACAATGGTGACGACAAATTTCGTCTCCAAAATGGCGCCAAATCTTCCAAGGGCGGGAAATTGTTTTGTGACGAAAAATAAAATTTAGAGACGAATAAAATTTTCGTCACCTATTGTTTTATTTGATTTTAAGCATTTGGTGACGAAATTTGGTTTTCCTCTCTGAAAATAATACATTTGGAGACGAAATTATTTCCCCTCTAAAATTTTTTACAATTGTGACAACAAATTTCGTCCCCAAAATGGCGCCAAATCTTCCACCAAATTTTCCAAGGGCGGGAAATTGTTTTATGACGAAAAATAAAATTTAGAGACGAATAAAATTTTCGTCACCTATTGTTTTATTTGATTTTAAGCATTTCGTGACAAAATTTGGTTTTCGTCTCTGAAAATAATATAATTGGAAGCGAAATCTTATTTTTATCACTAAAACATGCATATTTAGAGACTAAATATTTTTTCGTCACACGTTTTCGTCACCATAGACCTTTTTTGTTGTAGTGAGTACGGAAGGGCATTGTTTTTATACATCTACCCGTATATATAGTGGTTTGTACAAATTACTTTTTTGGTGTGGTAAATATAAGCTAATTTGGCATGGTAGAAATTAGCATATATGCTAATTTAGGTTGTGGTACATATGTCTTTTTTGTTAATTAATTTGGTTAGTCCTGTATTATGTATGAAATGAAATTATTGATGTTGGATTAGACTTGGTTCGTATGGAATTTGTATTATATATAGAATTGGACGTTCAATATTAATGTTTTGGATGGTTGGAGCTAAAATGTGTGCACATTGTTGAATGCTTGAATGGTTGATAATATATTTAGCGTTGATGGATTATATTGGTTATACATGATACAGGTTGTACTGAAAATGGATACAGGTTGTTTAGAATTTTTAAAAAAAAACAAAAAGTATTTGGCCACCAAATATTTTGGTAGCCAAATACGTAATCAAATGTTTTGGCGACTAATAATTCAGTAGCAAAAACGTAACCAAAAAAATTTTTGTGACTAAATAGTTAGTAGCTAAAACAATTGAGAATGAGAGAAAGAAACTATTGGCCACTAAATTTTTTAGTCACGGAAAAAAAAGGGTATCATTTGGCGACTAAAACATTTGGCGGCAAAAAATAATGTATTCTATTGGTGACCAAAATATTTAGTCTCTAATAGTTGGTTAAAATTTTCATGTAGAACTTTTAGTGACTAAAAAATTAGTGGCCAAAATGTCACGTTTGCCGACTAAGTACGGATTCGTAGCCAAATGTTAACTTTCGGTGACTAATTCTTTCGTAGCAAAAAGTAACACCTTCCCCGACCACACGAATGTTAGTAGCCAAAAGTCACATTTGGCGACTACTGGTTTTAGTGGCGAAAAGCTAACATTTGTCGACCAAAAGAAGTTTAGTAGGCAAATGTTACACTTTCGGCGACCAAATAAACTTTAGTCGCCAATACTATCACCGACAAGGTCGACGAACTTGGCGACAAAACCTTTTAGTTGCTAAATTGTTTCAGCGTTTGGTAGCCAAAAGTGACATTTCTTGTAGTGATATGATCGAATTCAAAATATAACTATAAAATTTGAGAATTTGAAAAAAAAAAAAATGAATTTTACGCCTACTCATATAACTGATATATGAATATTGAAAGAAAAAAAAAAAAACACCCTCGCTTCTATTTATAATAGTATAAATAGATATTGTCTTTAAGCCTTTATTCTCAAATAAAGAATATATATATTTACAATTTTTTATACAAAATTCTTACTTGGAAAAGCGTAGCAATGTTATTTTGAAAGGTAAATTATAGCGACCCCGGTCTTTTCCTATTTTATTATTGTACCCGGACTTAGGTTCCGTGGATCCTATCATTGTATAATTGTTGCTGTCGTCCTTTATTTTCTCATTTGAGTTATAGGATGTGTTGGGCAGGTTTGTTTCAGGTTGGTTGGGTCTGGAAACCAAGTGTTGCTGTCCAGTTTTTGGGTTGGTCGCTCGAGCGAGGGTTTGGTCGCTCAAGCAAGGGTTGAGTTTTGTCTCTGATTGCATCTGGTATAGACCTGAGAGCAGTGTTTCTTCGCTCGAGCGAGCTTTTCTTCGCTCGAGCGAGCGAGGTGTATGTTTTCGGGTTCTTCGCTCGAGCGAGCATTCTGTCGCTCGAGCATGCTTCTGGATTGCAGACCTGAAGCATTGCATTCTTGGCTCGAGCTAGATTTTCTTCGCTCGAGCGAGCGTTTCTTGTGTCTGGTCGCTCGAGCGACCATGTCTTCGCTTCAGCGAGCTGTCCGATTTAAATAGGCGGCGGGATTTTAAAATGATTTACATCCTCTTTTATCCCAAACCCTAGTTCGAAGTTTTTCTCTCCCTACTCACCTTTTCTCTTAGGTTTGATCTACTTAGAGTGTGTTTCTACCCTAGATCCTTTATTAAAAAGATAGTGTGGGTCGAGGGCTTCAGTTTAATCTGAACAATCTTGGTTTTGGAGCACTTTGGAGTTTGGGTCATCATCTCCGTCTTCTAATTTTTGGGTTATTTCTTCGAGGTAGGGATTTCCTACTCCATCTTATGAGTTTTGTTCTAAGTTTTGGTACTTTAATATGGTGGGGGGTATTTTGGTAATTTTGGGAAAAACCCTAGTTGTTTTAATAAATTGATTTGTACAATTAATTTGAGAAAAATTGGGAATATTAGTTGAATTCAGGGAATTGGGGATTTATAAGTTTAAATGGTGTAGTTGGACTATTTAATCACTCTCCTATTTAACTGTGGAGATTATTATTGTGATTATATTTTATTTCTTGTTTAGAA
Organism: Camellia lanceoleosa; assembly: GCA_025200525.1. Classification (NCBI taxonomy): domain Eukaryota; kingdom Viridiplantae; phylum Streptophyta; class Magnoliopsida; order Ericales; family Theaceae; genus Camellia; species Camellia lanceoleosa. Next base: position 66,832,530 of record CM045768.1, on the reverse strand, counting down.
ATAACTGTTTTGGGCTATCGGTGGAGGATAGTCATGATTGTTGTAGACATTGCATGTGAATTAGGGCAAACTGGAACTAATTACATTGGCTAAGTCATTAATTCTGACTATTGAATTAATACAAAAAAATACATGTATTGGTTGAGCATTGCATATGCATATTGTGTGGGAGGAGATAGGGGATGTACTCCACGGTTTAGGGGAAGATAGGGGATGGACCTCTAAACCGGATTTTGTTTGGGAGGAGATAGGGGATGGACTCCATTAGCATCACTTTTATGTGTGCTTATTTATGTTGAAGTGTTTTATTGATACAGCACCAAAATGTGTATCAATCTGGAAGTATGAAGTGTTTTGATATGAGCCTGAGTATATGCTATATAGTTCACAGTTGTAAGTTTGGCCAGGTTCTGAGCCATATTGAAAATAATAGATATTGATAAGTGTCATAGACATTAGTGTCCTAAGATTGTATATTGATATAATTGATTATCATGGTTAACCATCTATTGAATGCTATTGCTTTATTCAATGCTTATAATTGGTTTAGTATATTTCTACTGGGCTGTGGCTCACCCTTTAAGGGAACATCATTTTCAGGTCCAGGTGATTCGCTACCTCCAAGGACTTAGCTTGGAAGGAACCGGATTTTTAAGCCTTGTTTTAAGTTATTTGTTTTTATTTGATTTACATGTAAACATTCAAGCTTAGGGCTTTATTTGTATTTGAGTTAGAACTCATAATTTTGTGTCCAAGTGTTGGCTTGGCAAGTTGTAAGCCCGTAGGACATTTATTTTGATGTTACATGTAATGTCTTATTTTAGTAATACTCTGATGAATGAATTGTGGTTTATTTACCTGAGTAATGCATCTTATTATTGTGTATGTTATGAGTTATTTTTTTGAGGGCGTGACATAAATTATACTCGTAATCTTTATAATTTGTTTCTTTATATCAATTTGGTCAATATAGTTATCTAAACGTATTAATTTTGCTTTTTAATTTTTTATATTGTGGTAATTTAGGCCTCTTTTGTAAGCATCATAAATAAGTTGTTTATTGATTTATTTCTATCACATCACATCTCTACTTTTTTTAAATCTCTTTTTGTAATAAATAAAAAAGTCCACTTATAAACTATACCAGAAACAAACTCTTAATCCAATTGATAAGATAAGTTAGAAATTGGATAAAACTTAAGGCGTCAACCTTTCAATTACTGTAAAGAGATTAAATAAAATATTTTATTTAACCTCAAGAGTTGGCTTAGTGGGCACAATTTATGGTCTAGGGGTCAGGTGCAATACTTACTTAGCTCCTTGAGGTCAATCCATACAAAGTGTGTTTGCTCTAGTTATAAATGGGACCCCGCAAGTGGGCGGTGAAATTATTCCCTTTTTTTTTTTATTAAAAAGGGTTATCAATTGGTCTAAATTTTTCCAAGTTTAAAATATAAATTATTTTGACATGTTTTTTACTTTAAAATGATAAAAGTAAGAGTAATAATATACAAATATATATATAGAATAACGTAATAAATTTGTATTCATATATTTCAAAATACTATTGTCACATTATTTTAATCAATTTTTTTATATAAATTTTTTATTTTATTTAAAAAAATTAAAACTTATCATGTCATTTTGTATCAAAGTTTTGTCCTTTTTTATTTTTATTTTTTTATGATTGCTTACACTAATCTTCTAGTCAATGATAAACTACATCTCATTGAACACCCTTTTTCCTCAACGTTCGTTGGTAGCTTCACTCATGCTATACTCATTAAAATGACTTTGTATTTGACCAAAAATGAATTAATTTCTGAATGTGATCTGTGGGGATATATTTTCTGAGTACCAACACGTGGCAAGGTGACGCCGACGTGTCAGCCAAGGTACCACGTGTCGTGGTAAGTTATGCCGAGGTAATCTCGGAGTTGCTGAGGTTATCTCCAAAAATATCGGAATCCGGGATAAGCGGATAAAGGACGGGAGTCCTAGATTGGGAGAAGACTTCAGTTTGGATAAAGGTAAAACTCTTGGAGAGTTTTGTCCTAAACCCATTGGGAGTTCCAGATTAGCAATAATCCTGAGTCCATTGGAGTTAGGCTCCGATTGAGACTAGGACTGTATTGACTATAAAAGAGAGGCACCCCCATGTGTCAAAGGTATGTTTTTATATACTGAAGCTTGTGAGCTGAATACACAATTATCTTTGAGAGATATACTAACTTGATCGTCGGAGTGCCCTCGGGTGGAAGAACCACCGCCGGAGCCCTTTCTTTCTGTTACAGGTTAAACAGGTGCCATCTATTCTGCCTGTGTTCTACAGCTGAATTACTAAGGTGGACAATGTGATCGAAAAATCACTCACACATGATCAGTTCTGATCTTGTGCTTGGAGGGCCAGCATGCACACATGGAACCGCCTCACACTTTTGCATAATTGCATGTATTCTCAACTTTTGGATTGTGTAGTAAGTCATATGATTAGTCAAGTCCCATTTTTGTGAAGAAGATGAACAATCCACGTTTGCATTAATGTCTACTGAATTTTACTTTTCTTGGGATAATTGCAAATCAATTAAAAATTCACAAAACATGTATAAATTTATGAAAATGTTTATAAATTTAATTATTAAAATTGATAAAATTTATCATTAATTTAAAATTATTTTTTAAAATTTACACTAATTTGTAATTTTTTCTTCTTTCTTTGGCCAATCCAATGTTTGTCCAACTTCAAAACAATATAACAAATAAGTAATCCAGGGGTGGGTGGCAACCTGATAAGGGCCTGGGGTTTAAGCCCCTAGGTCCTTGGTTCGATTCCCCTCTAGACCAATCTCCTGCGCGTAGCACAGTTGGTTAGGAGGTTGACCTCAGGATGCCTAATCAGCAGCTTGGTGTGGATTTAATACTCCCCCGCTGTGCGAGTCCTGACTTAAGCGGAGTTTGTCTTGGGAGGTCGGGACAAGCTTCCAGGTTATAGTCTCTTACTCGGAACGGACAACAGGACACCCTGGTGATCTCCTCAAGGGGCACTGCCTTGGACCTGCGGGAGAGTGAGAGGATTTTCCTGTAACAAAAAAAATATAACAAATAAGCATTATAAATTGGAACATCATCAAAATGTCCTTTTTTTGGAATAACATTTTTGACTATCCATCAATGAAGAATACAAATGTGGAGTTTCAAATGTCTTGCTTGTAAATTAATGTCGGTAAATCGATTCTCACAAATTGTAATATAAACTTCACTTATATTACCAACAATATTAACTAGGTCAAACTCACTCTGAAGATAAATTTGCAAATCCATTGACCGAACTCCAATAATTTGTGCAAAAATGTGGCAGTTCAGTGTGATTATTTTACCTTTGACATAAGATGTCAGACTATTCTCTCCAATTTCTCCCTCAGTAGGTCTCAAGTGAAGGTAAAATAAATACACAAAACGTGGATATACCTTTTGTGATAAATTGATTAAAGGTAGCCATCTCATCGTCTCCAGTCTGCCAACCAACAGAAGATCATATTGAGAAGGAAGATTTATCATTTTCCAGGTAACAATTGGTCGATTAACAAAATTTGGATAAGCTTGGTCATGATTGTATATGAGAAAATCGATAGTTGGATAAATCTGTTGTTATTAGCGTGGTGAAGGGTTAGAGGTTTCACCACATTCTGGTTTAGCTCTTTTTGTTCTCAGTATGAGTTATGAAGGTAAACAAAAAAATAGCAAAAGGCAAGAAAAATATATGAAAAATGTGTAGCAAAATGTCTGAAATGGTGTACAAAAGGTAAGCAACAGATAGCCAAAGCTCAACACTGGATTGAGTCTTGCTGGAAGCTAGGAACAGCCGAAGCCGGTTGACCAGTCAGATGACCTACCGGTTGACCTCCCGATAGATCGGTTTGGTGATCTCTTCAGCTGCTACTTTTGCAGCTCTAAAATTGTGCACCTCTGATGTTGTGAACCTCTGATCAAAACTCTTCCTCTCTTCTTTTACACAGATATGATTTGTAAATATATACACTAACTTTGTGAAATTAATTGAGGTAGGTAGTGAAGGAGACGGTTGTGTGTTTCGGGTCTCTGATCTAGTTGTATTGATACTATTTGAATAATAAAGGTAAATGAAAATGGTGAAGAAGTTGCTAAAAGTTGTAAAGTAATGAAGTTGTTGGAATGAAGATGGTGAAGAAGTTGCTAAAAGTTGTGAAGTGAAGTTGTCAGATGTGCTCACTGATATAAAGTCTCAGCCAAACAAATGGCTAAAACATTTGTAACTGAGTTTTGTTTTTGTTTTTGTTTTTTGTTTTTTTATTTTTTTTTCATTTATCGAAAACTGACCAATTGAGGTTTTGCAGAGGAGTGATGGCTCTGCATAACATGAGTGAAATTACGATGTTGCCCTTATCATTTTTTTTTTCTAACATACCAATTTAGCATTCCATAAAAGAGGGGCAATTTAGTCATTTCATTGCCAAACACATCAATCAATAGGCACAATAATATTGATGGTACAGAGCTTCATGGGTGAGGCACAATAATGAAGGTGAGGAGAACGGTACAGGTTCACGGATTTTTTTACTAAAGTGATAAAATTTTACAAATGACAAAAGTCTAATAATATTGAATTATGTATTGTAAATTGATATTTTAATTTTTGTTTGACTCACAATATATATAATGTTGATAAATTTTGTGGCCATTTATTTGAAAATAACAAAATAATAACTAGCAAATAAATGGTGACAATAATTATTAAAAATATAAAAATATTTGAACTGAAAAATATTATTCCATTCGTCTTTTTATGTTAATCATGAATTTTTTCAATTAAATTTTAAAAAGAATTTGGTTAACAATATTTTTTTGTTAATAATTAATTTTTTGAATTGAATTTTAAAAAGAGTTTGGTTATGACTGTTAATCAAAAATTTCAATAGAATTTTGAGTTATATGTTTGATTATGAAATATAGCTTTTTGAATTAAGTTTTGAAAATCATAACCAAATAATTTTTTTTTACTTCACATGTTAAATCAAACTTTCAAAATTTAATTCCACACTCAACTCAAAACTCAATTCAACACTTTATTCAAAAATCATAACCAAATAAATTTTCTACACTTAAATCATAATTTCAAAATTCACAACCTCAAAATATAATTTTATTCTCAAATCATATTTAGAAAATTCTACTAAACGTTATCAATAATTTCCCCAAAAATGGGTGCCAAGCATCCATTATTTTTATTTTTTTATTTTTTTTGTTACAGGAAAATCCTCCTTACCCTCCCGCAAGTCCAAGGCAACGCCCATTGTAGAGATCACCAGGGTGTCCTGTTAGCCGTTCCGAGCGAGGAGACTATAACTTGAAAACTTGTCCCGACCACTACAAGAAAAAGAGGCTATCACCACGTTTTCTTTTTCTGACGTTTTTGAAAAACGTCGTGAAATCTCCAATACTTTTTTCCATTTTGAACACATTTAATTACTCATCTCGTTTTGTACGCCAATATTAAAAAAAATTGTGAAATAACATTTACTTGTGATTGAAGAGGCAGAACTTCTCTGATCAAAAGAGAGGCGCGACTTTAGAGAACACATCGTTGCTTTTGAGAGAGAGGGAGAGAGGGGAAGAGAGAGAAATCAAGGCCTTGGATCTTCGATCTCTATCGATTCTCTGGTTGTATGATCTGGAAATGCTTGTTCTACACTTGATTTGAGCGTTTGTCTGTAATATTGTTTGAATCCCTCTTATCTAAGTTGATCTAGGGCTCAAGGTTAGAGTTTTTTTTGTATGGATTTGCTACATTCACACAAGATCTGTAGACTTTCATGGCTTAAACTAACGATTTATAGTTGATTTCTAATTTCTTTTCTTTTATTTTGTATTTTCTCTTTTCAAATCGATTTTTCTAGGGTTTTGAGTGTCGTGTTAATGTCTCTGATCACATACAGGATAGCAAGCAGCGTTGGATCTGGATCGTTACCAACAGTGAGTCGAAACAAGCTCAACGACGTAGAGATGTAGATCGTATTCTCAGATCTGCTCTCTATCCGATCAGATCTGTTCTCTCTGTCTCTCCGATCTGTTATTATGGTAATATCAAATCTACTTTCTCAATCTCTCCGATCGAATTTCACATATTCTCTTCATTGCTCTATGAGATAGAAGAGGTTTGCATTGCATGTGTGGAGGGAGGGAGGTTTCAAAAAAAAAAACCTACAAAATGCCAAAACAGGGTGTTAAAAGGAAAGGAAGAATGAATCCAAAAAGCAAAGTCTTCTTTAATTTCACTCTCCTCTCATTTCATGTGTTGTGGATGATTCTTTCCCCTTTGTTATCATTTCCCAGTTTCTCCCAACCGCTTTGCCTTCTTCTTTCATTCCTTTTCCTTTGATTCTTTCCATTTCCACCCCAACCTATGTCTTTTTTATTTTATATATTTTTTATGATTGTGTGATTCTGATTCATCACACTTAAAAGGACTTGCAATTTCATTGGTTTTTATGTAAAATACTTGGTCATGACCATGGGTTGTACATTCTTATTCATTTCGTTTTGCATGTGTTTGGGTTTTGGTCTAACTGAAACAGTTCCTGCAAATTCTCTCATCACAAAGCTTCCAGGTTTCAATGCTACTTTCCCATCAAAGCATTACTCTAGGTATGCCTCTTCCTTACCATTTTGTGTATTTTGACTTCACAGCTTTGTTTGGTTCTTGGAATTGTCAAGAAAAATAAAAATTTTCTGAAAAATGTGAAGAAATTGAGTAGGCATTTTCCATAAGTTTATTTTCTTCTTCTTTTGTTTGATTATCATAGAAAATCGATAAGTACAAGTAATTTTATTTCCCTATTATTCATTTTTTTTTTCTCAACAAATTCAAATTCCAAACATAACTTAGAAATGTTTTGATTTTGGGTGTGATGTGAAGGTATGTATCAATAGATGGGAATCCTGCAAAACAACTCTTCTACTACTTTGTCAAGTCGGAAAGAAAGCCATCGAATGATCCGGTCATTTTGTGGCTTAATGGGGGCCTAGGGTGCTCTAGCTTTGATGGGTTTGTTTATGAACATGGTACTGCATTCTTGAAACGCATCAATTTTGGAATTCTCAACTTATCTGTTGTTACAATAGCTTTACTTATTGTATCTGTACACAAATATTAGACTGTAAAATTGTTTTTCAAATGTGTGAGAAATTAAATTCTATTTAGAATACAAGGTTGATTGAGTTACCATTTTGTCCGCAATATGTTGTCATGATATACATGAAATGGGTTGTTGGACATTTTTGAGTTCTTGTACTACTAACACATTTGATTTACATATTACATCAGCCAAGTAAAATTTGTTATGTGTATAAAATGTTTATTGTGCAACCTTGCAGGACCATTAAACTACGAGGCAGGAAAACGACACAGAGAATTGCCCATATTACATCTCAATCCTTATAGTCGGTCCAAGGTTGATAATTCTAAAATGTATGTTTATATTCTGAATGAATGTAAGAAACTTACTTTTAAAAACCGCTAATTAATTATGTTTATATTAAAAAAATGTTTTGGTTTTTCACTTCCTGTCATGGTGACTATCTAGGTTATAAAAGATGATACTTCTGATCTTTCCTAGTGGATGAATTATCTTTTGAATGGAATTAGTTGATAACAATGATGCCCCCTTGTGAACACATGGCGGAATGCTATGCCTATTACACAAGTTATCACTTGAAACTTTATGATTTGATGTCCTTTTATTGATTCTGCTGTTTGTCTTCTAAATTGATTTAATGCTTGACTAATAGGATGTGGTGTGGTACTTATAGAAGTATCCCCACCAAGAATGCCATTGGTGGCACGACTCGATGTTGAAGGTATTGTCTGACATGGCTTAGATTGTCGAGATTGTCGAGGCACGACTTGATGCCATTGACTGGATGTTGAAGGTATTGTCTGACATGGCTTAGATTACATTACATTACATTACATTACATTACAACATATTTTGTGTCTATATCTAATTATTACTCTATTTTGCAATCAATTTCACAAAATGTGTTTTGCTAGTTAGGTGCATAATAAGTACACACATCGTGCTTGTATAGCGTTGCTCAAAATCAACCATACCATTGAATGAAGACACTAATCAATGGCTCCAAATTCAAATTCCTTTGTTTTTCATTTTATTTTATTTTAATAATAAATTTATTATTTATTATTAACAAGTATCGTTCAGCACAGGAGGGGAAAAGATGGCTGTGGCAGTTACTATCGGTGGCATGCTTGTCTCTGGCTACCAAAATGGAGGAAACAAGAGCTCCTCTTTTGTTAGACTTACAAGTATTAGAACCAAAATTCATGTTCAAGCCCAAAACAGTTCAATGTATGGAGCTCTTTGTCATGGCCAAGCTCAGATGGCGGTTGCAAGTCATCACCCCCTTCGATTTTGTAGATTATTTCTTTGCTATGCCTATTACACAAGTAAGAAATACTTCTTTACATATTTTTGGTCAATTCTCAGATCATGTCACTGTAGTTAATATACATTAATGGATCAAATTGATGGTTCTCATTACACACATACTCATTTAGTGTATGCTAATGCTTGAAATGGTGTGTGGCCTTGCTACATTCGGGGAGGTTTTTTCTATAACAAATATATGATGCACACTAGCAATCATTGCATTATCAACATGAATGATCGAAACTGGATTTTTTTTCTTTATTTATTTATTTTGACTAGAATTTCCTTGTTTTTATTATCAATTGACTTGAAGCTTCTTTGTTGACTCATTTATTTGGTATATTTTAATTTTTATTAGCAATGTCAAATATTATTTAGTTTTGTTATTTTAGTTAAAACCTTCTTAATCCTTTTCTTTTTTTCCTTATATTTTTTTCCCTTCAGCTCATTTGATACATGCTTATGGTTCTTTGAGTAACACAATTTTCTACAGAATTCCAATCTTATAACATATTTCTAGATATTCTGTTACTAGTTCTCATTATGTACCTTCATTCTTGCAAAACTATCGTCACACTTTTTCTACTCTACCTCGTAAGAAAACCAACAGAGCTAATTTTGAAAACAAAGAAACCTTTTAATGTTGAATACTTAATCACTACATCATATGAAGCTTGATTGTGGGGAATAACTTGCCAAAAATATATTTAGTTTATGCTTTTCTTTCCTATCTCAATCATCTAAAAATATTCTTTGCATACCTTCTGTTAAAAATAAAATTGTTTTCTCACAAATAGTTTATGGCAATAGAGAATTGTATTTGCATCTTTGGGATTTTTCTTGTGAATTCTCTGTTTTAAGATATGGATAGGGAGAACTACGATGCGCTGGACATTGGATGTTCTTTGGACACACCATTCGATGCGTTCCAATTAGGAAGTCTTCTATGCCTTAAATTGGCTTGATCAAGTGATTTCTGAGTATGGAAGACATCATCAATTGTGGAAGAATCATCAAAACTTGTGTGAATAATGGTTTTAACATATAAAAGAACAACTAGAAGTAGATTTTAATTATCATTCTTTGTTTGGCCTCAATTTCGGGTCGAGAACCCATGCATATTTTTCATAAAGTGCTTAATAAGGAAAGGGTCCCCAACATTTTGTGGCAAATTGCCATCCCTGTATGTAGTTGGTTGTTAATAATGGATCTATGCTTTTCCCTTCTGATGTATTTGACAGTTTCTTTGTGGGAAGCGTGGTCGTGATGTACCAAAATGAAGGCATTTTCTTGTCATTTGCTGTGAAAACAAAGCAATTTTTTTGGACTTGGTGACGATGTGTGGCAATGATGTATGAAAGCAGGACCTCGACAGCAAATCACTTCTCTGGCAAGTCCTCATTATATTATATATGATATTTAATGATGTTTTTTGTTGTTGTTAGATTTGGAAAATAAATGCAGTATCTTAGTAGTGCTATTGTGATATACTGTTGCTATTGATAATGTTTAATAATGTTTTTATTATATCCAAACAACTTGTCCAATTCTCATAGATGTCTTATTTTTTTTTAAGTGCAGGCATTTGGAGTACCACCTTAGCAGCTATGGCAGAAAGTGAACTTAATGTCATGAAAGTGAACTTAATGTCATGAAGTAGTAGTGTGTCATGATCTGCTCATGTCTGTAAATATTTTTTTATTTTTTGTTATGTCATAAATTTCCATTGGTCAAATTTAAATGTTTCTAAAAATATTTATGGCTTAATTGGTTTCAATTTATTTTGAATGTTAAAGGTGATATTGTGAATTGTGTAATTTGAAATTTGCTTTTGTTGGTTTTTTTCTCTTTTTTTTTTTTTTTTGGAAGGAATTCATAGTCTGATTAGATTTGGTTGTTTTATTGTAAATTTATTTGGAAAAAATTCTGATTAGGTTCAGATGTTTTTTTTGTGAAGAAAAGCTTTTAGCAACGTTTTAATAGAAACGCCACTATAAGTTGGTATGGGGGTCATTTGGGTATACGGGCAATATTTATTCTGGCGTTTAAAAAAACGCCGCAGAAGATCTTGCACGGCGTTTATAAAACGTCGCTAAGCTATAGCGACGGCCGCGTCCTCGACGTAATTTTAAAACGCCGGTATATGTTTTCCCTACGTTTTTGATATCTTTAGCGACGTTTTTGAAACGCCGGTAAAAGTTAATTTTCCTGCAGTGGACCTCTCAAGATAAGCTCCATTTAAGTCAGGACTCGCACAGCGGAAGAGTATTGAACCCATACCAAATGCTAATTAGACAACTTGAGATCCAACCTCCTAACTAACTGTGTTTCGCTTAGAAAATTAGTTCAAAAAAGAGAGGAATTAAACTTGTGACCTTAGGGGTTTACCAAGCATCCATTATTGACTGCCACTTTCCGGAGAGAGAGAGAGAGAGAGAGAGAGAGTGTGTCCTGGAACTGGACCACTTCTGTACTGGAACTGGACCACTTCCACCATACAGCATAAATGACAAGCTTACATCGTAGTACATTCAAATATTAATGGGCGGACTACAGATTTGTCGGAAGGGCAACGTTTGGGTGGTCTTGATTAAAATAATAATAATAATAAATAGGAAAAATTATATTAAAAAAATCTTAGATTTGATCCTTTTAACAAATTAAAGTATGAATTTTTAATTTTGTTAATTTAAAATCTAAATTTTTTATTTATTTTCAATTTAAATTATTTGTTTATTTTCGCTAGGTAAAATCAAAGAAAAAATAATATTTTAGTCATTAAATACAATAAAAAAAAATGATATTTAGACATTTTATGTATACTTATAAGTTACATTGAATTTAATAATTAAAATACTATTTTTATATCGATTTTACTTAATAAAAATAGGCGAATGGTTTATATTGAAAGCAAATCAAAATATTGGCATTTAAATTGACGAAATTAAAAATTCAAGATTTATTTTGTTACAAATCTCAAACTCTAGGATATTTTTTTTTTATAATTATCCCTAATAAATATATAAAAATAAAAAAACTAACTAACAAAAACAAACAAGTTTGAGAGGTTACCTGTGGGCTTGTGAGGCATATTTTTCTTCATACCTTTAAAATCTGAAATCTATAATCTAGAATCTAGATGGAAAAGCGTTATTTGGATTAGTAGGACTTATTACTAGTCGCATTTTGATAATTCAAATTATTTATTTTGTTGGACATTTCGTATATACAATCTATACAAAAAATTAAGTTAATCTAATAATCGTAGTCTATTTAATTTATTTCGTTTCTTAAAAAAAATAAAAAAAATCACGACTCCCACCAATGGCAAATCCACCCTTTTTTGTCCCCTCAAAATCTATATAATAAGGAAGCTCAGTGTTTTTTTCTTGATGGGACTTTTGTCGGTTTGTCACAATGTGAACCCTTGGATTTTTTCAATCCAACGGCTGTAAAATGTCCAACCATCCATCTCTCTCTCTTAATGGGTTTTTTCTTAATGGGTTTCTTCTTCCCTTCCATCCATCTCTCTCTCTTCAAAATTTAAATTTGAGTTTTCTCCCCTCATCTCTCACTCTCAGAGCTCACTCTTAATACACAGCAGATCGGCGACATACCGCCAGATCGGCGTCATACATCAAATCGGTGAGGTTCTTCAAAAATGAGGTGAGGCGCTTCACATACATAGCAAATCGACCTTATATTGATTCTGATTTTTTGTTTTCATGAGGTGAGGCGATCAGTTTTTGTTTTCGGTGAGGCGCTTCACATACCAACCCATAGCCACAGAGATCATCAAAAGAACGATTCATAAAATCATTCATCTTCATACCGATACTGTGAGTATTGTGTTGGTTCGGTTTCACGAATTTGATTTTGATTTTGGATTTGGGTTTTAAAAAATCAACCCATTTACTATCATTTGGTGTGTCTCTGTTGTTTGAGTTTACGCTATTGCCATTTGGGAATGGCCATGAGAAATACATTCACAACTATATATAGAATATTTGAGTTTCGATTTTTATATGTATAGAATATTTGGTGTGTCTCTTTTTTGATTTTGATCCGCTTTGTTGATATGGTTTCGTCGCAAGATTTGAAGGATGAGGAGAGAATGGGGTCTTGATCGGTGGTTTCATTGTTTGTGAAGCCATTGTTTGAGGCTATGAATGAGCGTAACAAGTGGGTTCAAGATGGGTCGGCAATGTGTATGGCGAAGATGGTGGAGTGTGCTTGGACCCACTGTTGTTTCGTTTGAAGCTTTGTCTTAAGATCTGCAAGTACCTCAACAATCCGAATTTCTTAGCCAAGGCCGCTCTGTTGCCAGTGGTCTCAAGTTTGTCTCGGGTTTGTTAAATGCTTGATTATTTCAATGTTTGTGCATTAACAAAATGCTTTTTTTTTTCTTCTCAAATTTGATGCTTCATTTGTGTCAAGTTTGTGATTTGATTGAGTTTTGGACTTTGTTTGATTGCCAACGAATTGAAGGAAAAGAGGATGGAATACGTGCATAACTGTTGTCAATTGTATATGATTCAATTGAAAAGCGTCTTCTGTTTGTTATTGTGGTTGAACTTTTATGCTTTGTGTAATTGCGGTTGTGGTGTAGTAGAAATATCTTGATTGAAAGGTAAATATGCATTAAAATTTTCAATATTTTTTTATTTATCTTTTAAATTTATTATATAAACCCTTTTTATAGTATAGATTGAAAATTAGTCAATCTTTTTTATTAATATATGAACCCTTTTTATAGTATATGAACCCTTTTTATAGTATAGATTGAAAATTAGTGTAGATTGCAATTATTATTATTAAAAGATAAACAAATCGAAACTGTCTTCTGTTTGTTATTGTGGTTGAACTTTTATGCTTTGTGTAATTGCGGTTGTGGTGTAGTAGAAATATCTTGATTGAAAGGTAAATATGCATTAAAATTTTCAATATTTTTTTATTTATCTTTTAAATTTATTATATGAACCCTTTTTATAGTATAGATTGAAAATTAGTCAATCTTTTTTATTAATATATGAACCCTTTTTATAGTATATGAACCCTTTTTATAGTATAGATTGAAAATTAGTATAGATTGCAATTATTATTATTAAAAGATAAACAAATCGAATGAAATTTTTAATACGAAGCTTTAGTACCTCCGTCCGACAATCCAATAAAGTTCAATGTGAATTTTGTTTATTTGCTTTCGTATGGTTGTTTTAAAAAATTAGTCAAAAGTTAATTTTTTTATTTTTTAAAAAATATATTTAAAAAAATGTAAGAGGTAATATAATTTAAAATAGATTAAAAGCAAGTTTTCAAATTAGGCCCTACTATATTGTGTACCAAATTCTATTTTTCAACAATCACCCGTTTTCTCTTTTTCTCTTTTCATTCATAGATGGAGATCTATTTCAAGTTTTTGAGTGTGGGGTCATGTGCCATCTATATAACAAGGAAGCTCGGTTTTTTTCCTTGATGGGACTTCTGTCCCTTTGTCCAAATTTTGACCATTAGATTGATTTTAATCTAAAGGCTAAAAACATCTCACTCTCACCCCTCTCTCAGACACATACTCCTCTCCTCTCTTCCTGTTTTCAAATTTTGAACACCCATACTCTCTCTCTCTACCTCCATCAAAGCCCATTCCCGTGCTTCCCTCTCTCTCTCTCTAGATCGGCGACTTCGCAGGGGTGCTAATCGGCAACTTCGCATTGGAGAGTTTGTTATTTTTAACATCGCAGCAACTCAATTTCTCTGCTCATCAATATTTGTTGTTTTTGTTTGGTATGATTTAATGTAGTTGGATTTCGATCCTAGCAATTTATTTGCATTACAAGATTGTAGAGAGAAGCTTTTTTTGGTGATTCCATAAAAAAAAGAAGAAAAACTGTGAGTAAGATCTTTATCTTTTGTTCCTTTTCATTCAATCTGTTTTGATCTGCTTTTCTTTTTATAAGCTGCAAATATGAAGTTTTTTTTTTTTTAATTTTTTTATTTATTTTTCAATCTGGTTTTTTTTTTTTAAATTTTTTTTTAATTTATTTTTTTTTCATTCAATCTGGTTTGATCTTTATCTTTTTTAAGTTTTTCTTTAATTTTTGTTTGATTCGTTTCTTGTGTAGTTGGCCTCATGTTTTATATATTATTATGCAGGTTAGTCAAATGGGGGAGAATGTGAATAAAAGAGTGAGCTTCATACATTGGGTCTGTTGAAGTTGATTGGGTAATTTTCTTAATAACTATAATTTTATAGTTCTTCAATTTTCTGAAATATAAATCTATATATATATACTTCCCATTTATTGTTGAACATGTTTGTTTTTGTTTGGGGGTTATGTTTTATCTATTTATTTTTTGAGGCCACAATAAGCTTTGTTTATTTATTTATTTATTTGGTTTACTGTCTCTATTCAGTGTTAAACATATACATATTTACAGTTTGTGGGGGAAACAGACAGCAAATATGAGGTCTTTGGAGTTTGGGTATAAAATTCTGGTGTTATTTAGCCTTTTGATTATGGGAAAAGCAGATATTTACATAGTAACTGTTGAAGGAGAGCCTGTAATAAGTTACAGAGGCGGTGTTGATGGTTTTGCTATGGATTCTGATGAGAAGATTGATGTTACCAGGAACTCTTTTATCTTTTTTTTTTTAGATCACATTTTATATGCTGGTGGGTTTGTGGCTGCTGAAATGTCTGGTTAAATATTAGTATTTATTTTATTTTACTATTTTATGATTTTGATGCTTGAATTGACTTTTATTCTAAATTGGAATTGGTGTTGTCAACTTTCTGCTTGGGGCCTTCGATACATGGTTGCTGTGCCTAAGCATGTGCATTTGTGTGTATTATATTCACAGATTCACAGATTATGCATTGGTGGGTGGATGACCCGTGCAAACAGAACAATGGTTTCGATCTCGCTGGACTGTCCTCCACTCAATCTCACTAACAGAACAATGGTTTGTCTTCTCAAGCCCTTTCGATTTCATTCAGTTACATATATGCATATCTTATCTCAATTCCATATATTTGTTTCATTAGCATTTTCTGTGAATAATTTTTGGTTTCTGGATTCAATCAATAGTGGAGCTCTTTGTATTGGTTCTATGATGCATTAGGGGTTTTTGTGAATTATAACCACTCAAATGTTGAGTAGTTAAATGTTTCTCTGAACTTTTTTAAAAAAAAAATGAGAATTTCATCGGTTGCTTCTTTTTCTTCCCCTTTACCCTATAGGTGATTAGAGGTATGCTTCTTCATTTTTGTCCATTCATTTAATTATATGGTTTTGTGACTGCAGTTGTCTTCCCTGTGGCCACTTAAATGGTGCGTCCTGTATTAAGAAATGGTTGCAGCAACATAAAAATTCAGGGAAGGTATGGTGCGTCCTGTATCAATAATCTCCTTAATCAGGAAAACGGTCAATACATTTGTTCCTTCTTTCAATCCTCAACTTTTTTATGCACGTGTCTCCTTTTGTAGTGTCCTCAATGCAACAGGAAATGCGCATTGAAGGATGTAGGAGTAATTTATGCATCACAAATTGTTGTCATTGATCACCAATTACAAAAGGTAATATATTCTCTTGCATATAGATTTTTCAGGGAAAAAAAGAAAAAGCAATAAGAAGCTTGGGGTACCATAAGTTGCATTCCAATATTATTCTTCCCTTTTTTTGGGGTTAGGTGAATGAAAATAGATGATTTTTTTTTTTATTTGCAGAAAGTTCAATCTCTTGAAGCTAAATGCACTTCCTTTGAGAAGAAGGTAAGAGAAATTAGTGTTGAATATATATAAGTTTATAACTGGTTAGACTTACTTAAAAGTTATGGGAGTTGATATTGTTTTTTTATCCATGTTGAAGCTCCTTGCCTGTACTTTTATATATAACTGGTTAGACTTACTTAGAAGTTGTGGGAGTTGATATTGTTTTTTTATCCATGTTGAAGCTCCTTGCCTGTACTTTTATATATCGCCTGTATGTAGCAGACACTGCTATTTTGCTTTTAGTGTTTGCATAAATCAGTTTATTTATTTATTTTTTCAGTGGAAATGTTAATTTGACAAAATTTGAAAAATAGTGTACTACTTTAATCTTAATATTTTATTCTTTAGTAAGAAATTAGAAAATATTGAAAGAATTTAATTATTTTCTTTTATCCACTAATGTCGATAGCTATTATGGGCAGTTTGGAAGTTGATTTCAATAATTTTCCATGATTCTTTGATTTTGCTCTACATAGTTGATTTGTGGTGATTCTCTCTCTCTCTCTCTCTCTCTCTCTCTCTCTCTCAATATTTATATTTAATGGGTTCAATAACTTTTTCGTGGTGCGCACCAAACTTAGATTTTTAGATATATTTTTCATGTGAATGGATTGTTATTTCGTGCTTTTATTGGCATATTAGTACGGGATTTTGGGGTTTTTAGTATGTTATTGCATTATTGTACAAAGAGGTTTTCATTTGAACCTTTCTCACCTTTATTTTTCCACCCCCCAATATTTAATGTATATTTGTAATCTCATCATACACCACCAGCTGAGCCCACGCCCACGTGTGTTTGGATTTTGTTTTAGGCTGAAGATTCATAATGGAATGATTCCCACTCACTTCCACCCCCTATCTTAGTTATATCTAAATACAATTTTGGTTTTTTTTAATTGGTACAAATCTATTGAATTTTCATGGAATTCGAAACTTTACCAATGGAAGCAATTTCAAGTTGAGGCATGAGTTATAGATATAAAAGGTAAATTCATGACTTAATTTGTTTTATACTTATAGAAGTTGAGTTAGAATTTTTATTTACTAAGATTTCAAATTCATGATTAATGATTAATTTCAAGTTTTTATTTACTTATAGAAGTTGTGTTAATGATTAATATTTGAATTTTTTTTTCCAATTACTTAGTTTTGAATTTCATCCAGTTCAATTTTTGATTAATCTCATTAATAAAAGTATTCTTATTTACATAGAATCCTCTAATTGGTTGTTTAGAATTTCATCATTATTAGTTGGTTTAACAGAAAAGCCTTCTATTTGTTAGCCTGCTTTCAATTTGATTTCCAAATTTTATTTTTTGAAACAACTATGTTCATTGTGGAATCTAATCTCTATTTGTTCTTGGTATTATTGATTGGTAGGTTATTGATATTGACATAAAACAGTGCATCTTTAGCTTAAATTTTATATTATTAGTTTGGCATCTGCATATGTGTGTGGTTTTGATTGATTGCTTGAAATAGATGATTTGATAGTGCAATAGCTCATATCTTTGTCAGATTGATTCAATTTAGTTAAATTAATAGTATTAGATAATAGTAAAATGAATATATACTGTCTTTTGGGTATAAATAGGACAGTTTCATGATTTCATTGTAAATTTTATCATTTTTACTTGAATAATCAAATGAAATTGGGAAGTTTGAACTAAAAAATTTTGTCGATGGGGTATTTTTTGTTGGGTATTGCTCATTTGAGAAATTTAATTTTGTTTTTGCATGTAACCTTTGTTATTAAGTGATTTTGAATAGAGTTTCAATAGAGTTGTTAATAGTTGATTCACTTCCTCCCTCTCTCAACTAAATCTCAATTTGCTTTTTTAATTTTTAATTTTTAATTTTTATACTGGTTTGGTTTTGGATTCAATTTGTGTGGAATTCAAAATATAAAATCTTTATTTTTTTAAGTTGAATTGAAGGTGTGAGATGTTGTGGTCATGACTGAAATTTGGTTTTGGAGATTTGAGAAATTTAATTTTGTTTTTGCATGTAACCTTTGTTATTAAGTGATTTTGAATAGAGTTTCAATAGAGTTGTTAATAGTTGTTGATTCACTTCCTCCCTCGCAACTAATCTCAATTTGCTTTTTAATTTTTAATCTTTAATTTTTATCCTGGTTTGGTTTTGGATTCAATTTGTGTGGAATTCAAAATATAAAATCTTTATTTTTTTAAGTTAAATTGAAGGTGTGAGATGTTGTGGTCATGACTGAAATTTGGTTTTGGAGTATTTGCCACCATTGACTGAATTTCATCATAATTTTTCTAGCATTTTCTACTACTTATTTGGTTTCATCTGTGGGTTTTTGATTAGATCACGTTTTTGATACAAGCGTGATTATGTTAATTACATTTTTTTTTTTTTACTTAAAACATAGAATCATATTTGAACTATTATTTTTTCTCAAGTGGATTTGGCATAACTGGTAGTTTTGCCATCTTTCCTAAATTGTGAAATTTAAGTTTTTATCATTAAGTTGATCGTTAAATTGTAATTTGTGAACTTTATCATTTCTTCTTCCAAAATTTTCTTTGTTAACATCTAGGCAATGACACTGGATGTTCAGTTCAAATATCAGTTCAGTTTTTAATTTGTAGTTCCTAATGTGCCATTATGAAGTAACAAGAAGATTTTAGAAAAATTATGGAGTAACAATCATTTGGGTGCTTTTTGAATGGCTAAGTTCTCTCTCCCTCTCTCTCTCTCTCTCATGTACCCAGCCACCGAAATCGAAGTTGGGTTGATGTTTATCAGTTTGATACAAAGGAATTAACGATGTTGACATGCCCAATAGCCTCTTTGCGGGTATGTAAGCACTACTTCCTCAAATGGCTTTTCTTAAAATACTACTCTCCACTCTTTAAAATTTTCTCTGAATTTTTTTTTTTCCTTCTATTGTTCATTTTCATCACTTGAATTACGTGCTCTTAGGTGATGGAATATACAAGTGGGTGACATGGATTGTACAACTGGGAGACAACGCAGTATCTAACGTAAAAAACATTTTCTTTTCTTGTCATTCTTTCTTTAAATACTAGAAATGCATACACATATGTATGCGTATAATGTAATGGATGGAATGAATTTAAATACTAGATCAAATGGTTCCATTTGAAAGATATTTGGATTGGATTTGCAATCCGAAAGTTTGTGAGATTTTAATTGGATTTGCAAATGGATCTTTTGATCTTTTTCAAGCATCATGCATTTATGGTGGTGTGCTATTGGCAATAAGAAATAATCAAATCTAAAAACTTAAAAAGTTTGGATTTTGAATTTGTCCAAACTTAGAGTGCCGTAGGCACGGGTCATCCACTAGTGCCCATAACATGATAACAGCTTGGGACACGCACGTAATGTGCCTACCTCTATAAAAACATACGCAACCTCACTTCAGCCTCATCCCCACACCCCTTTAATATCTTTCCAACCTAGACTACAATGTCAAATTTCATCTTTCACCCACTCTTTCTATTTTTCAATCTCATCATCTCCCTTGCATCTCATGGGAATGCCATCTCCAACTGCAACGGTCCATGTCAAACCCTAAACGCCCGGTCGGCTCATTTGCATCAATGGCAAGTGCAACGACGACTGACGTCGGAACCCACATCTCGCAACAACTCTCCTTCCTCCCAACAGCTTGTAAACAACAGGCACTCTCACATGCCGAGGAAAATCATACCCTACTTACGAGTGCTCGCCTCCGGTCAAGCCCTTCACGCCCGCCAAGCTCACCAACAACGATTTTAGCCAATGAGGTAGTGGCGGTGGCCCATCGGAGTGTGACGGAAAGTACCATTCTAATGCTGAACCAATCATTGCGCTGTCGACAGGGTGGTATGCCGGTGGGTCGAGGTGCGGAAAGATGATACTAATTCGGGTAATAATATACATATAAAACTTTTATTCCATAATTTTCTTTGCACATTATATTTTATATTAGTACATACCATTTATGCTGCTCAAATAGAATAAATAACAAATTTTGATCTATAAATAATTTTTTGAATGAATTTCAGGCTAGTAATGGAAGGAGCGTGATGGCGAAGGTAGTGGATGAGTGTGACTCGAGGCATGGTTGTGATGCAGAGCATGCAGGACAAGGGCCTTGTGCCAACAACATAGTTGATGGGTCTGATGCTGTTTGGACTGCTTTGGGCCTCAATAAGGACTTGGGTATTGTTGACGTTACTTGGTCTATGTCCTCATTCGAAAATATGTATTATATTATTCTATGCCGATAAATGTCACAAATTAATTTGGTGGACACATAACGTGCCTCTAATTAATCTAAAAATATTGTGGCTTACAAAATAAAATTACTTATTAGATAATAATACAGTCATGCACTGCTACATCCATGATGGATCATGGTTCTTTAGTTAATTTGCTGGGTAAACTGTGGTTACGTTGATGATCATATTGATATGCAATAAATTGGAGATAGGTCTTATCGACTTGGCCAAATTGAATAAATTTAGTTCCTCACTACAAAAATTTCGATTTTTTGCGACGACAAAATGCCGTCGCAAATACTCATTATGCCGTCTCAAAAAACTTTTAGCGACGGCAAACGAGGGATCACAATAGAGGGCGTTGCAAAAACTTTTTACCTTTTTTTTTGCGACGGCATATGTTACTATTTGTGACTGCATTTTATTATCCCCAATAATGTGTAAAAATAGAGACTTTTTTGCAACGGCACTATTTTACCGTTGCCAAAATTATTATTTGAGACGGTAGAAATTGCCATCACAAATTTTTTTTTTTTTGCGACGGCATTGATTATGTTGCAAAAAAGGTTTTTGATTTTATGCGACAATGTGGTGCCGTCGCACACTGTCGCAAAAAATGCAATATTTATTAAAAATTATAAAATACCTATTTTTTGCGACGGTTTGGTGTCGTCGCATAAAAAAAAAAAAAAAAAAAAAAAAAAAAACCTGCTGTAAATTAATTAAAAATATTAAATTACTTGTATTCAATGAAAAACAATTTTATAAAAAAAAACCAATAATTGCATAATAATATAAAAATTCCTGTATAGAAATAATAATTTCTCCATAATAAATATATTCTTGCATTCATAACTATACATTAAC
Organism: Camellia lanceoleosa; assembly: GCA_025200525.1. Lineage (NCBI taxonomy): Eukaryota > Viridiplantae > Streptophyta > Magnoliopsida > Ericales > Theaceae > Camellia > Camellia lanceoleosa. The sequence goes on along the minus strand of CM045768.1, from coordinate 66,811,152 downwards.
AAAATTAACCCAGTACATAATGTTCTATAATACATATATAATGTTTAAATACATAATGTTATTTATAATTCAAAATAACATAAATCAAAATTAAAAGTTTTCCTCAGCATTCTCCGTGATACAAAAACAAAAATTAGTGGCATTCTTCACAGGTATGAAATCCACAAGAAGCAAACTCCTACTCCGGAAATATCTGGAAAAAAAAATAAAAATAATTAATGACAATATAATTATGTGTTAATATGTTAATTGCAAAAAAAAAAAAAACATAAAAATTTAACTATTATACAATTAAAAAGATAATCAAGTAAATAATTGTGCCTAGACCGAAATCCGACTCTAACTCCCAAACCGGGAATCAGATTTGAATCCCGTCTTCTCCCACAAGTCTCTCGTGCCAAGGCGGTCATGTGTGCCAAGTTTCGTGCTAATCCAACGCCGTTTGGTGATTTTGGGGCATTAACACCTTGAATTCTAAATTTTTTAAAGAACTAATTTACCTAAAGTGAAATCCGGCTCTAACTCTCAAACCGGGAACCCAATTTGAGTCTCGTCTTCTCCCACAAGTCTCACGTGCCAAAACGGTCGTGTGTATCAAGTTTCGTGCTAATCCAACGCCGTTTGGTGATTTTAGGATGTCAACACCTCAAATTTTAAGTTTTTTAAAGAACTAGTTTACCTAGAGTGAAATCCGGCTCTAACTCCCAAACCGGGACCCCGATTCGAGTCCCACCTTCTCCCACAAGTTTCTCGTGCCAAGGCGGTCATTTGTGCCAAAATTCGTGCTAACCCGACGCCGTTTGGTGATTTTGGGTCGTTAACACCTCAAATTCTAAGTTTTTTAAAGAACTAGTTTACCTAAAGTGAAATCCGGCTCTAACTCCCAAACCGAAAATCCGACGTAAGTCCCGCCTTCTCCCACAAGTCTCCCGTACCAAGGCGGTCGTGTGTGCCAAGTTTCGTGCTAATCCGACGCCGTTTGATGATTTTGGAGTATCAACACCTCAAATTCTAAGTTTTTTAAAGAACTAGTTTGCCTAGAGTGAAATCTGGTTGTAACTCTCAAACTGGGAATCTGATTCGAGTCCTGTCTCACATACGAAAATGGTTGTGTGTGCTAAGTTTCATGCTAATCCGACGCCGTTTGATGATTTTAGGACGTTAACACCTCGAATTCTAAGTTTTTTAAAGAACTAGTTCACTTATAGTGAAATCCGGCTCTATCTCCCAAACCGGAAACCTGATTTGAGTCCCGTCTTCTTCCACAAGTCTCTCGTGCCAAGGCGGTCGTGTGTACCAAGTTTCATGCTAATCTGATGTCGTTTGGTAATTTTGGGGCGTTAACACCTCGAATTCTAAATTTTTTAAGAAACTAGTTTGCCTAGAGTGAAATCCGGCTCTAAATCCCAAACCAGTAAGTTTGTCTAGACTGAAATCCGGCTCTAAATCAGTAAGTTTGTTTACTGAAAACTACATACATACACGGGTGATCCTATTGTCTGCATTTGTGTGTACTTGTATGTATATATACACTACATATTCTTAGGCATTGTTTGGTATTAATTTTTTAAAAAGTCAAGTAATTTAAAAAGTGATCAAAAAATAAAGTATATTGTCTAAATCTAAATTTAGTACATAGTGAGTCATGTTATCTACACACTTAAATTTTTATTAATTTTTGAATTAAATTTCTGACTCTAACATTGTTATTTAATAAAGTATACTTGTTAGAAATGGGCGCCCATGTGGCATGACCCTTATCAACATTTTGAACTTGATCCAAATGGGTTTTGAATTCGAATTCAAACCTATATGGATAACTACTCTGCATATATATCTATCATATTCTAATATGGATAGATGAGAAAGATATATGATATTATCTCTAGTAACTAATGTGGATAAATGAGATAATTGGATTATATATCTTATATATGGGATATGGGTGATTAAGAGATTAAGAACGTATGTTTTGATCTTTTCCCATACACAGACTCTCTCCTAAAAAATAACGATCAAAGCCATTTGCACTGTGGATTGTGTGGGTGATATTCAACACTGTAATATCACCCCATTGCTGGGTTGATTGACAAGAGTAAGGAAGCACGTGATTTACCAAGAGATCCTTCAGTTCAGAATATTTCAGAAAGGTATGACCTTAAATATTTTTTATTCCGCTGCGTCATACTTTGTTTACAATACTTGTCTCTGTTATTTCAAAAACTAAAATGTTTTTATATAATAAGTGCATTTGCATTGATGAATGCCAAATAACAATGTCGAAGTTCTAATTTGACATTGTACGATGTCAAAGTATCGAAGTTTGGAAATATTACTCCACACGTAAATACTATTTTGGCACAAGGGCTAATCAAAAATATTAGTTGTTGCTCTCTCTTAAACTCCCTACAACTAGGCGTTGATCTCATTATCTCACACCATTTATCTCACTTTCACAAAATTCACTAGAAGGCCATCACACAATATATCCTTAAAAAAAATCACTATATCCCACCATCAAGCCTCCTCTCTCTCCCTCATGACTTTCATCTCAGATGATCCCCATCCCCTCTCACCCATCCCTCTCTCTTCCTCTCTTTCGGATTTACATGTTCAACTTTCAACAATCCATATACATTCTACTTCATCTTAAATATCAAGCTTAGGAAAGTGTTACATAGAGCTTATGGCTCCAATATTTTTTTTACCGGCAAAATGAAATTTTATTTAATGAAAATCGGAGTGCATCTTCAAACTTATGTTGTCTTCTGTATATTTGCACACCAATACCAATCAGTGAAAAGAAGAAGAAAACAAAAAAAGAATAAACAAAAAACTATCCTTGATGGTGAATCACCATAACTTTGAGTACACAGCTAAGCAATTGAAGAGACAAGAAAAAAATACATGACTTTGGAAAAAATCCAAATCCTAAAAATAAATTTAATTCATTCACTAAGGATAAAAATAAAAAATAAAAAAGCATCATAAATCTTTACCAAAAGATAGAACCTCAACAAGAAAGATGGATACCTTACATTGGCATGTGGGCGATCAAAAATTTCACATTGATTGATGGTAGGCATTAAACCATGAAGAAGAAGAAAAAGAAAACTTGATGGGATCTCTAAGTAAACTGTTTGCTTTAATTTTTTCAAGCAGCTTAGAAATGTCATCCCAACCAATGAGGAATACAAGAATGGCTCCATCACCTTCATGACGATAGATGTGTTCTATTGTTGATTCCACTTACAAGAGATTAATGTATCTTTTAGGCAAAGAAGCATTTTCAAGGTAAGAATTAACACCAATATGACTTGTGAGAACCCTCTAATATGTTCAAAGAGCTTTATAAGTATGTTCAACAAATAAATGAAAATGCTACTAGCTTAAAATTGTTCAATGATGCAATTCAAACCTTATACCTTTTTCTTTTTTTTTTCCCCCTAACAAATAAATCTGTACTTCAAACTCATCTGAAGAATTTGCACTCCTATAGATGAAGTCGCATCGCATGTGTTTAGTTACTACAGGATTCAGTAAACACACCCACAACTTTTTCAATTAATTAAATTAAGTGTGTAGTAGAGTAGGTTATTATATACACAAAAATAGAGTTCTAGCCATGGCTACATCCTTTTGGAATTGTATTAAAAGAAAAATAAGAATGAAATTCTAAAGCCAACAATATTTTCATGAAAACCATGAAGAGTGTGACACCTCTCATGCCACCTGACAACCAAACTAAACAATCATGGCTTGAAGCAACCCAATTAGAGGCATAACCACAACAAAACAACCATGGTCTGAACTAACTCAAAGAGGCATAACCTCCACCACTGTGAAAAATGATTAGCAAATACACTATGGTGGTATTCTAAGATTTCATTTTCCTAGTGTTCTCAATGTTAGTATTGATACATATCTTTGCTAATATTAAAAAATAAAAATGGCAACTAAATTATTATATATACATCGAATTTAATTAAAAATAATCTCTCTTTATCTTATTTCTTTCTACTATCATTATACTATTTAGCTTCTAAATTGAAAATTCAAACCTATTCCACTTAATTTTAGATGAATTCAAGCACATTCCTAAGTTGAAAAAAATTACAAGTAATCTCACTTTTTCTCAGTTAAATAAGCTGAAAAAAATCAAATAATCTATAATCTAGAATTGTAATCAAACACTATCTGTAGACACCCCATTTTTTACCGTCCTTAAAACTTGGGCGCTACTGATGGTTTACTTGGTGATGAAAGATGTGCAGGGCAAAGGTTCGATTTCTTCGGCAAAAGGAGAGTCAAATCCTAACCTCACACCCCTTTTTTTAGACCAAAGCTATTTTGGATGGTTTTTAGACCTTAAAACCCTCTCTTTTAGAATATTTTTGAAATAAAGTTCCTACGATATTCCGAGGCTCGCATTTCGTTAAGTGTTGCGCTTTTCGGTAAACCGAGCAAGGACAAAGTAGAAATGAATAAAATAGAGATGAAATCTTTGAAAAGATATTTCAAAACACCTTGTTCAGGGGTTTGGAGTTGAAGAAAAGAAGAGTGGAGAGAAGAAACCTAGTTAAGGAAGAAGTTGGGCATGAATCGTTAAGAGAAAGACGAGCAGTCCTCGCCAAACCGAGCCTATCATTTTATATACTTGGATTTAAGCTATGAGGCCACCACTATTGGAAAGAAGACTTCTGGGGCTTCATTTTTTACTCAAGAATCTCCTAAAGACGAGTCCGGATGGAGGAGATATGACTGGTTGAAATTGGGCATTATTCCAGTTGGATCGAAACTGAGCAGTCTTCACTAAAAGAGGTATAACTTTTTGAACAGTTGGAATTTTGATGCAAGTCTGCCACCATTGGAAATCTTACTGCTGGGCTTCAATTCGAGCACAAGAATGACCTGAAAAGGAGTTCATATGAAGGAGTTATGCCCGTTTGAAGTTGGACCTGCAGAGCAGAATTTTCTATCGGCTACAAATGTGCCGATCGGCCAAAAAAGTAGCAGATTGGCCATCACAAGTAGCAGATCAGCACCAAAGATGGCCGATTGGCCAAGAGTGACCCAAACTCAAATTTTTTGAAGATATTTTCTCCTCCAGCTGTTTCCAGCAAGCTCTAGCTGTCCCAACTTAGATATTTTCGACCAAAAGCTCTTGAATTGTTATATATGAACCTATATCTCATATTTTTGAGGGGTTAGAACTTCTTGAACAAGTTTGAGATCTTCTCTCACAAAACTCCCTCTCTCTCTACAAAATTTTCAGAGCAAAATCTCTGCCTCTCTCTCTAAAGCCTCTCTCTTGCCCTTTGGTGCATAGAAGTGCATAGAAGTAGAGAAATACAACTAGTTTGCTTAGGCATCCTTCATCAAAGTTGCATATCTATGGGCTGAGGTCCCTTGGAGCTTATTTTTGGGCTGTTGGAAGGTCATTTGAGCCAAGAAAGAGGCTATTTTTTTGCTATTCATTAAGAGGTATAACTCTCCTCTTTTGTATTGGTTTTGCACACTTGCTTCACTACCCTTTTTCCATTGTTTTGGGGTTGTTTTTGGGGTGGTGTTGAACTACAAAAACCTCTATTTTTCCTCTATTTTTCAGCCCTAAAAGTGTTGGTTTGTGCCTTGTTTGGCTAGGGGGTTGTCTCTTCCTTTGCTTTTTGGCTTGTAAAGCTGTTAGAGCCAACTTCCTAAGCTTTTAAAACCATCTTTGTTTGGCCTTTTAACCACTGAAATCTAGTGGATTTTTAGTGGTAAAAATGTGGTTTTGAGGTTCAAAATGGGACGGGTTGGTCCCCTCTCCTCTTGTCTTGGTTGTATTCCTTATTGGCCTAATTATTGAGCATGTTTTTTTAGCATGTGTTGGCTTGTTCTTAGCTTATTTTTGGGCTTATTTCAGCATGGCATAACTCTGTTTTTGGCTTGTTTGATCATGGGTTGCATGCTTCATGCACTTGTAGTGTAAATCCTCTTTGTTAGCCTTGTTAGCCTTACCAAGTAGCATGCTCTTGTGGTTTGAATTAGCTTAGTTCAAACATGTTTTTGGTGTTATTTTGGAATGTTATAACTCTGATCTTGATTGGTGGATTCACCTCTTGCATGCTTTATACACTTGTAGTGTAATCCTTGCTAGCTAGCCTTGCATGTTTGTCTCTTTAGCCTATTATTCTAGCGCATTTGGCTATACTCTAGCATGATTTTATTCATATTTGGGCTTTTTTAGGACTGTTTTGGGCTGCCTTGGTCATATGACCCATGTTTTGACTAGTCTTGAGTTTTAAGGCCCCTACCATGCTATACTTGTGATGTTTGCATGCCTTGGCATCATTTGGCATGGAATTTCAAAGCTTATATCTTTGCCATATTCTCATGTTTATCACTCTTTAATTGTGTTTAAGAGTTGTACCTTTATGCCTTATCCATGAACCAATATGTATGCATGCATGCCTAAGCATTTGGGTTGTCATATCAGTGTGTTTTTGGTGTTGTTTTGCCATGATACAACTCTGATTTTTGTTGGTGAAGTCATCTCATGCTTGGTCTTGGTGGGTGTAGTGCAACTTTCCTCATTGGCCTTGTATACTCCATACTTCATGCCTTCATGCTAGCTTGTCTTGGCTTTATTCCATGCATGTTTCTAGCATTGTTTTGACATGTTTTAGGACTGTTTTAGATCATCTTGGCCTTTTGGGGCTTGCCTTGTATAGCTTTAGTGCAAGTGCCTATGTTAGTTTCAAGCCTTGAGCCTTCTAACATGTTATCTTTGAGCTGTTTGAATGATTTGGCATCATTTCATACATGATTTCAGAGCTTATGGTGTTGTCACACTCCCACATTTGTCACTCCTTAAGCACTTTTGAGAGTTGTGCTCTTATGCTTAGTTGATGGGCCAATGCATGTGCATACATTTTCTTGCTTTCATGCCATCATTTCATAGCATCTTGGCCACTGTTTTGGGCATGATTGAGGTCTGTCCTTATTCGGTTTAAGTCTATTGAGCATTGTTTTGCATCCCTCTTATATGTTGCTCTTTACTAGCTTTGATGCCTTAAGCTTCTAACTTGCCATGCATGCATTTTTCATGTGTTAGAATCTTGTGCATACCATTCTAGCATTGATGGGCTAGTATGTTGTTTGCATGCTTATGTTGCATTGCATTGTGTATGCATGCTATTAGCATTGATAGGTTGATCATGTTGCATTACATTGTGTGTGCATGCATCACATTGTGTTTAGAATGTCGTATGCTTTGCATTTTGTTTAGAGTTGGATGTCAATCCAAACACGAGGAATGTCGCACGTTTCATACTCAAAGTGATGAAACGTGCCTCATTTCTCGGTCGCCGACACTCTTGATCAAGCATGATAGAGGTTAAGGCATTTTTGTGGTTTTGTGCATTCATTTGACATTGATTTGTGCAACTCGGCCTCTTTGGCCATCATGTATTGAGATGCGTGATTGGTGGCTCGAGAGCCAAGCACTACACTCCTTTGAGCTTTAAACATGATAAGGAGTGTCGTTGCACACACATTTTCTTGTAAATACACTGCCATGCCTCTGTTAGTGCTCTGTTGCAGCAAAAGGAGAAGTTTGTAGGAAGAAGTGACCGATCGGCTATCAAATGTTGCCGATCAGCTATCAAAATTAACCGATAGCCATGAAATTTGGCCGATGACCATTACATTTGGCCGATGGCCATTCCTCTTGGACGACCACCCCTCAGATTGTTCCTAAGGTGGGTCAGAAGCACTATGGAAGTTGGCACAATTTTCAGAGATATAGAAGTGTGCAAATAGAGGCATCACGAGGCACGGTAGTGGATTTCCGAGCGAAGTCGACTGAGCATGCATATGCCCCTCTCCTCGAGGCTATTTTAACTACTTTGTGTAGTTAGTTAATTTGCTAATTAGTTAGTTAATGTATTTGCTAATTGATTCTATCTTTGTAATATTATAATTAGCTTAGCATAGCTAGTTTTAATTTGGTTTGTACTTAATTAGCTTAGATTAGCTAGTTGATTCAAATTCAATTTGTGTTGTGTAATAATTTAGTTTAATTAACTTAGATTAGCTAGTTAGATTATTATTCAGACCCTCCGTCGAGAGGGCGAATTTTGTAATAAGTGTGCGTGTTTGTGTAAATGTCTTCCAACCCTACGTCTTTCTCTCTTTTACTTATTAGCTTTTGATGGCTAGTTTTAGGGAATATTTCGATTAGCATCCTTATGCTTCGCATGCGTGCATCATTCATCTGTCTTGCATGCACCGGGCTCAGCGCATCGCACAAACCGCATTGTATTTCAATACATTTACTTGAATATGTGTTCAACAGCATGTTATCAAGTTGCATCTCATATGCCATCTTAGAATAGCCGAGGCTATTTCTAGTTGCATTTTGCATGTGTTGCATTAGTCATCTTAACATAAACTAGGATCATGCTTGATTTCTAACTAGTTCTTTATTTTGGTTCGGAGTACACTGTAAGTGTTTATGCTTTAGCATCTTACATGAGTGTGAGTATTGCCATGATAGTATGCTTTCCATGAGGCTAACTGCTTAAGTGTTTAATTGCATGAATGCCAGTGGATGAAGGTTGGATTGCTTGAATTGGAACAATTCATCGAAATGCGAGTTTTAAGCCCACTTGAGGTGGCAAAATCATGTTTTCTAAGCCCACTCGAGGATGACAAATCCACGTCTTAGCCTACTTACGAGTAACACCTTCAAACCATTTTCAAACAAATAAACATGAGATGTTTTGTTCCAACTTAGGCGATTTAGTCTATACTTATATGCTGTGCGCATCATGTAGTAATGATAGATTAATAAACCGGAATAAGAACACATGTGCTTTAAAAAACAAAATATCATGTTAGTAAAGGCTGATCTTTAGATCGGACGAGCGGGGGTGTTCATTGCATGACCTTCCCCTCTCGTACACAAGTTCCCGAGCCGAGACAACTTTGGTGATGACGGACACGTGGCCTTAGGCACGAGTCAGGGTTTTCTAAATTTCCCAAAATAAAACATTTAGGTGGTGACTCTATATCTAGGAAAGCAGTCCATGTTTGGCACTTCTTTATAAAAATCAGTTTTCCAAAACGATTTGCCAGATTTGGAATCTTTGGTGATTTATCAGTCTTGCATTGCACTTTGCGAGATTAGATTCAAAACCGTGACATTGAGTCTGAACTGTAGTAGCTAATGAACAAACGATTCGCACCCTCGCGCGCAGAGCCGTGACGTTCGGGCACGTCTACACCATCAATTGACCTTTTTTTAATCAAATAATCAAACTAAACCCAAAGATTTATTTATAAAAAAACAAAATTCAAACCCATTAAGAAATGAATTGAACAAATACAAATTCTATTATGTATTAAAATTAAGTTAAATTTTTTTATACATACCTTAGTCCCCACTCCATCCTTGAGTGTGAGAGATTTTTGCTCTTAATTCTTATTTTACAACTACTATATTAAAGAGCACAGATCCTTCAGGAAATAGCTTTTCAAACTTTGGAAAGCATAATGGTTCACACAAAGACAATAAGAGGAAAAGTCATGGCCTGACCAAAACATGGCAGTTTAAAGGTGTAGCAGTAACTAATGTCCTTAAGGGCAGCAGGTATCCCCCGAATCCTTCCAAATCAAAATAACAATAATAATAATAATAATAATAACAATAATCTCACAAGATTTGTTTCCTTTCTTTCTTTCTCTTTCCTCTTTTTTCCCCTTTTTTTAAACTCAAAGAAATCAAGATTTCAAAAAGCAAATGACTGTGTAAAGAAACCCAATAATGGAGGTGGATATATGAATAATAGTCATAAAATAGCTCAGCGTGAGAGGAAAACAACATTTGGGATAAGACGAAAAATAAAGCAAAACCCAGATCACATTGAAGGGAGGGGGGAAAAAAAAAACTAGATTCCAATGTTTGATTTTTTGTAAGAAAAACCCAATTACAGATACAATTCACATATACGATTCGCATAAACAACTCCAAAACAGAGGAAGGCTGAGAAGAGAGGGGGGAAAAAACCTAGATTGGGATTTCTACAACAGAAGAAGGAAGCAATTTTGTGCATCGTGTTTAATTTTCTGCATTTGGTTTTTGTCCTCATTGGTTCATGGTGGGCATTAGACAAAACAACAAATCAAAAAATTCAAGGAAAAAGCTTTTTAGTTACCTAATCGCAGACTCTTCACAAGATTGGAGGGTATTCTAATCGATGTCCCAATACCGATTTGATGCCCTCTTGTGCAAATGTGACACTGGGCGGCAATGACCGTGGCGATGGCGGTGGCGGACATTCTGGCTGTTGTCTCTCACTCTCGCTCCCTCTCTTTAACATGCCTTTTGATGGACCCTTTTACTTTCTTTTTGATTAGAAGAAGTCAGAAAAAGCCAAAAGTTAATGTATTTTGATATATATTTTTTTTAATATTTGTTTTGGCATTTGGCGCCTAAATTTTTTTAATTTTGGTGCTATTTTTTTGGATCATAGCTTTTACGATAGAAATTGAGTATCGTGTAAAGTTAAATATTTTTAACAGCTGACTTTTTATATGTCGTGAAAAGTTCAATTTTTACTGAAAATTTTGTAGTTAATGAATTTTTTTTTTTCATTTTTTTTAATTACTAAGATTGAAAATTTATTTGTTTCATTTTTATTTTAATGAATTTTTTTTTTTATTTGGTAGAAGTAGGGGTAATATTTTAATGAAAAATATTTTTCGTTAAAATAAAGTTAATTTTTTATGGTTAATGAAAAATATTTTTTTGCGGCCCATTTTTTTTGGTTACTAAAAATCAAGAACTAATTTTTTGTGGTAAAGGAGAGGGAGCAGCAGTAGTAGTGATGGTGGTGAATAAGAGGTGATGGTGATAGTGGTGGTAGTAGTGGTGGTGGTGATGGTGGTGGTAATGGCGAAGGAGATTAGTGGTGAAGTTCTGGTAGTGGTAGAGGAGATGGAGTGGCGGTGGTAGGGGAGAGGTAATGGTAGTAGTAGTGGCAGTAGTGGTGGTGGTGGTGGTGGTGGTAGTGGAGTGGTAGCGATGGTGGTAGTAATGGTAGTTGTAGAGGTGGAGTGGCAACAGAGGTAATAGTGATGGTAGTGGAATGGCATTTGCAGTAGTGGTGAAGGTGGTAGAAGAGATGGGTGGTGAGAGAGAGATGAGTGAGAGACAAATAGAGAAGAGAGACAAAGACAGAGTGATGAGCGAAAGAGAGAGAGAGAGAGAGAGACAAAGTGGTCACAAAAAGTGCATTTTCTTGTAGTGGATCGATAAATCGAGAAGGAGTTTGGTAAATAGAGTAAATGGGAGGGAGAGGGTGAGTAAAGTGAACACAATAGAAGGAGAGAGAGAGAGAGAGAGAGAGAGAGATAGACAAGCACACAGAGAGAAGAGTGATGAGTAAGAGAGAGAGAGAGACAGAGAGAAAAAGAGATAGAGATAGAGAGAGAGAGAGAGAGACAAAAAAAGAGAGAGAAACAAGAGATAAGCGAGCAATAGACAAAGAGAGAGAGAGAAAGAGAGAGAAAAAAAAAGCGAAAAGAGATGAACGAGAGAAAGACATAGAAAAATAGAGAGACAGAGAGAGAAGAAAGATGAGCGAGAGAGACAGAGAGAAAGATAGATAAAAGAGAAACGAGCGAGAGAGACAGAGAGATGAGCGAGAGACCCAGAGAGAGAGAGAGACAAAGACAGAGACAGACAGACAGAGAAAGAAGAGTGATGAGTGAGAGAGAGAGAGAAAGAGAAGAGAAGAGAGAGAGAGAGAGAGAGAGAGAGACATGAAGATGAAAAAAATGGTGAAAAGAGAAATGTTATATCAAAAGAGTAAGACAATGTCGTTTTTTTTAATTTTTTTTGTGACAGAAAAATATCGTTGCATTTGTTCAAACCATTTTATGACTGTATATTTATGAAGCCGTCTCAAAGCCACAATATTTTTTTTTTTTTTACTTTTTTGTTTTGCAAAGGTACTTATTACAGTTGCAAAAAACTCATTTTTTTTTTTGAGACTGCAGTTGGTGTCGTCGCAAAAACTCTGTTTTTTCGCGACAGCAATCTCTGCTGTCGCAAATACTCTATTTTTTTTTTTTTTGCAACAACATTTTCTGCGGTCACAAATACTCTATTTTTTAGCAACAGCAAATTGTGTCATCACAAAAACTCACATTTTTTTAGACAACAATTTCTGCCGTCGCAAATACTCTATTTTTTAGCGACAGCAAATTGTGCCGTCGCAAAAACTCACATTTTTCGCGACAGCATGTTATGCCGTCGCAAAAAGTCACTTTTTTTTGCAACGGCAGGTGTGACGTCGCAAATGCTTCCATCTTTTAAACCCACTTTTCTTGTAGTGCCTTTTCTTCTTCATCCACAAAAACAATAGAGTTTTTTCTTATGTTATATTATTTTTCGAACTAGAGTTTAGTTTCTCTCTTGGTCAAACTCAATTGTAGGGTGTTGTTGAGTCTTGAGTGCCGATCTCATCACAATGTTCACTCTGATGATTTAAACCATTTAACTTTTTGACTAAACAGATTATTCATACAAAAAATTAAACCGATTGAATAACTATAGTGTTATATGATTATATCATATTTACCTTTAAAAAATTAAATATAATTTTTACAATATCCATTTTTCATAAAGATTATTTAGTCTGACATCTCTTCCCAACTTTTGGTAATAGAAGAGGTGTACAATATATTTTTTTGTAACCTAAGATCCCTCGCCCGTAATAGGCAGTGTGTTTCTTCTTACAAACAGCTCATTTCTCCTAAACTCACTTTCTCTCTCTCTCTCTCTCTCTCTCTCTCTCTCTTCATCACCAGATGCACCGAACCCTAGATCACGGCCTTAGGTACCCTTTGGTCCTCTTCCTCCTTCTCTCGCTACCTTCGTCTTCGCTACAACTCTACCATTTATCCTTCTTCTTTCACCGCCTTATTCGATTCTACTAGAACATTTCCAACCGCCGACAATCCTCTCTTGAAGGACTTCGTTTTCCCACCCTTCGATTCCATCGAGGCCAAGCACGTTCGCTCGGGGATTCGTGCCTTGCTCAAGAAACTCGTATGTATTTCTATCTGTATGTAAATATATATATATATATATATGAACAAATTGTGTTGTTCATCAGTCAACAGTTAGGTCAACAATTGATTCGGTTGAAATGATGTGGTATTTCTTTGGAGTCAATTGGCCGCATACTGATTCTCATTTTGTTCATGAATTAGCCTTTTATTTGTTCTACAATTTGGAATGAATTCGCACATTATTGTTCTCTGGCCAATTTATCACTATTCAATTTTCTCTAGTTTGATCAAAACACATAAAATATTGTGAGTAAATCAAAGAAAATTTGTCAAAACACAGATAAATTTGTAAGCAAACCAGAAAATTTTCAACCAAGAGAAATTTCAAAATACAAAAATAAATAAATTTAAATGCAAAGAAAATTAGAGAAATTGAGCAAAACAAAGAAATTTCAAAATTTCTGTGAAAAAATGTTGAGAGACCCTAACTACTACGAAAATATTGTATGTCCTTTATCATATAAAATCTTAATACTAAGGACCTTAAAAAAAATTCCCTTTTCAGAATACAAATTAATGTGAATTAGTCACGCAATTACGATTATCCAATTAATGTAATTTAATTTTCATATGAATAATTTGGTAAGAAAAACCCTATAAAATGTAAATCATTAAAGTGAATAAGGCCTAAAATGACACTCGGTAAAAGGAAAATGTTTGAGACCTCACAAACGATGACCTCCACGACCCCTATTGATATATTGATCATTAATGTGTTTGGATTTTTTTTTTTTTTTTTTTTCTATCTTTGACAATGACATAAATGGTCTAAATTATTTTAGGAGTTGTAGGGGTTGTATTTTGTAGGGTCTCTATCATTACTGCTCGGTAAGATATGATGTTTACAACAAGGTGGGTCCCATGGCTCAATCAGGACATACCGTTTTACATTCACATGATCTAATGGTTTCTATTGTTTTAAGATAAAGAAACATTAGAAATTTAACAATAAATGTTTTTAAGTAATAAATAAATAAACAAGCAAATAAAATCCAATTTAATGAAAAATGCTTAAAACTTCAAATATATCATCCCTAAATGATAGCCGATTGCTTATCAATTACTAATTTGTTTAGGAATTAACTGACATTTTAAAAAGGGTTGCTATGTATCATATATTTCTTTTATTAAAATTTTCACCTTCTATATGGCTTTCTATATAGCATGATGAATTTTGCAAAAATGCTAGATCTAAAAAACTTACTAAAAATTTTACATAGTATCCGCATAAGGGTGAGTTTCGTATGGTGTGAATCTAACACTTACATTTTTTTTAGGTCACAAAATGGACCAATATTTATCATTTTAAATTGGCCCCTCTATTTTATTTTTATCTTTTTTAGGATATCTATTTATCTCTGAACTAGCTATTGTCAATCCCCACAGCCAGAGGGACTTGTATAATTTCTCTATCACTATCAAAACTCACATTATTCACAACTTATGTGAAGCCTGCATACTTGATAGAACAAGCATGTTGTGGTGAAGGATTAATGAAGAATGATTTGAGATGTGATTCCAAATTGTTGTGATGAGTACTCAAATTGTGGTTGCTCCATGCGCACAACTAAGATATTTTTTTAAGAACACAAAATTTAAACATAAAAACAATCATAAATTAGAGTTTTTCTATTTCTTTTTAACAAGGACTACCCCACGTTGATAGATGCAGTTGTTTTTGTTTTTTTCTTCTTCTTCTTCTTTTTTTTTTTTTTTTGTGTGTGTGTGTATAACATAAATTCACATATTTATCTCTGAATTTTCATCTTATTTTGAAGCTTCAATTACCAAAGTAGTATTTAAAAAAAATTAGAAATTACTAAGAATTCTTGTGCATATACAAAACATAGGTGTGTTTACTAATCGAATTGATTTGATTTGAGAGTAAAGTTGGAATCAAAACTAGTCCTTATAGCTAAAAAAATATTTGAAATTGGAACCCGATAGTTTAAGTAAAGTAATCCAATAAAACAATAAAAATCGATTTGATTCTATAATTCTAGGTTACTCCATTCTAAAATATTTAGTTATCAATTAGATTAATTATTACAAAACAGAGAAACAACTTAAATTTAATTAATTGGAACATAAATATTTATTATATAAACTCAAATAAATAAATATTAATTATGCATTATGCGTCATTTTATTCATTAGAATTTGATATGTCAATGCAGTTCTCAACTTATTTAATTTGCATCTAAATGATTCACAATGCTATATTTGCCCAAATTTAATACTCTTGCTTCTATTATAAAATTTGAATAAAAATGATATCGAAATCATTTAAACATTATAAATCAAATTAACATAATTAAAATATCAATTACCAAAGCAAAAACACATATGCTAACATATTTAAGTGTAAGAAATAATCCTAACAAGCTACATGAAAATCATTGTATTAAGTGCACCAAAAAATAAACCATCAAAAAAAATGAATAAAAATAAAAATAAGAAGAAAGAAATGCACCAAAAATTATGGTATTTGTCTAGTGATTATGTAATATCATATGTGTTGTAAGATCTTTTGTTCATTTCCAATAAAGAAGAATTTGATAGTGGTTGTGGGTGTTGATTTTTGACCACACAACCAAACAGGGAAACTCAACAGGAGAGCACCAGCAGAATAAATTAAGCCAAACAACCTGGCACAAAAAAATAAGAATCCGGCAGTGGTTTGTCCACCCAGGGGCACTCCGACGATCAAGTCAGTAATTATCTCTCAAAGATAGCCAATAGTGCTTAACTCACTAGACAGATCATAAAAAACATACCTTAGACCCACGAGGGTGCCTTACTTTTATAGATAGCACTAACCTAATCCTTGTAGAAACCTAGCTTCAATAGACTTTGGCTCAATGCTCATCTTAGACTCCCATCCAGATAGAGATAAACTCCCTCAGAGCTTTATCTTTATGCATACTAAGGTCCTCCCCAATTCTAAGACTCTTGTCCCTTATCCACTCATCTCGAATTCCGGTATCTCCGCAGATAACCTCGGCCTAGCCGAAATCACCTCGGCGTCATGACCAAGACACGTGGCACCTTGGCTGACACTTCGGCATCACCTTGGCCACGTGTTGTCATTCACGAAATATGACCCCACAACTACCCCCTAGGTTCTATTACATTGGCATCTTGAAATGATAGAACCTGCATCGTTTGTCCACATAGCACGTTGGCTAAGACTTACTCCATCCTTCATGACCGAGATCATCACACATCAGCTTCACATGACCAAGACTCTGCAGTCTACTCTATCAATGACTAAGAAACAAGAACCAAGTTTTTCAAGTTCCTTAACCGAGATCACTCCAATAGCCAAGGTTTTTGTTTCATTAAATCAAGACTTCCAAGAGTTTTGTCTGCACATGAGCTGTCACGCACGGTTTATTTAACCATTTTCTCCACGCGTCACTCTCTCATTGGTTCGTACCTAACACGCGCTATTAAGTCGCATCGTTTCTGCGCGTGCCGCCTGATAGACACGTCATCCAAGGCTTTCCATTATGGTTTGTCGCCCTTTCGAATTTTTAACAAAAACAACTTCTCTCTCTCTCCCTCTGTCGCTTCACTTTGCATTCCTTCGTTTTTACTCAAGTTTTCTCTCTCTAAAGCTTCTCTCCCAAATCCTCCATTGTCATTCCTTTCGAGCTCTGCCATTATGCTCCGTTCACCTCCTCCAGCGAAATATTCACTATTCTTCTCCACTCATTGCCACCGTCTAACTCTGGCATACCTCAAACCAATGTCCTCGACCTCGGACCCAACTGGTGAGTTCTTTGTTTTCTTTCAATTTTCAGTTTAAGCCCTCCACACTTTCGAATATGTTTCTTTGTTTACCATCTGTCCATTCTGTTGCTATTGAATCATGTGTGTGTCGAGCATGTTTGTTTGCGTTTTTGTGTTGTTCAATCTGTCTCTAGGTCTACATATGCACATACGAACTATTCATATACTTGATGGTTTAGCAATTTGCCACTGTTCTTGGCTTTTGCACATCTGTACACACTTTATTCAGTGTTCTTGAATTTCTATTTGTTTTCTTGAGTCTGAATCATGTCCTTTTCTGTTTTTCCTACTTATTTCCAGATCTTTCCTTTTATTTCCTATTTCCGTACATATTTAGGTTTAGGATTTGATAGAAACAACATTCCTTAGGGAAATTGAAACAAATTTCCCTAGATCTTGAAAAACCCTTGCCCCAGTTCCTGTTTAGGGTTTAGCCGAGGTCCTTCAAACCCACACTAACCACTCTCTTCTAAAATCTTGCACCTTCTTCCTTTAGCCGACATCATGGGTATGTTCAGGTGAAAGGTAAATATCCCAGAAAAACTCGGATACTTCCGTCGTAAGTTCTTCATCTCAACCGATGTTCACCTCAGGTTGGCTAGGGAGGAGGACTTCATCATGCCTTATAGGGATTCCATGCCCTTTCTAGTAGTAACCTTTATAGAGTGTGGACTTCGGTTTCCCCTAAACATTCTCCTTAGAGAGGTCTTTCACTACTATAAGCTCAACCCTATACATCTAGCCATCAACTCATATAGGGTCATCAATGGTATAATTGCTCTAGCTAGTCGAGAAAATGCTAGGATAACACTAGCCGACATCCAATATTGTTATACCATATGTGGCCTAAAATCCGAAAAAGGCTACATCTATTACCTCAAGCCGAGATCCACAGCCTACAAACTCATAGCCGACCTCCCAAACTCCAACAAACGTGCTAGAGATGATTACTTCATCGTCTTATGCAACTGGGAATTTGTACCTGACGACGACCTTCATCTCTATCCTTTGCGCTGATTGGTATTTAAGGAGGATGAGAGTAAGAACTAAGTGTCAACTTTTCTGCTTAAGACTTATCACTTTATTCCCTTTATCTGTGCTAATGTCTAAATTTTGTACTTGCAGCTCTCCCTCAGCCGTCAAAATATTTTCGGAAAACCTTCTTCCTAGTAAAGACCTTAAAAGGCTGCTAGGCTTGCTAGTTGACCAGCGCAAAGCCCCCTTCCTGCTCAATTATATTCCGACTTACAAGTCTGCACTGCTCAACGTTTCCAAGAAGAGTAGGACCCCTCCTTCTGCTACAACCCCATAAGCTGAATCATCACCAAGGCCAGATCAGGAATCTACCTCCGGTCCTATGGAGCAACCATCCACTTCTGCTCCCCAATTGATTCCTCCACATCAGCGCCAACGCCATCGTCGAGTTCTTGCCAACGCTCCTGCTAGGAGGACTTGAAGCTACAGACGTCGAGGTTCTGACACACTGGTGTTTGACCCATCTAATCCTCCTACCGCCCTTCCAGCAATACACTTTGGCACTAAAGTAACAGTTGTTTCCACTGCCGACAAAATGGGTCGCAAACCGGCCGAGGTTAAAGATCTTCTCGCCAATATTCCTGGGGTTGTGATGGTGCAATCCTCGTCCTCCCCATCCCAATCAAATCCAAAGCTGAAAAGAGTGAAGAAGGCTAAGGCTAAGGCCACAGTGACTCAAATTGATTCTGAGAACACTGTACCAATTTCCAAACTGGCCGAGGCTGAAAAGAGCACCCCTTCTGCCGACAAAAGGCCAGCCGAGGCCTTGTCATCTGATGCCTTACCAGCCAAAAAGCCGAGGTCCGACCACCCCGAAGGCAGCAGCTTTCCCCGCACCATAACCTAGGCTCCCGAGGTTATGGTGAACGACAAACCCTTAACAGTCAGCAATAGCGCAATGAATCTTGAAGTCGGCGCAGCCTTGTCAACGGCTATTCTTTTACCAGAAAACATGAACCGTATGGCTAAATTGCATGAATATGAGAACTTCGCCCTTATCATGCAACACTCGGTCTTGGTAATCCTCTTTTACAGTCTCTTTTACAGTTTTTCTATACTTAGTAAAATCTCACTACTGTGTTTTACTTCTTGTAAGCTATTCAGCATGCTCACTCATACGTTGTCAAAACCGAGATGACAAAGAAGGAGTTGGCAAGAAAGACCAAAGAAGTTGCCAAACTTCTATCCTCACTCAATCACGCCAAGGCCAACAATCAAGCTCTGTTAGATCAAGCTAAGGCTGCCAAAGCTGCTCAGAATTTGGCTGAGGAAAAAACCAAATTGGCTGATGATGAAGCCGAGGTCGCCAGAGTCGATCTTGTGGCTGCCAAGGCCAAGGTAGCTGAGCTAGAGGCGATCTTGCGGCTGCCAAGGCCAAGGCAGCTGACCAAGATGATAAAGAAGGAGTTGGCAAGAAAGACCAAAGAAGCTTCCAAACTCCTATCCTCAGTCAATCATGCCGAGGCCAACAATCAAGCTCTGTTGGATCAAGCTAAGGCTGCCAAAGCTGCTCAGAATTTGGCTGAAAAAAAAACCAAATTGGCTGATGATGAAGCTGAGGTCGCCAGAGTCGATCTTGTGGCTACCAAGGCCAAAGCAGCTGACCTAGAGGCTAAGCTTCAGGAGGCCCTTGACTCAAAGGAGGCCGAAGTCAAGGCAGCCGATGAAAAATCTTTTGAAGAGGGCTGCAGTCCGCAACCAATACAAACAGCAAGTCAACCTGGCTTGCAACCGAGGTTATTATCTTGGTTGGACGGCGGTACTCAGCAAGTTATTTGTTCCAATGGACTCCGACCTTTGAGACATCAATCAACTTCAAATGTCTTTCCCTCTAGAGCCCGAAGATTATGCCGAGGATGGTGAAACTGATGAAGTGGAGGAGGAGGCTGCCACTGATGCCAAGTCTCCTACCCTCAATTGACTCAAGATGAGGAGGATGACTTGGTTTCCAAGGACGTCTCTCCCAAACCAACCACATCTGAGGTCGAGGTCCAGTGCGCCAAAAGGAGTTTAGACCAGACTCTGCTCGAAATAGATGTCAAAGTAGCGGAGAAGAAAAATGCAATGTTGCCAATCGAGGCCGACAAGACTCCATCAGCCGACGTTGAGCAATCCTAAACCAATCCTAACACTTAGGATATTTCTTCTTTGTTTTATACTTTTCCTTCTTGTTTTTTGAACAATGTTTTAATTCCAGTCTGGCCGATGTGCCTTTTTGTACTTAAACAAGTTGTCTTTTGAATACAAGTCTCCTTTTTTTTTCTAAGTGTTGAATGTTTGTTTCATGTATGCTTTACTGCTTTCTTTCATTCCTTTTACGCTTCGATACTTAGAATATTTTTGCACTTCTTCAAAGTATACCTTTAACTATATGATAATTCTGGGGTATAATACATCGGATACAAACCTTGACTGTTTGCCTCGGCTAACCATCAGAATACCTTAACTAACACTTGAAAATATCAAAATATTTTTACAAGTGTTATTCAGTATTGTTTTTTACTTTTACATGCAATCTTCTATCAAGACTTCTTCCTTCTACCCTTTCCAAGCCTAGCAACCTGGTTGGCCATCTCGGCCATTATGTATCTCGGATACTTTTCCCAATATAACCTTAGCTAACTTCAACTTGTACATTTTTCTGAAATTTCAACAAGTGTTAATGCCCATTCTGACTTGTTAATTTTGTCTATAAAATTTCAACAAGTCCTAAGCACTTCAAATTTTTAAGTTTTGTTCATCATTCTCCAACTCACTGCCCCTTAATGTGAACCTAAGTTTCATTTAAGTTCACATTAAGCATGTGCCTATGGTCTTTTGCCGAAGTTAGATTCAAACAAAGACTAGCTGAGGTTATCAACTGAAATGTACTTAGTTCCAATATGAGTTTGATTCTACCGACAAGGTAAGTCCAGGTTAATCCAACTTAATTCAACTCCATTATATGCAAGTATAATTTCAACTTTGCCATATAATGAGTCTAAGTTATTCGTCATGTTTCACTTAAAAACATCGCAAACTTAGTTCAACTCTATTATATGCAAGTATAATTCAACTTTGCCATATAATAAGTCTATGTTATTCATCATGTTTCAATCGGAAACATTGCCAAAGGACTGGTTAGTCCTATTACACAAATTTCAAAAACAAGCTAAAATTTTATTATTACTTCGGCTAATCACATAAATTTCGAAAAAGCAAAAATCTAATGATAGAAAAACTTCAAGTTGCAAGTGTTCCAAGGTCTTGGCAACTCTTTGCCCTCACTGTCTTCAAGCCGATATGCCCCATTGCCAGCGACCGAGGTAATTCTATAAGGTCCTTTCCAATTTGGGCCAAGCTTGCCCTCCCTAAGATCTTTTTTGTTGCCGACCACTTTCCTCAGCACAAGGTCCCCAACTTTGAACTCTCTTGGGTTAACCTTCTTGTTGTAAGCCCCAACAAGTTGTTGTTGGTATGCCCCCAGCCAAATTGCTACTCTTTCTCTTCTTTCTTCCAATAGGTCCAAATCTCGGGTCAGGAATGCGTCATTAGTCCCATTCTCTACTCCCTAGGTTCTGATCCCTGGGATGCCGACTTCTAATGAGATGACTGCTTCAATGCCATAAGCCATGGCAAATGGGACTCCCCAGTTAATCTCCTTAGCGAAGTGCGATATGCCCAGAGTACATTGGGCAACTCTTCCATCTATTTTCCCTTTGCTGCTTCCAGCATTTTTTGATCTCATCCAGGGTCGTCTTATTGGATGCTTCTGCTTGACCATTACTCTAAGGGAAACTTGGAGTAGAGTAATAATTCTTGATTTTGTACTTTGCACAGAAGCTTTTGATTAGCTTGCTGTTAAACTGCGTACCATCGTCTGCTACTATTGCCCTTGAGATTCTAAACCTGGTGATGATGTTCTTCATATGAAGTTTTTCACATCAATATCTTGAATCTTCACAAGGGGTTCAACTCCTACCCACTTTGTGAAATAATCAATTGCTACTAGTAAGAACTTCCTTTGCCCAGTTGCTTAGGGTAGTTGTTCAACAAGATCCATGCCCCACCGGGCAAATGGCCAAGGACTGGACACTGGGTTCAAATTTGCTGCTGGTTGATGTATCAAAGGTGCGAACCTTTGACACTTCTAGCACTTCCCGATGTAGGCTTCAGCATCCTTCTACATGTAGAGCCACCAGTACCTCTAAGTAATAGCCCTATGAGCAAGTGATCTACCCCCAGCATGGCTTCCACATACCCCTTCGTGTATTTCATACAAGAAGTCTTCAACTTGGAAGGGATGCACACATCTTAAAAGGGGACCAGTAAAAGACCTTTGGTAGAGATGCCCCTCTACTGTTAGGCTAAACCTAGCTGACTTCAGCCTGGTCTTGTGCGCTTCTTTTCGATTATCTGGTGGTTTTCTATCTGTAAGGAACATTACTATTGCGTCCATCCAACTTGGGCCTATCTCCACACACATTGCTTCGTACTCCGTGATCAGTGGTTTCACACTTAGGCTTGACAAATAATCAACCATTATTGTCCTTGCCTCCCGTGATTTTATTGCACTAGCCAGGTGAGCCAAGGCATCGACGTGGTTGTTGACATCTCGACTAACCTGCTGTAGTCGGCAATCCTAAAACAAGGTTAATAGTCTAACAACCTCTTTGACATAGGCTATCATTCTTTCATCTTGGGCAGCATATTCGCTTGTTGTCTATTCACAAGAAGCTGGGAGTCACAGAAGACTACTACCTCGTCGGCTTCCATTGTTGCTGCCAACTTCAATCCTACGATCAGTGTTTCATATTCTGCTTCATTATTTAAGGCCTTAAACCCTAATCGAATAAATTGTTCTAACATCCACCCATCTGGTGATACCAACACCACTTCTGCCCCCGTTCCTTGACAGTTTGAACTCCCATCAACAAACAGGCAGAAGGAGTCGCTAATGTACATATCGCAAGGCTTGAGTTTCTTTTCTTTCTTTTGCTTCGCTGTGGGGTTTTTTATTTCCAGATGGGTCTCTTCTTGTTCCCCAAGATATCCTAAGCCGCGGCTCACTGGAGCCCGATGTGGAATGGCACCAGGTGTGAACTCGTCTATAAAGTCAGCCAGAACCTGGCCTTTGATTGTTATTCTGGGTCTAAACTCTAAATCATATTGGCCCAATATCATTGCCCATCGGGATACCCTACCTGTTAGATCTCCTTGTCACAGTAGAGACTTTAAAAGGTGCTCAATTAACACCACAATCTTGTAGACTTGGAAGTAATGATTCAACTTTTTGGAAGCCATCACTAAAGCCAGTGTCAATTTCTCCAGGGGTAAGTACCTGGTCTTTGCACTTGCTACGGTTTTACTTCCATAGTACACTGCCCTTTGTTTTCCCTTCTCTTCTCTAATTATCACTGCGCTTACTACATGCTTTGAAACCGCCGAGTATAAGAATAGCTCTTCTCCAAGTATTAGATTTGACAGAACTGGAGCTGTTGTCAGGTATTTCTTCAAATTGGCCAAAGCGACTTCGCACTCCTCTGTTCACAAAAATTTGTGGCCTTCTTCAATAAGCTAAAAAATGGTTTACACTTATCTGAACTTCTGCTTATGAACTATTGAGGGTTGCGGCCCTTGCTGTTAACATCTGCACTTGTTTTGCCGATGTTGGGCTTTTCAAGTCCAAGATAGCCTTGATTTGATCTGGGCTTGCCTCAATGCCCCTTCTGGTAACCAAGTATCCCAGGAACTTACCAGAACCAACTCCAAATGCGCACTTCTACGCATTGAGTCGGAGCCGATATGTCCTCAGGATGTCAAAAACTGCGTTCAAGTCAACCAAGTGATTCTCAGGTTCTTTGGTCTTCACGACCATGTCATCAATGTATATTTCCATTGTTTTGCTAATTAGATGTCTGAACATCTTGGTCATCAATCTCTAGTAAGTTGCTCCTACATTTTTAAACTCCAAAGGCATCACTCTGTAGCAATACAGCCCTTTTGGGGTGATAAATGCAGTATTCTCCTCATTATGGGGGTACATTGCTATTTGATGGTACCCCCTATAAGCGTCCAGGAAGCTCATCCTTCCATGCCCTGAAGTGGCGTCCACCAATTGATCGATCTTAGGGAGTGGGAAACTGTCTTTGGGACAAGCCTTATTCAGATTAGTGAAGTCCACGCAGACCCTCCAATTCTCATTCTTCTTTTTCATAATAACTGTGTTTGACAACCAAGTGGGGTAATTTACCTCACGAATGGCTCTGGCCTCCAACAATTTGTCCACTTCTTCTTCGACTACCTCCACATGGACCAACGTCAGCCTCATTGCTCGTTGAATGACAGGTTTGGCTGACCTGTCTATATTTAGTCTGTAGTAAGTGACTTCGAGGTCAATGCTAGGCATCTCGTATGGCGTCCAAGCAAACACCTCTATGTTTGCTCGCAAGAATGACTCTAACTCCTTCTCCTCCTCCTCGGTCAAACTGTCATGACCCAAACCTGCCCCTATGGGTTTAGCATCGTAACCAGCCAGTAATCCAAGGATTACCGAAGGCCTCTGAATAGAATAATATATATACAGGGGCTGCGGAAGCAAATATACAAGCATACATAGTCCATAGAGCTGTGCAGACATACATGGGATAGGAAATTTAAACTTTTCATATACATATATATACATACAGATGTGGCGTCGAAAATACAGTAGCCTTACATCACCCAAGCCACATACACAAGCTCCTAAACGTGTTCAAACCAGAAATAAACATTTAGAAAGTACAAAAGTCCCAAGGACACAAAACTTGGGTAGATCTCAAAAGGGAACCTCCATGGGAGCCGTAATGGCTGGTTGACACCAAAACTCGCCAAGCAGCATCTCAGGCCTAGTCACGTGCCTGCTCACCTACATACATACAAATAATACAATGAGCTAAAGCCTAGTGAATAATAACTAGGTAAAGAGTTTTAATGAATGATGTCCAGCACAGAGTTAGAAATCAGAGTCTATATCAGAGATATATTCTTTTCGAAAACAGAGTCTTATGCATATTCAGATTTCAAATCAGAAATAGATTCAGATACATGTCCATATTCGTATTCATATTCAAATTTTGCATAAGATCATACGTGGTACACCCATTAGCTATCATATCAACTTGGTCCTGAGACCCACATATATAGTCGGTACCGACGACCACAAAGGTCTATATCTTGTGCGCAAGTAGCCATGGTATTGTTACCCCTAGGCAAGAGCCACGTGAATATAGGCTACAGTATTGTTACCCCTGGGCGAGGGCCACGTGCATATTGACCACAGTATTGTTACTTCCGGGCGAGAGCCACGTGAGCTAAGGATGCCACAAATACATTTCAGAAAAATGAACAGTCATTCATAATTCATAAAATAGCATTTTCAGAAAACAAATCAAATCGTACCAGAAAAAAAATACTTGTAATTAAACATAACTTTACAAAGTTATTACTCACAATTAACAGATGGATCTAAGTAAACAAGTAGAGTAGGCAACTCACTTATCCTGAGGGGCGTAACCTACATAACATGACAGTGACATACGTTGAAACACACGCTCGAATTGCACATAACACGTGTTCTTGTCCTAAGGGTGTTTCTAGCCTTTATCCTCATTATAGTATCTTAAACATGGCCTAAGAATGCCTAGGATGGAATGAGGATGCAACAATGCACTTGAAAGCATTTTTCAAATTTTACTGAAAATAGGGTCCATGCTCGAGCGTGTCTTTTCTCGCTCAAGCGGACATGCACAAAGTGAGGGTTCACTCGAGCAAGGCTCGAGCGTGACTTCCCTCGCTCGAGCGGACTGTAAACTTTGGAAAAGTACTAGTTTCTTGCTTTTCACGCTCGACGGACGCTCGATCCACGCTCGAGCGTGAGGCTCAGACCTTCGTCACTCGAGCGTGCTGCAAAACATATAAACTTCTAGATACATGCATTTCACGCTCGAGCAGGTATCATGTCGCTCAAGCGGAAGTGCACGCATTCAGAGTGCTCGCTCGAGCGTGAACTCCTATGCTCGAGCGTGGATTCAAATTTTGAAATTTCCATATTTGATCTCCAAGCTTCAAACTCAAACCAAACACTCCAAAACTCATCCTCTTGGGCCAAAATTCTGAAAAACACATAGAAACTCACAAAACATCAAGCTTTGAAGATTATTTCATGAAATCAAGGCCCCAAAAGATGGCAATTGGTCATAAATCCAATTTAAACTTCATGAATGCTCTAAAACATAACATGCATGAACTCTCTCTTTGTAATAACCCCGACCCGTAATTAGCTACTAATCAGTGATTAAAGATGCTAATTGAGTGGATCAAATGAATTATGGGATTAATATGTAAATCGCATGATATTTGGCCTTTTATTTGTTACTTATAGAATATCTGTTTGGAATTTCCACTTTAATATGTAAATTGAAAGCCTTATCGGCATCCGAAACCGAAATTGATTATATCAATATGTTATTTGGAATTTTTAGAACACTATGGCAAGTTTTATTAAAAATTGATCCAAAACGATTCATTAAGTTGCGTTTGGCAAGCCTTATGTTTTAATTAATGTATTATAGTATCATAACTATTTTTATGAGCCCTTAAGCTCATTTGAGCTCATTTACCTCATCCTTGAGTGTAAAATTCTGGAGATTCATGTTAGAGAGAGAGAGAGAGAGAGAGAGCAATTCTAGAGAGAGAAAGGAAGAGATTAAAGAGAAATTGAAGGCTATAGCTTGAATTGATCAAAGATTGTGCAAGTACCTAGCTAATTGAAGACTCTAGGTAAGAGTGCAACCTCTAGATTGTGCATCTAAGTCATTTGACATGAGATTTCTTCAAGATTATGTGTTTAATTGTGTTCATGAACTTAGGATGAAGGAAATGTTGCTAAGTCATACATGCATGTATAAATTTGTCAAGAGCTCTCATGTTTGAGCATCATTCATGCCATTAGAGATGAAATTACAAACTAGAAGTCACATGCATGCATAATTCATAAAGGTTTGAGGCTCAATTGTATGTGTTGGGAGTGGTAGGAAAGAATTTGAATGAAATTGAGGCACACGTACATGGTGTATATATAGTTTTGTCATATTAAGTTTGAATTTGAGCAATCATGTAGAAATTATGGATAATTGACACATGCATGTTTGAATTATCATGTTTTGAACCTTTGTTTCATGTTTCGGAAAATAATTTCTTACATGCATGGAGTTTATGAGCTCAAATTTACTAACTTCATGAGTTTTGGAGAAAAGAGTTGTATGTTCTACATGCATGAAAGTTTTGGTTCTACTTTTGGTAAATTCATGGGTTTTAACTAAAAAGGATTGTTGAAAACCATATATTCATGTTTATGAATAAGTTTTCCAAGTTTATGAACAAGTTTTCCAAGTTTAGAATTTGCCATTAAATTTGCATTTCAAAGCTCAAACTCTGTTTTTGGAAGCCAATTTTGATCCACTCGGCGAGAATCCTATGCTCGGCGGAGAATCTGAGCCCTCGATTTTTTTTTGCAGGCATGAGCTCTCCGCTCGAGCGACCACTTGGACGCTCGAGCGAACCCTTTGCATGTTGTTAATCCGCTCGAGCGTGGAAGTTGTAGCTCGAGCGTGGATTGTGACCAACCAGTACTTTTTCTAAGTTTGCAGGCCGCTCGAGCAAAGGAATTCACGCTCGAGCAACACCTCTCATATTTGCATGTCTGCTCGAGCGAGGAAATCTATGCTCGAGCGGGGACCTTATTTTCAGAAATTTCGCCTAAGTGTTCCAAGGCATGTTTTGGTATCCTCATTGCATCTTAGGCATTCCTAAGCTTTAATTAAGCCATAGTAATGAGGTTATGGATTAGAAACACACTAAGGAATGATTGTACTAAGTCAAGGAATTGCAAGTGTGTGTGTGTTTCAGCATTGTGATAAGAAAGAACAAGAACCAACGTAATGAAAGCTAGGCTGTGTTGGCCACATGAATGTGTAATGATAAGACATGCTTGTGTTATGTATTTTGTGATTGTAGGTCAAGACTCAAGGATTGATTGACCGCTTACTGGAACCACTGTGAGTAACGTTATTGTAAAGATACGTTCATATGAATTACGTCCCAAATGAAATATGATAAGTTCTGATTTCTGAAATGATATCTGTTTTCGTGAACGAATATTCCATGTTTGAAATCTATTATGGCATCCATAAATAGTCCCAAGTCATGGGGGACGGCATGAAAATGCGGGTCCATAACATACATATGATTACGAGATCTCGTTAGCCACTTCATTGTGGTGATATGTGTTTAATCGGTATCCGGAACCGATTACTCTAGTCGAAAGACGTTCTGTGATGTGTTCTATGAGATGTACCATTATTATGTTCTGATATGAGAATGATTATGCTCTGGTCTATTTTCTGCTTATGATATATCCGAATTTCGTTCACTTACCCATTTACCTTAATGTTATTCACTGGGCTTTAGCTCACTGTGTGTATATATATATGTAGGTGGGCATTCTGGAGTTCGAGCCTGAAGGCTTTTGTTCAGATTTGTGTTCTATTGTCAGCCAACCATTGTGCCTCACGTGGAGGTTCCCGAAGAGTCCTGTGTTTAAGTTCCGTTGTTTCTGTACATATAAGACTTAGTAGTTTTGTTGGTTGTACTTAAGATACTTTAATGTGTGTGGGTATAATGTATGAGTGACTATTGCATACTTATATAAAGTTTTAAATATTATGTTCATATATATTTACGTATTTGCTTCCGCTAGCCCTTAATCTTGTTAATCTGTTCAGAGGCCTTCGGTAGTCCAAGAATTACTAGCCGGTTATGATACTAAACCTATAGGGGCGGGTTTGGGTCGTGACACTCTTGTACTCACTCACTTCAAACATGATCAAATTTGGCAAATTGATAGAAAACATGATGAATTCCCAAAATATAAGTGAGATAAACACATGCATAAAAGGATTCTTTGAAATCATGCTCAATTTGTGAAGAAATGAACATGCATGTGAGAATCCTCATGAAAACAACTTCAAACTCCATGATATGGACATACATGCATGAATTGACTTAGCTTCCTTACATTCTAGCTCAATACCCTCATGAATTCACCTATTTCACTTGAAGTCTTGAGAAGTCTCACTCAATTACACAATTAAGAGGTTGGTTCCTTACCTAGAGACTTGAATTCACAAGTGTGGGCGTTTAATCCTCCAAGTCCTCTTCAATTTCGTCTAAATCTCAAGCCCTTCCTACTCTCTCTCTCTCTCTCACTTTTTTTTTTTTTTTTTTTTTTTTTGGGGGGGGGGGTCTATGAGAGCTCAAATGTACTCAAATGAAAGAAAAAAGAGAAGTGGGCTCACTTGGTGCCTAATAGGCTTGGTTAAAGCATAGTTAATTGAAGTTAAAATAAATGGACACTAATTTAATCGTTCCAAAAAGAATTTTAATTAAACCTACCATAAAATTCTATAAATTCCAAATAGCACATATATCAAATCAATTTCAGAGTCAGATGCCGATAAGGCCTTCAATTCATAGAATATAGCAGAAACTCAAACAGATATTCCTACAACAACAGATATAAACACAAATAATGCAACACACACAAGCAATTTAATTCAAAATTTCGTCTTAATTACTTATTAAGCATAATTAATCATAGGTTAGTGCTAATCATGGGTCGAGGTTGTTACACAAACCTAAGCTAAGAAGGAAGAAGCGCTCTTCATTCCCTTGTTGGACCAGGATCCTCTTTAAGGCTTCCTCGCTTTTGTCGGCCGGCTCTTTGCCAACGTTATCCAGGACCTCTATGCCCTCTTCCTCAATTTCAACTGTCTCTATCTCTCGCACGTTGCAGGTGGATTTTATTACTGCCATGGAGTATTTCTTTGCCTGCACCTGATCCCTCTGACCTATTCAATTCCATGCTCTGTTGGGAACAGCCCTCATTGCTTACAGCCATGGCCTCTCCAAAATAACATTGTAAGGAAAGAGGGTGTCAATTACTGTGAACTTTGTACTTACCTTCTTGGTGCCTGCCTGTACCTCCAAACTTATTGCTCCCAGGGGCCATGTCGATGTTCTATTGAACCCGATCATTGGACTGTTGGACTGCTCCAAGTCATCTTAGTGACGGCCAAGTTCCTTGTAACATCTGACATACATGATGTCACAAAAGTTGCCTTGGTTAACCAGAATACGCCTTACCTGGCATTCTCCAATCTTAAGGGATATCACCAGAGCATTGTTGTGTAGATGCTGCACCATGTCTAGGTCGACTTCAGTAAAGAACACCATTAGTCCTTGGTACTCGTCTGCCCTAGGCCTCTTTTGCTGAACCTGATACACATGCTATAAGTGCTTTACCCTCTGAGTCTCCCAATGTACCTCGTTCTCATTGACCTTCGAGTGAATCACATTGATCACTCAAGGTCCATCTACTTACGGTTACAGTGCTGGTGGAGGTGGTGCTGCCGGTGCCTAGGGCAGCATTACTTGCCCTTCCCTTGTTCTGGCCTCATCTACTAGGTCTCTTAAGTGACCTTATCTTATCAGATCTTCCAGATGTGTCTTTAGGGCTCTACACCCCTAAGTTAGATGCCCATTCTCATTGTGGTAGGCACAGTGCTTCCCAAGGCATTTTCCCATAAATTCGCCAAGAATCTTCTTTGGTGCTCTATAGTAAGGCTGGTTCCTGATCCTTTCCGAGACTTCGTAAACCGGGATCCAGAACACTGTGGTGACTGCCTGTGCAGTCCTCAGTCATGTTTCTTGTCTATTAAAATTTGTATTACCTCGGCCTCGTTTCGGCGAGCCATTCCTCTTCTCTTGCTTTGACCCCTTTGCTCCTAGCGTGTCTTCTGTAGCTCTTGCATATTTCTCGATTCTGGCCATGAGTTCCTCCATATTTTTTGGTAGTGTCTTTTCCAGTGACTTTCGAAGCATGCAGTCGTCGTTCAGGTCGCTCTTAAAAGATACGACCGCCACCTCTTAGTTGCACTCTAGTATTCAGTTAAACACCTCATAATACCTTTTGGCATAAACCCTAAGGCTTTCATCCTCGCCAATTCTCATAGCCATCAGGGAGTCTACCCTCAACGGCTACAGTTTGTTTGTAACAAACCTGGCCACAAGCATCTCGGCCAAGCCTTCTCAACTTTTCACAGTTCCTGTCGGCAACTTGTGAAACCAATCTAATGCGATTTCCCTAAAGGATGAGGGAAAAAACCTTGTAGAGCAACGGTTCGTTCCCGGTATACAGTGCTATTGAGTTCAAATATAAGCTGATGTGAAAGTTAAAACTGGACTTACCGTCGTATATCTGGAATCTCGATATGTGGAACCTTTTCGAGACCTCAAATTTATCCAATTCTACTGAGAACGGTGTTCTCGGCTTGACCGGAGATGTAACCTTGGCATCTTGTTGTTTCCTCTGGAGGTAGTCCCTCAAATCCTTCTTAGTCCGTCTAAGAGCTCAGCTGTCAACGGATTTCAGCTTTTTTGGTGCACTACTCCCGGTGTCGTTATGAATCCTCTTGGACCTCCCTTCATTCATCGTGTCAAAACAAAGCTCCTTCCCTTGAACATGTCGATGTTCCTTGACATAAGTTTCCTTGGCACGAGGTGTCTTCTGAGACTGTCCTCTCATCGATTCTCCTCGCCCGACCTCCCGTGAAGGCCGATGCAAATGCTCCTTTACCCTGTCATGTTGAGAGACTATAGGGATTGCTTTATGTCCCCCCTTCTGGGCATCGTTCTTGGCCACTGGAATCGGCGTGTCCTCCAATGAAAACAATGGATGCATGAGGTTGTCCTGCATCATGAAGCTGACAACCGATTGTAGGTCTGCCAACTTGTTTGTCATTCCCTTCATCTCGCCGTCCCTCCTTAAGCATCTATTTTTCTATACTTGGACGGCGCTTTCGTTGTAGTACTCGCATCGGCCTACCTTCTTTGGTACGTCTCCCTCTTGGCTAATGTCTTTTTTCCTGGGATTCTGCTTCTGGGTTTCTTCATTACGGTTCTTTTCCTCTACATTAGAATCGGTGTGTTTGCCACTCCCACTAGGGATGTCGTCCCCGATCTTTTCTTCTGCATGTCGTTGGCCATTTATTCTCCTTATGTTCCCACAAACGGTGCCAAATTGTGGGTGTTGATTTTTGACCACACAACCAAACAGGGAAACTCAGCAGAATAGCACCAGCAGAATAGATTAAGCCTGAACAACCTAGCACAAAAATATAAGAATCCGGCGGTAGTTTGTCCACCCGGGGGCACTCCAACGATCAAGTCAGTAATTTTCTCTCAAAGATAGCCAATAGTGATTAACTCACTAGACAGAGCATAAAAACATACTTTAGACCCACGAGGGTGCTTTACTTTTTATAACCAGCACTAACCTAATCCATGTAGAAGCCTCGCTTTAATGGACTTTTGCTCAATGCTCATCTTGGACTCCCATCTAGATGGAGATAAACTCTCTCAGAGCTTTATCTTTATCCATACTAAGGTCCTCCCCAATTCTAGGACTCT
The DNA here is from genome assembly GCA_025200525.1 of Camellia lanceoleosa. Classification (NCBI taxonomy): domain Eukaryota; kingdom Viridiplantae; phylum Streptophyta; class Magnoliopsida; order Ericales; family Theaceae; genus Camellia; species Camellia lanceoleosa. Next base: position 66,778,653 of record CM045768.1, on the reverse strand, counting down.
TGTCCCTTATCTGCTCATCTCGGATTTCGGTATCTCCGCAAATAACCTTGGCTTAGCCGAAATCACCTCAGCGTCATGACCAAGACACGTGGCACCTCGGTTAACACTTCGGCGTCACCTTGACCATGTGTTGTCATTCACGAAATATGTCCCCACAATGATGTTTATTTTTACTCTGTCATGTGAGTTGTACGGCCATCTCCAATGGTTCACCAAATGTTGTATCAAATTTAAATTTGATTAAAAAAACTTACTTTTTGCTGTTCCAATGGTTCACCAAATATTTCATCAAATCTAGGATTTCTCAAATCCTTCATCAGATTGAGGATCGATCTGCCATTCATCAAATCACTATTCATAATTGTTGAATTTTTACTACCGGATGTCTCTCGAATGACCACCTCAAGGCAAAAATTTGTGAAAAATTTACACTCGCCGATTGACCAGCCAAATGTACAACTAGTCGACCTTCCAAATGACCACCTCAAGCCAATATATATATATATATATATATTTACACTGGCCGGTCTACTGACCGGACATCCTCATAGTTGACCGGTGGTTTGGTGAAGCCACACAAACCTCCGTTGGCACACTTGATACCAAAGCGGACTTTTATTTAAATTTGATAAAAATATTGATACACCATTAAAAATGTCCTAACTAGTAGTTGTTGGGCTTGGACTTTATTGGATTTGATGATTGTTAGTTGTTATTGGGCTAGTAGTATATTTTGATATAATATATTTTTGTATTTGTAATTAACTTCTTAGTGATTAGAAATAAGAAAAATATCAAAAAAGTAAAGAGTAAAAAAATAATTATAAAATAATTAAGATGCAAGTGATTTATATATTTAATTTTGCAAAAAAAATCTCATACTTACATTAATTGGAAAAAAAAAAATCACTCCCCACTTTTTTAAAATTTTCACTTAAAAAAAAATGCACCAAAATTTTAAATTTTATAACTCAAACTATGATATCACTTGACACCTGGACCCCAACAACCTTTCATAGCCGCGAATGATAAATGAGCTAGCGAGTGAAAGGATAATCATACATACTATTAAAAGTGATGCTCTAAAACACTATTAATGAATTGGCACATATTTAAAAAACAAAAAGCAAAAAACAAAAAAAACAAGGCAAGCAACACTGTGGCAGTGGGTGGGGCTCACTGCCACATCATTAGTGTCATCACTAAGGGATCTTTTAGAAAGTGGGTTATAATTCATTTTCTATATTATAACTCACTTCTCTCTCTTAGAAAAAGCTAATTATAATCAGCTTTTAATCAAAAAGTTGATTATAACTATCTTTCCAAAATAGCTCTAATTAGTGGTCTCAAACATTTTCTCTAGTGACCTGGCACAATAACACTCTAGAAAATTTTAGATAAATTATTTTATTACGACCTAGCTCTAGAAATCAAACCGTGAATAATTGTGTGAAAATCATACCAAGCAATGACTTGGGACAATCCTCCAACCTACACAGCGAGTTTGGGTACCAGTGAATCTCTTTAAGAAACTTTTAATTGTTGGAGTAGTTCCTTAATATTTTGAAATTGCTTCAAAGAATTTTGTAAATTGAATTCTAATATCAAGACCAACACAATTTCAACATCTAAAATAATTACAACTTGAAATTATTTATTTATTATAAATCAACTAAAGGCAAGTTTGGCCATTAGATATTTTAGTCAAAAAGTTAAAACTTCTTTTTATTTTTTTATATGTTTTTTTTGTATTAAAAAAAAAACTAACTAAAATAATTAGTCTAAAAAATAACCTTAAGTTTTGTGTAAGTGACGTGGCCCACCTAATTTTGCACTCCTCAGACATGAACGAATAAATTATACTAATATTACTTAAGATTTGAAATATATATATATATATATATATATTTATAAATTTAATATAATTATATTAATTTTTCTTATATTTTTTATTTACATAACATTTAATTTCATTATCATATAAATTCAGCAGTTATATAAATAAAATAAAAATATTATCATCTTTTTTATATCAAAATATATATTTTATTTTATTTATCTTTATATTTTTATTCATTTGCATTAGATTCAAGCTCTTTAACTTTATTAAAAGAAAATAATAAAATTAAGGTGAATATACTAACGGTCCTCATAATTTGGGATTTGTTTCAATTTGATTTCTGACTCTTCTATTATGACATATTTGATCCTAAATTTTGAATCTTATTTCAAATAATGACAATTGAAGATATTATTGCTTAATTTTAAAGGTAAAACCGTCAATTTAATAAAATATAAACTAATTTGGAAAAAATAAATGTCAAAGAAATATTTTTGAATTTTTAAAAATTATTTCTACCTACTAAAGATAAAATTATAGAAATTCATAAATGTTTTAGATATTTATTTATTTTACCAAATTAATTTTTATTACGTGTTTGGATGATGATCATATAATGGATAGTTATTTTTATTTTTATTAAATTAGGTGGTGAAATGACCGTTTTGACCCACTATTATTTAATTATGTATTATATTTAGTAAAATTTAATAAAATTTAAATGTCTCAATTTTAAAATAAAATAATTTTATTTAACTTTTTATTGATGTTTTATTTATTTAATTTTTTAAAATAATTTTTTATAGATATTTTATTGATGCTTTATTTTAAAATTTTATTTATATTTAATTTCATTTCATTATTTAAATTTTAATAGATGTTTGATTTAATTTCATTATTTCATTATTATTTATTTTTAAATAATTTTATTTAAAATTTTAATTAAAAAATAACATATATTTTTATTGATATTTTATTTATTTTATTTTTAAAAAATAAATTTATTTAATTGTGTAAAAATAAAATAAATAAATTTTTATTTAATCTAGCTAAAAATAATTAAAATATTAAAGATATGTTTAATATTGCTATTACTTAGTAAATAATTGAAAAATAATAAAATAGTTTTTTGCTCATTTATACTATCCAGTCTGTCCAACCAAACATTAGATTCACTAAAAATAGTCTTTTCAGACATCTAGTCCCATAAGAAAACAAATACGAGATACACATCTAATCCAATCAAATAGTCCACGAGATTCAGTCCTAAGATTTAAGTCTAATGGATTCCAATGAGTGTGTTTTATTGGGGGGATAAAGGGGGATTATTCATTGCTCGAATCGCTTATCCGAAGGAGAAAAATGTCCATCGTTTGATTGGATTTTTAGTCCGCCGGACATAGAGTCTGGCCGGACTCCATATTCCTCATATGAGAGACTAAACAATCTTGGGAGAGGGGGAGGGGGGGATTATTTCCATGGGATACAATCCCATGGAACTAATTCGTGAAATGTCCATTTTGCCCTCATGCTATTACTTAATAAACAATTGGAAAAGGGTAAAATAATCTTTTGAACATTTATAAATTATTTTTTTAGTGTTGTTAATTTAAAATTATATATTAAATAAAAATATAAATTATAAATTTAATTTAATTAAAAATAATAAATTAAAAATTATGGCCTTATAAATTAATTTTTTTAGTGTTGTTAAAAAATTAAATTTATATGTTAAATAAAATTATTTTTTTAGTGTTGTTAATTTAAAATTATATATTAAATAAAAATATATAATTATAAATTATAAATTATAAATTTAATTTAATTAAAAATAATAAATTAAAAATTATGACCTTATAAATTAAAAAATTTTAGTGTTGTTAAATTATAAATTATAAATTATAGATTACAAATTTAAAATTATACATTAAATAAAAAATATAAATTATAAATTACAAGGGTAAAATAGTCTTTTCAACATTTATCATTATCCAGTCCGTCCAACCAAATATTGGATTTACTAAAATGGTTATTTCCAAACATCTAATCTCATGAGAAAACAAATACGGGATATACATCCAATCCAACCAAATAGTTCAGAGATTTCACAATTCTAGGATTTAAGTCCAATAGATTCTAATCCCTCCTTATCCAGTCCGTCCAATCAAACATATCCAATTTTGATTTCTTAACTGATTATGACTAATGCAGTTGATCAAAATTCTTGCGCCTCACTAGGAGATCATGAATTCGACCACCCCCCCTAATGTTTCTTAAGACTTGAGATTTGATATGGATACATGTCAAACTACTTGGAATGTGTCATTTAAGTCACGTTTGTTTGACAGATTAGGTTGGATAGAATTGTTAGTGATGAAATGATTAGTGAGAGATTGGTAATGTGTGAATTGTGTTAGTGAGAAGATTAGTTGAAAGTGTGTTTATTTTAATGATATAGTGTTGAAGATGGTTAGTGATGGAATTGTTAAATTATTTTTTTTTAAATGTAAAAAAAATAATTTCTATATTAAAAAATATCTAAAACAAATATAAAATTTTCTTTTTTAAAATAACAGGTTTCAATTTTTTTTTTAAAAATGCATTGTTCCGATCAACCAGCCGGACATTCGGGTGGACAACTGAATAGACTCAATCCGCTCACTATTTTCCTAATTTCACGCTTTTTCAGCCAAGCTAATCCCTTACTGGGGGGATTACTAAGCTGTTTAAATTTCTTATTATCTTATCGTATTTTTTTAGTTTGATTTAATAAAATTTTCATTTTACTGATAAAAAAAAAATAGTGAATGGTTGGTGTGGTGAGGGCATGTTTATTCATTTGTGATTTAACCATGAAGGGTTGGTTTAAGGCCTTGTTTGGGAAGGACCAATTTTAAAATTGTAAAATTATTTTCTTTATTTTTTTTAAACATTTTCATAAAAAGTCAAAAAAATCACTTAAAAATCAATTTCCAAATGAGCCCTAAATATGAAGTTACCAAGGAAGAGAAGAAAAAAGTGGTGGTTTAGATGATGTTTTCTTTCATTTTCTTCTAAGCTATTTGCTCCTCTATTTTCTCTAACACAACATTTTGAATTTTTTTCCCTTGTGGGTTGTTGTTGAAAAAAAAAACATAAGTGATTTGTGGTGGTAAAAGCATAATTGGAAGGGAAGAAAAAACAAAAAATTGGTGGTTTAATGGTTTCTTTCATCTTCTTGTTTATTTTCTCTTCACTTTCTTATGTTATGGTTTCTTTGTGGAAGAAGAAGCTTGTTGGGCGGCAGAAGAGAGAGGAGCTTGAAAGAGAGGTATGGCAATGATTCTGTGCCTTTTGACTTATTTCTATTGCAATGTTGCTTTGAAAATTGATACACACAAGCACATCAATAGGTGATGGATTCCCTACCTGGTCTGTCATATTTTGCTTCCCTTCACAGTGATGTTTATTTATGAATTTGGCTCTTTTTTAGAAAATAATTGTTGGGTCAAATTGGAGCTTTGATTTATTACCCATTTAAAGGATAATTTAAAAATCTATGGAAACTCAGTTTGAAGGACAATTTCACTTCGCAAGTTCTTATGTTCATTTTTTTTTTTTTCTTCAAAATAACTAAAATGTTTTTTTCGAATATTTCAAGCTTCATTTTAGAATATATATTATATTGCGCTTCCTTTGAAAAAAGGCTACAATAGTCGGCCCTCAACCTCCACATAGCAAGTACTTTAAGGCTCATTTTTAATTTCATTGCTTGCCCAAAAATGGAAGCAATAAATGAGAACCATACTTTGTTATCACTTTCATATGTAATCTGAAAAAATTTAGAAAATCTTGCATATATCATTAAAAAATTTTGTTGTGTGTCAAGGAATCAGTCCTAACAATAAAAATGGGACATCTTCAAGTTGGAATTTTTAATATAGCCACTATAATATTGAAACTCATGCAAACAACAATTTGTGTTGTTAGGTCTCGATACTTCGCAAATTGCTAGAACATCAACAAAAGGTTCATGAAATAATGGAGCGTGTGCATCATAAACATGATCTTTCTGCTCTGTTTATCTCAAACCACCTTCCTCCCAAGGTAATATTTCTTAATTTATCTTTCTTCTTACATGTTTTGAAATATCACTATAATAAAATCATCTTGCATTGAAATTTATAGTACTTTGAAGTTGAAGAGGGCACCCCCTACAAGTTCCGTAGTGATTTTACCGCTGGTTACATGATCATGTTTTGAGATTTTTGTATCTTAATTAATATGTTCACCACATCAACTGAGAAAGTATTATTGTAATGATCCTCAAAAAATTACCTCTAAGCAATGTTGAATATCATTCTTCTTGGTACCAAATTGAAGTGTAATAGGAAAGAAAAAAAAATTTAAGATAAAGTTAACAAGAGTCAATTCAGGAACTCACCCACTCTATAGGATTACTTAACTTCAAAGGTCTCTCCCATTCATGGTTTTTTTTTTTTTTTTTAATTTATTTTTGTTATACTTTTTGGCTAAGTTATAGTCTTTAACTAACCACAAACTCAATTAGATCATAATGACTCCCTCAAATATAATTATAATTCCACTCTAACTTCTAGTTACACATGTATATACATAAAGAGTAGTGATTTTTAAGCTACATCGAAACCAAGTTACACGTTCAATTTGAATTAGGCAACTATTTTTTCATATACATAAATAGCTAAACTAGCTATCATAGGAGACTAATCAACCTAATTGTTCATAGTGTGGCATCTCTCAAATTAAAAATCAATTAATTTTTCACATTAGTGGACCCAAAAAAAATGACACAAAATAAAGGGGATAAATATTTTGGAGACAAAGGATCCCATCCTTTAGGCTTGCTTTGGCACAATTTATAAATTATATTTTTGTACAACTTTGAGATAATTTTGTTTTATTATTTTTTAAATCCATCTAGGTTAGATGATGTTAAAAATTTGAAAAAATTAAAAATACTTTGAAAAAAAAAATCTATTTTAAACATGAAAATAAATAAAATTTTGTCAAAGAACCTTAAAAAGTTTAAGCTGAAATTGTTAAAAAAAATATTTAAAAAAAATTCAAAGGAAGAACCTTTACATGGATCGTGACACAATTATAGTTTAAAAAATTATTCAATATCACTTGTCACAAACACATTCTGACCTTTATTTTTTATGAAATTCATGTAAATCTCGTGTCAATACCACCAACAATATTGAATAATTGTTTGTATACACTAATGAAATAATTGTTTTCTCGCATGTTTCATTGCTCTAGCCAGGCACATTTCAACATTGACACACACTTTGTTGCATGGATTTTTTACAGGTGAAAGAGCTGCTGGCAGAGTTAGCTATGGTTGAGGATGAGATCTCTCGAATGGAAACCCAAATCAGCCAGCTCCAATCCGAATTGAATCACGAAAAAGAAGTCACTAAAGAACATCATAAGATCAAACAATTGCAACAACAACAACAAAATGCAATGTCTCCAAACAACACTCGTGGTGGGTTTTCATCGTTTTCACTGAATTTCAGTCCCAACAACAAAGTTGAGAGTGGAAGGATGCCATTCGAGACAAAGGCTTTGCATTTCATAAGTAAAGCGATAAAAAGCGATTACAGTTTGAATTATGAAAACTTTAGTAGTTTTAATGAGAGATTATTGTTAAGTAATAATCACAAGGAAAAAAGCTTGAATGATGAGGTTGGATTTCAAGACCACAAGGCTTTGAGGAAGAGTGGGATGCTTAAACCATCCTCACCAATGCGTGAGCCTAGACATCCAACCCCCAAGGTATGTCTCTTCACAACAACAACAACAATATATTACATGCCCAAAAAAAAAAAATACTCAAAAAATTATTTAAAATTTCAATTGTGTACATCATATTTATTATAAATATGACTCACAACACATCAAGTTTGAATTTACACCATACATTCATTTTGTGAATAAATTTTAAAATAAAATTTTTGAATTTCTATCTTTTCTATTACAACAATATTACAAACTAAGAATACCCATCACATAATCTTTCACAAACTTGTGGAACCCAAGATAAACCCTTGTAGGATTCATAGTGAGAAATTGTGTGATTGAATTTTTTTTTTTTTTTTTTTGGGTAATTTTATTTAAGTATATATTTAGAAAAATATTTACATATTAATGATAAATTTTATACATATTAGAAAATCAAATTATAAATTTTTTCATGCATTTGTAATTAATTTTAAAAAAATCTCTGACATCTTATTTTCTCTTTTTTCTTTCTTTCTTTTTTTTTTTTTAAATTACGATTTTTCTATTGGGAAATGATTTTCTTTAGTCCAGTGTTTTGGACCGACAAGAGAGTGTGTTGTTTGGGCTGTGGCGGATTCCCTCATGGTCCATTTCTAAGTCATTTATTTTGTAGCCCATTTCTATTTAAAAAATTAAATCAATATAATTATATAATTTTATTATATTCAAAAAAATTTAACAAGTATAATTTTAAAATAAACTGTCTATTTTATTTTTTCCAAAACAAATATAATAAAATTATAGAACTATAGTTATTGAACAAATTTTTTTTTTTTTATATATAGATAATGTATATATAAAATCCATCAAACTAAATAATCTGAGTCGCACACAGTGTCTGTTGTGTGAACGGAGGAGAAATCTCTCAATTATTTTTTTGGAGTAAATTATACTAAGAGAGAGTCGTAGTTCTAATTGTATTAATTTTTATTTTTTTTTCATATTGTGTAAAATTCAATTTGAAATGGGCAGTCCTTTGAAATAGATTATTTAGCCTTTGATTTTTTGTTCAATTTCCTAATGAATGTTGTAGTTATAATAAATTGATATAATGTAAAAAATTAAATTACAAAATTGACAAAACTAAAACTAGAGAAATTAAATTAACAAGTGACAAATTACAAGGATGAAAGTCTTAATTATATGCGCCGGGACTTTATGTTTTCAGAGAGAACATAACATGGAGGTCACAAACCCAATCCAAGCAGAAGAAGAAAGCATCCAGAAGTGGTCACCAAACAAGCTATCAGAGAACATCATGAAGTGCTTGATCTTCATTTTTGTGAGGCTACTTAGAACTTCAAAAGCAATGGAGCTAGAGAAGTCAGGACCCATTTCACGGTCTGCTAACTTCTCTTTAAGCTCAAGAAGCTTCCGGGTTGACACCATTTCCAACTCAAATGCAAGCTTGTTGCAGAAAGAGTTGAGGCAACAAGATCCTTATGGTATATTCACTACAGATGAATCCGTCTCAAGGGACATTGGGCCTTACAAGAACTTGGTTATATTCACTTCTAGAAATTTGGATCCCAAATGCATCTCCAACTCTAGCTCCATCCCTCTGGTGCAAAGGTTAAGGTATGTCCCAAAACTTTTAGGGTGGGATTACAATAAATTATTTAGGAAAAATTGTTTCCTTTAACAAAACAAGTGGAACCCATATTGTTTTTTTTCCAATACACATAAGAAATTAAAACAATTTTTATTTTTATTTTTTTTACTGCCAATTGAACGCATCATAATGGAGGGAGGTTCTGAATAATCCCACTTAATTTCTCTCCACACCTCTGTATGCATTATAAATCTTGTACCACAGGGATAAATATTTGTACATATGGATGTAGAGAGAAATTTGATGGGTGTTTTTAATAACTTTCCTTAATAAACATGTAGATATTGGGTTAAATAGTCTTTCCAGATAGCATTGTAATACTCTATAAGAGCAATGAATAGTTTTAGATGAAGTTGGGTAAAAGTGAGAAACAACGTCAATCTCATTTCATTTGTTCAGTTTTATTGGTCGGTGTCTCCATATCACCTATTGATTGATGATACCATATTACCATTGCACCCAATATCTATTGAATCTATTGTTTAGTCTCTAATGCATATTTTCTTGAAATTACAATCTAATCACTGTACTTCCTTTTTGGTGTTGTGGACTATACAGGGTTTTAATGAACAGTCTTCAGAAGGTGGATTTGAGACATTTGAGTTATCAACAGAAACTTGCATTCTGGATCAACATGTACAATGCTTGTATCATGCATGTATATATAGGGGATTTAACAAAACTATTCTTCATTTTGTTTTTTATTTTCTTGCATTTTTCTCCTTTGAATCCCTCATGTGTGCTACTCAAACTTTTTATTTTCAGGGATTTTTACAGTACGGAGTCCCTTCTAGTCCTGAGAAAATGCTTACATTGATGAACAAGGTATGTTACAAATGCCTCAATAAGCTCATAAAGTAATTATATCCTCAACGAAAGTTACATTTTTTTGGTTGGAGAAAAATGAATCATTTAAGGTTCTTCAACAAAGTAGTCCACGAATTCAACAGGGCTAAGCTCAATTGCCCTGCACCTCAACCATGACCTCAAGAGTCCAAATCTTATAATAGGCAAGACCCCAATTTTTTTATGCTATATATATTTTTGAAAGGAAGGGCCAACTAATTAAAAGGGGAATTTCAATATATTCATTCTAAAAAACAGCTTGAGCGGTTGGATATTTAATTAATAATTAGAGTTGTAATTTTCAAGCTCAAACTGACTTCAAACTAGCTAACATGTTTGGCTTGAATTGGAACATGTAAGTCAATTTCAGGTTACAAATCATTCTTCCTTTAATGAGGATTTTGTGAGTGTTAGATGTCACGTTATAATTTTCTTTATTGTTATTGGATTTGATAGTAGAATTTGTTATATTTTTATTGAGTATTTGAAAAATAGTGTAAGACATATGCATTTGTGATTAGTAAAAAATATCACTTAACAATGTCACGTGTTAATCTCCCATCATACAAAAATTTCTTAATTTTGATTGACCATTTGGAACAAAAAAAAGTACACATGCCCAAAAAAAATCTTAATTATATATTGTTCCTGAAGTATGTGTTTTATATTATTTAAAACCCTAATATTTTAGTTATATCGTAAGAGTTGAATGATAAGAATATGTCGTTTAAATTTAGGCAATGCTCAACATCGGAGGCAACACAATTAATGCTCACGCTATTGAGCATTTTATTTTGAGAAAACCAGCATCTTCAATCTTAAAAGAGGTACATATTGTTATTATAGTATTAATAAATTTAATTTAGCAGATAATATATAAGAGGATATCATTTGTTATGGTGTTTGTTTCTTGTATGATCTTATGAGAAAAATGGTATTGTTAATTGTATGTATAGGTTAATAGAATGAGCGATAAAGAGGATAAAGAAGCCATTGTTAGACAACTTTATGGGCTGGACTCATCAGACCCCAATGTCACCTTCTCTCTTTGTTGTGGCACTCGTTCTTCTCCAGCTGTAAGTCTAATTTACTTCAATTATATGTCCTTTTTTGCAATTTATTAAATTTCAAAAAAGATTTGTGGAGAGAAGTAAAAATAAAATAAATAAATAAAAGTTATATTTTTTTTTCTTTCATTTTTCTTTCTCTTTACAATTATTTTTTCTCAATTTTAATATCCAAATAAAATTTAATTACACAATACATTTTTTGTGTACTTCTTATATTTTATATTTCTGTGCAGTTAACATTATTGGAAATAAAATTTTTATACATAAAACCTATTTAAAAGGGTGTTTTCACAATAACAAGTGTTTAAACGTGAAAAATCAGACGAAGCCAGATTGATAATTCAATTCACAAAAAATTAGGTTCATATCTCGATATTAGTCTTCATTGTAAACACTCATAACTTTAATAAAGCCATTGTTACATTTTTCTACACAGACTTTTTGTATACATTTTACATAAGATTAGAATTTCTTAGGCCTATTAAATTTAGGAGAAATTACATGTTAGAGGCAAAGATTAATTACAAATCTATAATAAAGTTTATGACTTCATCTTTTAATATTTATAATGTTTACCATTAATCTGAAAATATTTTTCTAAATATATACTGAAGTGAAATTATTCTTTAAATTAATCAGCAATGCTATGAACCTAGAAAATTTATCCAAAAACACTAAGAAAAACTAATGTGTGGTTGAGATTTGTTTCAAATGTGAATCTCACTATATAATAATTGAATCTAAACCACGCATTACTTTTTTTTTGGTCAATATTCTAGATAGTTAGATTTGTTAGTTTATTAATAAAATTATTGTACCACTTAAAGAGTCATCGCTACTCTGACCTTTCCTCATTGCACCCTAAGGTGCAGTTACACACCAAATTGCCACAGGGGCCTTGGCAACCACACATTACTTTTTTGGGATAAAATTCTTAAGGCTCCGTTTGGAAAGAAAAAAGCCAGGCTTTTTTGGCTAAAATAGCCACAAAAAACAAAATAAACTATTTTAGCCACAAAAAACAAAACATCAAATCCAATCTATAATCATTACAATCTTCTCTCACAAAAAAAGCCAAAAAAGTCAAAAAGTCAAAAAGCCATTTCCAAACCAGGCTAAAATAGCTCAGGCTAAAATAACCAAAAAGCCAACCCACTTTCCAAACGGAGGCTTAACAAATTTCCTAAAATCTTTTATGCAAATTTATTGAACACTCCTCTGTTTCTTATCTTAATTGCTCATTGTTTTATGAGCAGGTGAGAATATACACAGCAGAAGGAATAGCTGCAGAGTTAGAGAAATCAAAGCTAGAATACCTTCAAGCCTCCATTGTAGTGACAAGCACAAAGAGGATTGCTCTCCCTGGACTTCTTCTTCGAAACATGCATGATTTCGCCAAAGACATGGACTCACTTGTTGAGTGGGTTTATCACCAGCTTCCAACTTCTGGGTCTTTGAGAAAATCCATGGTGGATTGCTTTAGGACACTCAACACTGCAAAGGTCTCTACCATTGTTGACAAAACCCCGTATGACTCTGAATTTCAATATCTCTTGTCTATATAAAATTTGAGAGTAATGTAATATATGTAAACGAATTTCTAATCAGATCAAAAATAGTGAGATTCATATTATTTATGTGGGATCCATGTTTTTGAGTTTGATGGTAAAAAATTAAAAATTCGTTTATGTATTATCTCAACTCTTATTCAGTGAAAACTTATTACAGATATGTATGCAAGAGATGGTGGAAGACATTATGCAAAATTCAATAAAACTATGGCCAACATTTGAGAATTTGGCTATATTTTAGTTGATTTTTTATTTTTATTTATTTTTTTTTTTTTGAATATTTTATCAGATAAAAAAAAAATTGTGTTTAGAATAATTTATAGATTTTTTTTTTAAAGTTGAATAGATAATTGTGAAAGAAAAAGTAATTGATTAATGTATAAGATGTGACATATTGTCTTACTGACTATTTTAACATTTTTTGGGTTCAGAATTTTATCATACCTTGAAAAGGAATATATGTTAGCAAAAATCTGATTTGGATCAGAGTAGATTCGACAGACAATGCTAATTTTTATAAACAAAGACCAAATCAAGCAATTGTAGTTTGTGTCTTACGTCTTAACAGATTCAAGAACTTCTTTCGAGATTGTAATGTGAAGAAATAAGGATAAACACACTAAAAATTTGATTAAAAACAATTAAACTTGTTACTTAATTGTAAGAATCAAATTACAACTGCCAAGCATTACAATTGACAGGGTTCAATAACACTGGTTACAAAGATTAATGGTTAATTTACTCCTAATTATAATAACTACTCCTATTATACTTTAAACTACTCCTAAATTTCACAAGGGCTGTGAATTGAATTAAAGCTCCCTTCTTCTTCGAATTTCTAGCTTTTATACTACTGCATTGGCCAAGAGATATGGCCATGTGTCCACTTGCTAGCATCTCCCACTTGCTCATGATTTATAATTGCTGCAACTGCCTTCAATTCATTTTCTCCATGAAACAGTCATGTGTCATGACTGTGATCTCTCTTTCTAGATCACCATCTTCATGCCCACGTTTCTTGGACCCTTATTGCTCATATTCTTGGTCTTTGACATGTCTGTCAATAGAGAATTTTGAATTTTGATGCCAATAGTTGAAAAAAATTGATTACATACTAATTTTTTTAAATAAAATTTTGAATAAATGTAGATTATATATTATATTTCACACTGTTTTTTTTCTTCTTTTTTATACTCATACTTAAACTTAATATAATTTTCATTTCTCAATATTGCTGTACATATTTGATGCACACCAATCGGTATAGATGAATCTCGTATCGGCCCATCAAAGCCCGATAGCGCCCTCTAGGAATCCCAACAGAATGATTGTTACTCTCTAGGAATCACAACCAGACAATTGATAAAAGTAGAGATCGTGAATCGTGATCTAGCGAAAATAATTTAAAATAATTATAATTTTATGAAAGTAAGCAATTCAATGTGTCTTATATCACTACAAAATTTTCTCTTACATCAGCAATAAACCAATACACATTACAATTATTTAAGTAGCTCATATTAGAACGCAATTTTTCCTCACTATAATATCAAGTATTTAATATTTCTTGTGCAAACTTAGTTAGAATAAATTAATTCAGTCTTTTTATCCTTTTTTTTTTAATTGATATAACTCTTCATGATTTTATTATTATTATTTTTTTGTCAATTGATAAAAAAGTAATTATAAATATAAAAAAATTTCGCATCATCAATCAATCAGGCCACTAACTCATAATAGTTAAAAAGTTAACAAAACTTAACCAAGCCCAATCGCCATATACAATCCGTATAATAAGAAAAAAATCAAGGGGAACTTACTGATAAGTCTCATGTAACAAGTTCAAAACCCAGTTAATCCCAAAACAAAATATTTGCACCAATTAGTCCAACACATTTTTAATTGTTACCAAAAAATCCTTTTTTTTTTTTTTTAATTTACAGACACTGTTCACATCTTACTACCGTCGGACTTCCGTCAAACGGTCGCCGGAGACTCGTCGGAATGTTCAACATCACCGGGAAGTCGTCGGAATGTTTAAAACATGTTATGAAACTGTAAAATTTTACAGTTCTAAAGCATGTTATAAAACTGCAAAATTTTACAGTTTTAAACCATGATTCATTCCAGCACCAAAAAAAAAATTCAAACTGCAAAATTTTACAGTTTTCACCGCCTGTAACTAAAACTCGAAAATTACTTGTTCAGAATTCGAAAATTTTCTCATTACAAATCTGAGTCATTACAGATCTGTTTCAATGATATTATAGATCCATTTCATCATCAACAACAACAACCATAGATCAACAACTATCCCAAAAAAAATCTGTAAATAGAGAGAGAAAGAGAGACAAATTGACAAAACCATATTCATGGCAGATTCTTACAACTACTGACAAGCTTCAGAGATCTGGCATTGGGTACTTCATGCACGGCCTCATCTAGCTTCTGGTTGATTTCTTCTATCGTAATCATCCAATAGGTTCAAGATCGAATTTAAATCGACCGGCGATGATGGTGTCGATGATGAAGAAGAAGAAACAGAGCATCGAATTTTGGGATGCGAAATTGATCTGAAGAACGCATTGTTGATGATGATGAAAAATCTGCAGAAAAATCTGCAGAAAATTTCCAGATCTGAAGATTTTTTTTTTGTTGATGTTGATGAACCCATTGTTGATGATGAACACGTAACAAGAGAGGCAAAAACCAGAGAGATAAAGGAAAGGACTTTTTGGTGCACTCAAAAAATTTTGGGATTAAATGGTCTCCACATGTCCCACATCGGACCTGTGGGTAATTTTCCCAAAAAGGAATCACCACAAAGAGTTTCAAAACCCTAGTGCTTGATTTTGATTTTAGTAATAAAGGTTTATTTTTTGTTTATTACACACACCTCATAAAAATAAAAATAAAAATAATAAAATAATAAAATAAAAAAGGTAAACTTATGAATTATATTTATTTTGTGTTTGACTCATATTCTCCCAATTTTAAATCAATAAATTATAGAATGTTCCTGAAATATCACGTGTCTATACTTCTTAACCAATCATCATTCAATATGCGTCCTCATATTTTCTAATCACCCAACACAATACCGCATCTACTCACATTTTTCACTAATCACAATACTATAAAATATTACGTGTCTATACTCCGCAATTAATAAATAATTTTTCCTTTTAAGTCTATGTCGTAATAATAATTTTCTTAATAAAACTTTGATAATTTTGGTAGCATTTTCCTTACTCCATGAAACACCCAAAGAAAGTAAAAGGACACCACCACCACCACCACCACCCCCCCCCCCCCCCTCATGCCATGGACCAAGTAACATCAACCACACCCAAGCCCTTGCCCAACACTAAACCATTCCACACAGCATTTGAACCAGTAACTACATTATTCCCACAAGGTGGTTAACCACCATGCATCTCATCACAACCTCCCAGTGAGTCACACTCATCCACCACCTTAGCCGTCACTTTCCTCCCATTTCCACTCAAAACCAGCACCATCTTCACAGGGCTGGCCCTGGCATGAGGCAGATGAGGCATCTGCCTTAGGCCCCCAATTTTGGCCCAAAAAAAGGGCCCCAAAATTTAAAAAATTGTTATAGGTCTAATTTTTTTTTTTTTTTTTTTTTTTTGGTTTTAAGATCAATTTAAAGGGCCCCAAATGTTTTATTAGGCTCATGTATAATTTAGCTCATACTTATTTATAAGGGGCACTTACCAGCCGGTCCCATGCAACCAACTTAATACCCAGCAGGTCCTCTCTTTTTCAGTTTCCAAGTTTACCCCTAAATGTCACACCACATGCGTGAAACTGAAACTGAAACAATCTGAAAATCACATATATATATTCTTACAATCTACAATGTTATTTACAATCTGAATGAGTACAGCTCTACAATCTATATATATATATATATATATCTGTAACTAATTCTGTTAGAGATAAGAAAGTTATTATCCTCTGTTATCCTCTGTTTTGCCTTTGAGTATACTTCCTTGAGCTAAAGTTGATATATTCTTATCAAGCCCTTCCCTATATGTTGTCTTCCTTTTATTCCTTATATATTGTTCCTTTTATTCTCTCATACTCACAAACATACACATTCACTCACTAATTCATAAAATCACATCCTCACACTTACTAATTCACAAAAACAAATTTACAAAATATTCAACAGTGATAAATTTATCACTGGTTCAAAAAGCGTTTTCTACTTTTACCCCTATACTCAACACTATAACTCAAAAATTCACAAAAATAAACTTATTATTGGTTTAAACAGTGATAAATTCACAAAAACAAACTTATCACCGGTTTAAACAATGACAAATTTCAGTGATAAATTCACAAAAACAAACTAATTATTGGTTTAAACAGTGATAAATTCACAAAAACAAACTTATCACTAGTTTGAACAAATTTATCACTGGTTTAAACAAATTTATCACTGATTTAAATAAATTTATCGCTCGTTTAAACAAATTAATCACTGGTTTAAACAAATTTATCACTGATTTATCACTAGTTTAAACAAATTTATCACGATTTAAACAAATTTATCCTTTGAAAAACACTTTGATGATCAAAATTAACAATCTCCATTAGCAACAAACAAACAACGATTTAAAAACACACACACACACACACACACACACATATATATATATATATATATATGTGAATCTATAGAGATAGATCGATTTAGAGAGAGAGAGATGAAAGGAAAGGGAAAATGAAATGGATTAGGAACTGGTTCGCTTGCTAGGGCAATCGGCGACCTTGAATCTAGACTTCGTAGTTTTCATTCTCCTTGAATGCACCAGCGATGATGGCAGATCTTCTTCTTCAATCAGACCACTCATGGTGTGGCTGAGAGAGATGTGTAGAGAGAGCTTCTTCTTCTTCGATCAGACCACTCATGGTGTGATTGAGAGAGATGTGCAGAGAGAGCTTTTTTTTTCTTCTTCATCTCCAGATCTGAATCTGAGAATGAAAACTTTTATTCTCCTTGAATGCACCAGCGATGATGGCAGATCTTCTTCTTCAATCAGACCACTCATGGTGTGGCTGAGAGAGATGTGTAGAGAGAGCTTCTTCTTCTTCGATCAGACCACTCATGGTGTGATTGAAAGAGATGTCAGAGAGCTTTTTTTCTTCTTCATCTCGGATCTGAATCGAGAATGAAAACTTGAGGGCAAAAACGGGATAAATAAAAATGTTCAGGACTTAGAGGTAAAAAAGTATCTATTCAGGACCTGTTGGGTAATAACCCTTCCAAATGGGACTGGCCCGTAAAAAACCCTATTTATAAATATGTTTGGCCCATATTTGTTAAAATGAAAATATATAAATAAAAAAACAAAAACTGAAAATGTGTTTTACCCAATCCAAAGTTTATGTGTTAGTGTTTGGCCCAATCCAAAGTTTAAAGGGCCCCAAAACTGATCAAATGTATTTAAAGGCCCCAAAATGTGTTTGGCCCAACCTAACCCAAACCAAACCATACATAGAAATACAATATACATAGCATAGCAGTGAGTGATGAAACAAACAAAGTGCCTCTGTTTTCATTCTGTGTTCTGTTCGACGAAACAAAGTGAATCACTCTCGACTCTCCCTCTTGAAGGCAGGCGACAAAGAGCATAGCATAGACTCACTCTCCCTCTTTCACACACTCCTCCTCCGGCGATTCACTCTCTCTCACACACTCTCTCTCATGTAAGTCCTCTCTCTCATTATCAGATTTTATTAAATAAAGTTGCCCTAATTTTTTTTTTTATATTCTTTCTCTATCAATTAGTGGAATAATAAATTTGCCCTAATTTTTTTATTACCTTCTTTATCCATTAGATTTTAGTGGAATAAATAATTTAGCCCTAATTTTTTTACCTAAGTATTTATCAGTTTTAATTCAATAATTTGTTTGCCCTAATTTGTTTCATTAAATTATTTTTTTGTAATTTATTTGCTATCAGATCAGTGGATTGTGATTTGTGGATTGAAGTGTTTGTGATTTGTGGATTGATTTGAAGTGTTTGTGATTTGTGGATTGAAGTGTTTTGTGATTATAGCCATGTTTCCTAGGATCGTAAGCTGGATATTGCTAAACTATAAAGCAACAAAACCAGTTTTTAATGTTTTTGAGTCATTGTACTGATTTCTTCCTATCTTAATATATGAAAGTAAATTTTAGTTTATAATTTTAATGACTATATGTTCAAGTATACTTAAATAAAAAATTTGTGGATACTTACCATTTTATGCATAAATTTTTTTTAAAAAAAATATATTAGAGAGGCCCGATTTTCACAGTGCGCCTTAGGCCCCATAAATCTCAGGGCCGGCCCTGCATCTTCACACACATTGATTCCCCATTGTACCACCCGGTCGATAGCGCCACCACTCACTCCGCCCCCTGGTGGTACTCGCCATTGCACTCCGATTTCCAACGTACCCTCCTTCAGTAAAATCATGGTTGGTGAGCTTGCGGATTTGATTGGAGCCGAAGCTGAATTTTGACGTACAAATGTGGATATGACGTTTTTTGACATGTACGGAAGGGCATTTTTTTTATACCTCTGTACGTATAT
Source organism: Camellia lanceoleosa (assembly GCA_025200525.1). Classification (NCBI taxonomy): domain Eukaryota; kingdom Viridiplantae; phylum Streptophyta; class Magnoliopsida; order Ericales; family Theaceae; genus Camellia; species Camellia lanceoleosa. Next base: position 66,759,295 of record CM045768.1, on the reverse strand, counting down.
ATAGAGGTTCGTGCAAATTATTTTTTTGGCATGATAAATATCTACAATTTGGCATGGTAGAAATTAGCATTGGACACTGTACAAATTAGTTTTCGAGACGGTACAGATTAAATTTTTGGTGTGGTACAGATATCCGTTTGGATATTAACTTTAGTTAATCCTCTATTATGTATGGAATTAAATTATTGAATTTGGATTATACTTGATTCGTATGAAATTTGTATTACATTTATAATTGGACGTTCAATATGAACTTTTTGGATGGCTCGAAGTGAAATGTGTGCACATTATTGAATGGTTATTAATATATTTAGTATTGATGGATTATATTATTTATAAAGGGTACAAGTTGCATTAATAATGAATACAGGTGGTTTAGAAATTAAAAAAAAATATATGTAGTATAGTATTTGGCGACTAAATATTTTGGTAGCCAAAAACGTAAGCAAATGTTTTAGCGACTAATAATTTAGTAGCAAAAAAGAACCAAATGGCTTTTGTGACCAAACAATTAGTAGCTAAAACAAACCAGAATGAGGGGAAGAAACTATTAAGAAACTTTTGGCGACCAAAGTCTGTAGTCGGTAAAAGTAACAACGGCTAAATTCCATGGTCGCTAAATGTATGTATTCGATTGGTGACTACAACTTTAGTCTCTAATAGTTGAACTTAGTTTATGTTAGAACTTTCTGCGACTAATATTTTAGTCGCCAAACAGTCACCTTTGCTAACTAAAAATTAGTTTAGTAGCCAAACGTTTACTTTCGGCGACCAATAATTTAGTCACCAACAAATCACCTTTCCCGGACTAACCAAAAGTTTAGTAGCCAAAATTCACCTTCGGCAACTAATGTTTTAGTCGCGAAAAGATAACATTTGCTGACTAACCAAAGTTTAATAGCCAAACGTTTCACTTTCAGCGACCAAAAAATAGTTTAGTCGCCAATACTATTGCCAACAGGGTATAGGCGACTACCTTGGCTGCAAAAAAATTTAGTCAGTAATTCATTTCGGTGACCAAACATGGGACTTTTGGCAACCAATAGCTTAGTCGCCAAAAGTGTAATTTCCTATAATGACTTATCATATTTGCCAATATCTATTGCCAAACCTAAAATATTTAAGAAAAAATAAATAATTAAGTGAATCAACTAAATTTTGTACTCAACCAATTTCATCATATATTTAAAATATATTATGTTTAATATACAAAAGTTTCGGTTGTGACATGGCTAGGCTCATAAGGGCTACAGCCCACGATGAACAACCCCAAGCCCATCACTTAAGACCCATAACATAACCCGACTGGTGAAGCCTGCATACTGGAGGCCAATCGAACATGAAGGGCTAATGACATTGGACACGTGGCGGTGAGTGCCACGCCAGAGACAAAGATCTGCAAAGTTATTGCTACAACACATCACCATTAATGCAACCCATCACAAAGATTTATTACGACAACACCTCCCCTCGAACTTACCCCTTACCTCAGACAGGGCAAGCTACAACACAGGCTTTCAAGGAGGGGCACGCCGGACAAAGGATGAAATGATTACCAAAGGATATAAGCAAGCATCGAAGACAAGAAGAAGGTTAAGCTTTTCTATCTCTAATCTCTCTCTAGATACTTCATCCATTTTCCTACTTGCTAACTTACTCGTCGGAGGGTTCGCTGGGGGACTACCCCGTTCCCCACTGAACTTACTTGCAGGTCACCTAATGGGCTCCGCCATTCGGACGTGGACCCGAGGAACTTGGATCGGTCCTGCCCATCCACCGGACTAACGTACCTGGCCTGTGGAAATCGGGTTTGTCCGTGCGCCAGTTGTGTTCATTGCCGCCGGAGACCCTGTTCCAGTAATCTTTTCACCTCACCCGTCAAGTGTATGGTTACAACTAGATCCATGGCTTCCCACCATAATGCTACCGATCACCAAACCGACCCTCTCAATCCAAACAACCCACCACAATACTTCATCGAACTTACTAACAGCATCAACCGCATGGCCGAGCAAAACCAGGCCTTAATAAACGCTCTGCTCGAGAGAAACCTCCCCATTCCTCCACCGCCACCTCCAGATATCCTGCCCAACCCCGAACGAACTCCCGGCCATACTGCCCCACAACCCAATCCACCTAACTTGGGCGGTTTGCAACCTCCTCACCCACATATAAATCCACCACCTCCACCCACACACCCATCGGTCATAGCACCAGCCCCCGAGGGAGAGGCCAACAGCATCCAACACCTGTCTCCCTCTGGTGGTGACATCTCCCTCTGAGACGCTGAACTCCGAGCCATGAAGCTTCAACTCCAAGGGGTTATGCAGAATATCCAGCATAAGCCTTTCACTACAGCAAACTCACCATTCGTCGCCTCCATCTGAGACAAACCCCTGCCCGCCAAGTTCAAAATGCCCACTATCGAATCCTTCGACGGAACGACCGACCCCGTCGACCACCTGGAGACTTACCGCACCCTCATGATCCTCTATGCCTTCCCGAACGAAATCATGTGCCGGGCTTTTCCCGTGACCCTGAAGGGGTCAGCTCGGCTGTGGTTTAGCTAGCTACCACCAGACTCTGTCTCCACCTTCCAACATCTTAGTGACTCTTTCCTGAGCCATTTTATCGGAGCCCAGCGTCAGCGACGTCCGGCCACCCAACTCCTTAATATTCGTCAGACCGAGGGGGAATCACTCCGCAGCTTCGTTACTCGCTTCAACACCGAATCCCTGCAAGTTGCAGAAAATGACGACAAGGTCATCCTCATAGCTTTCATGGCCGGTCTGCGGTCATCTGATTTCCTTTTCTCCCTCTCTAAAAACCCCCCGACCTCAATGGCCATCCTACTCTCCAAAGCCCAAAAATACATGAATACTGAGGATTCACTAGCCGCTCGGCAGGATCCAACGGCTAAAAACCCGACCCCAAGAGAAAAGAGAAAAGACTCAGAACCCAAAAACACCCAGTATCATAGCCAAACATCCTACTATACCGACCGACCCCTTCGTGCAGACCGGACGGCACCAGTCCGACCGCCAGGTCGATTCGAGCGATATACACCCCTCAATTCTCCCATGGAACATGTCCTCAACTAGATCCAACGGGATTACCCCCTCAAATGGCCTCCCCCTCTGCGGAACCCTTCCACCCGGAAAGACCAGTCCAAATATTGTCGTTTCTATCAGGACCATGGCCATAACACTGATGACTGCATCAACCTCAGGGATCAGGTGGAGACCCTCATTCGCCAGAGGCGCCTAAGCCGGTTCACCAACACCCGCCCTCAGCAAAGGCAAAGAACCGAACCCCACAGAAACAATCGCCGACACACCCCACCGCGACGGCTGGCTCAACCAAATCAAGGCCATGATTGACCTCCACAACAGCCTTGGCCACAAGGTAACCCACCCTTGCCAGTTTGTGAAATCAGAGTTATTTCAGGTGGACTTCGCCATGGGGACCATCCTGCTCGGCCAGAGGGCGAAACCGAGAAAATACTAGGCTCAGATAAAGCATCGCATCAGAGACCGACCTTCCAAACAGCCCAAACAGTGGACAGAACCCATCATCTTTACGGACGCCGACTGCACAGGCACCCATTACCCACATGATGACCCCCTTGTCATTTCGGCCATCCTCTCCAACTACAAGGTCAGACGAGTTCTCATCGACAACGGCAGCTCTTCAGACATCATCTTCCTCAACTGTTTCCGCCAGCTAAAGATTGGGGAAGAAAGCTTGTCTCCACTCCAGACCCCCCTGGTCGGCTTCACTGGCGACCGTGTGACCTCCATTGGTTCCATTGACCTTCCCATCTCCATTGGCGAATACCCACGGCAGGCCACGAAGTTGCTCACCTTCCTTGTGGTCGATTGCCCATCTGCCTACAACATCATCCTTGGCCGCACCGCCCTAAACGCTTTCCAAGCCATCACATCCACCTATCATCTTGCCCTCAAGTTCCCCACCGACCTCGGGGTCGGAACAGTCAGAGGAGAGCAGACCGTGGCCAGGGAGTGTTATGTTGCTTCACTTAAAGAAGTCAAGATGAAGGAGGCCATGATTATTGAAGGACTTGATGTCCGAGACGAAGATGAGCTGATCAGGGGAGAACCCGTTGAGGAGCTCATTGAGGTTTCCATCGACCCCACTAACCTAACGAAAACCGCCAAGATCGGCAGTCAACTATCCCCCCAAGCCAGAGCCGATCTCACTGCCCTCCTAACCGAGCACAATGACGTATTTGCCTGGACCCACTCAGACATGCCTGGCATTAACCCCTCCTTCATAACTCATCGCCTCAGCATCGAACCTCATTTCCGACTTTACCGCCAAAAGCAGCGTATTTTCCACCCAGAGAGTAATAATCTCATAGCTACAGAGGTGAACAAACTCCTCGAGGCTCAATTCATCCAAAATGTCGATTATCCTAAGTGGTTGTCCAATGTGGTTCTCGTCCGCAAGAACAATGGCAAGTGGCGTCTCTGCGTCGATTACTCTGACTTGAACCGAGCTTACCCCAAAGATAGCTATCCACTCCCCCACATTGATCTGCTGGTCGACACCACGGCCGGTCACCAAATGTTTAGCTTCATGGATGCTTTCTCCGGGTACAACCAAATCATGATGCACTCATCTGATCAGGAACACACATCCTTCATCACTGACCGGGGTACCTACCACTACCGTGTCATGCCGTTCGGACTGAAAAATGCGGGGGCCACCTACCAACGGTTAGTCAATGTAGTTTTCCAACATCAGATCGATCGGAACATGGAGGTGTATGTGGACGACATGCTAGTCAAAAGCAAACTCTCCACTAACCATCTGACCAACCTACGGGAGACCTTTGTCACCCTTCGCAAGTACCAGATGAAGCTCAACCCAGAGAAGTGCGCCTTTGGCGTAGGATCTGGAAAGTTCTTGGGTTTTATGGTCAGTCAGCGCGGCATTGAGGCCAACCCGGAGAAGATCAAGGCCTTGATTGAGATCTGATCACCCAAAAGCTATGGAAGTTCAAAGACTCACTGGCAGAGTGGCGGCCCTCAACCGGTTCATTTCCCGCGCAACAGATAAGTGCCTACCATTCTTCAAAGTCCTTCGGCAGACTTTCGAATGGACGACTGAATCCGAAAAGGCTTTCCAGCAGTTAAAACAATGCATAGCCAACCCCTCATTCTTTCGCAGGCAATCGCAGGCGAGCCCCTCTTCCTCTATTTAGCAAGATTTAACACCACAAGTCGCAGCTCTCATTAGGGAAGACGGCTCAGTCCAACGGCCGGTCTATTACATCAGTCGAGCTCTCAGGGGAGCAGAGCAGAACTACCCACTGCTAGAAAAGTTGTCCCTGGCCCTGGTCATCGCCTCCAGACGACTTCGTCCTTACTTCTAGGCCCATTCCATAGTGGTCCTCACCGACCAACCCCTAAAGAAGGTCATGCAGCAACCAGAGCTTTCTGGCCGACTTATGCAGTGGTCAGTGGAACTCAGCCAGTTTGACATCTCCTACCGCCCCCGCACAGCAATCAAAGGACAGGCCATCGCCGACTTCATCCTAGAATTCACCAACCCTACCCCAGCCACTACCTCTCCACCACCACTAACTCCTACTGAACCAGAAGACCCCCATTCTTGGACTCTCAACGTCGACGGGTCATCCCGGAGGGAAGGTAGCGGGGTTGGTCTCATTCTCACCTCCCCCAAAGGTGGTTGTATCAAGTGTGCCCTCCGTCTTCTATTTGAGGCCAGCAACAATGAGGCCGAATATGAAGCGTTGATCGCAGGACTCCGCCTGGCCAAAGACCTTGGTGTTAGCCACATCCGCGTGTTCAGTGACTCCCAGCTCATCGTCGGTCAGATCACGGGGGAATTCGATGCTAAGGATAGCACAATGCGGGCTTACAGAAACATGGCGCTCCCCTTTGTCCGCCTCTTCAACACTTTCCAGATCAAACACATACCTCGGGCGGAAAACTCCAAAGCTGATGAGATGGCTCAGTTGGCCTCTGCAGATCAGTCCGACCTCAACCAAGGAGTCCACCTCGAATACCTAACTCATCCGGCCATCTCGCCTGACCAGCACAAAGTGCAGTTCCTCCAAAATGAACCCATCCCCTGGGTATCCGACATCACCATATTTCTGACAACAAGAGAACTCCCAAATGACCAAGAACAGGCCGCCAAAGTCAGGGCTCGGTCGTCTAACTACGTCCTGGTCGATGGCATCTTGTACAAACGTGGTTTTTCACGACCATATCTGCGATGCCTCAACTCAACCCAAGCAACATATGTAATGCAAGAAATCCATGAGGGAATTTGTGGCAATCATTCGGGCGGCAGGTCTTTGGCCCACAAAATACTCCGTACTAGCTATTTCTGGCCGACTCTCAATTAAGATGCAACTGATTTTGTCCCCAAATGCGATAAGTGCCAGCGCTTTGCCAACATCTCCATGCTCCTCCCACTGAACTGATTACTCTCTGCACGTGCCGTTAAGCTAAATGGGGATCGACCTGATTGGTCCACTTCCCACCGGCCGAGGCCAGACCAAGTTCGCGGTTGTTGCCATTGATTACTTTACCAAGTGGGTCGAGGCAGAACCCCTTGCCACCATCACCGAACGGAACACAACCAAATTCATCTGGCAATCAATCGTCTGCAGATTCGGCATCCCTCAGGCCATCGTGTCAGACAACGGCAAACAATTCAACAACGCCAGATACAGAAAGTTCTGTGCAGACCTCCAGATCCAACCATGTTTCTCCTCCCCCGGTCATCTCCAAGCCAATGGCCAGGTTGAGGTCACCAATCGGTCTCTTTTGAAGATCATCAAGGCTAAGGGACTCTGGCCGAGGAACTACCAAATGTACTGGGCCTACCGAACCATACTGGACTCCTACTGGAAACCCCTTCCGCCTAACATACGGCGCTGAGGCGGTTATCCCAGTAGAAGTCGGTCTGCCAACCCCCAGGGTTCTACATCCGGATCCAACATTGACTGAAGAGCTCCGTCGAGCGGACCTAGACCTGATTGAAAAACTCAGGGAGACCACTGCAGTCAGACTAGCCTCATACCAACAAAAAATGAGAACACATTACAACCGCAAGGTCCGACCAAGGGAATTTGTTGTGGGGGACTTAGTGTTGAGAGAAGCAACCCTTGCCACCAAGAATCCGACTAAGGGCAAATTGGCAGCCAAATGGGAGGGACCTTATATTGTGAAAGCCAGATCGCGTCCAAGCACTTACCGACTTCAAGACATGGAGGGTCGAGACCTTCCCTACCCATGGAACGCTGAACACTTGAAACGCTACTTTCAATAAGCTATTGTTTTTGTATCACTCAATTGTTGTACTTTCTTTTTGACGCAATATAAATTTTGATCATTGGACTACATTCCTCATGACAACAATTTTGTCTCCCAGCTACCCCTTTCGCCTCAATAACATTTTCACTTGCAGCACTTACTCGAAGCCTCAGCCAGTCTGAACACCAAAAGCCTCAGCCAGACCGAGCACTTCAAAAGCCTCGGCCAGACCGAGCACTTAAAAAGCCTTAGCCAGACTGAGCACCAAAAGTCTTGGCCAGACCGAGCACTTCCAAAACCTCAGTCAAACTGAGCACTTCCAAAGCCTCAGCCAGACTAAACACTTCAAAAGCCTCAGCCAGACTGAGCAGTTCGAAAGCCTCAGCCAGACTGAGCACTTCCAAAGCCCTCCGCCATGACTGAGCACTCCAAAAGCCCTCGGCCAGACTGAGCAGTTCAAAAGCCTCGGCCAGACCGAGCACTTCCAAAGCCTCAACCAGACTGAGCACTTCCAAAAGCCTCGGCCAGACCGAGCACTTCAAAAGTCTCGGCCAGACCGAGCACTTCCAAAGCCTCAGCCAGATTGAGCACTTCCAAAGCCCTCAGCCATGACCGAGCATTTCAAAAGCCTCAGCCAAACTGAACACTGCTAGAGCCCTCAGCCATGACCGAGCGCTCCAAACGACTCAACTAGACTGAATGCCACCAGTGCAGGTCCAGAATGCCCTACCTACAACCTCAATTTCACCATCAGTGACACTCCATAATTATATCCTTAATAAGATCTACATTGCGCATTAAGGAGTTCCTTACTTTCCTTTGACAGTCATGATTCCAGATCAAAATTTTTTACACCACCCTTTACTTAGTCAAATTCCAAAGATGTTCTCACATGTTTCATTTACTAATCAAATTATTTCCTCCACCATCCAGCGTGAATTTTTATACAAGTTCCATGTCATACTTTGCATTGACGATTTATCCAAGTCCAACTTTACTCTACATTATGGAGTCATTTACTTTACTTTGCATTGAACTCTTATACAAATCCTATTTCAACATTACTTTGAACTTCACTGAATTTCCATACAACTCCAATTTTGCTCTGCATTAAGTTTCTATCTAATTCAGCCCCACTCCCCCTTTAAGTTTTTATACAAATCCAGTCTCACCATGCATAAAGGAGCTTTTAACTTTACTCAACATTGGATTTTTATTATACCTCTGTATGACTTATACATAAACAAACACAATCGAATCATAGAAACTCAAAGGAAATTTTATTTATTCAGAAATATGTACATCAGTCCACTACAATACTTCAAAAAAAAAAAAAAAAAAAAAAAAAAAAGCACAGTTACAATGTGTATACAAAGACAAAACAAAACACTACTTCAATTCACTCCTCATCCTCGCTGGAGACCAGATCTGCTTCTTCAATTCCTTCATCCAGGGGAGTCTGGGCTACGTCATCCTCCCCAATTGTGACACTACTCAGGTCAAGCTCTGGGAACAGCTCCTCAGCCCTACGTTTGAACATCTTTCACCCGCTGTCCCAGTACTCGGCCATTTTGTGCTTGTAGAAGTCTGATTGTTGGAAGCTTTCAATGATTTCAGCCTTAGATCTCCCCCAGCAGTCGCCCTTGATGGGCCAGCCCCACCAGATTCCTCCCTAGCCAAGCTGACGGCGACCGCAGCATCAACCGCCATCTGAAATTCAAGCGATCCTTTGAATTAATCAACTGTTGCAATGTACAGATCGGGATAGGCAGCCCTTTCAGAGGCTGCCTTCGCCCTTTCTTCATCCAGCTCTTTCTATAGGATCGCCTTCTCAAAAGAAGCTTTGACCCTCTCAGCTTCCAACTCCCTTTGCTGAGCCTCCCTCTCAACAGTCTCCCTTCCTCTCTCTGCCTCTAACTCTTTACGTAGATTTTCCCTCTACTCCATTACTTTGGCACGCTCGCCCTCCAGCTCCTTTTGCAGCTCGCCCTCCAGCTCCTTTTGCAGAGCGCCCACCTTCACATCCGCCTCATCCTTCTGCCTGACCAACTCTTCATTGTTGATCATCGCTTCGTATGGCGTTCGATCGCAAGAACGACGCAGGCCTCCTCCACCTTCTTCCGCTCGCCAGCCAGTTGGAACTCGAGCGACACAACCTGGCGGCGTGTGTTCTCCAGCTCCACCTTGGCCGCTTGAAGATCGGCGTGAGCACTCTCCCGGCCTGCACTCGCCTTCCTCAACTTTGTGAGCTCAGCCTTGGTTTCCTCCGCCTTTAGTTTGGTAGCCCACGTCTTCCTCAGAAGGGCCCCTGCCAAGGTGGTTACCTCCATTTGAGCGGAGCATAACCCCCTCAGCAGGTCGGCCTCACTGAATTTGGACGCCGAGCGCAGAGCTGACTCCTCCACAATCTTCACCTAGCGGTCTGCTCCTGCCCTGGCTGGCCCCTCTTCTCCTTCCAACCGCCCAACCACCGCACGGGCATGGTAAATTGCTGTGGCAAGACTAACTCCTACTTCCTGGGGACCAGAGCCCTTTTGGGTTTGTTGCCCCACACTTGGCTCTGCGCCAGTTACCCCAACTCACACTTGTACTGATCAGCCAATCTCCACAACCTCTAACCTTGGGGTAACTCCCACCACTTCTGGGGCGTCTTTGACCACAGAAGTCTCCACCATGCCTGGAGCGACCTTGGCCTTTTTGGACCCAGGCTCCTCTGCACCCTCATCTGGGGCACTCATCTTCTTTTTCTTCTTCTTCAGAGCCTCCCCCTCCCTCCTGGCTTGTTCTTTCACAGGATCGACTAGGGGTGGTCGTGGCTCAAAACTGCCTAAGTCCTTCCCCCCCAGTGGCCTTGGGCGCGGTCGGATCCTCTCCCGCGCGATCGGTTGAGCCGGTCGGCCTTCTTGCGCCTCCTTAAATTTTTTGGCTTTGGCTAGGATGGCCCGATCCTCTGCCTCATGAGCTGCCCTCCTCGCCTCCAACTCGCTTTCCGAGGTCCGCACCGACGGCAAGAAGGACCCCAATCCCGCCTCAAACAACGCCGACGGCTGAACAAGCTCATCCCATTTAACCTTCTCTCTCTCCCTCCACTCCTTCACCTTCTTCACCCTTTCCTCCGCCACTGCCCCCAGTCTTGCCTTCATCGACCTGATGGGCACCTTCTAGATGGTGCGAACCCCAGGCCCCCCATTGGCCGACACATAGAACCATCTTGGTCGCCACCCCTTTATTGACGACGGCAGACCCGCCACCAACCCCTTCCCCATTGCTGCCTGCAAGGTGACCCATGTCTCTTGTTGTTCTAAGGCCTTATAGCAGGCGAAAAATTCATCCATTGTCATGGCCTGCCCTCCATTTGCCTTCGGACATGCACTTGCGCAAGATAGCAAAATCTTCCACGCATTGGGCATTAGTTGCCCTAGTGCTACCTCCAAGCGGTTGAGCACGTCAACCACGATTTGCGGCAGTGGCAGCCTCAGTCCACCCTTTAGAGTTTCCTCATAGAGGGAAAACTCTCCTGGCCTGGCGTCAGACGGCCTTTCCGTCGATGTCAGCAGCGATAGCTCCACCTCCACAGGGATCTGGTACTTTTCACGGATCACCTCCAACTCCGCCGCCGTAATCATGGACTTGTCAGCTTTCGTGTGCCAGTGGTCTGGTTCCACCTGGCTGATTGGCTTTGGCGCTGCTATTATGATGGAACCATGGGATCGCACCACCGGCTCCCCCACCCTCTCTGACCTATATTGCGCCGCTAGCTCCTCAAAGATCGCTGCCTCTAAGGGTCTCGTTCACAGCTCCTTCTTGTGCCATTTCTAGGGTATGTTTACGAATCGGTTCTGATGCAGGAGCAAGAAAATTGAAGAAATGTTGCAAAGGGGTATCGTGAGCGACAAATGAAGCAAGACTTGGAATGTTTTGGTTTTTTGTAAACAAGTAAGTGAATCTCATAATGCCAAAAGCCCACGGTTTGCCCGTATTCCAAGGATCCCAATTAATTTTCGCCAGTTTGAAAACTTTTCAAATCATCCGCCAAAACTGTCTTTTCAACCCCATAATGACCTATCGTTTCATTTTTACTCCAACGCCTCACTTACCCCCCACGATAGCACCACGTGTATGGGCGCGATGCACTGCCCCAACAACTTCCCCTGTCTTTTCCACTTCACATCCTCATTTCACACGCCGCCTCTTGAGCCTCGGCCTTCAGCTCGGCTCTCCTCACGGTCGGCCTTTCCTCGCAGTCGGTTCTCCCTCGCTCGGCACTCGGCGGTCCTTTCGCATTTCGGTACTCCTCATGATCGGCCCTCCCACTCTCGGCTCATCGCGATCGGCACTTTTCCCGTACTCGCGATCGACATTGCTAACTTGACCCCACCGACAAATGGGCACATCTTCTCGACATTATTCCTTCGTTGGTTGAAGCACTCGGGAATGGGGGACTACTGACATGGCTAGGCCCATAAGGGCTACAGCCCACGATGAACAACCCCAAGCCCATCACTCAAGACCCATAACATAACCCGGCTGGTGAAGCCCAGACAGCTGGAGGCCAACTGAGCATGAAGGGCTAATGACATTCGGACACGTAGCAGGTGCGGAACAGGCCACGTCAGCAGACAAAGATCTGCAAAGTTATTGCTACAACACATCACCATTAATGCAACCCATCATATCATTTATTACGACAACACCTCCCCATCGAAACAGCCCCCCCTTACCCTGTACAGGGCAAGCTACAACACAGGCTTTCGGCGGGAGGGGCACGTCGGAAGGGATAGTGAAATGATTACCAAAGGATATAAGCAAGCATCGAAGACAAGAAGAAGGTTAAGCTTTTCTATCTCTAATCTCTCTCTAGATACTTCATCCATTTTCCTACTTGCTAACTTGCTCGTCGGAGGGTTCGCTGGGGGACTACCCCGTTCCCCACTGAACTTACTTGCAGGTCACCTAGTGGGCTCCGCCATTCGGACGTGGACCCGAGGAACTTGGATCGGTCCTGCCCATCCACCGGGAACGAACTGTACCATCAGGTTGGTTTTGGTTTAATTCTATACACAAGGTGCCTAAATCAATATTGAACCAAAAATCGAAAACAAATTAATTTTAAAATCCGTACATATCGATTCATATTAAAAAACCGATCAAATATAACCGATTTGGTTCGATTCAATCGGTTTTGTCAATTTTTTCAATTTTTCTTACATCTCTATGCGAGACAGATCCCTGGCAGACAATAATTCATCACTAAAAATATAACAACGATACTTTTGGTAATTAAAATATTTCATCTTAACAAATAATCTCAATATTAGATTTTTATTTCTGAAATCATAATTTGTTTCTAATCCAAGGCTGCTATCCCATCAAATGAGGAATCTTGCTGGCTCGGCCCTAAGCCTTACAGGAGTTTGGCCCAATAGCAAACAGGCGTCTGGTTTTGACCATCTTCAGTAAAAATTAGGTCTAAAATCATAATGATAGTTTGGAAAATATATGTATGGGAAGTGCATGGAAAAAAAAAAAGTTGAGTTTCTGGATGGTAGTGATTGTTTGGAAAATATGTGGAAATTCTTGGCGAGAAAGTTGAGTTGCACTGTGAAAGGGGCCAAATGGAGAGTCCTTTGAGTAAGAATTCAACATTTTAAGTAGTGTGACCACATGGAGTGATTATTTTGTGATTTTGGAGTAATATTCTATATTATTTATTATTTGATATTTATTAAGTTGTTTTTTAAAATCTTAATAAAAATTATTGAGTTTTACAACATAATTTTTCGATCACATGGTCAAGTGTCATATCATATGCACATCATGTGAGAGACAATACACTATAAATTTTCCTTATCTTCTCTTTTGTATTATTTATAAAGTCAGTAGAAATCTCACACTATTTTGACAAAGGATATGAATGTAATTATATATAATAAAAATTAATAATGAAGTCTATTTAAAATAAAATGAAGTAGAAATATAATGATTCTTTGGAAAATATGTATGTGGGAAGTGCTTGGAGAAAAAAAATTGAGTGAACATTGAAAGGGGTCTAAATGGTAATTATTGTTCGGAAAATATGTGAAAATTTTTGGCGAAGAAAGTTGAGTTGCACGCTGAAAGAAGATTATTCGGTAGTCTGAGAGTATGGTCATGTGATATTTCACATGGTTAGGTGTCATATCAAAATTATTTTAAAATTTGTTAAAGGGGAATATTTATAAATTTATGAAAGGAGAGTATAGTCACGTGATGTTGCACACTGAAAGGGCAATATTTATAAATTTATGAAAAAATTTATAAGTTTAATTATTAAAATTGATAAAATTTATCATTAATTTAAAATTCTTTTTAAAAACTTATACTGATTTGTATTTTTTTTTTTTTTTCTTTCTTTGGCCATAGAAAAGAAGGGACACTCTTTTCCCTAACAAAATAATTTTGCACCTTTTGAGATTTGGTACAAGTGACATATTTTTCTCTGTTTCTATTGGCATGATTTGTTAAAAATTTTGGAATCATATAATCTAAAATCACATTGAATATAGATGGAATGGAAGAGACAATTAGAGTAAATTAACCATGTTTGAATGGCTGACACAGGCTATACGTGAGATTAAAGATATAATCGGTTTGGGACGGTCGGTGTTTAGGTAAAATTTTATACCAGACTAATAATTTCAATTCTATCGTATTGAGAACTGATACAAATCAATTTTTTCTCCAAACTGTACCAAACTGCACCAATTCAAACGATTCAACTAGGTGCGGTTTTCAATTTACGACCTTTCAAATTTGAATTACTTCTTAAATTTGTAGTATAATAAATAATTTATATAAAAATATTGAATGAGGCATTTGTACATTACTTCAATATCCAATCCAACCATTTACTAAAATACAAGCAAAAAAATTAATAAATATTAAGTGTTTAAGCTTTTACTAAAGTAGAATTAGAAATAAAATATAATCTGAAAATCAAAGTATTGACACTAAAGCAAAACCAAAGTTTAAAACCATAATCCCATAAGACTAAATCACAAGTCTATCAAGTAGAGTTAAAACAAAAAATTGAAAACGACATAAACATATGATATAGCTATATATGCATAGTAATAGCGAAACTTGACTCAAGCACATATAAGTGGCAAACTACACTAACAATTTATCACATTTGCCAATATCTATTGTCAAATCTAGAATATTTAAGAAAAAATAAACAATTAAGTGAATCATCTAAATTTTGTACTCAACCAATTTCATTATATATTTAATATATATTATGTTTAATATGCGAAACTTTCAATTGGTTTCGGTTTAATTCGGTACATAAGGTGCCTAAACTGATATTGAAACGAAAATTTAAAAAAAATTAAATTTAAAAACTACACATACCGATTCATATTAAAAAAATTGACCAAATATAACCGATTTGGTTCAGTTCAACCTGTTTGGTTGTTTTTTTTTTATTTTTCTTACATCCCTATGTGAGACAGATCCCTGGAGGACAACAATTCATCACTAAAAATATAACAACGATACTTTTGACAATTAAAATATTTCATCTTTAAAAATAATTTCAATATTAAATTTTTATTTCTAAAATCATACTTTGTTTCAAATCCAAGGCTGCTATCCCATCAAATGAGGAATCTTGCTGGCTCGGCCCTAAGCCTTACAGGAGTTTGGCCCAATAGCAAACAGATTTCTGGCCCATAGCCGAAAGGGGTATTTAGCCCAATCTGACCTTGCTCAATTTTTTTTGACCATCTTCAGTAAAAATTAGGTCTAAAATTATAATGATAGTTTGGAAAATATGTGTATGGGAAGTGCATGGAAAAAAAAAGTTAAGTTTCTGGATGGTAGTGATTGTTTGGAAAATATGTGGAAATTCTTGGCGAGAAAGTTGAGTTGCACTGTGAAAGGGGCCAAATGGAGAGTCCTTTGAGTAAGAATTCAACATTTTAAGTAGTGTGACCACATGGAGTGATTATTTTGTGATTTTGGATTTATTACTTGACATTTATCAAGTCGTTTCTTAAAATCTTAATAAAAACTATTGAGTCTCACAATTTTAACTAATAAATATCAAATTAGGATATCATGTGAATTTGTTCTAAGACGACAACATAATTTTTCGATCACATGGTCAAGTGAGAGGCACACTATAAATTTCTTTTGTCTTCTCTTTTGTATTATTTATAAAGTCAACATCTCTCTTAGTAGAAATGTTACACTATTTTGACAAAGGATATTATATAACTATATATAATAAAGATAAATAATGCAGTGTATTTAGAATAAAGTGAAGTAGAAATTGTGACTCCCAATTATAATGATTGTTTGGAAAATATGTATGTGAGAAGTGCTTGGGGAAAAAAAAAATGAGTGAACACTGAAAGGGGTCTGGATGGTAGTTATTGTTGGGGAAAAAAATGTGGATATTTTTGGCCAAGAAAGTTGAATTGCACACTAAGAGTATCTCCAACCATGCTCTCTAAAATGCCTTTTCAAAGTACACAAAAAACTACTTTTTTTTATTTTGCCTAACTAGTTTAGCTAGTGTACATTCCAACCATACTCTTTATTTTAGCTAACCAATCAAACTAAATTAACTAATTTTTAAAAGAAAACTATTATAAATATTAATGAATAAATAATCTTTTTATGACATGTTCATTGACATAAATAAATAAATAAATAAAATTTATAAATCCCAAACTTATTTTTAGAAAAGAAAATTATAATCATTGATACAAAAAAAATTGTGCTCATTGACAGCAAGTCATACTGAGAAGCAAACATGTAAAACATAGAGGTGGAACTAACATTTTATAATTTACAGATTCAGCAATATTTTCACTAACTTGATACTTAAATTGAGGAGATTTTTAATTTAGCAATTTTTTGTTTACCAATATGAAACTCGTTTTATTGCTTTCTTGAGTAAACAAAAAAAAACACACACACACACACATACATACACAGAGTGAGAGAGAATCGCATAAAATTTCACCTTTTGAAAACAGGATTAGCAGCAATTTGTAAACAATGCAAAACCAAGACAATACCCATATCAAGAAGAGTGAGAATGGGTAAAATACACAACATGATTAGAGAGCATAAAGTAGTTTGAGGAAAATAATATATACTTTTCAACAGCTGAAAGTACTTCCTTCTTCTCAATCTTTCCACCAACACCAATAGCCAGATCTAATGCTCCAGACTTGGCCATCTTCCAACCAAATAAAAAACAAAAAATGTAACAAAGAAAAAAAAATTAAAATCACAAATAGAAGTGAACCCATTTGAACAATTAATTATAAATTGATAAAAAAAAAATGTAGTAATAATTTGATTTGATTCCCAAAATTAGTAAAAAAGAATCAGATTATTTGCAGCAGCAGCAAATGCTAGGTGTTTATAAAGGAGTTGACTTGAGAGAGATTTTGAAATCCAGGACTTGAATGGACATCCAAAATATAAAGAGCAAAAAAATAAATAGCACTAAATGTGAATAGCACTAAATCCAAGTCAAAGCACTAAAATCCAATAAGAATTAAAACCCAACAAGTCTGTCTTCATTTCAGATTTCAAGCAGCAAAATTTGAAACAAACCCAACTCCAAATCCAAGTCCAAGTCAAAGCACCAAAATCATGGTCAACGTCAAACTCGTTCATTAGGTTGCTAAAATACGCATTTCCTTGATATTCCATCTAAAGCACAATTGTAGATACCACACAAAAAGAAAAGAACTAAAGAGTGAGTGCTAACTTACTAATTGCACACATCTATACACAAAGTTAATAGTACAATTCAGCAAAAACAATAAACTCAAAACCATACTGTTTGGCGAGACAAATTAGATTCTGGTAAAAAATCCGTACAAAAGAAATTGGCTTGTGAATCAATTTCACTTTCCCTATACAAAACCAGCCAGATCAAATAGACCAAATAACTTATTCATCGTAGGGGTGAGCAGCGGATATATCGATCATAAGACCTCCCGATCCGATCGACCGTGATTTGGATGGGCGGACGATGATGGCGGGATTTTGCGGATTGATTAATCCACCAACCAACAAAACCGATCGATCCCGGAGATTTTGACATCCTTTGACCACAACCGAACCGCCAAACCGCAAACACCCCTAATAGTTTATAAGACTTTATGTTTTCAATTTGTTTAAATATTTTGTTTGTATTTTCAATTGAAAAAAAGTTTAAATATTCTGTTGAAAAAAAATTTTCAACTTGAATATATATTTTGAATTGAAAAAAATAAACGTATTATTTATCTATATTTTTTTGTTTTTAAATTTAACTCTAAAAATAATAAATAGAAAATATGATATATGCTGGTTAGTTTTTGTTTTCAAAAACATATATAGATGTAACAATATAGAGATATACAATCTCTACTACTGCCCTGTTTATGGTTTTGGTGGTTTGAATTATTATTATATTTTAAGAATCACAGATTGCAATACTTTATGTGGATGAATCATACTGTGATTGTAATATGTGGATGAGTCATGCAGTGATTGTGATATTCTAAAGTTTCAAACTTTCTTTTTTTAAATGAGACATACAGTGATTGTAATAGTTTTTTAAGTCATTGACTGTAATACTTTCTCTTTTTTTTTTTTTTTTTGAGGAAGTGCACAAGTTGAATTATGTTAAAAATTTATAAAATTTTAAACCGCCAAATCGATTCGCATCCATCTACCAAACCGCCAATCCGCTCAATCCACATCCGCCGGATAGGCGGACAGATGCGGATTGATTTTCTCCAATCCGCCAATCTGGCGGACGGATGGCGGATTGGAAGTTCCATAGCCGCAACCGACCCACGCCCACCCCTAATTCATCGTATCATTGGCAAAACTGAGGACCATGAATCAACTTCGCTTAAATGCTTTTTCATTTCCCAGTAACAAATTAGAGAATTAAGTTTTTTATTTTTATTTTTTATTTTTTATTTTTGTTTTTTGAACAAGAGAGTATTAAGTTAAGTCTGATGTTTAAATCACATTAAAAAATCCATAATTGTTCTTGAAGGAATTGAACGTGTACAATATATTGATCTAATCTTTTTGTTCTTACTTAGCTCCAGAGCAGCCACTATGGCCCCAAATGTAACAGAACAACTAAAAAAAAATTAATTGATAGTTTTGAAACACTCAAATGCAATGTATGCATCCCCAAGAACGAACCTGCTTACCCAAACACATAAAAATCAACTTGTAAACAAGTCCAAAATTTCAGAAAAGGCCAAATTGAGACAGAAAAAAGGGCAGAGAATGAAAACAGTGGGGGAAAAAAAAAGGAATAGTTTATAACATACACAATTCCTCTGGTAATGAAATCTCCAAGCATCCTTGATCCCTATGAATGAGTGCCCACCAAATTCATAGACAACCAAACAAAGTCGACATGTACAAATGAATGACAACAATAATTTCGCATTTTGTATCAAGAAGAAAAAGATTATAAAAAAAAAAAAAAAAAGCCAAAAAATAACTACACCAACGATTTGATGGATTCAAAGACTGCAATTCAATGAAAATTTATCAGAATTAATTCATGGAAAAAGAAAACAAACAAAATAGAAAGAAAAAATTAAGGGTATGACATGTGTTCTGCCAAAGATATTCAATTAGAATATCGTGGAGAATAGAGACAAAGCACCCATGATCAACAAGGGAAAAGAAATGAATTGGGAAGTGTATGTATAATTAACATGATTTACAAAAATTAGAAGCCCTAAAACATGTATAGATTCTTGGGTGGAATTGTGGGGTCAATTCTTTGAGGCAATTTATCGAACATGTAGAGGACATTGGAGAAAACCCTCTACACATTGAAAAACCTATCATCAAGCAATCTATAAAAGCAAATACAACAAAATATAAAAGTGAATCACTCAATCTACCAGGCACATTGCATAAACATTGAATATAAAATCCAAAACCCAATTTTTTATCCAAAAACATGTATCAAATGCAGCTTTAAATATACAAAAATAGCTTGAAAATACAGACCAATAAACAAAAATCATCAACGGTTTATACCCAGTGGCTATCATCAATTTCCCAATGAACAATTTCAGTACACAAACCCAATTTTTGCAAATGGATTGCCCTAAATCATGTATTCGTTTGCAGATAGATGATGGGGAAGAACAGGGAAATGGAGAAAGAGAAAGAGAGCCATACCTGTGATCATCAATGGGATGGAACAGAGATAGAACAAGCAGCGATGGAGGCCAACACAAGAAGAGTGCTTTGCCTAGCAAAGGACGCTGGCTACATGTGGAGAGCCAAAACAAGAATTGGCAAAATGCCTCCTCAGTTGCAGAGCGCGTTGGAGCTTCAAAATCCAACTTCAATAGGCAAAATGCCTAATTCTCCCCTTTTGGCTCCTACGTTGGAGATGCTCTAAAAAGGGATTATTCAGCAGTCTAAGAGTATGATCACATGATGTTTTATAGTAGTATG
This sequence comes from Camellia lanceoleosa, assembly GCA_025200525.1. Lineage (NCBI taxonomy): Eukaryota > Viridiplantae > Streptophyta > Magnoliopsida > Ericales > Theaceae > Camellia > Camellia lanceoleosa. The sequence continues at coordinate 66,739,484 of CM045768.1, read as the reverse complement.
ATTGGTGGAGAATGTAAATATTAATTATTTGTGTTGAATGATTCAGAAACATGATAGGATATAATAAATGATGATTTATGAGAGAGTATTGTCACGTAATACTCCGGGAGTACATTCCCTGAAAGGGACCTACCACGCCAACCAAATCAAACAAATGCTAGTCCCCAAATATTCTGTTAAACACCCATTTGAGTGCTGTATCAAAATTTTGATAAAATATTTTGTATTCCTACTATTGCTCCAACCAAATATGACTAAAAGAGACCACATGATACAAGTCCCTCAAGTAGAATTCAAACATTTAAAGTGTGATCACATGGAGTGATTATTTGATAATTTTGGAGTATTATTCTACACCATCTATCATTAGACACTTATCAAGTTGTTTCTTAAAATCTTAATAAAAAATATTTGCTCTCACAACTTTAATGAATAAATATCAAATTAAGATACCATGTCAATTTGCCCCAAGACCATGACATAATTTTTCAATCACATGGTCAAGTGTCATATCTTATGCACATCATGAGAGATAGTACATTATAAATTTCTCTTATCTTCTCCTCTTATAAAACCAATAGTTCTCTTTTGTCGGAATGCCATACTATTTTGTTTTTCTATTTTTCAAAATACTCATAACATGATAACTGTTTTGAATTATTATAATTTTCTTATAGATAAGTTAACAAAAATATCAAATAATTGTCATACTTATCAAATTCAATTGCTTCAAATAACTATCGTGACTCACACCTCTATATCAGCATATTCAAACTCTCTGTTCCATTCCTCACACCCATTTGAATATAGTATAATTATTCAGTACATTATAATTATTATTATTATTATTATTATTTTTGACAAGCAAGATAAATTGATTATAATACAGTTATTTTTTTAATTTTTTTTAGAAAAATAAAATTATATATTTTATTATAGATCTCAATATCTAGTATAAGTATTATCAGAATTACGCGTTGATTCTGTGATTATTTTGTGTCCGTAGTCATACAACTTTGCAAGAGAGAACTCATGATTATTAAAACTCAAAAGGACACCGTAGAGGCTAGAGATAGTTCCTGTTTTTATTTGGAAATTGACTGAAATTGATTTTTTATTAGAGTTATGCTCCTCCGTAAAGCCCGAAATAAAAACGGCATTGTTTTTTTTTTTTTTTTTTTTTTTAGGAGAGAGTCATGACGAGGCGAGCCTGACGACCTCCTCTTCCTCTTCCCTCTCGTCTCTTTCTCTCCCTCTCCCTCTTCTCCCTCTTTTCCCTCTCCCTCTGCGTCAACAATGGCGAAAAAAAAAAAAAAAAAAAAAAAAAAAAAAAAAAAAAAAAAAAAAAAGGGGCATTCGGGGCCAATTTTTTCGAGCTAAAAAACTTTTTCGTTTTTATTATTATTATTATTATTATTATTATTATGTTTAAGATTTCATTCTGCTTATTTCTCTATCCCCAACAAGGGGTGAGCAGCGGATATATCGATCCGTCAAAATCGACCGAACCGATCCGATCCGCCGCATTTTGGACGGATGCGTGATGACGAGCGGACAGTTGCGGATTGATTTTCTCCAATCCGCCAATTTGGCGGACGGATGGCGGATTTGAGATTCCTTTGGCCGCAATCGAACCGCCAAACCGCGAGCACCCCTAATAGTTTATAAGACTTTATGTTTTCAATTTGTTTAAATATTTTGTTTGTATTTTCAATTGAAAAAGAGTTTAAATATTCTGTTGAAAAAAAGTTTTCAACTTGAATATATTTTTTGAATTGAAAAAAATAAACGTATTATTTATCTATATTTTTTTATTTTTAAATTTAACTCTAAAAATAATAAATAGAAAATATGATATATGCTGGTTAGTTTTTGTTTTCAAAAACATATATAGATGTAATAATATAGAGATATACAATCTCTACTACTGCCCTGTTCATGGTTTTGGTGGTTTGAATTATTATTATAATGGTTTTGGTGGTTTGAATTATTATTATATTTTAAGAATTACAGATTGTAATACTTTATGTGGATGAATCATGCTGTAATTATAATACGTGGATGAGTCATGCAGTGATTGTGATATTCTAAAGTTTCAAACTTTCTTTTTTTAGATGAAACATACAGTGATTGTAATAGTTTTTTAAGTCATTGACTGTAATACTTTCTTCTTTTTTTTTTTTTTTGAGGAAGTGCACAAGTTGAATTATGTTAAAAATTTATAAAATCTTAAACCGCCAAATCGATTCGCATCCAGCCGCCAAACCGCCAATCCACTCAATCCATATCCACCGGATAGGCGGACGAATGCGGATTAATTTTCTTCAATCCGTCAATCTAACGGACAAATAACAAATTAAAAGTTCCATAGCTGCAATCGACCCACATCCACCTTACCAACATTATCGACGGGCGGCTTTCATTTATTTCCTTGAATTAATAATTTCCCCAAAAATCGGTGCCAAGCATCCATTATTGACTGCCACTTTCCATAGAGAGAGAGAGAGAGAGAGAGAGAGAGAGAGAGTACTGGAACTGGACCGCTTCCACTAGAATGAATAACAAGCCCACAACGGAGTACAAAAGTTTCAAACATTAGGCGCGTTTGGTATACCTGGTAAAACACGTTATAGGTTATGATTTAATAGATTATAAATTATGATTTTAATTAGAAATTGTTAATTTATTTAGTGTAATTATTAAATTATAGATTTAAGTTGCTAAATTTTTTTTGTTAAATAACTTCTATTTTTCGTTATTCACTACTTGTTTATATTTTTCATAAAAAATAATAATAATAATTTATAATCCATTTGAGTCTTTTTCTATTTTTAAAAAAATTAAAAAAATTTAAAAAAATTAAGTGTATAACCGTAAATTAACATGTTTACAGCAGAAACTGATAATCAGAAGTAAGGGGTGAACAGTTTCTCATAATCAACCTTTTTAAATTAAAATAAGTTATAAGAATAAAAAATTATTTGAAATAAATTTAACCAACTAATCTAAAATAACTTTTCGAAAATTAGAAGTTATAAGTTGACTTAAAAAAATCCAAACAAACACTCAATTACTGGGCGGACCACAGATTTGTTTGAGGGGCAAAGTTTGGGTGGTCTTGATTAAAATAATAATAATTAATAGGAAAAAATATATTAAAAAATCTTAGATTTGATCCTTTTAACAAATTAAAGTATGTATTTTTAATTTTGTCAATTTAAAATCTAATTTTTTTTATTTATTTTCAATTCAAATTATTTGTTTATTTTCATTAAGTAAAATCAAAGGGAAAAAAATAATATTTTAGTCATTAAACTCAATAAAAAATAATATTTTAGACATTTTATGTATATTTACAAGTTACATTGAATTTAATAATTAAAATACTATTTTTCTATCTACATTGAAAACAAATCAAAATATTGAAGTTTAAATTGACGAAATTAAAAATTTAGGATTTATTTTGTTACAAGTCTCAAACTCTAGGATTTTTTTATTTATAATTATCCCTAATAAATATATAAAAATAAAAAAGAAAACTAACAAAAACAAACAAGTTTGGGAGGTTAGTTGTGTAGGCTTATTTTTTTTCACACCTCTAAAATCTAAAATCTAAAATCTAGAATTTAAATGGAAGAGTATTATTTGGATTAGCGAGACTTATTACTAGTCACATTTCGATAATTCAAATAATGTATTTTACTAAACATTTCATATATATAATTTATATAAAAATTAAATTGATTAAATAATTATAATCTATTCAATTTATTTTGTTTCTTAAAAAAAAATAAAAAAACCAAGGCCCGCCAATGACAAATCCACCCTTTTTTTTTTTTTTTTTTTTTTTTTTTTTTTTTTTTTTTTTTACCCCTCAAAATGCCCATAACATGATAACAGCTTGTGACGCGCACGCAAATGAAACCTAAATTTCCCTTATCTATACTATTTATGTAGTCAACACCTATTTTAATAGAGACGTCATGTGTTATTTATTTATTTATTTATAGGTAGATTATCTCTAGTCTAAAATCTAGATGGAAGAGCGATTAGTGAGACTTGTTACTAATTGCATTTTAATTATTCAAATAATTTATTTTATAAGACATTTCGTATGTATAATCTACGCAAAAAATTAAATTGATCCAATAATCATAATCTATTCGATTTATTTCGTTTCTTAACAAAAATAAAAAAAATCCACAACTCCCACCAATGGCAAATCCACCCTTTTTTTTCCCCTCAAAATGCCCATAACATGATAACAGCTTGTGACCCGCACGTAATGTGCCTACCTCTATAAAAACATACGCAACCTCACTTCAGCCTCATCCCCACACCCCTTGAATATCTTTCCAACCTAGACTACAATGTCAAATTTCATCTTTCACTCACTCTTTCTATTTTTCAATCTCATCATCTCCCTTGCATCTCATGGGAATGCCATCTCCAACTGCAACGGTCCATGTCGAACCCTAAACGACTGCGCGGGTCAGCTCATTTGCATCAATGGCAAGTGCAACGACGACCCTGACGTCGGAACCCACATCTGCAACAACTCTCCTTCCCCTTCCAACAGTTGTAAACAGTCAGGCACTCTCACATGCCGAGGAAAATCATACCCTACTTACGAGTGCTCGCCTCCGGTCAAGTCCTCCACGCCCGCCAAGCTCACCAACAACGATTTTAGCCGAGGAGGTGATGGCGGTGGCCCATCGGAGTGTGATGGAAAGTACCATTCCAATGCTCAACCGATTGTTGCGCTGTCGACGGGGTGGTATGCCGGTGGGTCGAGGTGCGGAAAGATGATACGAATTCAGGTAATAATAATATACAAACAAAAATTTTATTCCATAATTTTCTTTGCACATTATATTTTGTCTCAGTACATACCGTTTACGTTGCTCAAATAGAATAAATAACAAATTTTGATTTATAAATAATTTTTTGAATGAATTTCAGGCTAGTAATGGAAGGAGCGTGATGGCGAAGGTAGTGGACGAGTGTGACTCGAGGCATGGTTGTGATGCAGAGCATGCAGGACAAGGGCCTTGTGCCAACAACATAGTTGATGGGTCTGATGCTGTTTGGACTGCTTTGGGCCTCAATAAGGACGTGGGTGTTGTTGACGTTACTTGGTCCATGTCCTGATTCGAAAATATGTATGATATTATTCTATGCCAATAAATGTCACAAATAAATTAGGTGGACACGTACTGTGCCTCTAATTAATCTAATAATATTGTGATTTACAGAATAAAATTAATAATACAGTCATGCACTGTTACATCCATGATGGATCATGGTTCTCTAGTTAATTTTCTGGGTAAACTGTGATTACGTTGATGATCATAATTGACATGCAATAAATTGGAGATGGGTCTCATCGACTTCATTGAATAAATTTAGTTCCTCTTCTTCTTCGTCCACAAAAACAATTAAGTTTTTTTCTTATCTTACATTATTTTTGGAACTAGAGTTTATTTTCTCTCTTGCTCAGAATCAATTGGAGGGTGTTGTTGAGTCTTGAGTGCCCGTCTCATCACAACGTTCACTCTAATGATTCAAACCATTTAACTTTTTGACTAAACAGATTATTCATACAAAAATTAAGCTGATTGAATAACTACAGTTATATGATTCGATCTTGTTACGTAGCTCAAAAACGGGGAGCCCAAATGGCTCGATTTTTTTTTTTTTGCAGAAGAAGAACGAAGACCTGGAAGAAGAATGAAGAAAGGAGGAGGAGGAGGAGGAAGAGGAGGAGGAGGAGGAGGAGAACTGGAGAGGGCATAATATTCGGTAGAGGAGGAGGCGGAGGCGGGGCAACGGCGGTCGAAGGTTGCGGCAGGGCTGGGCTGGGCTAGGTGACGATCGGCGACGATCGTCTTCTCTTTCTCTCCCTCTCTCTCTGCTTCTCTCTTTCTCTCCCTCTTCCTCTGCTTCTCTCTGCGTCTTCTCCCTCGAGCCATTCGGAGCAAAATGTTTCGAGCTAAGAAACATTTCCCTGTATGATTATATCATATTTATCTTTAAAAAATTAAATATAATTTATACAATGTCTATTTTTCAGAAGGATTATTTAGTCTGACATACCTTTCTAACTTTTGATAATGGGAGAGGCTTATAATATATATATTTTTTTTTTTGTAACCTAACGTCTCTCAAGTCCATAGTTTTAAATCGCGGTATCAGGTAACGTAACGGTATCAATCGCGAAATATCAGTATCGGTAGTATCGGCCGGTACGTATCGAGAATCGAGTGTCACGGCCGTGAAATTTTAAAAATCATTAACAATCTTCTGAAACTCAATTCTATGCATTTTTTTGACTCTTTTAGCCTTAATTTGTCACATTTTAATCAAAATTTTGATATGTATGAATACTTTTGCCTCATTTTCAACTAAATAATATTTATTTATTTTAATCTCAATTATAAATTTTAATTATCTACAATTTAAAATAAATCCACAGCAGTACACTAACTAGACCCATGAGTTGGTTAAAGAAACACATGGGCCCAATTATTACTCAAAACAACCCACCATCTTCAACAAAATGTCTTGGCCCAAAACTATGAATATACATTTATATAAAATATAAATATAAAAGATATACACTGTGCCCATGTGCTGTATCATACCTAGCTTCTTGTAGCCTCAAAGCTTCGCACAATGGGGCACGACCAGAAAAGCATTATGAAACATGCCAGAAGCCGCCGAAGGACAGCACAACCTCCTCATGAACCTCATAGCTACACTCGCACTTTAGCGAAGACTAGCAATCCAAAACCAAAAAATACGTGAGCCACGAAAGCGTTTAGACCGATTTTCATCCGTATCGGCGACAACCGGCTCAGATCACCCTGTATCGATTCAGGCCAATATGTCCGAGACTTCGGCACATTTGCAATTTCATTCTCCCGCTTATACCGCTATATCCGAACCGATAGTCTGATTTTCCGGTACGAATAAGCCGGTACAGTACGTATCGGCCGATATTTAGAACTATGCTCAAGTCCCTCACCTGTAATAGGTAGTGTGTTTCTTCTTACAAACAGCTCATTTCCCCTAAACTCTCTCTCTCTCTCTCTCTCTCCATCACCAGATGCACAGAACCCTAGATCACAGCCTTAGGTACCCTCTGGTCATCTTCCTCCTTCTCCCGATGCCTCCATCTTTGCCGTAATGCTACTGCTTTTCCTCCTTCCTTCTCTACCTTATCTTATTCTACCAAGGCATTTCCAACCGCGGACAACAATCCTCTCTTAAAGGACTTCATTTTTCCACCCTTTGATTCCATCAAGGACAAGCACGTTCGTGCCTTGCTCAAGAAACTCATATGCATTTATCTATATATATATATGAACAAATTGTGGTGTTTATCAGTCAATAGTTAGGTCAACAATCGATTCGGTTGAAGTGATGTGGTATTTTTTTGGAGTCAATTGGATGTGTATTGATTCTAATTCTATGCATGAATTAGCCTTTTATTTGTTCTGTAATTTGGAATGAATTCGCACATTATTATTCTCTGGCCAATTTATTTCTGTTCAATTTTGTAGTTCAATTTTTTTTGATTTGGTCAAAATATAGAAAAAATTGTGAGTAAATTAGAGAAAATTTGTCAAAACACAAATAAATTTGTGAACAAATCAGAGAAATTTCAAAATACAAAAAAAAAAAATTCAAAATGCAAAGAAAATCAGGGAAATTTCAAAATTTCTCTAGAAAAATATTGAGAGGCCCCAACCACTATAAAAATATTGTATGTTCTTTATCGTATAAAATCTTAATACAAAAAACCTTTTAAAAAAAATTTCCTTTTTAGAATACAAATTAATGTGAATTAGTCACACAGTTACGATTATTCAATTAATGTAATTTTTTTTTTTTTTGTTTGAATAATTTGTTAAGAAAAACACTACAAAATGTAAATCATTAAAGTGAATAAGGCCTAAAAAGACGCTCGGTAAAATATGATGTTTACAAAAAGGTCGGTCCCATGTCTCAATCAAGACATACCGTTTTACATTCACATGATCTAACCGTGGTTTCTATTGTTTTAAGATAAAGAAACATTAGAAATTTAACAATAAATGTTTTTTTTTTTTTTGTAATAAATAAATAAACAAATAAATAAAATCCAATTTAATAAAAAATGCTTAAAACTTCAAATATATCATCCCCAAATGTAACTCCAATGATAGGAGATTGCTTATCAATTATTAATTTATTTAGGAATTAACTGATATTTTGAAAAGGGTTGCCATATATCATATATTTCTTTTATTAAAATTTTCACGTTCTATATGGCTTTCTATATAGCATGATGAATTTTGCAAAAATGCTAGATCTAAAAAAATTACTAAAAATTCTACACAGTATCCATATAAGGGTGAGTTTCGTATAATGTGAATCTGACACTTGTAAGGATGGTGTAAAAAGTTTTATATTTTTTTTTAGGTCACAAAATGGACCAATATTTATCATTTCAAATTGTCCCCTCTATTTTATTTTTATCTTTTTTAGGATATCTATTTATCTCTGAACTAGCTATTGTCAAGCCCGACAGCCAGAGGGACTTGTATAATTTCTCTATCACTATCAAAACTCACATTATTCACAACTTATGTGAAGCCTGCATACTTGATAGAACAAGCATGTTGTTGTGTCCTTGAGTAGGTGGACCCAATTAAAAAAAACAATTCAAAACGTGGTCTTGAAGAGAAGGATTAATGAAGAATGATTTGAGATGTGATTCCAAATTGTTGTGATGAGTACTCAAATTGTGTGGTTGCTCCATGCGCACATGCAACTAAGATATTTTTTTAAGAGCACAAAATTTAAAACATAAAAACAATCATAAATTAGAGTTTTTCTATTCTGTTTTCACAAGGACTACCCCACTTTGATAGATGCAGTTTTTTTTTTTTCTTTTTTTTTTTTTTTTGGGTATGTGTTTGTGGAATCAATCACATGAATGGTCATTGTGACTCTGTGACTAACTGGAACATAAATTCACATATTTATCTGTGAATTTTCATCTTATTTTGAAGCTTCAATTACCAAAGTAGTAGTAAAATTTTTTAAAAATTACTAAGAATTCTTGTACATATACAAAACATAGGTGTGTTTACTAATCGAATTGATTTGATTTGATTTGAGAGTAAAGTTGGAATCAAAACTAGTCCTTATAGCTAAAAAAATATTTGAAATTGGAATCCAACAGTTTAAGTTAGGTAATCCAATAAAACAATAAAAATCGATTTGATTCTATAATTCTAGGTTATTCTTTTCTAAAAAATGTAATTATCAATTAGATTAATTATTACAGAACAAAAAAACAACTTAAATTTAATTAATTGGAACGTAAATGTTGATTATATTAACTCAAACAAACAAATATTGATTACGTGATATGCGTCATTTTATTCATTATATTTTAATATGTCAATGTCGTTCTCAACATATTTAATTTGCATCTAAATGATTCACAATGCTATTTTTGTCCAAATTTAATACTCTTGCTTCTATTATAAAATTTGAATAAAAATGATATCAAAATCATTTAAATATTATAAATCAAATTAACATAATTAAAATATCAATTACCAAAATAAAAACACATATACTGACATATTTAAGTGTAAGAAATAATCCTAATAAGCTACATGAAAACCATTGTATATAGTGCACCAAAAAATAAAGCACCAAAAAAAAAGAAGAAAAAAGTGCACCAAAAATTATGGTCTTTATCTAGTGATGATGTAATATCATTTGTGATGTGAGATATTCTGTTCAATTCCTATAAAGAAAAAGAAAAATTTGATACTAATTATAGTGGTGTTTATTTTTATTCTGTCATGTGAGTTGTGAGGCTATCTTTAATGATTCATCAAATGTTGTATCAAATTTAAATTTGATAAAAAGAAAGAAAAACCATTGGTTCACCAAATCTTTCATCAAATCTAAAATTTCTCAAATTCTTCATCATATTGAGGATCGATTTGTCATTCATCAAATCACTGTTCATAATCATTCACCATCGAATATCCCCCCAGACATCCTCTGAATGACCACCTCAAGACAAAAATTTGTGAAAAATTTACGCTCGCCGATCGATCTCTCGGATGACCATCTCAAGCCAAAAAAATATATGGATAATACTTGGGACCCCCTTTTGGGGGCACCCCCTCACCCCCTTTTGCCATGTGTCAGGGGGTGATTGGATGTGCAGGAAAGTAGACCAATGAGAGAAGAGAGGGGGTCAAAAGGGGGTCTAAAAAAGGGGGTCTCTATCACCACCCAAAATATATATACACTAGTCAATCGACCAACCAAACATCCTCCCGATTGACCGTTGGTTTGGTAAAGCCACACAAATCTCCCTTAGAGCATTTAATATCAAAGTGAACTTTTATTCAAATTTGATAAAAATATTAATACACTGTTAGAGATATCCTAACTAGTAGTTGTTGGGCTTAGACTTTATTGAATTTGATGATTGTTAGTTGTTATTGGGCTAGTAGTATATTTTTTATATTTGTAATTAACTTCTTAGTGATTAAAAATAAGAAAAATATCAAAAAAAAGTAGAGAGTGAAAAATAAATTATAAAATAATTAAGATACAAGTGATTTATATATTCAATTTTGCAAAAAAAATCTTATACTTTCATTAATTGAAAAAAAAAAAACTCCGCACTTTTTAAAAATTCTCACTTAAAAAAAAAATGCACCAAAATTTTAAATTTTTTAAGCCTTCGTTTGGGAGGTGAGTTGACTTTTCGACTTTTTGATCTTTTTTTTACTATTTTAGCCTAAGGTTAAAAAATTTGATTTGGAAAGACTTTTGAAATTTTTAATTTTTTTGTAGGAGAAAGAATGTAATGATTATAAATTGAATGTGATGTTTTATTTTATTAAACTAAAAAATTTATTATTTTTTTTTTATAACTAAAATAACTCCAAAAAAAACCCAAGTTTAGACTTCTCAAACGAGGGCTAACTCAAACTATGATATCGCCTGACCCATGGACCCTCCAACAATCTTTTCATAGCCGCGAATGATAAATGAGCTAGCTGGTGAAATCGCTCCCAAATATGGCTAGCTTTGAGAATTTTTTATTACGAAAAAAATATGTAAAAAAAAAAATTAAAATTTATTTTGACTTAAATAAGTTAATAAATAATTATTTTTTATTCAAAATATATCTCTCAAAAAAATGTATAAATAGGCAAAATTTGGTACATTAACCGTTAACTTTTAATATATTTTATATTTTGATATATTACATGTTAATAAAGTCAAGAGAACAAAATTGCACCCAAAAATAAACTAAAAGAGAGAAGGAAAAACATGGGGGAAGACGAGGAGCTCTTTATTTTTATTTTTTTTTTAGTATTGTTTGGACAGTTTACGTACATGTTAATTAATTTCTTTACTGGTCCAATCAAAGAAAAAGTCATCTATATTTAGACTAGAAAATTTCAGATAAATTATTTTATTATGAACTGACTCTAGGAATCAAATCGTGAATAATTGTATGAAAAGCACACCAACCAATAACTTGGGTTGGGACAATGCTTCGACCTACCCAACGAGTTTGGGTGGCAAGAAGGCCAAGTTTGAAAAAATTAAATAAGTGTATTTTTTAATTTTTTATAAAATATAAGTTGAATTTGAGTTGGGTTTAAAGTGATGTGTTAGAGAAGTGATATGATTTAAATAAGATGATGTGACTTAAATAGGATAGTGACTTTTTGACTTTTTGAATTTTTTTGAGGATGCCAAACTTAGCCTAAATCTCTTTAACAAAATTTAAATTGTTGTAGTTTCTTAATATTTTGAAAGAATAATGATTTGTCCCCCTAATTTTTCCTCCTCCTAATCTTCCGAAATCACAAAGGAGAGAGAGAGAGAGGGGGGAAGAAGCGGGCTACGCTCTTCGTCGCAGAGACGATCTTCGTCGTCTCGCAGCCAGCTCGTCGTAGCAGCAGCTCCAGCTCCGACCGTCGTCTCCGCCTTCGGCCCCGACTCCGCCTCCTCCTCCCCTGTGGTTAGGGCCCCCTCCAGTCCTCTTCCTCCTCCTCCTCCTCCTCCTCCTTCCTCCTTCCCCTCCTCCTCTTTCTCCTCCTCCTCCTCCTTCCTCCTTCCTCTCCTCCTTCCTCCTTCCCCTCCTCCTCCTCTTCTCCTTTTTCCTCTTCCTTCTGATTTCTATAAAAAAAAGGCAAAACGACGCTGCTTTTTTGCCTTTAGGGGGATTCGGGGAGACCAGTTTTGAGCGACGTAGCATTACCGATGTTGAAATTGCTTCAAAGAATTTTGTAAATTAAATTCTAATATCAAGACCAACACAATTGCAACATCCAAAATAATTACAACTCAAAATTATTTATTTATTATAAATCAACTAAAGGCAAGTTTGGCCATAAGATATTTTAGTCAAAAAATTAATTAGTCTAAAAAACAACCTTAAGTTTTGTATAAGTGACGTGGCCCACCTAATTTTGCACCCCTCAGACATGAACGAATAAATCATCCTAATATTACTTCAGATTTGAAATAAATATATATATATATATATATTTAATAAAATTATATAAATTTTTCTTATATTTTTTCACATAATATTTAATTTCATTATCATATAAATTCATTAGTTATATAAATAAAATAATAATATTATCGTCTTTTTTATATCAAAATATATTTTTTATTTTATTTATCTTTGTGTTTTTATTCATTTGCATTAGATTCAAGCTTTTTAACTTTACTAAAAGAAAATAAATAAAATTAGGATGAATTATACTAACGGTCCCCACGGCTTGGGACTTGTGTCACTTTGATATCTGTGTTTGGTAACATTTACATTTTTTGTATATGTGACAAAAAATTTATAAACTTATTTTTGTTTATTTTTTGAAAAACATAAACTATAAATACGTTTGGTTTGAATAAAATGTTTTAAAAAATTTTAAAATATAAATTAAAAAATATGTTTGTTCAGACCTAAAATATTTATATTTATTTTTTATTATTTATGACAATGAGATCGTACACATTATAATTGAAAAAAATTAATTGAAAAAAAAATCTTGAAAAAAAAATATTTGAACAAAAAATTATTTGAAAAAAAATTATTTAGTCAAATTTTTAAATTTCTGTTTAAAAACCAACGTAAACTCATTCTTCAAATTTATAAACTGAGACAACCATTTATAAACTAAAAAAATTATCAAACAAATTTTTATGACAGTTTTTTAAATTTTTGTAAATATAAATTGAAAATTGAAAAACAAAATGGTTACCAAACAGGCCTGATATATTTAATATTAAATTTTAAATCTTGTTCCAAATAAAGACAATTGAAGATATCATTACTTAATATCAAAGGCAAAACCATCAATTTGATAAAATATGAACTAATTTGATAAAAATAAATATCAAAAAAATACTTTTGAATTTTTTAAAATTATTTCTACCCACTAAAGATAAAATTATGTAAAATTCATAAATCTTTTAAATATTTATTTATTTATTTATGTTACCAAATTAATTTTTATTACGTGTCTGGATGATGATTATATAATGGATAGTTATTTTTATTTTCATTAAATTAGTTTCACTTTTCTCCAAAGTCAAATATAGCGATAACTTTAATATCATTATTAAACCAATCTATTAAATCAAAAAATCCAAAACTAAAAATATTTCATATATTAAACCTATTGATTACACATTAAAATCCTAACAATCAGTCATTATATGATTATCATCCAAACATATAATAAAAATTAATTCGGTAAATAAATAAATATTTAAAAGATTTATCAATTTTACATAATTTTATCTTTGTTGGTAGAAATAATTTTTTAAATTTTTTTTTAAAAAATTTAACATTTATTTTTATCAAATTAATTTATATTTTATTAAATTGACAATTTTGTCCGTGAAATTAAGTAATAGTATCTTCAATTCATGATCAAATATGTCATAATTGAAAAATCAGATATCAAAATGATACAAATCCTAGATTATTGGGACTGTTAATGTAATTTGCCTATAAAATTATGTTAAAACAGTAAGGTATATATTTTCTCCAAAAATATCAATGTAATTTATCTTTTATTTTGAGGCAATTTGGAAAGATTAACTTTTTAACTTTTTTTTAAATTTTTAGTTTTTTCAGATGACCGTACCTCTCTATTTTTTTTACATAAAAAAATTAAAAAATTATTTTTTTACCATCTTTTCAAAACATTAGGCTTTATTTACCAAATCAATAAATAAATCGAATAAGAAAAAACCAAAAATGGCAGTTTGGTTATTGTTCTCGTAAGCCAAGTGCAAATAGTGGGGAAGATATGATATGACACCCCATAAATGATTAAATAAAAAAAAACAATTTGGGACCGCTCTTTGATGGCATAGCATAGGGAGAGAGAGGAGCTATATAGGGTATCTGTAGCGTCGTGATTCGATGACTTCATTATTCTTTTTGCATTGTTTCGTTACTAGTCTATCACTCGTGCTATGCACGGGATAATTATAGATATTTATATTTATTTTTATTTTTTTTAATATATAAATTAAATATATGGAGTTTGATCGAGGAGTTTGAAAGAATTTAATAAGTGTTTATTTATTTATTTAAGAGACATTTACACAATAATTACATGGGTCTCTTAGAAATACAAAAAATAAGGAAATTAAGATTTCATTTATTACGTTATTCATTTAATAAGTGTAATTATTATAAATTAAGTGGTTATTGTAATCAATAGTGTAATTATTACAATCTTTGAACCAATCACCAATAACCAAGTCAATTTTTTTTTTTTAAATATTAAAAAATCAGGAAATTGGGATTTTTTAATATATAAATTAAATACATGGGGTTTGACCGAGGAGTTTGAAAGAATTTAATAAGTATTTATTTATTTATTTAAGAGGCATTTACACAATAATTACATAATATATAAATTAAATACATGGGGTTTGACCGAGGAGTTTGAAAGAATTTAATAAGTGTTTATTTATTTATTTAAGAGGCATTTACACAATAATTACACGGGTCTCTTGAGGATGCAAAAAGTAAGAAAATTAGGATTTCATTTATTGCGTTATTCATTTAATAAGTGTAATTATTATAAATTAAGTGTTTATTGTAATCAATAGTGTAATTATTACAATCTTTGAACCAATCACCAATTACCAAGTCAATTTTTTTTAAAAAAATTATTAAAAAATCAAGAAATTAGGATTGACATGTTGGAGCTTCCACAAGCCTTGGGTTTTAAAAGACCATTTTCCTTAATATATAGACTAGCCTATCACTCGTGCTATGCACGGGATAATTATAGATATTTATATTTGTTTTAGATTTTTTTAATATATAAATTATGTTTGTTAAGATTTTTTTATAAAAATAATTTAACAATCTTATCACTAACCATAGTGTATGAGAGAAATTGAAAAAGGTACTGTAGTAACTATACATGAAATGTATCTATAATTATTTGTATGAAGGAATTTTAAATGCTGATTAGGGGATTTTGACCAAATCAATAAATGCAGGAATGTGGAAAGACATGTGGATTGAAAAGTTAATAAATGCTGGTAAGAAAATTTTGACCAAATCAATAAATGATGAGTTCTTTTTTTTGAATAAAAAATTTAGAAAATTTAGATTGGGATATTGAAACTCCCACAGGTCTTGGAGGTTAAAAACCCACTTTTGCTTAATATATAGTAAGTATAGATATATAGAATATAGATATAGATATAGATATGCACGGGTTGTATTTCACCACTTTTTCTTCTTTTTTTTAAAAATTTTTTTTTCTTTTTTATATTATATTAAAGTTTAATATTTTGATAATAATCATATGTTGGACTTTTCAAGGAATTTTTTTTTATACTTATTCATAATGCATTGAATTGTTATTATGAGGGATAATAATCATATGTGTTGAATTTTTTAAGGAATTCATATGTACTTCACAATTATTTCTATATATGTGAATTGTGATTTTTAAATATATATATATTTTTAAATATTTTTTTTATATTATATTAAAGTTTAATATTTTAATAATAATCATATGTGTTAGACTTTTCAAGAAATTTTTTTATGTTTGTTCTTAATGAATTAAAGTGTTATTATGAGAGATAATAATCATATGTGTTGAGATTTTTCAAAGAATTCATGTGTTGGATTTTTCAAAGAATTTTTTTTATGTTTGTTCTTAATGCATTAAAGTGTTATTATGAGAGTAAGGCTTAGGGGTTAGGAGAAGTTAATAAATGTTAAGTTTTTTTTTTTTTAAATCAAAAAATCAAAAAATTTAGATTGGGATATTGGACCTCCCACAGGCTTTGGGGTTAAAAACCCTATTTTGCTTAATATATAGTATAGATAGATAGATAGATATATCTTTTTATTTTTATTTTTGTGTGGTTTCTATTCGGGTATTTTTTTTTTCAATTTATTTAAGATGGAGTTGTGGGTATCTATTTTTTTTAATTTAATTTATCTATGGTTTCCATTTGTTTTTAATTATTATTATTTAGGTAAGTTATGATGTGAGTTAGATATGTGATAGATATGTGAGTTTTATTGATTTAAAATTTATTTAAATAAACTTTAAAGATTTTTTTTTTAGTTTTTTAATTTTTTTTGTTATGTTATAATATAATATATAAAATATAGGTAGATATGTACAACTTTAGTAAAAAATATTATCTGAGTTTTTGGGGAAGAGAAAAAGAATGCAAATTTTATTTTTTTTTTTTGAAAATTTGTGACAGAGATTAGGAGGGAGAGATTATCAAATATTTTTGTTATTAAATAAATAAATCAGTTAATAGTTTTTTTAATCTATTTTGTAAATTAAAAATCAATAATTTTAGAAAATTGATTAATTTGTCCCATTAAGTGATTTAAAATTTTGATAGATATACATAAAAAAATACGTAATTATATTATTAAATCATAATTCAAATTTAGATGTTATATCTTTTTGATATCTATAGCTAAATTCTTATCTTTTTTTATTTTATTTTTGTGTGTAACTATAGTATATGGGAGAAATTGAAAAGGGTGTTATAATAATTATGAGAGGAGTCAAAAGGGATTATGGGTTGGGAGAAGTCAATAAATGCTGATGTTGGGTTGGGAGAAGTCAATAAATGCTGAGGTTTTTTTTTTTTTTTTAAATCAAAAAATTAGAAAATTAGGATTAGAAGATTGGAGCTCTCACAAACCTTGAGGTTAAAAACCCCCTTTTGCTTAATATATAGTATAGATAGATTACTTGTTAATTATAAAATAATTCATTAAGGTTCTTGTGATTAAAATTTTATAACATAAAAAAACATTTAATATTTTTATAATGTTTAAAATCTCTCAATATTGATTCAGAAAAAATTCGATTTAGAGGATTTTTTTAGACTTTCCAAAAAAAAATTTCCCAGAGAAATTTTAAAAAGGCTAGAGAATTTCTCTGAATTCTAATTTAGAGGTTTTCTCTATATTTTCAGATAATTTCTCTGCGTTCAAATCAGAAAATTTTTGTCTTCCCAATCATGATGTGTTATACACAAAATCAATCACCTAAATAAGTAACAACAACAACCAATATATATATATATATATAGAGAGAGAGAGAGTGAGTGGAAGAAAAATTTCTTTGAATTCAAACTAGAGAAATTCAAAGAAAATTGAAATTTCTCTGAATTTGTTCAAAAAAAATTTTGGCTTCGTTCACGTAGAATTGAAATTTATCTGTGTTTTCAAAATTTTTCTATATTTTGACTAAATTTTATGTGTTTCTAAAATTTCTTTACAAATATGGCCAAAGAAATTTTATTAACCACTTCTTGTAAGCATAACAACAAATACCTTCAGTGTATAATCAAATAGACTAGGAATATACAAATCTCATTGTCAATTTCTTTGACAAGTTGGAATATACAAATTTGAAAAACAACTAAGTTGATATATATATATGAACATAACCAACAACAAATGAATACCTAATTAGAAAAAACCACAGCACTGATTAGTTTATGGAAAATGGAGAACATAGACAACCTACCTCCCATGGATCTGATGCAAATGGACAACTTATTCTTCGTACATACGTTGTGTTTCGTCCATTCATACGCTGTGCTTCGTCCATTCTCGCCTCATGATCAAACACCAACCTTTCACACTTGTTAAGCCCATCACAGGTGAGAGCTGGTTGTCGGCAAGACAAATCGGTAGAGAGAGAGAGAGAGAGAAGAGAGAGAAAGAGAAAACTCTAGTTTATAGACAAACACGATGAGCTCCAAGTCGTTGAACTTAAACAAGAGGTTCATTGATACGATCTTTCAAACAATAAGTTCATCGGAGGCGGCAACGGAGAGGTGGCAATGGCGAAAGAAGCAACGGTAGAGATGAAGATAGAGGAGAGAGAAGCAGCGGCGAAGATGAGAGTGCAGAGATAAAAAAAAGAGGAGAAGATAAGAGAGAAGCAGCGAAAAAGATGTGTGAGAGAGAGAGAGAGAGAGAGAATGAGAATAAGTGAGACATGTAGGATGGGTGAGGGACTTTAGCCATCACAAAATAATATTGTGGATTTCTCCCATTATTAAAAACTGGAGAGAGACCTTAGACTAATTTTCTCTAAAAAATATAGAGCCATAAGATTAGACCTTATTTGGGAAGAGATAAAATGTTTAAATAAATATAAAAAAGATAAAATAGATTAATTTAGCTAATAAAAGAAAATCTCACATTTAAAGTATAATAGTTTTATTTTTTCTCCTACAATCATCACATTCAAAAAAAAAAAAAAAAATCAAAAATTATTTTCAAACAGAACTAATTTAGCCAAATTAAATTAATAAAAAAAAACTAAAAAATATACTAAATTAGCTCTCCTCAAACAAAGACTTGGTAACTATAATTAATTTTAGATTGTTTTATTTCTTCAAACAAAATTATGGATTGTTTGAGATGATTGAAGCTGCCATTTGGCAAATGGGTTGGGTTTGGTTTGGAACTAAAAAAGCTCAGCTATTTTGAAAAATAAGTTAAAATTTGACTTTTTTATTTTTTTTGAAAAATGTGTAAAAAAAAAATAAAGAGGTGATGTGATTTAAAAAAGTCAAAAAACTAATTTTTAATTGTGCTGTCAAAATAGACTAAATAAGCCAATAAGACAAATGCAATATATAAACTATAATAATTTTACTTTTTTTCTCATAAAAAAACAAAAAAAATTAAAAAAATCAAAAAGTTATTTTCAAACGGAACTAATTTAGCTCAACGAAATTTGTTAAAAAGCTAAAAAGTCAAATAAATCCTAAATATATTTTTTAATTTTTTATGAAAATATGTAAAAATTAATAATAATAATAATAATGAGACCTAAAAAATATTACTATTTTAATGTACCCCAAACAAACCATAAGGTCACGTTTGTTTGACAGTTTGAACGGTGGCATTGGACTAAGATGCCTCCTTGGTCCATGAAGCCATCTTTGGTTCTCTCTTATTAGTCTTGGAGCGTTAATCCAGCGATGTTAACAATCTTTCTCAGTGACCGGATTAACTTTGCTGGGGGAAGGTGAGATTGAAAAATACTGAGGGGATTAAGGTTTTTTTTTTTTAACCCAAGTGCAGCTTGTTATTTGTAAATATATATATATATATATATATTTGTTTTAGAATTTTTTTTAATATAGAAATATCTTACTTGTATTTTATATAAAAATAATTTAACAGTTCTATCACTAACTATGTCCTACACGATTATCAAAACAAATATAATTTTACTTAGTCCCCTCACTAACAATTCTCACATTAACAATCTTTTCACTAATTATCCCCTCACTAACAATTTCATCCAACCTGATCCGCCAAATAAATATAGCCTTAGTTACTATAAAAAACTAGGCTCCGTTGAGTTTAGTTTAAAAATTATGATTTAAATATAGAATTGTGATTTAAGTGTAAAATTGTGTGAATTTTGAAAAGAGAAATCTATTTAGCCTCCATTTGAGAAATGGGTTGACTCTTTAACTTTTTGGCTCTTTTGGCTATATGAGCCTGGACTCAAAAACTTGGTTTGGGAAGGGTTTTTTGATTTTTTGGTTTTTTTGACTTTTTTTATGAGAGAATAGTGTAATGATTATGTGTTGGATGTGATTTTTTGTCTTTTGTGGCTCAAAATTGCTATTTTGTCTTTTGTGGCTCATTGAGCCAAAAAAGCCCAATGAGCCACTTCCCAAACGAACCCTTAGTTATGAGTTTTGAAAAGTGTTTTAAAAAGGATTTTTAAATTTTGAATTTTGAAAAGATAAGAGTTTTGAATTGTATATTAAAATTTTATGGATTTATTTTTTAAAAATATTAAAAAAAAGTTTAAGAAAATTTTATTTTTTTATTTTAAAACTATTTAAATATTTTTATTTTAATATTTTAAACTCAAAATACAACTCCACACTCAAATCGTAACCAAACACATAACTCAAAACTCAATTCAAAAAGTATTTTCAAACCTTATAACCAAATACATAACTCGAAACTCCACACTACTTTCAAAACTTCACACTCAAATAGTAACCAAACACATAACAAAAAAATTAAAATATTTGAAAATATATTTATAAAATAAAATAAAATATTTAAAATAAAAATTATATATTTAAAATAAAAAATTAAAAATTAAAATTTTGTAATATTTGAAAAATATATTTAAAATATTTAACAAAAAAGACAACACACAAATGTATGAAATATAGTGCACATTAAAATAAATAACTATAAAATATTTATCCTAAAAAATTAAAATTAAGAAAAATTTTAAATATTTTTAAAAAATAAATCCAAAAAATTTCAAAATACAATTTAAAACTTTTTTCAAAACTCATAACTAAATAAATTTTTTCTTTTCAAACCTCAACTCATAACTCATAACTCAAAACATGACTCTAAACTCAAATAAGGATTCTAAAAATAATTTTAAAAAACAAAATAAAAATATTTTTTTTGAATTTTTTTTTTTAAATAGAGTTTTGAAAAAAGTTTGATTTCAAGTTTTGAATTGAGTTTTGAGTTATGTGTTTAGTTATGAGTTTTGAAAATAGTTTTGAATTGAATTTTGACTTTTGAGAAAAAAAATTGATTATGAGTTTTGAAATTTTTTAATTAGAATCACAATTCCAAAACACAACCAAACACTATCTTAACCTTTAATATTTTTGAAGTGTGTTTGGAAACTTTAACAATTTGTATAAGTAGATAATTAAAATAAGGATCTGGCTAATATGATTGGGCTGTGATTGGACCCTTAGCCGGGCACCCAGTGACCCCCAAGCGCCACTTGGCACTCACGATGGCTGAAATTGAAAAAAAACCGTTTTTGGCCAATAAGAATGACCCCAAGACCCCAAATCGTATAATGCTTTTTAAGATCAAATAAGTGCAAAAATTATCAAAATACTTATAATTTTCATATACTTGTTACATATTTTAAAATATTGTTATGTATTTTAAAATATTTTTTATACACTTTTTGGTCACTAATAATAAGTTTAAATTAAAAGTTGTTTTTAATAATTTTCTTGAACCTAATAATAGTCTTTAGAGTAGATAAAAAATAAAAATAATAAAGTAATTATATAAGGTAAGAGTTTGTTTATAAATTTATTATTTAGGTTGATATTTTGACTTTTTATAAAATGATATACAAAAAAACAGAGTAACTTAGAGCATCTCTATCAAAATAGTCAAATTTTTAGTTAACTTCTAACTAAAGGTCCATTTTTCTATTTTAGCTAACCGTCTTTTCAAATTCATTCTCCCACCAACTCACTATTTTTTTTACTTTATTCTATATTATTTTTTTTCCAATTTCAAATTTAATATTTAAGAGATAATTAAAATAATAAATGATCACATTTGTTTAGGGTAATCATATATAAATAAAATATTGGGTAAATTGCATTCACATCTCTTGAAATTTTAAAAAAATATAATAAATTTCACAAGTTTGCATAATTATATTAGACTCTTTTAAAGTTTTAATTTACATAACACTTAACCTATTTTTTTCCATAATTTATTAGTCGGTTCATTTTTTGATAAATTCTCTTTTTTAAGTATTTTATTTTATCTAACTCAAATTCTTTTTTAATATTCTATTAGGTCCTGTCTAATGTAATATGATCAAATCACTCTTCTAATTTTTTATACATATTTCTATTTTGAAATTAATACACAATAAAAAACAACAATAGTCTCTTATTTCATAGAGAAAATCTCTCTCTTACTGTATGGAGAAAATTTTTCTCTCATTCTAAGGAAAAAATCTCAAATTATGAACTTTCAATTTTTTTATAATGTGAAAATTTTAAAAATAATGCAACAAAAAATATGAACGAAAATTAAAATACAGTGTGAATGTTCACAATAAACAACAGATATACAATTAACTTTTGAAAAAATAAAACACATATAAAAGTATAATATAAATGTTCACAATAAATAATAAATATACGACTAACTTTCGAAAAAACAAAACTCATACAAAAATACAATGTGAATGTTCACAATTTACAATTAACATACAACTAGCCTTAAAAAAATAAACTCATACCAATGTGGATATTTACACTGCAACGTGAAAATGTAAAACAAAATTAAAAAAGTAAAAATTGACTATTTCGATTATTCAACAGTAACAAAAATGATTATTCAACCAACAAGTATACTAGCAAAAACAACAACCATACAACTAATTTTCAAATTTTCTTTTTTAAAAAAACTCATACCAAAATACAATATGAATGTTCACAATTTACAATTAACATACATGTTAGCCCCAAGGTTATTCAAACTTAAATTTCTATTGATTTTGATTATTGACAAATTTTTTTATTTAATTTGTTATTCAAAGTTTTCAAAACAATAGTATACAAATTGTGCTTAAATTGTTCTAGAAGTTATATGATTCTAGAAATGTTATTTTTCAATGATTTTTGGCCCTTCAAAGCATAAGATTAGCACTTGATTGCAAAACTCTATCCATGCTTGAAACAGGTTCAAGGGTCGACACCAAAATAGCAAGGGTCGACACTAGAGTGAAGCTCAAAATATCTAAGTGTTCCAGAAGTAAGGGTCGACACCAAATTTCAATGTGCAACCCAGCAGCAAGGGTCGACACCAAATTTTAGTGTGCAAACCAACAGCAAAGGTCGACACCAAAAAACAGCAAAGGTCAACGCTAAATTTCAAAATGCAATCTAGCAACAAAGGTCAACACCAACAATCATAAGGGTCGACACCAGGAATACCTGGAACAAAATTCAGAAAAGAAAAGAAAAGCAAAGGGTTGACACCTAAGTTGCAGGGGTTAACACCCGTAAAATCTGAGTTTCAAAAATAAAGCTGCCAAATCAAATATGTACTGACACAACCCCTTTCTCATTCACTTTTTCAAATTTAGATACAGAGTATGCCATCTTTTTTGACCCCTGAGCAGATCTTCTGACACCATATCTTCTCCATGAAGTTGACTTATAAAGGAGAGCATTAAATTAAAAGCTCATGCATTTATTGAGCCTTCTCTTCCCAAGACTTGCATACAGTTTGCATCTTACCATGCTCTGATCAAACACATCTGAAGGATATACTCTATAATCTTCTTCAACAGCTAGGAGATTCAAATCTCCTTTCTCTCTTACAATGAGAAGCCATCAATATTATAAATATGGAGGTCTCATTGTTCATTAAATACACTTCTTATATATAACATATCCAAAGCATTCAAGAGCAATCAAGAGTATTAACATACTTCATTTATACTTCAACTTTCATAGCTGAGTGAGTAATCTATGAGCTTACACTTTCATATTCATATTTGTAAAAGGGGACAGTTATACCTCTTACTTTTGTTCCTTATTTTCTAAGTGAAATACTTGTAAAGTGAGGCATTTAGTTGAGAGATTCTCAACAGATTGAAGTAAGTCATGTGTAAAAATCCACAAGCCAGGAGGAGCTTGGTGGTGCATTGATTCTTAGTAAAGAAATTCTCAAGGAAGCCTTTTGAGGAATGGATGTAGGCTGATGAGTCGAACCACTATAAATCCTTGTGTCAAGCTCTTCTTTTCTTTCCTTTATTTTCTGTGTACTTAGTATTATATGCAACATTTAATCTCTTAGTCCTTAAAATCTATTTTCTAGCTAAATTTTCTATTACCCAATTCACCCTCCTCTTGGGTTGTTTTCCTGTATAACAATTGGTATCAAAGCCTCATCTGTAATATTGTGACTTAAACGTCTTAGAGTGATCTATGGTAACCCCTAGCTCTTCACTTCCTGAAGGTCAAGCCTCAAACAGACCACCCTTCTTCAATAGCACAAATTTAACTATTGAAAAACCCGTATGATTATGCATATCCAATCTATTGACTATGAGGTTTGGAAAATCATCTGTGATGGTCCTAAGGTCCTCACCAAAACCATATATGGTCTGCTAGTACCCAAACTTGAGAGTGAGTGGACTAGTACTGATTATAAAGATATTCAATCAAATGCCAAAGTTGTTAATATATTGTATTGTGCACTTCATGCTACTGAGTTTAACAGAATATGCATGTGCACCATAGCGAAAGAAATTTGGGATAAAACTTATTGTAACTCATAAGGGAACCACTCAAGTCAAAGAGTCTAGAGTGAGCTTACTTATTCATAACTAGGAGCTCTTCAAGATGAAACCAGATGAGAACATATCACAAATGTTCACTCGCTTTACAAATATTATAAACAGCCTTAAATCTCTTGGGAAGACTTATACTAATACAAAAATTGTCACAAAAGTCCTCCGATCATTGCCAAAAAGTTGGGAGAACAAAGTTATTGCAGTAATAGAAGCAAGAGACTTGTCAACACTGAGTCTTGATGAGCTAATGAGATCTCTCCTAACCCATGAGATCATCATGCAAGAAGAAAAACAAGAAGAAAACAATAATAAGAAGAAAGGAATAGCTTTCAAGTCTACCTCAAAAGCTCAAGAGGAAGAAGAAGATGAAGAAATGGCTTTTATTACCAAAAGATTCAAAAGGTTTGTGAAGAAAAAATAAGGTGTAAGGAAGTTCTTCAGAAAAGACTTTAACAAAGATCTTCAAAAAAGATAAAGTCATAAAAAATCTAAAGTTACTTGCTATGAATGTAACAAGCTGGGACACTACAAATTGGAATGTTCAGAGCTCAAAAAACAATTCAAGAAGGATAAGAAGAAAACCATGATCGCAGTATGGGGAGAAGACAGTGATGACAGCGACTCGGAGACGGATATTTGCAAGAATGACGTCGCAAATCTATATCTGATAGCACTTGAAGATGAGGTGTGCTTTAGGTTAAAATCTAGCAAGAACCGATGGTACCTTGATAGTACGTGCTCAAGGCACATGACCGGTGACAGAGCAATGTTCCCAACCCTTAAATCCAAAGAAGGAGGTCACGTGACCTTCTTCTTTGGTAAGGGAAAGATCATCGGCGAAGGTAGTATTGGTAAAACTTCTTCACCCATAATCAAAAATGTGTTGCTTGTTGAAGGATTGAAATATAACTTACTTAGTATTAGTCAAATGTGTAATAAAGGCAATCGTGTTACTTTTGAAGAATCCCACTGCACCATTAAAAATTATGCTGAAAACAAAGTGTTTTTTATTGGTCATAGGCATGAAAATGTGTATATATTTGATTTGTATAGTTTATCTCCCAATCATGATGTTAAGTGCTTATCTGCTATAAATGAATCTGGATGGCTATGGCATAAGAGGCTAGGACATGCTCATATGGATTTGCTTTTAAAACTCTCAAAACTTGATTTGGTTGTAGGTTTACCAAAAATTGATTTTGAAAAAGATAGACTTTGTGATCCTTGTCAACAAGGAAAACAAACAAGAGTTTCTTTCAAATCTAAAAATATTATTTCCATTTCTAGACCTCCTCAATTGTTGCATATTGACTTGTTCAGACCTTCTTGGTGGTAAATCTTATTGTCTTGTTTGTGTGGATGATTATACTAGATTCACCTAGGTGATTTTCTTGTACGTAAAAAATGATACTTTCTCTGTATTCTGACTCTTTGTAAACGTATTCAAAACATGATTAGTCTTACTATTTGTAACATTAGAAGTGATCATGGTAGAGAATTTGATAATAATGAGTTTATTCTATTTTGTAATGAGCCTGGCATTAATCATAATTTTTCTGCTCCTCGAACTCCTCAACAAAATGGTGTGGTAAAAAGAAAAAATAGAGTTCTTGAAGAAATGGCTCGAACTATGCTTTGTGAAAATAATTTGCCAAGATATTTTTGGGCAAAAGTTGTCAATACAGCTTGTTATATTATTAATTGTGCCATGATTAGACCCATACTCAAGAAAACACCATATGAATTGTGGAAAGGTAGAAAACCCAACATTGGTCATTTTCGTGCATTTGGCTATGAATGTTTTGTACTTAATAACAATAAAGAAAATCTTGGGAAGTTTGATGCAAAATCTAATGAAGTCGTGTTTCTTGGCTATGCAAATTCTAGTAAAGTATATTATGTTTTTAATAAGAGAATTTCACTCGTTGAAAAATCCATACATGCTGCTTTTGATTAATTTAACTCCTTTGCTTCTAAGAATATTGTGATTGATGATGTTGCATATTCTAATCCAAGAATTAAAGGCATTTACTTATTGGAAAATGATGAACTGCATTCTTCGGAACCAAATATTGAAGTCTCTATGGAAGACCTTAAAAAAGAATATGCCCAGCCAATGAAGGAAAGTGATCTACCCAAAGAAGAGAAGTATGCTCATGAACATCCCAAAGATCTCATTATAGGAGATGCCACACAAGGTGTAAGAACTCGTTATTCTATTCATAACGTTTGTGACAATTTAGCTTTTGTTTCTCAAATTGAGCCAAAAACTTTTTTTGAAGATGAACACGATGAAAACTGGATTTTTGTTATGCAAGAAGAGTTAAATCAGTTTGAAAGAAATGAAATTTGGTTTTTGACTTATGGTCCTAAGGATCATTCTGTTATTGGAACTAAATGGGTTTTTTTGAAACAAAATGGATGAATCCAAGGTTGTTATCCGAAACAAAGTTAGACTTGTAGCCCAAGGTTATAACCAAAAAGAAGGCATTG
Organism: Camellia lanceoleosa; assembly: GCA_025200525.1. Classification (NCBI taxonomy): domain Eukaryota; kingdom Viridiplantae; phylum Streptophyta; class Magnoliopsida; order Ericales; family Theaceae; genus Camellia; species Camellia lanceoleosa. Next base: position 66,712,272 of record CM045768.1, on the reverse strand, counting down.
ATTTTAATGAAACATTTGCACCCATTGCACGCCTTGAAGCCATTCCCATGTTGCTTGCATTTTCTTATTTTAGAAATTTTAAACTTTACCAAATGGATGTGAAAAGTGATTTTTTAAATGGGTATATTTCGGAGGAAGTGTATGTTGAACAACCTCCTAGTTTTGAAAACCACAAGCACCCGGACCACGTTTATAAACTTTCAAAAGCCTTGTATGGTTTGATACAAGTCCTTAAAGCTTGGTATGAACGCTTGAGCAATTTTCTTATTGAAAAAGGTTTTTCTCGTTGGAAAATTGATACCACTCTTTTCATAAAAATAAAAAATGATGATATGCTTATTATTCAAATTTATGTTGATGATATCATATTCGGAGCTACTAATGAATCTTTGTGCGAGGAATTTGCTAAGGATATGCAGGGCGAATTTGAAATGAGTATGATGGGAGAGTTGACATACTTTCTTGTATTGCAAATAAAACAAACCCAAGATGGCATTCATCTATCTCAAGCCAAATATATCAAAGATCTCCTCAAAAGGTTTGAAATGAATTTGTCCAAACCTGCAGCAACTCCCATGAGCACATCAATTAAAATCGACAAAGATGAGTAAGGTAAACCGGTAGATGAAAAGAAATATTGAGGTATTATTGGTTTCTTACTCTATCTAACAGCTAGTAGACTCGATATCATGTTTCGTGTTTGTATGTGTGCTCGTTTTCAATCATCTTCAAAAGAATCACACATCACTGCAGTAAAACACATTTTTAGATATCTCGTTAGCACTCCATTTTTCAGGCTTTAGTACCCTAAAACAAATGTTGTTGATTTTTATGGTTATTCGGATGCCGACTGTCATGATCCAAACCTACCCCTATGGATTAGAATCATAACCAGCCAGTAATCACGAGATTACTTGTGCCCTCAGTCAGAAACAGTATCATATTTAATAATAGGGGGCCAAATTACAGAAGCAAAATTTACAAAAATTGTCCAATGAGCTGTGCATACATGGCTTAACCAAAATATTCTTATATCTATATAATCACTCACACCATATGAACATTCATATTAAGTATGTAATGCACACGTCCAAGATCATTCAAGTCAGAATTACCGAAAACCAAGTTTACACGTAGGGATGGTCACTCATGACCACAAAAGATCAAAAGCAAAAGATCAAGGGTCAAGCAAAACAAAGTAAGGCCTCTTGTATGAGGCGATCTTGGTGGATCTCTCAAGACTTGGCTTCTCATTGCTCACTGGGGTTGGGGCTGGACATCCCGTTGCTCACCTACATACATAAATATAAACAGTGAGCTAATGCCCAGTGAATAATACCAAAACAAAGGAGTTCATGAACAAGATTCTTATATCATATCATTATCACACTTAGTACTCAATGTTAAAGCAGAACGACCTCAAGTCCTTTACATCATATCCCAAGTACAAAACGACCTTGGGTCCATGTAACATATAGAACGACCTTGTGTCCATCATAGGCAAAACGACCTCGGGTCCAACTTATGTGCTGAACGACCTTGGGTCCATTACACACTGAACGACCTTAGGTCCAATACTCGCAGAACGACCTTAGGTCCAATACTTACACACATTCATTATGTGCATACATTTAGTCTATGATCATATTCATTCTTATATCCAGAACAACCTTAGGTGCATATCTTTTCCTTATCCCGAACGGCTTTTGGCTCATTTAATAATCATACAGAACGGCCTTAGGCCTAATTCGCATTCTCATCGAATATACCGAACGGCCTTAGGCCCATTTCATGCTCATACATTGATAGCTTTGCATATTTCATTCCAAATTTGAGTGATTGGAACGCTCGTTCATATTATCACTTTCAAGGTTTAGAACCTTACCACATAGGCATCGTTTAGAAAATAATGCGTATACGAAAACATCCTCACTAAGATATTACTCACCGTGTTCCAGTGTTTGATTCGTCTTTGCACTCGACGCTATATAATTCATACACATCGGGTCATAATACCATTCAATCCATTCTTTAGTTTGCTTAATGCTCTTAGGCTTCTTTCGTGTCTTTCAATTCATTTAGAATGTCCAATGTATGCCTAAGAGTGCTTAGAAATGAAAGAGAAAGGAAAACGAATCATAAAATGACTTTTCAAAATTTCTGAAACAGGGCTTTCCACTCGAGCGCAGCGGACTGTAAAACTCTGTAAAAGTACTGGTTACATGAATTTCACGCTCAAGCTAGATTTCTGACGCTCAAGCGGGGAGTCTTGCAAAACAGGGTTCGCTTGTGCATGGAATTTGCCGCTCGAGCCACAGTGCAAATCTCTGCAAAACTTCTGGGAGCTCGACTTTCACGCTCGAGCGTCACTTTCCTCGCTCGAGCGGACAAGTCAAATTTTGAGTTTTCCAGAACTGTGTTTGAAGTTCATAACTTGGTTCCAAAGGCGCAAAACTCATATTTTTGGTACAAAAACATGGGAAAACATTATATAACACGAGAACATAGGCAAATTGAGTCTAATTTGTCCAAAACCATGATCCAAATCCCAAATCATTTCACATTCTTCTTGACAATTTCATAACATAAGCTATCAAGCTTCATATCTTCAAGGATGACGCATGCATGTGAAATATAGACTCTAATTCCATGTCAAATGATACAAATGATGATCAAAACCATGAGGTTTAACAAAATTATGCATGCATGTGAATTTTTGTGCTCAATTCTTCATAATTATGCACATTCATGGTAATTCTTTACATACATGGAGACATTAACTTCAATTTCATCAAACACTACTCAAATTTGTTCTTGATCATCAATTCTCTTGGAATTCACATAATTACAAGTTTAAACTCATGAATTTGAGCTCAATTACTCACCTAGGAGCTTTAACTCTTCCGATTATAGCCAATTCTTAAGCTAATCCTCCTAGTTTCCTGAATTCACTTGCAAATCTCCAAGGTTGAGCTCCCTCTCTCTCTAATTTAGTTCACTCTCTCCCTCTAGAGTGTATATTCAAAATTTTGAGCTCATAAATGAGCTTAAGTGTGTTTGGCCCTTATATATATTAAGTGATTAGTTTAAACTAATCCATCTTAATTAAGGTTACTCAATTGTACTTAATTTAATCAATTTAATCTAATTATTTAGATCTGAATCAATTTTCAATTAAATTTCACCATAGGCTCTAAAAATCATACTGAATGCAAAAACACAATCAATTTCAATTTATGTCGCCTCTACGACCTTCAATTTAAATTTTATAACGAAAAGTCAAATAGATTTTCCTACGGTGAACATATATAAATTCACAAATACATATAATCATATAATTAGCATTCAAAATTATATCAAGTTCATAATTATAAGTACAAAGATTAATTAGCATAATCCAGAGTTGGGTTGTCACACCGACTTTGCGGGATATAGACTTGACTGAAAAAACGCTAGTGGCACTTGTCATTTTCTTGAAAATTCACTCATATCTTGGTTTTGTAAAAAAACAAAATTTCGTGGCTTTATCTACAGCTGAAGCAGAATATATTGTTGCCGCTAGTTGTTGTGTTCAAATGCTTTGAATGAAACAACAACTTCTTGATTTTGGATTTCATTTTGATCACATACCTATTAAATGCGATGACACTAGTGCCATTAATCTTTCAAAAAATCCCATACAGCACTCACGTACTAAACACATTGAAATAAGGCATCACTTTCTACGAGATCATATACTTAAAGGTGACATTGAACTTGAATTTGAGCCTATAAGTCAACAATTGGCTGATATATTTACAAAGCCTCTCAATGAGGAACATTTCTACTTTATACAAACTGAGCTTGGTATGTTAAATATTCCCGTGTGATATTAAACTATGTGTTATCATGCTTTTTTGAGAAATTTAACGTGAAAAACACTAGTTTTTGCCTTCCAGGACCCCTAAGGGTTGACTCCCTACTTTATAGGGTTGACACTTTGTGAACCAGGCTTGTGCCTTTTGTTGCTTAGGATTGACACCTCTCTTCGAACGTGTCGACACTTAATGAATTTGAGGACACTGCTTTTTAGTGTTGACCCCTTTCCCCTAAGGGTCGACACTTGCCTTTTGGGTAAGGTGTTTGTCGCGCGTTCTTTTTAAATTCGAAGTGTCGACCCCTTTCTTCACGAGGGTCGACACCCTCTCAAGGTCATATATATACCGCGACCCTTCCTTTTTCTTCTACACCTCCCAAAATTTAGCCCTAGCCCCTTTTCCTATTCCTGTAATTTTCTCCAACGATCCACATTCCGATTCTCTTCCATCTCTCTCGCGATCTATATTCTTCATTTTATGGATTCTCAAGCCCCTCATCTTATTGCAACACGGAAGCAACCACGAACCTCCTCCACTTTCACCGCCGTCACTGCTTCTTCGCCCGTACTTCTATTCAAGAACCCTGAGTGACGATCTGTCTTCAACAAGGACTTCAATCTTCGAAAGGTAATCTCTAGACGTACAATAGATCTCACATTTTTTGAAAAACATTCTATTCCCATCAAAGCTTGGTTCGATAACCAAAAGTGGTCATATCTTTTGAAACTTGACTATGCAATTTACCCCACACTCATCAAAGAGTTTTTTGCAAATCTATCTTATGATGAGGACACTTCTCCTCATACCCTCGATTGTTTTGTAAAGGGTGTCCCTTTCACTCTAACATCCTCTGTCATTAACTTCATTCTAAAAACCTCCAATGATGGACACAGGGTCAATCCATCTGTAACTCTTAAACCACCTAAATACTCTTATCTCACTGGTCTCCCTCTCCTCACAAACAACCCCGACCTAAATCACCAAGTCACAGTCTCTGGGAAAGATCTCTCCCTAGAACTAAGACTGTTACATCACATCATCACACACAACATCATTCCACGTTCTGGCCGGTTTGATGTTGTCACATACGGCCACACTTACGTCATTTGGGCCTTATCCAATGGTTTCCCAACTGATTTTGGTTTTTTGGTTATCCACTGTATCAAAAACTCCCACAAACAAAATAATCAAACCCTTCCCTATGGTATGATTTTCACTAAAATCTTTAAGCATTTCAAAATTGATCTAAAGAGGGAAGAAAAAGCCCCTCGAGACCCCTTGTGTTATGGGGCTGAAACTCTTGGAAACATGGAATATTCACTGGTCAACCACATTTGGACCAAGACCAAGAAAACTGTGTCTTCCCTTGGTCTCTTTACCCTTGGCTCTTCTCTTCCCAGTCCTACATTTCCTTTCTCCACCTCTGACCCCTCCACTCCACCACATTCTTCTAACCTCTCCTCTTTCTCTCAAAAAATCGACCATATCGATTTCATGGTTCAGGGTCCCCTAATGGATGGGATTGCTTCAATTAATTCTAGACTTAACAGTCTAAACCTAGATTCCCAATCCATCCATGCCTCAGACATTTCATCATCTTCTCACACTGTCTCTGTTTCATCATCCTCTACTTTGGGAACAAAAGGTGGATGAGTTGGCCTCCTTGGTCCTACAGCTTATTTCTCAACAGAATGAAATGCAAAATGACATTGATCGCATGAAACTGCAGCAATCCCAAGTCATTGCAAACTAAAGAAAGTGTTGAAAGTATGGTGATTGCAGATATCTGGATCAAAGACTCCAATGAAGAATTTTGTCAAATCTTCCAGCAACGCTGGGACGATGATTTGGGTGAACAAATCTGCAAGTTCATGCTGTGGTTTGCCCAAGGTTGGTGCGAAACTACACCCCATTGGCCTCGATCTCCTTCTCCATTTCACAGATGCTCTGACCTCCTTTTTTTGTTGATAACAAAGGAAGAGAAATTGTTGAGATTGGCTCTAATTGTAGTTGATTGTAATTGGCTCTAATTGTAGTTGGATTTGTAGTTGGATGTTTATATCGTTCTTTAGGTGATAGATGTATATGGATGACGTTGACTTGGTAAAAACACTTTTTGGGTACAACTTTTGGGCAACACAAATTGAGTAGTATATGTACAACTTTTGGGAAACACAAATTGGGTAGTATATGTCTTGAAATTTTAGATACTTCTTTATATATATATGAATGTTGATGAATTCTCCTTGAATGAAACATATTGATATTTAAGTATTGGTTGTGAATGTCTATTAACAACACACTTAGTTTTTTTTTTTTTTTTTTGCTTGTGATTTCATTCAATGAAAATAAATTGAAGAAATTGATTTTACTAATGATTGTTTTAGAGCATATTGATTGGGGGAACTTAATCTATATTAGGTTGTTTTATTGTCTTGACATATATCATTATTTTTGTTATGGTCTTGAAGCCCTTTTTATAGGGGGAGTTTTTGATATTTTTTTTTCAAATCTTTTATTTAAAAAAACTCCTTGAAAAGCACTTCTTAATGCCTTCCTTTTGAAACTCATGCTTTGAAAACTTTAAATATTTGTTATTATCAAAAAAAGGGAAATTGTTAGTCCCAAGGTTATTCAAACCTAAAATTCTATTGGTTTTGATTATTGACAAATTTTTTTATTTAATTTGTTATTCAAAGTTTTCAAAACAATAGTATACAAATTGTGCTTAAATTGTTCTAGAAGTTATATGATTCTAGAGGTGTTATTTTTCAATGATTTTTGGCCCTTCAAAGCATAAGATTTGGACTTTGCTGCAAAACTCTATCCATGCTTAAAACAGGTCTAAAGGTCGACACCAAAATAGCAAGGGTCAACACCAGAGTGAAGCTCAAAATGTCTAAGTATTTCAAAAGCAAAGGTCAACACCAAATTTCAGTGTGCAACCCAGTAGCAAGAGTCGTACCAAGATAGCAAGGGTTGACACCAAATTTTAGTGTGCAACCTAGTTGCAAGGGTCGACACCAAATTTCAGAATACAATCCAGCAACAAGGGTCGACACCAAGAATCATAAGGGTCGATACCAGGAACACATGGAACAAAACTCAAAGAAGAAAAGAAGAGCAAAGGGTCGACACCCAAGTTGCAGGGGTCGACACCCGTAAAATTTGGGTTTCAAAAATACAGCTGCCAAATCAAATCTGTACTGACACAACGTTTTTCTCAGTCACTTTTTCAGATTTAGATGTAGAGTATGTTATTTTTTCTGACCCCTGAGCAGATCTTTTGACACCATATCTTCTCCATGAAATTGACTTACGAAGAAGAGCATTAAATTAAAAGCTCATGTATTTATTGAACCTTCTCTTCCCAAGACCTGCATACAGTCTGCATCTCACCATGCTCTGATCAAACACAGCCGAAGGCTATCCTTCATGATCTTCTTCAACGGCTAGGAGATTCAAATCTCCTCTCTCTCTAACAGCGAGATGGCATCAATATTATAAATATAGAGGTCTCTTTGTTCATTAAATACACTTCTTGAATATGACATACCCAGAGCATTCTAAGAGCAATCAAGAGCATTTCACATACTTCATTTATACTTCAACTTTCATATCTGAGTGAGTAATCTGTGAGTTTACACTTTCATATTCATCTTTTAAAAGAGAATATTTGTAAAAAGGGACAGTTGTACCTCTTACTCTTGTTTCTTATTTTCTGAGTAAAATACTTGTAAAGTGAGGCATTCAGTTGAGAGGTTCTCAATAGATTGAAGTAAGTCATGTGTAAAAATCCACAAGCTAGGAGGAACTTGGTGGTGCGTTGATTCTTAGTGAAGAAATTCTCAAAGAGGTCTCTTGAGAAGTAGATGTAGGCCGATGAGCTGAACCACTATAAATCCTTATATTAAGCTCTTCTTTCCTTTCCTTTCCTTTCCTTTCTGTATACTTATTATGATCTGCTGCATTTAATCTCTTAGTCCTTGAAATCTATTTTTTAGCTAAATTTTTTATTACCCAATTCACCCTCTCTCGAGTTGCTTTCCTGTATAACAATACAACTAGCTATAAAAAAAATTAAATTCATACTAATGTGAACATTCACATTGCAACATGAAAACATGAAACAAAATTGAAATAAAAAAATTAACTATTTCGATTGTTTAATGGCAACAAAAAAATAATTATTTAAACAAGAAGCATATACAAAAAATATCAAACAATATATAAAAAATTATCAAATAATTCATATATATCGACCCACCTTTTTAGAAAAATATATATATAATTAACGACTGTATAATACCGGTGAATAAACTACACAATACCGACGGCTACACAAATGATGAAGAGACTACGATTTATATGTAACAGTGACAAAAAAATGATTGTTCGTTTCCGATTTACCATCATCTCCATTGTAAGTCCATCATTATCTCTATTATTGATCTACAACTAACTTTCTTTTCCAAATGTTCTGTCTTAACACAAAATAATGGTGAAGGAATATCATTGATTAAGTGAATTCCTCACATTGAGACAAATAAAATACTAACAATAACAATCTGCTATATTCTATATATAATGTTTTATATATATCACAAATAAAATATATCTAATAATTTATATTCTCTCTCCTAGATATATGGTATAATATATATATATATATATATTATAGTAAAAGTTTATAAGGATAAAATAGACCACATAATAATTCTAATATGGGAAAAGAGACCTATTAGAATATTAGTCTAAATATATGGAATTTGATGAAACATTAAAAAACTTTATAAGTTTATTGAACTATAAATCTACTAAATGAGATTTATAAATAAATATTCCTTATTAGTCTGATGGATAAAAAAGTGACCATTGTCACCTTTTTTTTTATATTCAAATGTGTATTTTATTTTATTTATCTTTGAGTCTTAAAACTACTTACATTCGTTGTGATCTTTACTTAAAAATGATTTAATTGTCTTAAAACGGAAGGTTCATTATATCCAAATTTCATGGAAGTCAGTGTAATTTATCCTAAAGAAATTATATAAAATTTACAAAATGATAAGACACTTTATGTGTCGTTCATCTAAATTTAAAATATCGATTACTTTTACTTATCTTTTCAAAAATAACATAATTATATTATTCTGGTTTAGTTTTATTTATAAAAATTTTGCTTATAAATAATTTTTTTTAATTTATCAAATTATGTTTTTATTTTTATTTTTTTTATCTCATGTATTACAATTGTAACATCACCAATGCTTGTGTTTTGGCAAATATTTTTGTTGGGATGTTTTTTTAAGCTAAAATAGCCAATAAATATTTGTAAAAAGGGTTAAAATAATAAATAGAAGAAAATGTCATATCTTACTCATAAATTAATTATTTTTTTCTCACAATTATCTATTCAATTATAACTAAAATAGTCAAATCATTCAAAACATAACTTCTTTTTTATTTTTATTTTTTTTAACTCATAAAATAACTAAGTAACAAAAAAATTAATTAAAATAACCAAATTTCAACGCGACCCATTATATTGTGTACTGATCTATGTTTGAGAAGTGGATTAATTTTTTAGCTTTTGACTATTTTAGCCTGAGACTAAAAAAAGTCTTGGACTTTTTGTATTTTTAATTTTTGTGAGAGAAAAAATGAAATGATTATAATTTGGATGTGATATTTTATTTTATTATCTTTTTAATCTATTTTATCTTTTTGTAATTAAAATAATAAAAAAAAAAATTCTCAAACTTACATGTCAAACGAAGGCTTAGCTCTCGTTTGACATAAGCTAAACGGAGCTTTTTGACTAAAATATTCACAAAAAGACAAAATAAGTTTTTTAGCTTAATAAGACAAAATATCACATCTAAGCTATAATCATTTTATTTTTTCTCTCATAAAAGTTAAAAAAATAAAAAAATCTATTTCAAACGAGACTTTTTAGTCCTAAACTAAAATAATTAAAAAATTAAAAATCTAACCCATGTCCCAAACGAACCTTAGAGGGATTTTTTTCTTTTTTCTTTTTTTCCATGGCTAGTGAGTTTTTTTAATTTTTTTTTAATTTTTAGGTTCTGTTTGATTAGACAGATTGAAAAAATAAAAAAAGGTTAAATTCAAATTTTTAAAAAGAGTGAAACAGCCCTGAGGATCATTTTGACATAATTTAATATATATATATATCTAAAAATAAAAATAATAAACAATAAATTTGATTTTTGAGTAGTACACCAAACAGCCCTGAGGAACATCACAACGATAAAAGAGTGTGTTTGAGAAGAGGGTCTGGTTAAAATAACTCATTAAAAAATAAAATAGATTAAAATAATTAATAAGGTAAAATGTTATATTCAATCGATAATTATTTTATTTTTTGTTACAAAATATCAAATTAACTAAAAAAAATTAACTAACTTTTTAAAAATAACTATTTAATCAGATTAAAATAATTAACTTTCCAAACTAAACCAATGTAAACTATCAAAGAAAATTTATATTTTTAATTATTAAAATTTAAAAAATTTATCATTGATTTAATTTTTTTTTACAAATATATACTAAATTATTAATATTTCTGTTGTTTTCAACGGAAAAATAAGGGAGCACTTGGAAAAAATAACACGTGTCACTGATACAATTAGATATATCTATTTTTGGTTTTGTCAGTGATGGAACTTGGCCAGTCAACACTCATCTCATCCCTCATGCTGTCCGATCAGGACCACGTGGGTCACCCAGAGCTCGCTGCACACACCTCATACTTTTTTGAGCAAAACTAATTAGTTTATTGGAAAAAGGGTGGCTGCCCGAATTTTTTGGGAGTCGAATGGCCCGAAAGAGAAGAAAGGGAGAGAAAGAGAAGAGAGGGAGAGCAGAGAAGAGAGAGAGAGAGGAGGACGACGGCGGAGGTCTCGGACGTTTGTCGCGACGCCAGCCACGCCGCCGATCGCCGCCTCCATCCTTGTCGCAGCCTCCAACTCTCGCGCCCGCTCAGCCTCCGCCGCCTCTGCTCTGCCAGCACTGCTGTCTCGCCTCCGCCTCCGCCTCACCCCGAGTTTGTTGGCCCTCCTCCTCCTCCTCCTCCTCCCTCCTCCCTCCTCCTCCTCTTTCTTCTTCCTTCTGTAGAAAAAAAAAGAGACAAAACAGAACGGGCAAAAAGACGTCGTTTTGCCCTTTCGACCCATTCGACCCACGGTTTTTCGAGCTACCAACCGCGATTGTTAGTTTATTTAGGCCTCGTTTGGAATAAGTTAATTTAGTAATTTTTTGATTAATTGGTTAAAAAGATAGGTAAAAAAAACTTATATGTTTGGGATGACTTTTTGACTAATTACGAAAAGCTGTGCAAAAAGTAGAGAGAAAAAAAAAATCTTTGACTTTTTGGTATGAGTTGTTGACTTTTTGTCTAAAAAGATAACTTTTTAGCTAATTTAGCCACTCCCCAAACGGGGCCTTAACTGGTTTGGTAAGTGATTATTTTAATTTAAAAATTATTAAAAAATTAAAAAGTTAATAATTTATACTAAAAAGTTAAAAAAAAAAAATATTTTTATACATCTTTTCATAAAAAGTCAAAAAATTATCCCAAACATACTGGGCTTGTTTGATTTGTTTTTGGGAGAGTTGTTTTTGAAAAAAATTTGAGAGAGTTGTTTTAGAAATTTTTTTGGTTTGTTTGGTTGTATATTTTAAAAGTAGTTTTAGAGTTTGGGAGTTTGGAATGATTTGATATTTTGTTGTAATTGAGTAGATGTGTGTGAGAGAAAAAGTAATTGAGAAGGAGAGAGGAGAGAGGAGAGAGAAAAAGTGATTGATTGATGTGTAAGAGAAAGAAAGTGATTTTGAAAATTTTTTGAGAAAAATCTCAAACCAAACAATTTTTTGAATTTTTTTTTTCTAAAACTCATCTCTAAAACTCAAACCAAACATACCCACTAAATTTTTTACCTCATATTTTAGCTAAAAAATCAAAAAATTACTAAAATAGTTTGTTCCCAAACGAGGCCTTAGGATTTGTTTAGAATGTGGGTTGATTTTTTTATTTATTTTTTTGATTATTTTAATTTGGTTAGAAAATTTTATTTGGGATAATTTTATTTTATTTTTGAAAAAAAATAAAATGATTATGATTTGAATATGATATTTTCTCTTATTTTTTTAAACTTATTTTATTATTTTGTGACTATTTTAGTCTATGATTAGGATGCCAAACAAAGGCTTATGATATTCTTAATTTTTTGAAGTTTTTAAATTTTTTTTCAAAAAATAAAAATAATTATAAAAAAAAAACTAATTAAAGTCTTCTTAAATTATAAGCAAAATTTATCTCAATTTACAATTTCACCAAACAAGGCAAACAATGTATTGAGATTCTATTAGCTCGACAATTTTAAGGACTTTCAAATTTAAAATGTGAAGAAAATAAATATAAAAAAAGAAAAAGAAAAAGAAAAAGATGAAGAATGAAATTAAATAATTTAGTGAACAATTAAATAAAGTAACATTGAACTACCTTTAATCAATTCATGTCATTGACATTGGGGGAACCCAAAAAAAAAAAAAAAAAGTCAACTTTTAACTTTTTATCTATTTTGAGTCACATCATCATTTATATTTTTTACTCACAAAAAGATAAAATAATTTTAAAAAGTCAAAAAATAAATTTTTTACCAACTTTTCAAAATACTATAATGTTGGGAAGACAATCACAACGTAGTCATGAGATAATATTTTAAAAAAAAATAGAAAAAAAAAAAAATCATACCTAAATTACGACCATCTAAGTAACGATTAATATCTTACTGCATCTATCATGTTCATTTTTATTATATGTTTTTCATAATTTTTTTAATTTTAACTAATCCAGTGGGTGTCACGTGTCATACGCTAAGAATACAAATAATAATGATAAAATCTAAGACTTCACTTTAAATTCAACTCACATTTTATATTTTTTCATAAAAAATTAAAAAATATATTTATTTAGATCATTCTAAAATAATTCTAAATATTGCCATAATTTATACACCACTTTTGAAATGGCTTATGATAAGAAGGGACAGTTACCAATTGGTTGGTGGTCAAGTGGCGATTGGAGTTTGACTTGGTAGGAAGGACCACGGTTCGATTCCCCGCATCGCCAATTGGGAGGGGATTTGAGTCTAACCATCCAAAACTACTCCCCGAATCCGGATTAGTCGGCCTAAGGGTAGGATACCGGGTGGTGAACCAAAAAAGATAAGAAGGGACAGTCCTTAATTGTCAATATTAATTGGGGCCATAAATAAGGGTATTGATTTAGACCCCTTTAAAACATTCACCCCCGCAACCCTCTCAGACACATGGAGGTTGGGGATTGGGTGAAAAAAAAAAGAAAAGAATTGACCAATAAAAACTAAAAGGGTGAAAGGAGTGACTCCTAAAGGGCGTCTCAACCTTTATTCCATAAATAATTGATACAACCAGGACGGACTCGGGAGTTTTTATTTATTTTTGGTGGGGATCATTTCATCAAAGGGAAAGTATATGATACCTATTAAGTCCTCGATAGATTGGTTAGCGTTATATTTGATTAAATTATTATTAAAATTATTTAATAGAAATTAATTGGACCAATAAAATTATGAGAGATTAGTCTTGATTAAATATTATTTATATGAATTTTATTGTTAAAAGGAAATCAAAATGTAAAAATTTGTAGATAAACGTTAAGATAATATTTGGTAATAGTTAAAAAATCTTAATAAAATTAATCTATTATATAATATCCTTAGGTACATAAACTTATACAAGTGATTCTATTAAATAAATAAATAAAAGGTAAACTACCAATAGGTCCTACTTTGGAGACTTATTACCCAATAGGTCCTACTTAGGAGACTTATTACCCATTAAGTCCTATTTGATATAATTTATTAAGTGATAAAAATAAATTTATCAGTTTTTTTTTTTTATGAATAATTTTATAGTGATAAATTTATCAGTCTCTTTGTTTTATGAATAAATTTTTAGTGATAAATTTATCACTTTCTTATTTTTATAGTGTTAAATTTATTAGTTAGGACCTGTAGGTAAATAAGTCTAGTTAACAGGACTAATTGGTAAGTACCCCTTAAATAAATTATAGAAACTCACAAATAAATTATATTATTTTTAACATGAACCGGATTAAAAGTTTCAATAATGTTACCATTTTTTTTTTTGAACTATAAATACATTATAGAGACTCGCAAATAAACTATATTGTTTTTAACATGGCCCGATTAAATTTTTTCAATAATGTTACAATTTTTTTTTTAACTACAATAATATTAGAATGATCATATTTTTCACCATAATTTATTTATTACTTCAACCACTTATATTTTATACTAATATAGTACTGACATATAAGAGGATAAACAATATATAATAAGAAAATATGATCACTATAATATTATTGTAAATGTTTTCTTTGAAAAGCAACTTATATTAGGGTTTTGATAATTTTTTTATTGAGTGTTAGATTGAAATTTTGGTTGGTTGGGTGGGTGGGTGGGGGGGAGGGGGGGACATTATGTAATATATATTAAAAAAAAAGAAATGACAAAAGCATATATATAAAATAGAGATTTTACAGAAGGTTGGAGGGCTAGGACCCCTCTTATCCCTCCTGCCTCCGCCCTTGAATACAACTCTTCAAAATGTTGCCTGCCATGAAATGTTTTTTCGATCAAAAAAGGAAATGATAAACAAAAAACTAAAGCAAAGAAAAATTAGGTGCCCTTAGAACACTGCCTGGGATAGCTCTAACCGACCATATTTGCTACTAGTTGGCCTCGGATTTCTTCCGAGGGGTTGCCCATGATAACTAACACGTCATTTTGATTTGTGCCCATTTTGACTAGGCCATCAATACTCTTGTTACCCTCCTTCGTGAAATGTTAAATCGTGTAGCCGTATCTTTAAATGAGAAACTTGTAATCCTCCATTAGACTTGATCTCAATATTCTTCTTTAACATATCAATGGCATATTGAGAATCCGTTTCAATGACAAGATCCATGTATCCTTTCTTGAAAACAATTGTCACGCATTTGTAGATAGATATCGGCCTCAATGCTGCAACAATTTGTAAGCTTGCTGAAGTAGCCACAAAACCAAATGTCTTTTTCATCACGGATTAACCGCCGAAGCCACCATCACCCGGATCTCCCTTTGAGCTCCAATGTGTGTTCATCTTCAATTTACCCATAGGAGGAAGAGACCAATCAATTAACCCATCAGCCGTTGAATTCACGATAGGATTGACTATGAACTAGGGATGGCAATTTGAATTCCCGATCCTCCGATTTTCGCGTTTTTTTCAAAAAAAAATACTGACGGGGAGGACGGTATTTGAAAATCAATCTGATTAATGTTTGAGCGATTTATATATTTTATTTATATATGTTTATTGTCTCTTTAATATTATATATTATATATATATATGTTTATTGGTTTAGCTACACATATGACTCCTCTTTGAATATTATATATTATATATATATGTTTATTGTTTAGGTTACACACTCTCGACACTCTCCTCTTCTCTTCTCACTCTCTTCTCTAACAACAATCTCATTTGAGCTCCTCTCTCCTCCGCCTGAGGCACTTGGGCGCGGCGCTCCTCCTCCTCCTCTCTCTCTCTGTAGATCTTGTGATGAAGATCTGTTTTATTTTTTATTTGTTGGTGAAGATCAATGGGATAACTTTTTTTTTTCTCTGGTTTTATGGCTTTAGGAATTTGAATCTGGTGGAAATTACAATCACCCTCTCATCAACTCCTCTTCCTCCTCTCGCTTTTTATTATTCATTATTTTTATTTTTCTAGAGTTAATTTCTTTTGAAGATCTTGATTGATGATGTTGTATTGGTTGTTGATGGGATAGTCCCGAAGTGGGAAGAAGTGGGGTTGGGGCTGGGGGATCGGGTCGAGGGGATCGGGGGGAGACGAAGTGATCGGGGATCGGGGGCGGGGAGGTGATCATTCCTACTATGAACACGGATAGCCCAGATCTCGGTCTCATGGCATGAATTGACGATGTGCCACGATTGAAAAATGGTTGTACAGATTATGGTGCCAACAAATTGACATCACTTCTACTGTTTTGTTTTGACAGTGTTGCTAACAAGGATCTTAGAACATAAGAAATATATAAAATAAAATAAAAAATTTGAAATATATGATGCACTTGTGATTGAATTGAATGCAATTTTAATACTATAATTTTTTTATATTTTCTTCAATTTTAATACTATAACTTTTTATATTTTTACTTATTTTGAAATACTTTTTAATATAATTTCAATGTTAAACAATAAATCAAGAATACTCTTTTAACATTTGACCCATATTTCTATGTATTAATTTCTGTGTTGCACATATATTGGTTTCTTTATAATTTGATTCATATTTTGGAAAGCGTGGTAGAGCACCTCCAATGGGCTCTTAAAATATTTGTCAAAGTTATAATTTAACAATAGTGATAAAAAATAGATTTTCAATAACTTGTTATTTTTCTTGTCAAAGATGGCATATGCCATATCTGTTCTCAAATTTGGCAAGTAAAATAACAACTACCAAACATGTCATATAAGCAAATATGAACATATTTGTGGTTCTAAATTCAGTTGAAAAAACAAAATTGAAACAGTAGAAAACCAAGTAATTTTTCAAATTAAATTATATTTAATTTTTTTCTTCTAATTTTTTAATTTTTTAAAATTTTTTATATTTGTCTAGTCGGAAATAATATAAATATATAATTTTTTTTTTACAAATAGTTAAAAAAAAGGTCATAAAAGACAAAAAATAAACAAAAATAAACAAAAATAAAATCACAAAAAAACCTATATCCAAACAACATCTACAAACTACGAGAAAAAGTTGATTGAAAATTGTCAAAATAACAAGTGACCATTGAAGCACCATTCTTATAATTTGATAAAATAACACTATTTATTGTCAAATTATAACAATAATAATGATATTATAACAACAAGCATTAGAGATGCTTTTAGGTTGTTTGGCAACATCTAAAATGTCACCGGATTTTTATTTTTTATTTTTAGAAACAACAAATCAACAAGTCTACTTTCTTCTCTCGCTCTCCCTTTTTTTTTTAAAAATATTTTTTTTGCTTATTTTTTCTTTTCTAAATTTGTTAAAATTTTCAGATTTGATTCATCGAGTTGAATTTAAACTTAATTTTATTTTTATTTTTTTAAAAAAAATCATTAAAGAAAAGCTTAAAAAACTAGCAAATCAGCAAATCTAAACAAAAAAATTGCAATTCAATGTAAAAGTACAAAAAAATTACACATTAATTGAAAATTTTATAAATATTAATAATTAAAATTTTAAAATTTTTCAGGCATTTATTAAAAAAAAATCAAAAGCCCGGGTCAGTATTTTCTCTAATTCTTAACACCCACCAAATAATTTATGTTTCGAAAAGACGTCGTTGCTGTTTCTTCGTATTGAGAAGTTATTGGCTGTTTTAAAGATAACATTACGTGACGTTTTATATATATTATGATTGATGAAAAGTTATTAATTGTTCTAAAGACAACGTCGTGTAACATTTTATATGTAATTGATTAATAAAAAGAATAAAATTTATAATTTTATATTAAATAATTAAAAATATAAAAATGTATGAGAATTTGTGATTTATATACGATATGGTTACATCTGTATTTTACTTTTCATCAATATTACATCTGTATTTTACTTTCAATAATGTTTTAGAACTCTAAATTGGGAGCACTAAAGCATCATTAATGATGTGGCATAGGGGGCCCATCAAAATGATGTGATATTTTAACTTGAGTTTGTTTTTTTTTTTTTTAATTCATTAATACTGTTAGTTAGTGATCTAAAAATTAGTGGGATGAACCACCACCCTTTTACTTTTCACCAATATTGATTGGATGTTAAGCAGAGGTGGCACCAATATTGATGACGGGCAGAGCACCGATCGAGATCACTCACAATCTGACGACGGAGAGTTTATTGAATATCCTTACGGCTGTCACTCTTCACTCACACTCACAGTCATGAGTCAGTCACCGTCCAGTCCAAAAACACTCAGACATAGACGAGAAAGAATATATTTTACACATTACCAACGTACCATGACTTCTCTCTTTTTGTCTTTCCAGAGCGTATGATGTTATAGAGGAGTGTTTTGGAAAGTTGATAAAAAATTAATTTTTTTATTTTTTTAGTATTTTTTTTTGGCAAAACATTAGGTTATTTTGGATAAAAAATTTAAATTTTTTGATTAAAAAAATTAAAAAATCAAAAAATTAACTTTTTTAGTATGTTCCCAAAAGAACTCAGAGAGTGTTTAGAATTATCTGAACTATTATAGAGAGTGTATGATGTCATAGAGAGTGTTTAGAGAGTGTCTAGAATTATCTGAACAATTAGGCTTCGTTTGGAAAGCTTGGTTTGGAACTTTTTTGGTTATTTTAGTCACAAAAAATAAAATAAATTATTTTAGTCACAACAAATAAAACATCACATTTAATTCATAATCATTACACTCTTCTCTCACAAAAAAAGTCAAAAAAGTCAAAAGCCAAAAAGCCGTTCCTAAATCAAACTTTTTTGCTCAGACTAAAATAGCCAAAAAGACCAAAAAGCCAAAAACTAACCCACTTCCCAAACGGAGGCTTAGTGATATTTTGAAAAGTTAGTAAAAAATTAATATTTTAATTTTTTTTGTGTAAAAAAATAGAATTGATGTGATTTAAAAAAAAGTTAAAAAATTAAAAAATTGGCTTTTTACTTGCTTTGGGACATTTTGGGAAGAAGCTAAAAAAGTCAAATTTTTGACTTTTTAACTTTTTTTACCTAAAAAAGTCATTTTTTTGTCAAAAAAACTACTAAAAAAAGCTAAAAAACCAAAAATAAATTTTTTACTAACTTCTCAAAACACCACTTTCTAAAATGATTCCAAATATATTTTTAAATTTTTTATAAAAAAAAATATAAAAAATAATCTATCATCTGAAAAAAAAAAAAAAAACACGTGCTAGTAAAGGGAAGGTCAAATAGTGCCATAATATAGACATAACTACGCTGAACCGTTGGATGGTCTGCTGAGTTACAGTGTTGGGCAGCTTTATAAGATCATGCAAGGGTGAGGGTCACTGTGGATTGTAGTCATAGGTTGAACTCAGTGTTGGACTCGTAGTTACTGTAATTTGGAACTCGGAGTTAACGACGATTCTTGAGAGAGAAAATTACACAGATTGAGATTTCATTTGAAAACAACTTTTTAACTTGATGTTTTAGTCTGAATTTAATTTTTTTTATAATTTTGTGAGAAAAAAAATTATAATTTAAATATAATATTTTATTTTTTTGATTTTTTAATTTATTTTTTAATAAATTCAATTAGTTTCAATTATCTTGCTAATAGGCAGTTAATCTATGGATTTGGGCCGGTTTGTTATGACTTTTAGGGGTGATTATAACTTATTTTGATTTGAAAGTCTGTATCAGACTGTTTGATATAACTTCTACTTATAATTATTAGGTAGAAATAATTTAAATAAATTGATTATTTAAAAACTGGAATAGGAATGTTTTTAATTTCTACTATCTGATTATCAATTTTTAACTTAAAAAAAATTCCACCAACAGGACTATGTGTATAATGCACTAGTTTTGGCATAGTGGATTTGAGTAAGGCCAAGTTTGACATGCTTGAAAAAAGATAAAAAGTCAAAAAGTCACTATCGTATTTAAGTCACATCATCTTATTTAAATCACATCACCACTCTAACATATCACTTCAAATTCAACCCAAACCCAACCCATATTTCTTAAAAAATAAAAAAATGTACTTATTTAGATCATCCCAAACAACCTCTAAATTTGGGTTAAAATAATCATAAAAAAATAAAATAAATTTTCTAATCTAATAAAATAAAATTTTAGATTCAAATCATAATTATTTTATTTTATTTTATAAAAATAAAAAAATTTATTCAAAATAAAACTTTTTAATCTCAAATTAAAATAATTAAAAAATTAACTCTCATCCCAAACCAAGCTAACCCTATGGAAATCGGAGAAGCAAAGCTGTACGTCCAAGCAAAAGGTCTGTGCCGTGTGGAGTGTGTATGTGTATTAAAGATTCGGAAAATTTGCTACTCTCAGGTGACGCTATCACCAGTGCCGCCAGCATTTTTTTTTTAATGGATATACATATATATATATATATAGATAAAAATTAGTATTTATGATTTTACCATGTATCTTTTGGCAGGCTGATTATGACCTTTTGACACGTAGGTTAAAAATTAATTTTTTAATTTTTTTAAAAAATATATAAAAAATAGAAAAGTAATATAATTCTAAAATTTTAAAATTAATTTTTAATTAACTCCACAAAATAAACTTATATAAAATAATACTATATGCATTCATTAACGTATTAACTAATGTATCAATTAATAATATAACATAATTTAAGAAATTTTTAGAGTATGTTTGGTTTGTAATTGGGAGATGAGTTTTAGCAAAAAATTTTTAAAAAATTGTTTGGTTTGAGTTTTTCTCAAAAAATTTTCAAAATCATTTTCTCTCTTTTACACATCAATCAATCACTTTTTTTCTCTCTCCTCTCTCATTCTCAATCACTTTTTCTCTCACACACACGTTTACTCAAATTCTCCCAAAATATCAAATCATCCAAAATTCTCAAAAAAACAACTCTCCCAAAATATATAACCAAACAAACCAAAAAAATTTCTAAACTCTCTCCCCAATTTTTTTTTTCAAAAACAACTCTCCCAAAAACAAACCAAACAACCCCTTAATATTTTAATGTGATTAATGAGTGATGTCAATAATAATGTCATAATAAGTGTAGGTACGTTAGTTAGTACATTAATTGATATATATATATATATATAGCACTACCAGTATAGTGGTATATGTGTCCTCGATAGATCTGTTGTTAATTATGAAGATTATGAGTGTGTTTTATTTGTGTTTTGAGGTAAATTTTTTTTTTAAAATTTGGAAAGAGAGTTTAGAATTTTTTTTATTTGTTTAGTTGTTATATTTTGAAAATAATTTTGAAACTTAAAAGTTTTGGATGATTTAATATTTTGTTGTAGTTAAGTAGGTGTGTATGAGAGAAAAAATAATTCAGAAAGAGAGATGAGAGAAAAAAATGATTGATTGTAGCCAAGGAGAGAGAAAGTAATTTTGAAAATTTTTTTATAAAAAATTTAAACCAAACAAAATTTTGAATTTTTTAAAAAAAAAATTGTATCTTGAGATATAAGCCAAACAAGTCTTATAAATTTTATACCTTTTCATTTTAAAATATTATTTTTTATTATCTTAAAATATTAATTATTTTTTAAAAAATCAAAAATTAAAATAACATGAATTTTTTATTTTGCTCTTCTTTTAAATTTATTAATATTAATATACATAAAAAAATATAATTATGACAATTATACTACTAAAGAGTAATTTTGAAAAGTCACTATTTTTAAAATGTAATAATTATACTATTTAAAAAAAAGAATAAAGGTTGAGATCCCCTTCACCCCTTTAGTTTTGATTGGTTAACTTTTTTTTTTTTTCTCACCCAATCCTCAACCTCCATGTGTGTGAGGGGATTGTGAGGGTGAGTGTTTTAGGGGGGTCTAAATCAATGCTTTTAAAAAAAAGTTGAATTCTCCAAAATGGTTAAAATAGTTATGTTTGTGAAGATAACTAATTTTTTTAGTTGATTTGATAGTTGTGAGAAAAAAATAAAATGATTATGTATTAAATATGATATTTTATCTTATTAATTATTTTAATTTATTTTATTTTTATTAACTATTTTAACCAAAAAAAAAAAAAATAAATTATAAAGCACTGTACGACGGGATGAAGGACAGACGACTCCGGCAGTCGTTACTCTCTTTTCGTTTCTTCGCTAATATTATCAGGCCCATTTGTTTGGAAAGTTAGGAATGTTTTAAAAACTTGCTAAAAAGTTAATTTTTTTAATTTTTTTAGTTTATTTTGTTTTTTTATAAGTAAGTTATGTAAGAGGTAATGTGGTCCAAAATTAGTAAAAATTTGAAAGTTGACTCTTTACCAGTTTCTTAAAAAAGAACTTAGAAAGGGGATTGAAATTGATATTGAGGTAGGATCCACTAATATTGTGTTTATTTTGAGAGATAAGGAGAGAATTGATAGGGAGCTCCGAATTAAGATGGACCTCCCCAAGGAGATTTAGATGGGCCTCCAGGACTCGGTATTAAAATAGTCCGGTGGACTATAATTTTTTTTTTATTTATTTTTTACATGTCGGGCATTTTTTTTGAACATTAAAATTTAATTTTTTGTATTTTTTGTTAAGTAAAAATTATTATTTTATTTGTTTTATTTTTTTTGAAATTTTTTTGAAATTTTTATTTTATTTAAATTTTTTATATATTGTACATTTTTTTTAAAACATTAATGTTTAATGTTTTTGTATTTTTTTATTTGTTTAATTATTTTATATTTATTTTATATAAAAATAATTTAACAATCCCTACATTAACAATTATCATAAAAAAAAACACAATTTTACTTAACCCCCTCACTATCAATCCTCTCTATTCTATCTCTGAAAACAAACGGAGCCTCAATGTGTTTAGTTTTAATTTTTCATTTTTTGTATTTTTTTGTTTTTAATGTATATATTTAAAAATTAAGTAGTTTTTTTTTAATTTTTTAGATGTACTTTATTTAATTATATATAAATAATAAAATATTTTTAAAAATTAATAAATACACAAAAATATGAAAAATATAATGAATTTTCATATATTTTCTTTGTATTTTTTTATATTTAGTGAATTTTTAAAGATTTTTTTTCACAAATATTATCATTTTTAAGTGTATTTATATTATGTGTGTTTAAAAATTAAAAAATTACTTAAAATATTAAAAATATTCATTGAAAATAAAAAAATACGAAAAATATAAAAGTAGAATTTTCTGGAAATCAAAACCAAACAAGCTGATTATTTTCTTTACTTCTTTCTCTCTCTCTCTCTCTCTCTCTCTTCTTTTTTTTGGAGGGTAGAGCATCTTAGTATTCGTTTGGGATATTGGTAAATTTTTTGGCTTTTTAATTTTTTGACTATTTTAATTTAAGGTTAAAAAATATTATTTGGAATAGACTTTTTAATTTTTGTAAGAGAAAAAATAAATTAATTAAGATTTAAATATGATATTTTATTTTATTAATTTTTAATATATTATTTTATTTTTTTGTGACTATTTTAATCCCGTAATCTTATGCCAAACAAGTGTTTAATCATCAGGTCAATTGGGTTATTTAAATTGTTGAAGTAATTTACCATATTTGAGTGTTCATTTATTTTCTAAATGTTTGTAATTTAAAATTTATTTCTTAAATCTAAAGGCATGTTTGTTTTGTATTTTAGAAACTAGTTTCTGAATTTACAAAAAAAATTAAAATTAGTTTGACAAAAATAAACATTAAAAATATAAACGATAAGCTTTTTTGATTTTTTGATTTTTTTTTATTAAATTTTAGTTTTTTTAAAAATAAATTTAAAACAAATTTCTGAAAAAGTAAATCAAACATGGCCAAACTATTTCATGAAATTATTTTTTTAAAACACAATTTTAGATTAATAAAAAAATAATTTTTTCAACTCCAAATTAAAATTTTCTAGTAAACATTTTTAAAAAAAAAATTAAAAAGATTTTTAATTTATTTAATAACTTCATTTTCAGTCAAAATTTTATTTAACCATCTAAAAAATAATTTAAAAATTATAAATGTGTCAAATAAACAATTTTGTTCACATTATTTTTTATACTGTAATTTTTAATTAATTAGTACGAATAAAATAATGGCACTTTGGTAATTAAAATAGCAATTGGGGCCTCAACGTAGGGTTCCCCTCCGTCCTTGCGTGTGAGAGAGAGACAGAGAGACAGACAAAGAGGAGAAGGACACATTCAATTCTCCTGAAGATTCACGGGTAGACATATTCGCCGTTAAATCTAACGGACGCATCGACGTTAACTCCCCCAAAAAAGTCGTTGGTAAAGCGTCGAATCCAAACGGGTAAATTATGAGAAATTTTTATATGGAGTGTTTTGAGAAGATGATAAAAAGTTATTTTTTAATTTTTTTTTAAATTTTTTGTGAGATATGAAAGTAGGTTAAAAGTTGAAAAATGATTTTTAACCTATTTCTCAAAATAATCCATGTTAGATATCACGATACATTATTTTTTATTAATTATATATATATTATTGTGATGTCTTGAGAAATTAATAAAAAGTTGAGTTTTTAATTTTTTTAGTGATTTTTTGATTTTTTTGTGTAAAAAAAATAAAAAAGTGATGTGACTAAAAAGTCAAAAAATCAAAAGATTTTTTGCTATATTGTCAAAACGACTTATTATTCTTTAAACACTCAACATAAACGTAGTGAAATTTACTGTCAAAGTCAATCACAATAATAAAAAGTATCTCATGACATATTTTCTATCCGTATTACTCATAATTTGTAAATATACCTTTTGGTTAAAATATAGATTACAATTTTAGAAATTACAATTTTATAATCATAAATAATTTTTTTATTAATAAATTATCAAATTAATTAATAATTTTTAATAATATTATAAATTTATATTTAAATAATTTCATTATTATATAAAAACAGTTAAAAATTTAGTATTTTTTTATTAATTTTATTAAATAAAATTTTTTAATAAAAAAATATTCATAATTTTTCAAATTACATTAACCACGTAATGTATTTGTAATTTACCCAATCCCAACCCCCCAACCTAACGGCAATTATTGGCGTTTTGGGGTTTCACAATTATTGTCCTTCTTCAACCTCACGCAGCTCGTTTAACCACCGCCACTCCAAACCCACACTCCTCCACCGGAGAAACTTGTAAGACCTGAAGTTGTTGAAAGGGTTGGTGTTGAAAATCAAGATCCAATTGTCAAGTGTACAGGTAATGAAGGTGTTACTTGTCACAATCTTCATCAACTGTTTCATCTTTAACCCATCATAGACCAGATCTCTACTAGTTCAGATTCATTCTTCATGGGTTTCTTTTTTTGTTTGTTTTTATTTTTGGGTTTTATCCTTTGTGGTCTGGGTTTCAACTTTTTTTTTTGTAGTTACAGTTTCTGAATTCAAAATCTTTATATATATATATATATAGAGAGAGAGAGTTTACTGTTTTTGATAAATCGTAGCTCAAACGATGCGTCCATGGAGGTGGGTTGTTATGGGCTGTTCTTGAGCTCCGTTAGGTGGATCCGTTAGTGGGTGGGTGTGTTTGAGATTTGTTCCAAGGTCGTCTTTCGTTCAGTCGAGTTGGCGGGTGTTTAACGCCGTTAAATTTGGAATTAGGGTTTCAGTGGGTAGCATGATAAAGTATGTGGGTTGTGGAGTGATGAGTTCGTTTCCCTCTTTTTTATGGTTGTGTTTTGGTCTGAAGCTTTTGTTTGGTATTTTGGTTTTAGGATTTTTATGTTTACATAGTGAAAAACTACACATTCACTGTGTGGAACTGTATTGCTTGGCCGAGAAGGTTCTTGAGTGGTCTAATACGACACAAAAAAGGCTATGAAAACGGAAACTTGTTGAAGCAAATCCATAGAAACTCTCTGTCTAGTTGACTCATGATTTTGCTACTATCTTATAATGTCTCTCTTGTTACTGTGTGTTTTTTATTTTTTTTAAATATTTTTTTAATTTTAATATTAATAAGAAGTTATTATGTGTATTATTGATCATTTCTTTGAAATTACAAAATTGATATGATATGTTGACATTATATAACTTGTTGGGATTTCAGGTATGAACTTGTATAATAGCATTCTTAGCTTGCTCGATGAGGTTAGACATATGGGTTTGATCTATTATCCTCTCTTATAGCTTGATTTGGTGAGTTCATTTCAAGATATAATTAATGTATGAGAAGATACATTGATCATCAAGTGTTAATTTGATGGACTTTAGTAACTTTAGGCCCGAATCGCATGTTGCCCAGCAAAGCCGGCGCGATAAGTTGAGAGTTCAGCAGAGTTCAACAACAGCCCAATCCCAGCATTTAGAGGACTACCCTAACAATCAGGGACTAAATCCAGATGTTTTTCAGGTCCCCAATGTTAGGTACGGCAATATATCGTATAACCCGGTTATGTTTTCTTCTCAAATGCTCAATTTCGCTGTGACAAAGGATGCTATGGAGGTGGTGCATCAAGAATCTAGTGGCGTTCCGCCTGATCATAGGCAGATTGCCGACGAAATTGCTTCTGTTGCCAACTCAACACACCCAATTTCATCACCTAAAGTCAGTGGTGGCCCACAAAGTTGTGGTACTTGGAAAAGTATTGGTGGTTCACAGCAAAGTTGTGATTGGATTGGTAATTATTCAAGTGGATTAACTAGCAGTGAAAGCAATCACAACAACCCACTGTTTGTAAACAGCATGGCATCATCTAGTTTCAGTGGGT
Source organism: Camellia lanceoleosa (assembly GCA_025200525.1). Taxonomy (NCBI): domain Eukaryota; kingdom Viridiplantae; phylum Streptophyta; class Magnoliopsida; order Ericales; family Theaceae; genus Camellia; species Camellia lanceoleosa. The sequence goes on along the minus strand of CM045768.1, from coordinate 66,685,840 downwards.
ATCAATATGTTGTACAGTCCTCTTTAATCAATTCATCTAGTGAAATTTCAAGTCAAAATAGGGAAAAGGGTTATGAGGAAATGCAATTTAATTCTCTTCCACTTTACCAAAACGCCCAGCTAGCAGCTGGGGTTACATTGGCCACAGCTGGCCCTGGTTCTTGGTCCGATGGTGGGAATGAACTTCCTCTTCTTCCAAATTGTGGTGATCAATCCGTTCCTTTGCGTCTTAATGACGCTTCTTCTGCATGGATGAGTAGGCCGCAGGAGGGTTGTCATCATCAGTGGAGTACCAGTGAATTGGGTTTTCTAGCAAGTAAGAGTGATAGGGACTTGAGGAGCGTTGCGAGCAATTCTAACACACACGGTTTATCTCTATCTCTTTCACATGGCGCTCAATTTGGACAAGATTTACACTCTGGAACCACTGGTGTTTTCAATGATCTTCGCAACTCGAAACCATCCATTGACAGTAGTAAAAATACCTGTCAAGACATGATAGGGTCATCTACCTTTACTCATCGAAATACCGGTCCTCTAGGGCCTTTCACGGGCTATGCAACTATACTCAAGGGTTCAAGATTTTTGAAGCCTGCCCAGAAGCTGTTGGATGAAATTTGTATTGGGAGTGATCGAGAGAAACCCATCAAAAAAAGTGAGGTGTCTGATAAGGTTTCTGCAGATGCTGGTAATGCTGCTAAGTCTATGGTTGGACTTGGCGATAAGGGCGGTGATCACTCAGGTGTTTTGTCCTCCACAATTTATAGTTCGAACGAAACTAGGGGGGAAGGTGGTGTTGGCAGCAGCTCAAGTGAATCTTATGGGCCTGAATTTCAGCAAAAGAAGGCAAAGCTGTTATTTATGCAGGAGGAGGTTAGTCATCTCTGATACTGTTTATATTTGAATGCTACAACCAACAAATTTCATGGCCGATCAAAAAAAATCAAGAAATTTGATGTACAAGTGTTTATAGTTTTGTCTTTGCATTTTTATTAAAAATGAAAATAAAAAATTTGGCTGGGAAGTGGAAAGTGGAAGGCTGTTTAATATCTTAATGTAAAGTAAGAGCATCTTCACCACTTTACCTAAATTTTATCCTAAAATATTATTAAAAAATTTAAGAATTACTTTTTCATTTACTTCCTCCAACAAACTCCCTATTATTTCTCTATTCTATTAAAATAATATTTTTCATTACTTTTAAATTTAAATATTTTTTTAATAATAAAATAATAAAAACAAAAGCAATAAAATAACAAAAACAAAAGCAAGGGCACACACAACACACAACATGATAGCTTATGTGCAGCGAAAGGCGGTCGACCGGGGAGATGTCCGGGAAACGTCCAAGTGACTTCAAAACAAAATAAAATAAGAATTTATTCTAAAATATTATTAAAAATTTCATTTCTTATTTTAGGAATCATTTTTTCATCTATTTCTCCCAATAAATTTCTTATTCTTTCTCTATTCTAATAAAATATTATTTTTTAATTATTTTATATTTTCTATTTTTGGGGATGGAGATGCTAAAGGTTGAATAAAAAATAATTTTATATTTTTGGGGAGTGAACAGTGGCTCCCTACATTTGGGGAGCAACTGTAGCAACACTTTTATTTGAGGGGTGGGTTAAGGGATCTGATGGGCGTTCTTTTTGACAGCAAAATCTCTTGTTTTGAGTAAGGACACCATATAAGGCATCTGTTGGGGATGCTCTAAGAACTATAAAAATATTGAGAAATTTAGGAAATATTAGTATCACTATAAAATATTGAGGATAAACAAAATTGGAGTCTAGAAGTTTGTTCCTAGAAGGGGGTAAAATAGGCCAAACATTGAAAATTATCAGTTTTTAAAATTTATCAGCTAATTAACAATTCCAATTTTAGATCAACGGTGATGAGGCAAATCATAGAATTATAAAATAATAAAGTGAACACAATGTTTACCGTGAAAACCTTTTGAGAAAATTCTCCCAAGGGATAACGTTATGATCCCAACCCAAACAATTCACTAAGCATATTAAAGTTTATAGGACTCAAATGAAGGGAATTACCATTTGACCCCAGTTTACCTAACTTCAAAATCTTATCCATGCTCCATGAGCTCAATCTGACCCTGTCAGTCTCTTTTTCTCTCTCCTCAATCTCGGTACTCTAATGGATCCGTTTACCTTATTGGCCAAGGGGACGTCAAGATAACGCCGTGCAATGTAATGCACAGTGTGGTAGTTTTGATTAAAAGCTCAAGAGAATTTTACTAAAAATGTAAATGTTGAGGAGCACTTAAAACTCTATTGAAGACTCTTAGGCATAGTTGTCAAATCGAGATTCGTATCGTGAATCGAAATAGTGTAGTACCGAATCACAAATCGAATCGAATCATGAATCGTAAAGATTCAACCACTTTTTCTAAATTACTTAAAAACATATATTTACACCTTTAGATGTTAAATATGTCTGATGAATATGAAATATTTAGACTTAAATCAATGAAAATGTTATTTTGAATGATAATCACGTAATTTAATAGATAAGAAGTTAACAAAAGTTCCTATATAAGATCTCCATCTTACCTTTTTTCATTTTTAGATATTTTTTATCAACCATTCTTAATAAAGATAATAACCAAATAGACAAATTATCAATTTCTAAAGTAACAATAATTAACAACGATATTGATATTTGGACAATAAGCATACATATTTTTCTAAATAGCAGTGAGCAAATAAAAAGAAAAAATTATTTAGAATCTTTTATTTTAAAGCCTAAAGCATTTTAAAATGTATAATTAACCTCACACATGTAATATTCAATTTAATAAAATAGTAACAGATAATTCATAGTGTAACTTTAATCTTAAATATCTTTAAAAGATATATTATGATTTTTTAAAGGGGGAAAAAAAAAGAAGAGAAAGGTTAAAAATATGTTGGTCTGACTGAATTTGATTGGATTCTGTTAAAAACTTTATAATAACTAAAATAACGACAAATCATGTATATATGTTAGTTATTTTGGTATTAGACACTATTAGAAGTTGTATAATGTCATTTTAACTAAAAAGATGGAGAAAAAAAAGAGTTGAAAATATGTCGGACACAATAATTTCAAAATTTGCATGAATCGTGAAAAGTGAATCGAATTGTGAATCGATTATGAATCGTGCGATTCACTAGAGATTCACTTTTAAAATAGATTCACTCATAGATTCGTATCGATTTTACAAAATTTGCGAATCGAGTCGCCAATCGAATCGCGAATCGTAAGATTCTGATAACAGAGCTCTTAGGGCAGCTCAAAATAGAAAAAAAGAAAAGGCATAGACACAAAAAATGTATTAGGGTCCTTTATATATGAGATGGGAGATTAAAAACCTAAAACAACTCAAATTAGGCTTTTGTCTCTATGGGTGGTCGAAGTGAGTGCTACACTATGGAATGTTTTAAGGAAAAACTCAATGTTTTGGTTCGATGTAATTGTGCTCAATCACTTCAACGCATAAGAGTAATCAATCGCTATTAGTGGCGCTCGATCGTTATTCCACTAGTTGCTTAAAGCACATGTGAGGGTTCGATCTCTTCTCAAACCTTCATCTCAGAAAATGTGCAAACTTTACCAAGTTTGCTAAAAACTCATCCTATGGACAATGACATACTCATCTAATGCAAAAAAGATCAAAATTGGTGTATTTTGAAAACACAGATGTCCTTAAAATACATTCTACATGAAATGCAAAATATACCCATGAGGTAATGGATTGATGTCTGCAACTGTTGATCTAAGTTTTCAACTTGAAAACTCTCAACACTATCTAATCTATCAAGTCCCATTACAACACTATCTATCCTAGGTACTGGCGCAATAGGAAATAGTAGCTTTTCTATCACATTACATCAATGGCAAACTGAAATTGTAAGCAGGATGCCAATTTTTGCCCTCAAAATTTGAGTGTTCTCTATCGTATTAAACATATTTGTGGAATAGGATAAATACTTGATGATAGTTATCCTTTACAGTGGATTAGAACAATATACCCAAGTTTTGTGAGAATATATTGTGAAATATATTGTGAGTCTTACAAATTAAACTTAAGAGTCCTATTAGAGGCATGATTGTATTAGAGTCATGATAGTATTGTATTTGTATTTTCTTTTTTGGTTTAGGAGTTAGGGTTATATATATTCTAAGGTTTGATTGTAATTGATATGCATTGAATATATGAGATACAGAAAGCTATTCAGAAATCTTACATGGTATCAAAGTCGTGTTCAAAAACCTAAGGTCGCGATCAGTTTTCGCGAACCCTAGCACCGTCGCCTCTCTCAGCCACCACTGTCGTCGCTTCAGCCGTTGCCTCTCTTAGTCATCGTCGCTTCTCTTAGCCGTCGCCTCTCACGCCGTCGCTTCTCTCAATCTGCTTCAGCATCGCAATTGATTCGCGATGTATCTTCCTTTCTGGTTCTCTCTGGTTCTGCTAATGGACCACACCTCATGGTTCGTTAGGCTGATTCGATCGACTGGTTTGTCTTGCTGCTCTGTTTGTCTGTGTGTGTGTGAGATCGTGTCTTTAAGCCCTGTTATTTGGCGTTAAAAAAAATAAATAAATAAAATTTGAATATATTTTGATCCCTCGCATTTTGATTATTACACTTGAACCCCTGGTTTGGTTATTTTGTTTGATTGCATTGGAAACTCCTTAGTTTTTTGGTTATTACGATGTCTCTGACTTTTGATGAGTGTGCCTTCTGCCATCAGAAGGGCCATTGGAAGTATCACTGTCCCAAGAAAGGATGTTTGTTTGCTTTGCCTGTGTCTACCTTGTCTTCTTAGCAATTTTTGATCAAGTTCTGCGCTCCTCTTCTGAGAACTGTTCGGCCTCCTGCCTGTTCTACTACATCTGCTCCGGCTCCTGATCCTAACTTGGCTTCTTTGACTGCTCAGAATAATTAACTTCAGCATATATTGTCTCCCTCCCAGCATTTTCATCTGCTTCCGTTGTTTTCTCTTTTCATTCAAGTTTGCTTGGGTCTTCTTCAGATATTTCTTCGTCTGTCTGGCTTTTTGACTCTGGTGTCTCTCATCATATGACTTCCCATGTCTCCTTACTTCAAAATTGCACTCCTCCTCCTTTTCTTATTACTGTCAATGCTGCTAATGGGTCTGGTATGTCTGTTATATTTGTTGGGTTTGTCCTACCGTCTGCTATGTCTGTTGTCTCTATTCCATCTGTTCTTTATGTTTCTCAATTATCTATTAGTTTATTATCTATCAGTCAGCTTGATGTCTCTGGTTTTGATGTTATCTTTTCCTCTTCTATCTGTTCTGTGCAAGATCGGATGTCTAAACAGTAGATTGGGACTGGTCGTAGAGTTGGAGACCTCTATGTGGTAGAGAGCTTGCACCTACCTTTGACAACCTCTCCGATTGCCTTTTCCTCTTTTCAGTTAGATTCTCTGTCCAGTCCTTTCTACTTGTGGCATTCTAGATTAGGGCATTTGTCTGCTGACTGCTTATGGTCTTTGGCTCAATCAGGTATCTTGGGAAATGTTTCTCCTAGTGAACTTACTGAATGTCAGGGGTGTAAACTCGCCAAGATGACAGCCTTACCTTTTCGTAAAAGCACTTCTATATCTGATACACTATTTTCTTTAGTTCATACTGATGTTTGGGGCCCTTTTCCTATTCTCACCAAAGGGGGTTCTGCATACTATGTGTCATTTGTTGATGACTGCACCCGTTACACGTGGGTTTATCTTATGACTCATAAGTTCGATTTCTATCAGATATACTGTACTTTTCAGTTTATGATTACTACACAATTTGGGTCTACCATTAAAGTGTTATGGTCTGACTTGGGTGGGAAATATTTTAAAACTGAGTTTTGTGAGTATTTGGCCAATTTGGGTACCATTCACCAAACTTCTTGTACAAATACACTTGCCCAAAATGGTCGCGCTGAGCGTAAACACCGTCATTTCCTTGAGACAGCTAGGTCTCTTATTCTCTCTGACTCAGTTCCGGCTCCATTCTGGGGAGAGGCAGTTCTTACTGCTACTTTTCTTCTCAATCGCATGCCTATTCCCATTTTTTCTGGTCGGTCTCCTTATAAGGCTCTGTTCTCCCAACTTCCTAACTACTCCCTCCTTCGTGTGTTTGGGTCTATCTGTTTTGTCCTTCTTTCCCGCAAGATAGGACCAAACTTAGTGTGCGGTTTGTCCTCTGTGTCTTTTTGGGTTATAGTCCTACTCAGAAAGGCTATCGGTGTTACGACCTTGTTTCCCGTCATCTTTGTCTCCCGTCATGTTTCTTTTCTCGAACGTGTGCCTTACTTTCAGCTTCCTCCTGTCACTGCTCCAGTTTCCAAAGAAGATTTGGTTCAAATTGATCCATTTCCTTCTGAGGCACCGTCTGATGAGTACATCTCCACAGTTCCTCCTGAGCTTGTTTCATCTTCTCCTTCTGCTTCACCTCTGGCTGCTTCTCCTCATTCAGTTTGTTCTCCTCCTCCATTGTTAGTTTATTCTTGTCACAAGGCTCCTTCTCCACCGGTTGTCTCTACCCCTACTGCTGATCCTCCTGCTGTTGCCGACTCTGATCCTGTTGCACACTGATATCCTACTCGAGCGCGTCATCCTTCAAATAGGTTAGGTTGGTCTAATACATGTTTTTCTGCTTCCTATCGTACTTTTTTATCTGCTATTCACTCTTTTTCAGAACTCCAATCTTACAAAGAGGCATGTCAGGACCCTCATTGGGTTCAGGCTATAGAAGGTGAGTTGTCTGCTCTACAGAAAACTAGTACTTGGGAGCTGGTTCCTTTGCCTGCTGGTAAGAACTTGGTTGGTTGCAAATGGGTCTACAAAGTTAAGACTCATTCTGATGGGTCTCTTGAGCGCTACAAAGCTCATCTGGTTGCCAAAGGTTTCTCTCAGGAGTATCGTATTGATTATGAGGAAACGTTTGCTCATGTTGCCAAGATGACTATTGTCCGTACTTTGATCTCTGTTGCTACTATTCGTTCTTAGCCTCTTTATCATATGGATGTTAAAAATGCTTTTCTTAATGGCCATCTCACTAAGGAGGTTTACATACGTCCTCTTCCTGGTCTTCCCCATTCCTCTGGCCAAGTTTGTCATCTTCGGCGTGCTCGTATGGTCTAAAGCAGTCTTCTCGTGCTTGGTATGATCGCTTTCAGACTGCTGTTACCGAGCTTAGGTTTCATTGTTCTGCTTCTGACTCTGCTTTATTTCTGAGACATACATCGGTTGGTTTTGTTGCACTTTTACTCTATGTGGATGATATGATTACCACTGACTCTGACTCTTCTGCTATCTCTGAGGTCAAGCAGCATCTCTTTCGTACCTTCGAAATGAAAGATCTAGGTCCATTACGGTATTTTCTTAGTATTGAGGTTGCTTCTTCTCCAAAGGGCTATTTTCTATCTCAGGCTAAGTATGCTAATGAAGTTATTCACCGTGCTGGTCTTACCGATACTAAGATTTCTGATACACCTATTGAGCTTAATGTGAAGCTTAATTCTACTGATGGCGTCCCTTTGGATGATCCTACTTTATATTGTGAGCTTGTGGATTGTTTAGTTTATCTAACGGTCACTCGCCTTGATCTTACTTATGCTGTTCATGTAGTTAGTCAGTTCGTTTATGCTCCTCGCTCTACCCATTGGGCTGTTTTGGTTCGCATTTTTCTTTATCTCAGGGGTACCATATTTCAAGGCTTACTATTGTTCTCTACTTCCTCTTTGGACTTGGTGGCCTATGCTAACTCTAATTGGGCTGGTGATGTTACTGATCGCAAGTCTACGTCTGGTTTTTATATGTTTCTTGGTGATTCCTTAATCTCTTGGAAAAGTAAGAAACAATCAGTTGTTGCCCGCTCTACTGCTGAAGTTGAATATCGTGCTATGGCTCATGTCACTGCTGAGATTGTTTGGCTTCATTGTCTTTTGTCTGATTTAGGTGTCTCTCAGTCTTCTTCGACCTCTCTCTATTGTGACAACCGCAGGGCTGTTCAGATTGCCCACAATACTGTCTTCCATGAACGGACAAAACATATTAAGATTGATTGTTATTTTGTTCGCCAACATTTGCAGTCTGCCTCTATCTCGCTTCTTTTCATCCCTTCAGCTTTGCAACTTGCTGACTTCTTCACCAAGACTCACACTACTGCTCGGTTTCATTTTCTTCTTAGCAAACTCTCCGTGTTTTCTACTAAAACACCTTGAGTTTGAGCGGGGGTGTGAGAATATATTAATATATTGTGAGTATTACAAATTAAACTTATAGTCCTATTAGAGGCATGATTGTATTAGAGTCATGATAGTATTGTATTTGTATTTCTTTTTTGGTTTAGGAGTTAGGGCTATATATATTTTAAGGTCTGATTGTAATTGATACACATTGAATATATGAGATACAGAAAGCTATTCAGAAATCTTACAGTTTAACCATAATTTTGAGCCACATGGGGACGACCCTACTTGAGCTACCGCCGTTCCTTCCTATTAACCAAGTACGCCGTTGTCTATGTACAACAATAGGGTCAGTATTTTATTTTATATTTTGACTCCAGGGAAAATAATTCTTTGGTAGATGAGCATTGAACTTGAGATTCCTTATTCTCAAATACTAATATAAACATTATCTTGCAACTATAAGCTCTAATTGAAGTTATATGTTGCCATAAAATCTGGTACCGTTGGCATGGGAACTGAAATGCTAAGCTCATTTGCTGGGGTTTGATTCCCGGCCTGAAATATAAGTGATGTTCTTGTATTTCTAAAAACAAATGAAGGAAAATTACCACCCTTTCTATAATGATCTCATACTATATAGCCTTCAAAAAAAGGCAGTTTTTAAATAGACATGTTTGCTTCTCCTCATTTTGCAAAAATTATACTAAAAATTTCACTTATTCCCCATGATTCCATGGAAATCAATGAATTTATTCGTGTAAAACTCAGTTATGAGACACTTTGGTATATTTAAATGTTGGCTAGTAAAGTTATACTATCCGCATAATGCAGCTCCACTAGTATGATAAAATTATTCTTATAATCTCTGTTAAAACTTGTCGAGTGTGGAAGTATTTTGGCCATTATATTACTCTCATCATCCTCTCTAAAACTACTTGTGTCAGAAGTTTCTTGGTTCTATAGGTCTTTGTTGTTTGCTTTGTTTGAAAAAACTAGTGTAAATAAAACTTGCATAAAGTTAGATATTATGATGAGTGCCTTGGTAGACAGCGACTTTGAACCTACATATACATCAGCTTCTCATCCTCTGCTTGTTTGTCTTCTTACATAAAGAATAAAAAAATGAAATGTCTCTGATATTTTAGTTCATTATCAAAGACCAAGTTTTCATGCTTGACAACCTTTTCTAATTGCTTTTGTGATATGATCAATTCTGAAGTTTTTTAAATTTTGTTTTAGTTCTTGGTCATGTAAGAAAATTTCAACATTACGTTTAATTTTATTTATTTTTTAAAAATAAAATGAAATATCTCTGATATATTAGTTCATTATTAAAGACCAAGTTTTCATGCTTGACAACCTTTTCTAATTGCTTTTGTGATATGATCAATTCGGAAGTTTTTTAAATTTTGTTTTAGTTGTTGGCCATATAAGCAAATTACATTATGTTTAATTTTATTTATTTATTTAAAATTCTAGTTCACAATTAGTAGGATTTGGAATCTCTTGCTTGTGTTAGTCCATAATGATTTCAGATGGTGACAAAAGGAGCTGTAGAGTCCACACTTTTTCGTCATGTACCCATTTCGGTGTGATTGACAGTCTCACTAGCTCTAGTCTTCCTCTTGCCAAACAATCATTAATGGATAAATAACAAGAAGCTTATCTCATATCTAAGGAACACAGTGACGATCTGATTTTCAATCAAATAGTGCACACCACTTCTTCCAATCACTTTATTAAAGCAAAATCCAAATCTCAATAAGTTGTTATCCTGCATTTTTTCAAGGTCTCATTGCTGGGTGAAAAGGAACCACCTATGTAATTCCATAGTTGCCGACGTTGCTTTACAAATTCTGAACTTACCATTGAAACTGTTGTTTTCCCTAATTTAACCCCATTTGGCAATGGCTTAAATAGCTACTTTTGCCTAATTCAGTCAAAAAAATAAAATAAACTAACCGTTTGGCAATGTTGATTTAGCTGACAAAAAGGAAAAAAGCAACTTTCCCACTAACAAAAAAGTAAATTTTTAGTATTATCTCATCTTTTAACTGATTTTTCCTAAAAAAGTAAAAAAAAGTTACTAAAAAAACATTTGCCAAAAGTGAATGGTAAGTGCCATTGAGCAATGAAGGAATAGAACAGTCCTCCCATCGCAGTGCTGTAACAAATTGTTCTATATTTTGAAACTGGTATAGTTATTTTTTTCTTAAGCACATTATACTTCTCAAGGCCTTTTTGTTATAGTATGATCTTCCATAGTAAAGAAGGATAATTACGTATCAATTTGATGGATATTATTTAAGTGAGCAATTTAATCAGTTTGTTACTCCTACATTTCTCCTAAAAACTAAGGAATAAAAAATGTCCATAATTTTGAAGCTTGATATTGCCACTTAAAGAGTTAATATAGTTTATTTGGTTAATCCCCATTTGTTTATTTCTTGAATTCTTTGGGTATATACATAACAATTGTATTTATTAAATTGATACTCCATTTGTGATTACTGTTGTGCTTTCTTTGTGATTTGGCTTTCTTTTCAGTGCTACCCTAATTGGGATTGGAAAGTTTTTCAGCTATTATGCTTAAAGCACTATACTTCTCTTTGTTGATGTATATTTCATACGTTTTGCACATTGACTTATTCATCAATAAAGTTTTTTCTTTGCTGATCAAAAGAAAATTTGTTGCGCGCTGCTATTGAAAGGTTTGCAGAAGGTACAAACAGTATCACCAGCAGATGCAAATGGTGGTTTCATCATTTGAGTCGGTGGCTGGGCTTAGCGCTGCCACGCCTTACATTTCTTTGGCTCTGAAGACAGTGTCAAAGCACTTCCGATGCCTAAAGAATGCCATCTCAGACCAGCTTAGGTACATAAGAAAAGCCTTGGGGGAGGACTTGTCATCTCCCACCACCTGTGCAAGCAGTAGAAAAGATGATGATAGAAGTACATCGAAGTTAACATTTGCTGACCATAGCTTTTCAAAGCAAAAGTCTGGTGGCGGCAATCTCAGCTTCTTTGAAGCCCAACAGCACATCTGGAGGCCTCAGAGAGGCCTACCAGAACGTTCTGTGGCTGTTCTTAGAGCCTGGCTATTTGAACACTTTCTTCACCCGTGAGTCTCTCTCTCGCTCCTCATGTGCTTGTGTGTGCACGTGCATGTCTTAGTTATTTGATTTATGCTTTATTTGTTGTACATAGGTATCCGACTGACACAGACAAGCAAATGTTGGCCAATCAAACTGGACTATCCCGAAACCAGGTATGATCAGCACTTTCTTTGTTTTTGAAATTGTGGTTATTCAATAGCTGGCTTTTCGTGCAAAATTGATTTATCAGAAAATTATTTCCATCAGAAATTAATTCATATCGGGTCATTTTGTTTTAAGATAGATTTGGGGAAAATAAAAGAGAACATTATGTGAAGGTTTTAAATATTGGCCAATACATTTTAGGATTTTAGACATCCGATATTGATATTCACTGATATAGTAGTTGATACTGTCAGATATTGATGTTATATGACTTTATCACTGATGCTGAGATATTATTTTAAACCATGGAATGCACCACTGCTAAGACTTTGGTACTTTTGGTACACTGATTATGAAATATGACCAATTAATAAATGCAGGTATCAAATTGGTTCATTAATGCCCGAGTCCGGGTGTGGAAGCCCATGGTTGAAGAAATACACATGCTTGAAACCAAAGGTTTCGCGGAACCCAACTCAAACATGAGCAAGAATGATGGGAGACCTGCTGCTGAAGGTGCCGGCTGTTCAAACAGTGATCAAATCATAAGCAGGCTCGGTGTAATTTCTACTCCAGGTGAGCAAGTTGAGTGCCTTCAGATTGGATCCTTATCGGGCACAGGAGTTGGACAGAATTCTGCAGAGCAATGGAATCAGGATAAACGGTCCAGATTGCACTGTCAAATCCCGGCTAGCATGGATGGTTCTTTGATGGGTGGTTTTGTGCCATACCAGCGAAGTGGGCTTGAGATTGGCGGGCTTGGAGCAGTGTCGCTCACGTTGGGCCTCAGGCAAAGTGCAGAGAGCTCACAGCAGCAGCAGCAATTGCAACAACAACATGAACATCAGCTTATGCAGCATTTTGGAGGTCAGATGATTCATGATTTTGTTGGTTAATATATGCACAGCTAAAAGTCAAACAAGTGAATAAAAGATGAGAGGATTGTTTTGAGGAGGAAAAAAAAAAAAAAGGTTTGAATGAATACGCAATTGTAGCGGTAGGTAGGAGATGAATTAAGGTCATGTATGATAGTGGTTTTAAGGTGAAGTGTCAAATCCATGAACATGAAATTTTCAAAGATGTGTTAATGAGGTGTTTAAATGGAAATCAAGAAAGAGGATGAAGTATCTCTTGTGTGTTTCTCATTTGCATTTATCCAAGTTATCAGTGGTTAGGGTAAATTATACTGACAATCTCGAGGTTTAGGTTTAATATAGATGCATTTCGACATTTCAAAAATTGCACTAATTAGCCCCCCCTCAGTGTTTGTATGTTACCATGGTTAAATTATTGAATTACTATTTTACCCTTTTGCAATCACACCCTTTAGTTGTCTTGTATCCCACCGCCACCCTCATCTGCTATCATTAATGTGAACTACCAAATCATATTTCTCTTTTTCCATTTCAGTATGGTTATGTTAAGGTTAAAATTTGGGTTTTTTTTAAAAAAATTTTTTATTCAAAGTGTCTGTTGACATTAATAAATTTTGTTAGTTGACCAATGGAGGGGTAGTTTGTAATATGATTTTAAACTTTCAAGAAGAAAATGTAATTTCTAGAAAGTCAGGTTCAAATTTAATGGAGACAAATTTGAAGGAGTGTTAATGTAAATTCTCCTAATGTTTGAAAATATATTGCTAAACAGAGGTGGTGTGTGAAAACTGATGGAGTACAAACAGCACAAAGCTACAATGCAAAACAACAAAGGATAGATACATCACGTAAGCTATTGGACAAGGTTCTCCAGTTGGCAAGCATTGGTGAAACAGTTGGGATATCATATTCCAGATTATACTATTAATAATAATAATAAACCATGTCTCTCAAAGGACAATTTATTGTTACTTTCCAAATATAAACTCTTGGGTTAAGGGTCAAATGAACAACTAGTATCAGACAAATTCAATCAATACATAATTAAATGGTAGACAAAAACTACGCGACATCAACAATGATACATCCCACTAATTTGGGAGCACTAATGGACCGCTAATGAGGTGGAAATTCAAAAAAAAAAAAAAAATCTAATGCCAAAATATCACATCACCATAATTGAATGCTTTGAATTGATTTCAATATTTGGAAGAAATTATATAAGGAACCAAAGAGATTCAACAATTGCCCCATATGTAAGAAAATTATTCATCCACACAATTTTCCTTTCGAATCCTCCTGAATATGTTTCTGACCGGTAAGAAAATGATCAGAAACATATTTGGAGGGAATTCGAAGAGAAAAAATTGTGAATGTAGCATTGCTCCCCCATATATATAGTAAAATATAAGGACTTGAATGCTCTGTCATTTTTCTTTAAAATGAACTTCTTGAGCTTTCTAGTACATCAACAAAACATATAATTCAACAGTCCAAGTTTAAAATTAAAGCAAAATATTATTCTTTTTTAAAAAAAAAAAAAAAAAAAAATCACATTTCAAAACTACATCGATGAATTTACAAATATTCACTACTTCAAAAACACTACAAAGTAACCTTCTTGACCTCAATAAGATCAAATGCACCAAATAATATTAGCTAGAAGAAGGAGAAAAACAAGCATCACAATCAATTCATAAACAAATCATTGCAAATTTGCAATATCTCTATCCCCTGCTTAAACCACTGAACAATTCACTACAATTACTAACAAACAAAATCTTACTATACATTTTGATAATTAGATCAAACCATCCTGGCAAGGACTTTCATGATATCATCTACAGATGGCCTATGCATTGGATCATCTTCCACACAAGCTTTAGCTAAAACAGCTAGACACAATGCCTCTGCCAGAGGATAATCCTCCTTCAAACTTGGATCCATGAAATTTCTCAGTTGCTCGAAACAACCACCATCGCTCGCTCCCCCTCCCAAAAATCTAATTGATTCCCTAAATAACTTCCCATCTATGTCTTCCCTCGCGGAGATGAGCTCTAGCAGAACAACCCCAAATGCAAAAACGTCTACCTTTTCAGAAGCCAGGCCGCTCTCAAGGCTCTCCGGTGCAACCCACCCTCCTCCGGGAAGACTAATCACATCGCCGTTTTCTTTTGTGGATCCAACCATAGGGGTAGTTCCGAAAACTGCCAATTTTGCCCTCCAATTTGGTGTTAGAAAAATATTTCTACTATTTATGCTCATGTGAGTGTAAGGTGGAACCATAAAATAGTGCAGATAGTGAAGCCCGGTTGCAATGTCGAATGCTATTTGAGTCCGTCTATGCCACCGGAGATAGAATGAAGGATTCGACAAGCAATCCCTCAAGCAGCCATTGGCAGGGAATTCAAAAACAAGATAGGAACTCAAAAAGTCGCTCTCACCATAACAAGCCCCGAGCAATTTCACTATATTGACATGGTTGATTTTTGAATGGAGATCAATAATCAACGTAGTATCTTTTAATCTCAACTGTTTGATCATCACGTCAACATTGTCAACCACACCCTTGTACACAAATCCACTTATCTTAGTATCTTCACCGAAATCTTTTGTTGCTCTTCTGATCTCCTCTGTGCTGTAATGGCCCAAAGAGTACTTAATCCCAATGAGAAGGTCTGGAGACAAACACGAATTTGTGGAGCTTCTGCTTCTTGGAGTCGAACACGAGGTGAGAGAGCTTCTCCGTGTTGATGATTGAATGCGGGCAGCTTTCCATTTGTTCAACTCTTTAACATACAAACCGCATGCAGACAATGCGACTAGTACTAGAGAAAATCCTAAAATTGATCCGACAATGTACAGTTTTTTTAGTTGTGTGGTTTTCTCAGGTTGTTTAACAGCAGTAGTGGGTAAAAAACCCGGAGTCGGAGGATCAGAAACAGGAATATCGAGGTTAATGACCAGTTTCCCTTTTACTGGGACTAAAACAGTTGTGTTTGGATACACAGTTGGACCGGGATCTAAATGGTTAGCCTCCCATATATCCACAGTTGGAATTTCAAATTTCAGTCCTACTTCATTTGTCTCATCTCCTTCTATGAAAGGGTATGTGACAAGGTACTTAACAGTGAAATTATCAGGACAAGCACATTTCAAAGGCACATGAAGAATAGAACCAACCTTGGGGTTGTTGTCATGAGATGGGTTTTGCTCAGCAAGTGTGATTGATTTGATCAAACCTTCAAACACACCGCAAGCAATATCTGCGAATGATGTTGTGGTTTCGGAGACTGAGTAGGTGATATTTGCTTGGTAAAATTTGCCCGTGCAAGAACAGTAAATGGGAATTAGAACTTCTCTGCCTGGTTTGAGAATCTCCGAGGCAGATGTGAGGTTGTTTAAGAAAATTAACTCGTCGGGGCTAGCGATGAACAAGCGGGAGATATTTGAAATGGTCTGGAATTGTTGGTTGGCTCTATAGACCAAGAATGTGTGGCATGATTTCTGGAAGGAATTGCAGGTGTATCGTGTACCGTTATTGTTGGTTGGCGAAGAACATGGTGTAAAGTCATAGAATTGTTGAGCATGGATTGAATTGAAGCATACCCACATGAGAAACCATAAGGAAATCATGGTTTAGCAGATCAGAAAGTGTTTGAACATGAAGAGAACAAGGCGGTTGAAACAATGATGATCGTGTTAATCAAGAGTTGGTTTTGCAATCAGATTCTTTGGGAGTGAGGTGAGGCCAAAGGAGGACCAACAACTATATATGTATATATTTCTTGAAAGGGGTATGAATAAATTTGAATGAACCATTAATGGGCCGGCCAACATACAAGCTTCCGACAATCTCTTACTTGCTTTTCCTGCTTGTAATTTTGCAAATCAGAACCTTTAAACAAAGACAAATGTATCAATTTCATTGAGTCATGGTGCTCCATCATGTGGAATAAACTACATATACAATTGCAAGAACAATGCATAAAAAACAACAACAACAACAAAACCTAACACAAACACAGATTTGTGATTTGACAACATTGTCTACGTCCATGAACAAAACCTAATACAACACAAATTTGTGGTTTGAGAACATTGTCTACGTTCACGACTCATATCAGTTCTATTATACTAATAAGAAAAAAATGTATAACATGACCATTTGGATAGATAGTAATATATATGTTAGGATTAAGAATTATCAAATTACTGTAATACCCTTAGTAAGCATGGGTTGGATCCACTACCAATCAGGCTCTACAAATCCAACGTGCACCATTGTTTTCTTTCATCTCATTAATTTTCATTTTCTTTAGTTTTAGGATAAATTACAAATAAATCCTGAGATTTGCTTAAAATATAGATTGCACCTTATGGTTTGGAAAATGACAAATATTTCATTATTAATATTTTTTATTTAACAGAATTAACTAAAAAAATAAAATTCGTAATTGCTCTCTTATACAATAATAAAATTACCTAAATTATTAATTGAAACATATTTCTAACATCATTCAAAACTGTTAATTGACTTGATGATTTATTAATAAAAGGGACGATTTATTATAAAATTAGAAACTTCAGAGGGTGAAATATAATTTTTAAAATTACAAAAAATAATTCGTATTTTAATCAAATCTGAGAGGGTATATTTGTTATTTACCCTCAGTTTTAACTCTTGACCTCAAGTTCCCCATGGTAGGTAGTGTCAAAAGACTTGCTGAATTTACTTGAATCATACGTATTCCAACCAAAAAAATGTTCATTTTCATTTGTGGGATCCACATTTGGGAAATCCTTTGCAGAATAAAAAACAGATAATTAACTCGAGGCAGGTTTGAGTTAACTTCTTTTAGTGATTTTTTAAAAATTTTAAAAATCAATGTGCTTTGGAAGTCATTAAAAAATTGTAAAAAAAAAAAAATAACATTTAATATTTTTAATTAATAACAAGTAACTTTGTAATTTTATTGATTTTTTTAAACATAAATTGACTTTTTATGAAGTTGACAAACGGCCACTAACTAATGCTAACAAACACAAAAAGGTTAAGAATAAAAAATAAAAAATAAAAAAATGAAATGAAATCATACGAGTTTAAGCCTATGCCATAGACAGGGCATTCCTGACTTTAAGGATGCCGAAGGCTAGGGACGTAATAATGGTTTGCCCTGGCCTGACTCGGTTCATCTGGGTCCGGACATGGGCCAACCTAAGTGAGTCTCGCGGGTTCACTTCTTTTTAGTGGGTTGGGCCGGGTCATGGATCAAAAGATATGATCCAAGCCCACTTATGATAGAGCCTAGAGTTGGGCCTAGGGTCTGGGCTAAGGCCTAAGCTAGGGCCTAGGGTCGGGCCTAGTCGGGTCTTTTTTTTATATTAGGAATAAATAAAAAAAATTATACTAGAGTATTTTAATTAAAATTAATGAAGTATTTTGTTTGGTTATATTTCATGGTGATATTTAAATTTAATTATGTATGACTTATAATTAAAAAAGTATGTAATTATGTAATTTTTTTTCTTTCAAAATGAATAATTTTATAAATATGAAAATGAAACTTTTAATATTACAATATTAAATTATTTATATAACATTTATTGAATGAATAATTTTATTTCAAAATGAAATAAAATAGTACAAAAATTGATATTATTAAATAAAATAGGTGTAGATTATTGATGATGTTTGAGCAATTACATCACTATAGGTCAAGTACATCCCAATTAGGTTGGCACCTACTAGCCTACCAATCATTTGCATTATATTCCACATCAATAATCTAATACCAAAAAAAAAAAAATGAAATGAAATAGTAAAAAAATAAATTGTTAATCAATCATCGGAGGAGACAGAAATTTCAATCGTGTTGCCCGAGGATATGTCATCCAAATCATTTTGAATTCGCATATTTTCACTATAATTTTGTTTTCTTATAAGCGCATGCATATGACCTCTGGATATCATCAGTGCCTCAACCATTTGGAGTGAAAGCCTGCTCCGGTAATCGCTCAGCACCCGTTCACCTACACTAAAAGCTGTTTTCGAAGCAATTGTAGAAATATGAACTGTTAGTATATCACGGATCATCTGTAAAACCACATGTCATATAGTTTCATTTTGTTTCTACCATTCAAAAATGTCAAAATCATCGAAATCATCAACTGACAAGCTTTTCAAATAACGTTGTAATTCAGAACTACTTACACTTGTATGTTGAGATATTATTCTACTTTTTATTGCTGATAAAGCACTTAGTACTTGTTTGGGTTAACCTAAAAAAATGCACTTTTTTTACATACATACACTTATTTGGGTTACATCAATCAACATCTATCAACATCTCCTCTACTTTTCTAACCACTTTCTCTACTTTTTTTTATATTATAAAAAGTCAAAAAATGCACTTATTTAGAACATCCTAAACCACTCCAATCTCCCGGCTCGAGATGAGACTGCTAGTGTAGTGTGTGTAAGTGTATTTACAGATGTAACTACCCTGTATTTTTCAAATAATCTATTGCATATTTGCATAATAGGGAAAAATTGTGTTTGATCAATGAAAATACGCTCTAAAAATTCTTATAAATCAATTTTTTTACACCTAGGATCAATTATTATGGCTAAACTTAACAGATGAGGCAAATGATCAAAATATTTATCAAATTTTATTTTCATTGAAGTAATAATGGTTACATAATATTCATTACCCATATATTTTATGAAAAGTTTAATTATTTCAACTAGTATATGTAAAACAAATGCTGAAGTAGGAATATATATATAAAAAATAATTTTGTTAACGTATTGAAAACTTTTAAAAACTCTTTATACAAGGCTACTTAGCGCCAATAAAGTGCTGTGGGAGTCAATACTCTTCTTATTGATGTTGTTGTAAAAAATAAATCTATTACTCTTCTTTATTTACAAGCTATTTTTAACATATTATATGTTGAATTTCACCTACTATCTATATTTAAAATTAATTTTCTAAATGACATATTTTCTCGTTGACAAATCTTTCTATATTCTGAAATTTGGTTACCAGAAGACATAATAGTAACAACTGTATTTTTTTTTACAAGTACAGAAATCTCGTATACATGCATAGCTTCTTTAACAATTAAATTTAAAATATGAGCATAACAACAAACATGAAATAAATCACCATAAATAAATAATTGTAAAGTTGATTTTAAATGGGCTACAGTTAGATTATAATATGCTGCATTATCTAAACTAATTGTAAATATTTTATTTTATAAAGTCCACTCATATAATACGTTTCTTATTTCTACACCAAACGAATGACCAGTGTATGGAAATTTAATTAATTTAAATGAAATAATTCTTTTATTTAATTTTCAATCATTATCAATAAAATGTGCAGTGATATATTAATATTCAAAACCATTATTTGACCACAGATCAGATGTTAAACAAACTCTTTAATTCAAAATTTTAAAGATGTCAAATAATTCACTTTTAACATCCTCAAATTTCTTTAAAATACTATTTTTAGTAGTATTTCTTGAAAAATTTCGATATTACGATGCAAAACTTTCGTGAATCATTTTAGTAAAATCGGGACATTCACTAGTAGTGAAAAGTTATTCTTTTTTAATAATATAATCAATTACAGAATTTTGTGACGTATAGAATCATATGAAAATGTTTGCAAATTATCAGTTGATAAAGTCAGGCTGTTAACTTTGTAAATATTTGTTAGCATGTCTTTTTAGATGACTAGTACCCCCTGTAGATGCAGCACTAAGTAAATGTGCACAATATTTACATTTTGCTTTAAATATAATTGTACCATCAGAATTATTTATAAATATTTTTTCAAAATGTACCAAAACACTACTGCTTCTACTCCTAGATGATGATCCAACTGTTGGAAAAGAGATATTAGAAGGAGAATCAATAGATTCATGTTGTGTAGTATATGTATCAACATTGACATAAACATTAGGAATATTATAATCCATAGAAATGTAAGTAAAACAATATATAAGAATTAACAATTAATTTAAATAATATGTAAATACAATGAGTAAAAAATAATAATTAATATATGTGCACAAATAATTAATGAAAAAATGAGTAGCTAATAAATTTAATTAATCTAATTAATGTTACCGACTGACGAATGCGATACAGAAATTAGTTTATTCTAATAAAAGTTTCTTATTGCACAATTGCAATTGTCACTTAGGGATGACACTTCAAAATTAATTCAGAATTGAGAGAGATTGAGAGTTTAAGAGAGATTGAGAGAGAGAGAGAGAGAGAGAGAATTATTTGTGATATTTATTTTGAAAAATGAATGATATTTATAGTAGTTTTAAAGAGTGAAATAAATTTATAAAACAAATATATATATTACCGTTTGAATTATGTTTGTTTGAATTTTTTTATGACCGTTCGTTTGTACTAATTTATGACCGTTTGAATTTTTATTTTATTTTCATTCAATGAATGAAGAAGAGTGTAGAGTTGAGTGATTGATGAGATGCAACAGACCAAAGTAGGCTAGTAGGGGCGGGGTAGTGACAGGCTCTTCTTCTTTAATGTCATGTCAGTTCAGCTGCTAGCATAGCAGCCAGTGGGTCCCACTCCCACTCCCACACTCTCTCTATCTCTCTCTCTCTACTTTCTTGTTCTTGTCTTGTGATTGATGGCTGGTCAGAGAAAAAACAAAATAAAGTTAATTTGATTTTAATTTCATAAACTATTATTATTTTTTATTTTATTTTTAAATTATTAATGTAATTTATTTAATTATATAAATTTTTATTTCAGTTCTTGTAATTCAATTAGAGATAATTGTACAAATTATTAACTATTAACTATTATGTTATTTTGTTTTTATTTTTACAAGATCAATCTTTTATTTATTTTATTTGTTTATTATTTTTTTAAAAATTATTTAACCATCCGTTGCAAGTTGTTTTTTATTTCTGTTTTTTGAAATTTAACCATTGGTAAAGAGAGGACCAGGTGGGTGGGCCGGGCCAGGCTGCCCGCAGGGTGTAGACACCCCATTTTTGACCATCCTCAAGACTTGGACGTCACCGCTTGAACACTCGGTGATTATCCATGTTTGTGTTCGTTTGGAGTTCCCGGAGTTCTCGGCTACGCGCCTTGCCTCAGGATCTTCGAACTCGACTGTTTTGTGTCTGGTTTTGCACCAAACACTTGTGTTTTGCCTTGGAAGGGCAGGGGATGCCCTGTGAGGCATCCCCACACACCACCGGCACTAGCTAGAGGCCACCGGCTGGTTTTTGTTTCCACCGGCAATTTATATTGCCGGCCGGCACTCTTTGTTGCCGATCGGCAGTCATTTTTGTCAAAATGACATTTTTGGCTAATGGCCATCTCTCACCGCTTTTTTAGATATTTTATTACAGCTGTCTGGCATTGACTTCCCCTCCATACACGTGTATGGAGGGATGCACTTCTTGTCTTGCTTAATACCTAAGCTTACAAGATTGCCTCCTCTATAAGAGGAGGCCTTCCCCCTTGGCTTTAGGGTTGGCTTTTTAGTGAGAAAACAACTCAGAGCAAGCTCTGGTTTTAGGGTTTGAGTGCCATTCATATCCTATCTCTATATCTCCTTTGTGTGTGTTCTAGGTGCTTTGTGTCTTACTATTGCACACAAACACCTAGTCTTTCACTTTTTCTTGGTTTCTTCAAGGACCAGAGCTTGTTCTTGAGGTTTTTGACTGGATTTGAGCCCAAGGAAGCAACAACATCAACACTTGTGAAGGTGGTCAACAAGGGTGAGAAACTTGCCTTTTACTCCCCATTTTTGCATCCTATTTTTACCTATCTTAAAGCTGTTTTTGTATTTAGTGTATAATACAAAAAAGTTCTGTTTTTAGGCCCTCTTGATAGTTTATTAAGAGTGTTTTGTGCTTTGGGGAAGTTTGGCCTCTCTTAGGCCTTGAAAGGCCTCATTTTGTGCCATTTTGTGCAAGTTTCGAGACTTTGGTGTTTGGGCCTCTTCACCACTGAAATCTTGAGGGATTTCAATGGTGGAGATGGTGCCTTGAAGTCTCCGAAAGGGGAGAGCCACCCCCTCTCCTTGTTGTCCTTGAAAGGGACCATTTTTGGTCTCTTAAGGAGCCTTATGTTCAAGTGTGTGTTGATCATGTCTAGGCTGCATTTCATGCTTATTATGCCATAATATAATCATGTTGTATGTTGGTTTTGGTGCTCCATTCATGTTTAGTGTAGTTGCCATGTAATGCCTTGTAATTCCCTTAACATGTCTTAGGTTGTTAGCCTTTGTTCGAGCATGACTTAGGCTTAGACTTATGAATGTTTTGTGCTTATTTTGCCATGCTTTAGGTCTGTCCATAGTCTTTTGGATTGATTTTGGCATGTTTAGTATAGCTCCTTTGCATTCGTGGCTTGCCGGGCTTGTATGCCTCAAGTATGTGAATGTGTAGCATGTGTTGCTTGCATCATTTTGGTGGTTTGGAACCACCCAACATGTAATTTCAGTCCCTTTGGCATGCTCATATGCTTGCCTTAGTCGCCTCTTCATTGCTTTGAGAGCATGTGTTGTATGCCTTATGTTTTGACCATTATGCATGCCTTTGAATTCAAACCATTTAGATGCCATCTAAGTGGTCCTTTGGGTTTGATTTTGTGTGCTAAAACTCTAATTTTAGTTGCTTAAGTCTTGCCATGTTAGGTTTTGCCAAGTGTAGTTCAAAGCCTCATTACCTTGCCTCAAAGTACTTGGACTATGCTTGCATGCTTATGTTTGCTTCATTTGGCTTGGTTTGGCACCACATTCTAGCATGAATTTCAAAGCTTATATTGCATATTAGTTGTCCATGATATCCCCTTTCAAGTATGCTTGGAAGTTGCTTGTTTAGTGCCTAAGTGTTGGTCCAACTTACTTGCATGTGTGCATGTGTGTTTAGCCCTCTTTTTTGGGCATTTTGGCCACTGATTTTAGGCTTAATTGGAGTTGCCTAAGTCATGTTTAAGTCCCTCTTTTACTTGGTTTGCATGCTTGCCTTGCATGTTTGCTTGTATGTATGTTTGTATAAGTGCCTTGCATTGTCCATACCACATGCTAGCCAACATGTCTAGGATAGCATTGCATTGTGCATGCTTGGCCTCTTGAAGTGAGTGTGATAGAGGTTAGGACCCTTTGGTTTATTGTTTGCATTGCATTTCATTTGACATGAAATTGCATATTTGATTCTTTGGGCCATCATGCATGGAAATGCGTGATTGGTGGCCCGAGAATCGAGGCACATCCTCCTTTGAGTCACAAACATGATAAGGAGTGTGTTTGGTGCATACATTGCTTGAATAACATTGCCATGCAAGATTTTTCCCTCTCTTTGTGAGTTGTAGGTTCTCGAGAATTCATTGCCAGTCGGCAATGTTTAGTGCCGACCGGCAATCAATTATCAGCCGATGGATGAATTCTGTGCCGATGGCCACATATAGCAGCCGGTGGCTATTCTGTTTAGCCGGTGGTGATCCCCAGTATCCAAGGAAGTAGTTCTGAGACTTTGGCAGTTCTCAGAAGAGCAGGGCAGGGAAAACAGAGGCAGTCTAGGCATGGCAGTGCAATTCCGAGCAAGACCCGAGCACGTGCTGCATTTGGCTCTCCTCCCGAGGCGGTTTACTGTTTTTCTTAGTTTAGTTAGTTTGTCAACTAATTAGGCAATTTGTAATATTTAATTAGCTTGCGTAGTTAATTATCTGTATTATTCTTTTGGTCCCTCCGAGCGAGGGCAAATCTGTAATAAGTGTGGGTAAGTGGTGTGTACGTCTTCCAACCCCCATTTCTTTCTCCCTTTTATTTACCTGCTTTTGATGGTAGATTAGAGCACGTTTATTTTAGCATACCTTATGCTATGCATGCGTGCATCCATGCATTTGTTGACATGCACCGGGCTCGGTACATCATACAAACCGCATTGTATTTTCAATTTCCAACTTGAATACGTGTATCAAATGACCACATTTCACATGCCATTTTAGGGTTAGCCGAGCCTATCCTAATTACATGCTGTATGCGATGCATTAGTCATTCTAACATGAACTAGGGCATGCATTTTTGCTAACTAGTTTATTGTTTTGGCACGGAGTACGATGTAAGTATTTATGCTTTAGCATATCGCATGCGTGTGAATGTTAACATAACGGCATGATTACCATGTGGCTAAATGCTTATGTGAGATAAACTGTTTGAATGCCTGTGGGTGGAGGTTGGATTGCTTGAGTTGGAAAAACTCGTTGAAATCTGTGTTTTAGCCTACTTGCGAGTAGCAAAATCCGAAACGCTTTCAAAACGAACGGATATGCAATGTTTATTTCCAAATTAGGCAATCTAGTCTATACTTATTTGCTGGGCGCATAACATAGTAATTCTAGGCTAATAACCGGAACAAGAGCATGTAATGTTTTCAAAATCGGATATCACGGTTAGTAGAGGCCGGTCTTCGGACCGGGCGAAAGGGGGTGCTCATAGCTGACTTTCCCCGATCGTACCCAAGTTCCCGAGCTGAGGCAACTTTGGTGATGACGGACATGTGGCCTTCGGCACCGAGTCAGGGTTTCCTAAATTTCCCATTTTTAAAATATTTAGGTGGCGACTCTGTATCTGGCAAAGCAGTCCATGTTTGGCACTACTTTTCAAAAATCTGTTTTCTCAAACAATTTGCCAGAGTTGGACTCTTTGGTTCAGATTACGAACCGCAACAAACAACAAAACAGGGGAGTCCGAACTGTAGAAGTGAAGCCCACGGGCGCGTCTACACAAGGCCCGATTTTTTTTTTGGGCTGGGCTACAAATGGAAGGCCTAGGCCGAAACGGGTCGGGCCACCTCGGGCCTCGAGCAAGCTTTGAGCCGCCCACAGGCCTCGGGCTATTTTCACACCCTTACCCAAGGCGAGTTTAAAAAAATGGAGCCTTTATATATATGTAAAATTTTTTTTCTATAAAATTTACTCATATATATAAATATAATTTTTTACTTAAACTATTAGGTGATAAATCATATTTTAAAATATTGTATTAATAAGTGAATCAATTATAATTTTATTCACAATAAATATAATATTATATTTTCTGAGTAATTTCATATGATTTCTATCGTTAACATAAATCATAATTGTCAAGAGACGTATATCATAATTTTTGAGATAGATTTTGGACATCTTCAATGGGTAATATTATTTAGTTATTCATTTTTTTCTAATATAATTGATTGAATGTAAAAATACTATCAATCCATACATTTGACAAACAATCATTCACAACATTTAAATACTTCACGGCTTCAAATTTTTTTTTTTTTTATTTTTCTTCTGGTAAAGCTATAATATTTGGTTCACTAGAATAAAATTGAATAGTCATTTTTAAACCTATATATAGAATGATTATTCTATCACAATGGTAAATGATGATTTCATATGTAATATACTTTTTTTTATCATTTTTTAAGTAACCAAATATAAAAATGAATATTATGATAGAATGATTGTTCCACACATTTTATTTTCATAAATCAAATATAATATGAAAGATAAAATTATTTGTAGGCCCCCTAATTTTTAGACAAAATTTAGAGACTCAGGATTAGCGCCTTTGTTATAGGGCCTGGCCATACAACCCTAGCTCAATCTATTTTGGGTAGGAGGCCTACCCACTTGTAACACCCCCGAAATAAATGCAATAAACCATCAAAAACAACAGGTAAATAACCATATGAATCAGAGTATGATGTACTTCTATTACATAAGATTTAGTTGTACAAAAGGTGACACATGCGATATACATTAATAAATAATACATCCTAAATCTACAGCTTATGTTACCAAGCAGTAAAAGGAAGTGAAAGTTAAACAGATAATCATATGCCTTAAAGGCTTATAACTTTTCAAGATAGTTCTTGGTTACACAAAAGTGGACTTTAGATCCAAGACATTTAAAGCCCTTGGCTGTACAAAAATGAATATAACAAAAGAAGCTCTTGCACCAACTCCACCCAAGTTACTGCCTTGGCAGAGGCATATCACTAGCACCTGAAAGTGATTTTTCCCAAATAGGGTGAGCCAAAGCCCAATAAAAATAATCTAACACAATATATGAATCTTAACAAAGATATAAGGGTGAAATGCATATGCAATACTCATGTCAAAACGGTTTACATCTCTTTCTCAAAATCATGCCATACTCAATTTATATCACAAATTTCAAATCATACCCTTTACCATTAGAAGCAAAGGGAAATTCTCAAACCGGTACAACCTTTCAAGGATATTTCGTTCGCAAGAAACCGTCAAACGACATCCATGTAAATGTAGTCTATACAAGCACTACTATTGCCATTTTACGGATATTTCGTCTGCGGGAATCAGTACCCATGTATATGTGCGTTTTTCAGGACTTTCACCTTGGATACACAAGCCAACTTAATTTTGGTGATACATACCTCTTTGCAACATTCACCCATTTTTGTTAAAATCATATAAATTTACAATGTATTAAATGAGCAACAAATGTTCAATATACATGGATGAAAAATTAGTTTTAATTCACTTAATTCTCATGCAATTTCTACAACAATCATAGTTATCCTATACCAATAGCCCAAAACAAATATTTCTAAATAGATATAAAATCTTCAATAAAGATAAACTTTCCAAAATTCAAGATGTAAGCGATAATACATATCCAACTCCACCATCCATATTAACACTCATCCAATTTCACATTCCCAACATTAATTCTATTTATTTATACAAAATAAATATTTGAAATATTTAGGTCAAAACCCTTGCTCTTCGAAAATCCAATCCAAATATCAAAATCAACAATTGTATCTCCACTTAACCTCATTTCTACTCCCACAACCTTTTTCCATACAACCATTTGAAAACCCCTCTTTTGATTTTAAGTTGAAACCCTAGGTTTGTTCAGAATCCTCCAAAATCACAATATTATTTATGGCAAACAAATAGCTAAATTAAAACCCATAAAAGAGTGTAGGAAATCTCTACCTCAAAGCTAGAAGACGAGCAAAGCAAAGAAGAAACTCAAATGAAGTCGAAACCCAACTCTATTTGGATGAAAATGTAGCTCTTGAGATACTTTACCTTTTTAATAAAGGCACATGGGTAGAGAAACAACTAAATCTAGGTGAAAATGTAGAGAGAGAGAGAGAGGGTTAGTTTTAGAGAGAGAAGCTCTAGATCTAGGGTTTTTAAAATGTTTAGAGAGATAATGAAATGAAAAAGTGATGTAAAATGTCACTTTTATGGACTGAAATACGTACAGTCCTCTCGAGCGCAAAAAAGTGATACTAGAGCGTCCAGACACAATAAGTTGTTCCGCTCGAGCACCAAGACACAATGAAAAGGCGTCAGCGCTTGAGCGTAGAGTACACACTTCTAGTAGTTTTGCAGATAGAAGACTATTGCTTGAGCGCAAGAATGGCCACTCGAGCGCACGACCGCTTGAGCGTAGAAAACACAGCTTGAGCGTATAATACACTCTCCCAGTAGTTTTGCAAGCCTGCAAAAGTATTGAGAGTTCACAAAGCCCGCTCGAGCCCAAGAAGTGACACTTGAGCGGAGGAGTAAAATTCTATGCAACAAAAGTTTGGAAACCAAGCTACCAACATGTTCCAAATGCAACCAATACGACCCAATAGCCAAACTCAAGAAAGTATAAGGGAAGTAAGACAAGAACAATAATACTGAACCATAAAACCCAAGTCCAGAATATCAAATGGGTCGGGTCTAAAACCAGAATCACTATAATCTTTCCCTCTTAAGGAATTTCGTCCCCAAAATTACAATTTAAACTTTAAAACCACGCTTACACCAATTACAACAATTATAATCAATCAATTCCAATACCATGACCCATTCGTCGGTCATTCATTCTCATCAAAATGATAAACAAGTTCTTAATATTGAATATACAATTCACAGTTTCAAAACATAAACAATGTATATAATAAATCAACCTATCAAAATTTTCAATACATGCTCAAACATTAACAAATACATCCGGATACTTCTCACGGACTTCCAACTCACGTTCCGAAGTTGCTTCCTCAACTCCGTGATGTCGCCACAATACCTTAACTAAGGGAATTGTCTTGCCTTGCAAGACTTGGTCTCGAATATCCAAGACTTTCACCGGTCTTTCCTCATACGAGGCATCCTTATCTACCTCTAAGTCGGTCCAATCCAACATGTGCAATGGATCCAACTCATACTTCCGAAGCATACTAATGTAAAACACGTCATGAACCCTAGAAAGCTGTGGCGGCAAGGCCAAGGGGTAGGCTACCTCTCTAATCCGCTCAAGGATCTCAAAAGGCTCAATAAACCTAGGGGACAACTTCCCACTTTTCCCAAATCTCATCAAACCTCGCATAGGTGATATCTTCAAGAAGACATGATCTCATACCTCAAAAGACAAAGGTCTTCTTCTACGGTCAGCGTAACTTTTCTAGCGACTCTGAGCCGTAACCAACCTCTTATAGATAAGGGCAACTTTCTCCGTCATTTCCTTGACTAACTCTGGACCCAACAATGGTGTATCACCACCTTGGCCTAACACATAGGGGATCTACATGGTCAGCCATACAAGGCCTTAAACAGTGTCATGCCAATAATACTCGACTGGAAGCTACTGTTATAGGCCAACTTCACTAAGGGCAAGTTGTCGATCGACTTTTTTGCACCCCCCTCTTTCGAGAGGTCGAAATAAGCCCTACAGTTTGGACTCCCGCGATTCTAAATCTAATCTCACAAGTGTAATGTGAAATTGATAAACACCAAAGAGTCCAAATCTGACAAATCGTTTGGATAATTGATTTTGAATAAAAAAATGCCAAAATTGGACTGCTTTGCCAGATACAGAGTCGCCACCTAAATATTTTGAAAAATTTAGGAAACCCATGACTCGTGCCAAAGGCCACGTGTCCATCATCACTAAGATTGTCTCAGTTCGAGAACTTAAGTACAAGAGGGGATGGTCATGAATACATTTGAGCAGCCTCTCTAGCCCAATCAAAGATCAGCTTCTACTAATCATGATATGAATTTTATGTACATTATATACTCTTATCCCGGTTATTAAGCTAGCATTTACTATGTGATGCGCACACACAAGTATAGACTAACTCACAAGAATTGGAACATTCTGAGTCATGTTTGTTTTAAAAATTGTTTCGAAATATGTACCACTTGAAAAAGTGATCTCATATAAACATTACTCAAATTATTCCAATTCAAGCAATAAGCCTTCATCCACAGGCATACAAGCAGTTTTAGCAATTAAGCAATTAGCTTCATGGCAAGCATGCTAGACATGGCAACATCAACATTCATGCGATATGCTAAAGCGAGTAAAAGGCTCACCTAGTACTCCAAGCCAAACTAAACAAAAGAGTTAGGAAAAATGCATGATTCCTAACTATGCGATATGACTAATGCAACATATGCAATATGCAATTACTAGGCTCGGCTACTAATATGGCATATGGAACAATTAAATAGCATGTGGTCTAAGCACGTATTCAAAGAAGTATTAAAACAACAATGCAGTTAGAATGATGAATCGAGCCTCGGTGCATGCAATACGAATGGATGCAAATCATGAAGTTATGCTAAACAAAACGTGATATCCCTAATCTAACCATCGTAAGATAATAAATAAAAGAGAGAAAGACGTGGGGTTGGAAGACATACACATTATTACATTGCGCTTTCACGAAGGAGAGTCTGAATAAACTAAGCTAATTAATTAACTAAGCTAAGCTAAGCTAATTAAGCTAATTATTACAAAACTTGAAATTGTCTAAACTACTTAACTAATTATTACAAAAACAAATGAATAAATTAATTATTCTAGTTAACTAACAACAAACTTGAATAACGAGTTAACTAACTAATTAAATAATCACAACACAAGTGCAATTAAAAGAATTAAATAAGCTAAACAATCTAAATATTCAGCTAACTATTCTGCCTCGGGATGCGTGAGATGTTCATGCGCATGCTCAGTTTTCACCCAAAAAGACCACCGTTTTGCTTCCAGAGAGCCTCTGTTGCGCAATGGAACACATACATTGTTGCCCACTTCCAGAATAACTCTGCTCTACCTTACAAACATGCTGTTGAAATTTGCACCAGTGGTCAGTCAACCATCGATGAAGGTTGCCGGCCATCAAAGGTGGTCTGCCAACCACCTGCCGGCCATGGAAAGTGGCCTGCCAACCACTGTTGTCCATATACAAGGTATTTTCAAGGGTCTGTTTGCACAATTCACCCCTCCTTTTTCATGAGCAAATCGAAGGAGTAGTGAACTTGGTTCATAAACCACCAACTCAAGCAATTTCATTACATGATGGCTCATGAACCAAAGTGTGCAAGTTCAATAAATGCAAAACAAAACACAAACTTCCTCGCTTTCATGAATGATCAAGGGAAATAGTGACCTTTGAACCTTGAATCATTTCATCACTAATGAGTATGAAATGGTTCAAGTTTTCATATGTTCAATTAACATCCGATTGAGCATACCAAATTATTATCTTGCTCACTTTTAGTCCCAATTTTAGTTATGCAATTTTAGATTACCAACCATCCTTTAAACAATTGAGTCCAATGGGTGAGTTTAAGTCCTCTAATAGAAAGAAAGCTCAAACCAAAAGTTGTTCTAAGCATGAAAGAGACATCGTATCGTTGGTAATGAACCCCCTAAGGGATTAAACCATTAAGCATGACACCTCAATATCATGCTTTAAATAAACAAATAGTTTGAACCACTTTCAAAGCAAAACAAAAGGCCAAGAAAGGAGGGAGGTTACAGAGATTATTAAGTGCCAAAAATGAGTGAGAAAAGCATAAATAAATGCTATCAACTCAAAGGAAATGGTTTCTAAGGCCTAGAACACCAAACTCATGAGGACTATTGCACTACAAGCATGCAAAACAAAGCTCAAATGCAACCAACAGTGCTAAAACAGTCTAAAACAAGTCCTAAAACATGTTGGAATTGAGCTAAAAATAGCTAGATTAATATGCTAAAACATGGCACTAACTAGGCTAATAAACAAGACACAATAAGGGGAGGCTAACCCCTCCAAATTTGGACTTCAAAATATGATTTTGGCCACTGAAAAAGCTTTGAAAATCAATGTTTAAAAGCTTGGAAAAAGATGATGCAAGGGTGAGAAACACAAGGGCTAAGGCCTCCAAAACAAGGTATAAAAAATGGTGAACCACCCTTCAACCTTTAATGGCCTTAGGACCCAAGTTTCAGCCCAAAAATACAGAAGTTTTACAGCCCCAAAACACTTGAAAAACAGCAAGAAAAATAGTAGAGAAAGCAAGTAAATAGGCAAAACTTTATACCTCTTCAAAAGAAGAAGCAATTCAAGCAACAAAACCAAGCAAACAACACCCTCAAGAGCTCAAACCAAGCTCAAAAGTATCTCAGCTCAAAGGTGAGAGGATTTGGTTAAGGGTGTATAGGCAAAGGTTAAGGAATTGTAGGCAAAAATGTAGAGATTTGCTAGAGAGAGAGGAGAAAAATTTTGATCTCAAAATTTTCTAACCTTAAAACATGGGAGAGGGGGCTCCTATATATAGAAAACATGATTTCTCTACAAGGATATCCAGCTCTACACGTGGGTGCAGATGCATGCATCTGTGCAAACAGCTGGCATAAAATATCTGCAAAAGAAACTGATGGCTGGCAAGCCACATTAGTGGCCAGTAGCCCAAAAGTGATGGCCAACAGCCTCAAAAGGCAGGGTCGGCCCTGGGCCATAGGCCACAAGGCCATGGCCTAGGGCCCCTTAAAATAGACTCAAAAAAGGGGCCCTCTTATTATAATTTAGTGTAATATATTAGGTATGTGTAAGTCTAAAAAAATTAAAAAAGACCCAAACTAACTTAAAATGAATTGACCCATTAAAAAATTGAAAAGTCATTCAAAAAAATTAGCATTGTTATCCATTGGAAAATAGACCCAAAAAAGGGTCTCTCTTATTATAGTTTAGTCTAATATATTAAAGTATATTTTAAGTCCAAAAAAAATTAAAGAAGGCCCAAATTAACATAAAATAAATTAATCCATTAAAAAATTGAAAGGCCTATTTAAAATAATTAGCATTGTTATTCATTGAAAATGATTTTGCAAAAAAAATTAGATTATGCAAGTAAGATTGATTTATTTACTTCTAAAAATACAAGAAGAATGAGGACCAAGCGATACTTATTAGTTATTGTAATGTAATGTTAAGTATTTTTTGTGATTTTGACACAAATCTTTTATCCTTTACTTTCAAATTTTTTTTTCATTCAATGATTAAAAAAAAAGGTGTGAAAGGCCCCATAAATTTATTAGTTGATTATCGGCTTTGGGCCTTGAAAATTTCAGGGCCAGGCCTATCAAAAGGTGGCCCGGCAGGCCACTAGAAGCTGCAGGTTAAAGGACTAAGGCATGATCCAAGAATGAGGTAACAAGGATGTAGGGTTTGAAAGGTTTAAAGTTGTGGTATTCCATTGAGGACTTCGAGCACTTGGCGAGCATATAAACTCATCATCGGGTATGCATGCAATGGTGTCTAAGTCGTAAGGGCCGTAAAAAATGGGATGTCTACACAAGTGCCTTTCCTACGAACCCTTAAAGTCAAGAACACACTTCAAAGCATATCCTCAAGGATCTGAATAGTACACTCGGATTGCCTGTCAGTCTGAGGACTGCTCGTTAGTCCAACTTTGAAAACTGGACTAACACGCTACGCGAAGCCAACTATTTTGAAAACTCATGATCATGTGAGATGATGCAATAAGCAATAACAAGATGCGATAAGCAAGATAACGAGATAACAACAAATGAATGAGCAACTTCAAGCTTAGAACCAACACGGGTTCGCTAAAAGACCTAAAGCACGCTCTAACCACGCCAAAACAAGAGACGAGGAAAGAAAACACCGCTCAAGGTTGTGTTCCACACATCCGGAGAAACTGAGAACAAAAACTGCTCGGGGTTGCGTTTCACACATCCTGAGACACTAGAGAACAAAAATAGCTCGGGGTCACGTTTCACGCGTCTCGAGATGAATGACCGCACGGGGTCGCGTTTCACATGTCCTGAGATGAAAGACCGCACGGGGTCATGTTTTACGTGTCCCGAGAAAACTAGAGAACCCACTCGGGCTCGAGTTTGACGCATCCTGAGATAAGAGAAAATCTTTCGGGCTCACGTTTCACGCGTCCCGAGAAAACTAGAGAGCCCGCTTGGGCTCGTATTTCACATATCCCGAGATACAACACGCCTAGGGCCACGCGTCACGCGTCCTGAGATAAAACTACTTAGGCTTGCGCTTCGTACATCCCGAGACGAAACCTGCCTAGGGCTGCGCATCACACATCCTGAGATAACAAGAAAAATCCGCTCGGGCTCGCGTTTCATGTGTCCCAAGATGAAACCTACCCAGGGCCGCGCGTCTCGCGTCTTGAGTTAACAAGAAAATCGCTCGGGCTCGTGCTTTGCACATCCTAAGATAAAACCCGCCTAGGGCTATGCGTCACGCGTCCTGAGATAACAAGAAAACTACTCGGGCTCATGTTTCGCATGTTCCGAGATAAAACCTGCCTAGGGTAGCGCGTCTCGCGTCCTGAGTTAACAAGAAAACCGCTTGGGGTCGTGCTTCGCACATCCCGAGATGAAACCCGCCCAAGGCCATGCTTCACGCGTCCTGAGATAACAGAAAACCGCTCGGGCTCGTGCTTCGCACATCCTGAGATGAAACCACAGAGAGGTGTGCGATAGATGCACAAAACGAACAAGTGCGAGATGAATAAAGTGAACAAGTGCGATAGATGCACAAAGCGAACAAGTGCGATAGATGTACAAAGGGAACAAGTGCGATAGATGCACAAAGTGAATCAGTGCAATAGATGCACAAAGTGAACAAGTGCGATAGATGCACAAAGTGAATGAGTGCGATAGATGCACAAAGTGAATGAGTGCGATAGATGCACAAAGTAAACAAGTGCGACAAATGCACAAAGTGAATATGTAGGTTGCCCTACCGAGACACAAACGATCTTATTCGGAACTCCTCCGAATAAACCGTACATTCAATATCATTTGCTTGTGTTGGCAAAGGGAGAAAGAAAGGAACTTTCCTATTTGTGAAAGCATAACTAACATGGACAATGTGCGATACAGTGACAATGTATATTCTATGCAAGATAAACAACTGAGATATGAAGTTAAGTAAAGGCATGTTCTAGCATGTTCTATGCAAGGTAGTAAAGAATATTTTATGCATGAAATAAGAGCAAGAGCATATTCTATGCGAAATTGGAATGATTCAAGATACACATGCAATATGTATATGTGAAATGCATATTTTATGCAACAATTCATGCGAGATGCATATCCTATGCAACAAAAGAGAACGATGGCAAAATGAACAAAAGCGACATTCGATGGCACCTTCCGATTTACCTCTCGGAGGAATTACAATATGTTTAAAAAGGATACACCTCGTTCATATTGACAAGTGATGAACATCATGCGTCAAAAACACAGTTTTGAGCTTCCGTAAGACGATCTGAACCCAACAATGAACTTTCTTTGCAACTTTTGGGAAACAAAGACACAAAAAGCATCAGGACTCAGAGGGAGGCCGCTGGCCACAAGAGGAGGCTGCTGGCCACAGGCCGGCCACCAATGAGCCTTGCCAGCCACCGATGGCAATTCGGGGCAAATTTGTCTTTTCACACACAAGTCTTTAAGTATACATTGCAACACTTCATTTCCTCATTTCTCTAGGGCCAAAATCCTTCTCCCTCTCTCTCTAGATATTTTTTCTCTCTAGATTTGAGTCTTTTACGCTTTTTCTAATGCCCCACGCAAACTTTATTCACTAAACCCTCTTGATTCTCTTCTTTTTGAACCGCTTGAAATTTGATTTCGACGCTTCTTTCCTCATTTTCACCCTTCTAGGCTTGTTCCCCTTGAATTTCTCTTGAGTTTTGTGAACTTTTCCAAGCTTTGACTTTTTATTCCATTTTCTCTAGGGTTGACTTTTTCCAAGTTTACCATCTTTTCTCAATTTTTCTTTACTTTTTACCTACTTTTCACCCATTCGACAGATGGCGGATGATTCACTACTTGACGGGGCTCCTCCGGAGGTTCCACTCGTATTGCCACTTGTTTCCGAGGTGGATGGCTGGCAAGGCAGCTGAAGGTGTCGAGGCCAACATCGAGGTAGAGCCCAAGGTCGAGGTAGAGCCACTACCGTTGAGGGTACGCCCTTTTGATACAGCGAGGTACCATCCCCGGACACATATCTTGCCAGCTGGTGGCATTAGGCGCTTTAGCAACTTCATTATCGGTGTACCGGAGGACCTCCTATTGAGGGAGCCGGTTTATCACCTTTCATCCATCGTCGTTGAGGTATGAACTCTGTTTTCATGCATTCTTGCCTTTCTTTACTTGCATTTCTAGCACTGCCTTTTATCTTACTGTACTTTCATCACTGCATTATCTGATTCATCTGTTCTTTGCCATAAGGCGAGTCTCGTGCCTTCAAAGGGTATGGATCCACGACTGCATGGGATTGGTACGACGAGCTCCCTGTTGGAGTTCATGACATTGTGGACGAGACTGGCTTCGGCTTGACGCAGGTCATCGCTAGCCGTCCTCTTCTGGGAGCACTTGTGAAGAGGTGCTGGGACACCACTAACTCCTTTCACTTCTCCAATGCCGAGGAGATGACGATGACTTCCTATGAATTTGCCATGATCACCGGCTTAAGAGCAGGGGGTGATCCGATCCCCGTTCGACACAGACATAGGGGAGTAAAAAGCTGCCTGGATCGAGCTGTTAGAAGCGCATCCACCCTTATACCGGACAAGCATGGTCAGGTATAGCTGGTTTCAAAGCAATTCAGAAAGAGCGAGCCAGAGACACTTGAGGAGATGGAGTAGTACGCCAAAGGCTTTTTGATGTTCATGCTCAGTACCTCCTTGTTTTTGAATAGGTAGAACACCATGGGCTTGTATCTGTTGAGTGCCCTGGTGACCCTTCCCCGGGTTCGTTTTTATGACTGGAGCAGAGCTGGCCTTGCCACCCTATATGGCTATATGAGCTCCACCTCCCGCCTGAGGGGAGAGCTGATCGAAGGCTACTAGTGAGCTTGGGAGGTATGCATTTCGGTTCCCTCTTTATACTTTACATTTTCTGCTTTATATCTATTCAACACCTGTGTTTTCTGCTTTACACTTTCTACATCTGTTCATGCATTGTGCTCACATATTACTGCACTTTCCCGCAATTGTGGGTCTATGCTTATTTTCCGACTCTTGCCCTAGAGCCTATGGAGGAGCTCCCCTTTGCGGTCCCGTACTTGAGGCGGTATGATGGGAGGTGCCAGCGCAGGACTCGTAAGACGTTCATATTCTTCCAGCACTCTTTCGACATTGTGGCTGCCCACGAGGTAACCCAAAACACAATCATTTTGCTTTACAACTATTCTGATACACATTTTGGCAACTGATAGCAACTAACAATCTGTTCACTCTCTGTTTACAAATCATGTGGCAGCCTGGGCCATAATGCCAGTTGGGATACAGGACCAGTATGCCGGGGCCTGGGCCACTTCTCACTTTCGTTCTACTTGAGTGCCTAGTCTGCCGGGCCTGATTCCTGAGTGAGCGATTCGTCCATTAGACCGTGGGCTTACTAAACCTGATCGTTCTGATGGCATCGCCTGAGTCCATGAGATCAACAGACAGCCTATCCATTGACGCAGTTACTCAGTTTATGGTGGGTTTGGATGCTGACTACTTCAGGACAGAGGGTGACTATGCGACCTTCAATCAAACCCATCTCATGCCACCTCTGACAGATGCTCACGGAGGTGAGAGGGCGAGGGTTCTTGCAGCGGGAGAGGTATGTAGGGCGACCTGGGCTCGTGCTAGAGGGGCTTCTCGAGCAAGGCAGAGGACCAGTTGGCTAGAGCTTCCTACCACGCTTACATGTTGGCGGCATACTGGGGCTGCTTACCAGGTCCGATTGAGCCTGCAACAGTTGATCATAAGTTTGTCGAGGTTCGAGGCCCGACTAAGGTATGGACCATGCTTTATGATTTGCACCCCACATTTCATTTCAGATATATTTATTGTGAACACTGATCATCCAAATGCATTTGCAGGCATCGATAGAGTACACAGGGAGTGCTCTCGAGCTGATAGCCTCATTGATGGGCATGGTACAGAGGAGAAGACGTTGCTCGGTCTCCACGACATCCCAGTAAATTCTTTCAGTTTGCACTTTATGCTATCATCTTTCTACTGATACAATAGCATTTCAATTGTAGACTTCTCCAAACTGCACTGATACACTACATCGGGACACTGTATTCATACACTGTACTCATACATTGTATTTGACTTCTGTATACACTCATTCTACATTGCATGTTTGCATCTGATACACACATTGAAACTGATATGTGATAACTGTCTTTTTTAGATCCCAGTTATACCGATTGCACCAGCGCCAGCACCGGCAATACCTCCTCCAACAGCAGGAGGGAAAGGTAGAGACAGGGGTGCCTGAGGCCGGAGTAGTCCTCTAGAGCCCATCTTGCAAAACAATGATGTTGAGACCAGTGACTCTGCGAAGGCAGCGAGTCAACATTTTAAGTCATCCGAGAGTGGAGATAATGACGCTGGCTCAGGTTCTGAGAGCGGAGGTGACGATATTGATGAGAGTTCTGGGCCAGAGAACGGAGATGATGTCGACTCTGGTTCTAGCTTAGAGACTGATTCAGACAGCGGCGCTGATGGAGATAGTGCCCCAAAGTCCTCTCATCCGAGGAAAATGACAAAGAGGGCCTCTAGAGCATGAGGCGACTGGCACTGATTTTTTATTTTTTGTTTAGTTTCTTTTTGTTTGGTAGCATTAGCACATTGTATAGCTTTAGGAATGTTTTATTTGCTTTAAAAACGTGTACTCATCTTTTGTAAAAACCATGATCAGAATAAAACCTCACAATTTTTATAAAAAGTGTTGTTTATTTTTGCATCATGAGCACCACTTTTGCATGAACACGGAATTGAATTGGCCAAGAGCACTTGATTGAAACAACGTCTTAATCGGGTAATGAACCGACCAACAAAGGAAATACAAAATGTGACATACAACTCGATAAATAAAACAACAATAACTCAAATACAACTCAACAAGCATGCTAAAATCAAAAAGACTCAAAACAAGACCTTAAAACACACAAAAAGCAGAACAAAACACATGCTTTCAGCATTGTACAACACACAGGTGGGCAGCAAGCCTGAAAAGAAGGCTGCTTGCCAGAGATAAAGCCTGCCGACCACAAGAGATGGTATGCCGGCCACCTGCAGGCCATCAATGTGAAGCATCTCCAGATTGTTGACAGCTGGTTTCCACTCACTACCTTATCTTCTACAAAAGGTTGAGCTTTGTGAATTCTTCTCCAGAACTTCATTTTAGCTGCAATTTCTTCACAAATGAAGCCATTTTTCGCCGAAAAGCTCTTGGATTGGATTGCGGCTTTGGACAATTCAGAAAAGGTAAATTTCCAGGGTTTCGGCATAAATGCACTTTTTTCGCTGAACCGTACTCCACTTTGTATTCCGTTCCTTCATGCCGCCCCAGGATGCTGGGACCCGATTACACATGTCTTTAGCTTCAAGGGTCAAGAAATATGCCCGACAATTGAAGAATTTCAAGCATTAATAAAATCCCAACGCGATGAGGAAATCATACCTCAGCCCCATTTTGGCCACGTCCAAGGTTTAGGACGGATGTGTGGGCTTACTCTACATGAGGCTCGATCTTTTGTTCACAACAGAGTGTTGGATATTCCCAGCTTGATTCATCGATTTTCTAACGTTGGTGATAGAGGCAACATTTTCTGGCAAGGTTTTTGATAGCATGCCCTTTGCTTGTGTATGTTGGCTCATTTCCTTCTTGCCCCAAGTTTCGGCGGGTCGAGCATTCGGTTGGTTGAAGTGGTCCAAGGTTTGAAAGAAGGCAAGAGTTGCATTGGCTTGATGCTGGCCGAGACTTTGATGGGCTTAGACGTCTTTCATCAGCGAGAGACTACCAGATTTGCGGGGAGTCCGCTACTTCTTCAGGTATTGTTTCCCATTCTTTTTCATATGTGTTTCTCACATCATTTGGCACTCATGCTCTGTTTTTCTCTCAAAACCTTTTTCTCACTTTTCTCTCAACATACATCTCTCTATTCTTCAATCTCTCTTTTCTTTCATCCCTCCCCAGGTGTGGCTTATGGATAAGCTGAAGCTAGTAGACTCTTGCCCTGAATACTTAGCTTGAGGCTATTTCTTCCGCCACCGACTAATAGATTTCCCGAATGAGGGATAGTGGTGCCATTGGATGTGCAACAGGTCTGCTGCTGACATAGCTTAACGTTACCCCTGGCGATACAGTTGATCGGCCTCACACACTGTATATTCTACTTCTCGTTCCAGTTCAAGCATCAGTTTGGGCTTGATCAGATCTGTACGAAGGAGGGAATAAAGTACCCGGTTTCATTCCCTATCCGTGGTTCATATTTGGCTAGGTATCTCACTGCCTGGAGGACGAGAGAGCTTCTGGCCCCTACCCCTAGTTTCAGTTACGCCCTTTCTGGCGAATGCTTGGCTTGGATCGGCTCAAAGATGAGGCACAAACTGGGCCCACATTGGCATCAGAAGCTTCCACAAGCATGAGCAGGGGACACAAGAGCACCTGACTCATCTATGCCTCTAGTTTATTGCTTTGGCCTTTCTTTTCAAGTTTTTTTTCTCAATATAATAAAAGCAACTTTGATTTGTATCAAAGAGTTGGAGAACTTTTATGTTGAAATCAATGAAATTAAAGTCGTAAGCAATGAAAAATTTTCTTTTGGTCCAAAAATGGTCTAAGTTGTAAAAGGTAAAATTTGAACAAAATTTCCAAAACCATTTTCGAAAAGGATTACCACTTGACACGCACGAAATCAATCCTCAAGATGTACAACTCTGAATCCAAATATCACAAATTGCCCCTTGACTGGATAGCAGTGCTCTGCACTGTAACCAGTTCTTCTCTCAGAGTAAATATCACAACTGAACCCTTAGGTAAAGAATAGACAAAGATGACTTGATCAGACACATGGATAGGATAGTTGAGTTGGAGGTGTTTACAGCCAAACTTCGGGATGAAGTTGCCTCCGTATCCCGAAGATGGGAATCAGACCTTACGTAGTTCGGTTCAGGTTCACTCGAGTATTAACTTTCTCCTTTTGCGCTCTAACTTTTGCCAAGGCAGCCCTTTAGGGTTTTCAACCTTGCAAGCTCAGTTTTTCTTTATTTCTAATTTTTCATGCTCTAACTTTTGCCTAGGTCGCCCTTCCGGGTTTTCGGCCTAGCGAGCCTCTCAGGGATAGTATTTCGTTAGCTTGTCCATGTTGATTGGTTGGGAAAATTCCACGCCATCCAGGTCCATGAGAATAACAGCTCCACCTGACCAAATAGCTTTGATGATGTAAGAACTAGTCCAATTGGGTTTGAACTTGCCCCTAGAGTCATGGATGGGAGTTTGGTTGTCTTTTAGCACCATATCTCCCTCTTTGAGATTTCAGAACTTAACCTTCCTGTTAAAAGCCCTAGGGATTCTGCGTTGATAGCCTTGAACATGGTACAATGCTTTCAACCTTCTCTCATCAAACAACATCAGCTTTTTGAATGTGCTCTGTTGCCAGTCCGCCTCTACTATCTGACATTCAGCCATAACTCGCAGTGACGGGACTTCTATTTTAATCAGTTGAACAACTTCCATCCCATAGACGAGAGAATAAGGAGTTGCCCCTGTAGACGTCCGAATTGAAGTTCTATAGCCCTAGAGTGCGAACGACAATTTATCTAGCCAGTCCCTGTAAGTCTCAACCATCTTCTACAAAATATGCTTGATGTTCTTGTTGGTGGCCTCAACAACTCCGTTGGTTTGCGGCAGATATGTAGACCACTTGTGAAAAGCCACATTATATTTCTCTAACAAGTCTATCACCTCTTTCTTAAAGTGAGAGCCATTATCTAATATAATCTTGTTTGGGACTCTATACCGGCAAATGATGTTGTTTCTAATGAACTTAGCCACATGTGCTACTTTCAACACTGCATAGGACTAAGCTTCCTTCCACTTTGTGAGGTAATCAATTGCCACCAGAATGTATTCATGCCCATTCGACTCTTTTGGTGTGACTGCGCCGATGACATCTATTCTCTAGACTGAGAAAGGCCACGGTGAAGTCATGTTGTACAGTTTTGACGGCGGAATATTCATGCTATTTGCATGAATTTGGCATTTGTGGTATCGCTGAACAAAACCAATACAATCTTCCTCCATAGTGGACTAGTAGTAACCTTGCCTGAGAATCTTCCGAGCTAACATTACTTTGTTCACGTGCGCTCCGCACTCCCCTCCATGGATGGCCTCTATCAGGCGCCTTGATTCCTCTTCTTCGACACACAACTTGTTCATTCCCAGATGACCCTGTTTGTACAGTTTACCTCCTCATATGATAAATTGGACGGCTATTCGCCATATTCCCCTTTTGTCCTTGGCATTTGCCCCTAGTGGATAAACCTCTTTTTCCAAGAAGTTCCAGATATTGTAGTACTAAGAGTTTTTATCTTACGCTTCATCTATTGCGGCGATAGTTTCATAAGCCGGCGTGTATCTCTACTCAATAATGATCGGACACATCCAGACTTCGAGTGAGATGTCTATCATGGATGATAGAGTTGATAAAGCGTCAACGAACCTGTTGTTCTCTCTCAGTAGATGTGTGAAAGTCAGCTTTTCAAACCTAGGAATCAGAATCTCCAGGGTCTGGTGATAAATCTTCATCTTTTCTTCTTTGACCTTCCAGTCTCCATTTGCTTGAGAAACAACTAGGTTTGAGTCCCCAATAACATCTAATCTTTTTGCCCCTAGTTCCAAGGCAGCTTCTAAACCAGCGATACACGTTTTATATTCTACGTCGTTATTGGATACCTTGAACCGGAGTTTGAAGGCTAAAGGTATATGGGAATTGTCAAGTGCTATCAGCAACACACCTATACCATAACCGTATTGATTGGACGCTCCGTCAAAGTACATTGTCCAAGTCTCCTCATCGACTTGCAGAATGGCTTCATCTGGAAACAGATATTCTACCGCTTCATCCCCTTCTACTGGGTGATTTGCTAGGAACTCCGCTACAGCACTCTTCTTGACCGACGGAGCCGGTAACATACTTGAGATCGAATTTGAAGAGGAGAAGCAATCAACGAGCTAGTCTACCTATAAGCGTTGGTTTCTCAAAATGATATTTGATGGGATCTAATCTTGAAACTAGAATTACGGAGTGAGCTAACAAGTAGTGCATCAACTTCCTGGTAGCCTATACCAAGGCTAAGCAAGCTTTCTCCACCTTATCCTCAAATTCATGAGCAAGCATGCATCCTATTGTTGTGTCTGTTACTGACAGATACAGATTCAAAGGCTTCTTCGGCTTTGGCGGCGATAATACGGGTGGATTATGAAGATACTGCTTAATCTGCTCAAAGGCGAATTGACATCGATTATCTCATCGAAATTTCTTTCCTTTTTTCAAGAGACCAAATAGTGGTTCACAAGTCAAGGTTAATTAGGAAATAAACCATCTTATGAATTGCACTTTATCCAGAAAGCCTCGCACCTCCTTTTCAGTCCTTGGTGGTGGCATTTCTAGGATGACCTTGATTTTGGAAGGATCTACCTCTATGCCTCTCTGTATGATCAAAAAGCCCAACATTTTCCCTGATGTCACGCCGAAAGTACATTTTTGTGGATTCAACCTCAGTCTGTATTCTCTAATCTGTTGAAAGAATTTCTTCAAGACGGTGTAGTGGCCCTCTCTTTCTTTGGACTTGACAATCATGTCGTTTACGTACACCTCGACCTTTTTGTGGATCATATCGTATAAAATAGTGGTTGCAGCCCTTTGATAGGTAGCCCCAACATTCTTCAGCCCAAAAGATATAACCCCGTAGTAGTAGGTTCCCTATGGCATAGTAAATGCAGTTTTCTCTCTGTCTTCAGGTGCCATCAGAATCTGGTTATACCCGAAAAATCCATCTATAAAGGAGAGCAATGCATGGCCCGCAGTGAAATCCACTAATTCATCGATCTGCGGTAGAGGAAAGTTGTCCTTCGGACTGGCTTTGTTCAAATCCTTGAAGTCCACACACACCCAGACTCTACCATCCTTTTCTAGTACTGGGACGATATTGGCCAACCAAGTCAGATATTCAGATACTAATAAGAAACCTGTTTCGATCTGCTTGGTGACCTATTCTTTGATTTTCAGCGCCTAATCCGAACAAATTCTTCGCAACTTTTGCTTGACGGGTTAGGTCTCGGGGTCAAGAGGGATCTGATGCTGTACAATCTCATGATCGATTCCAAGCATGTCTTCGTAGAACCACGCGAAAATATCTTTGAAATCTTTTAATAAAGCGACTAAGTGATCGCGCTCCTCCGAAGACAACGTGGACCCGATCTGGACTAAATGCGAATCCTTCTCAGTACCCATATTAATAGTAATGATTTCATTAGTAAAGGGTTTTACAAACCTCTCATCCTCTCGATTAATCAAGTTTTTCAAAACTAGAGAAATTTCTTCATCTTCGTTTTCATTAAAATTCTGAAAATCTCGGTCAATGTAATAAACAAGCGGCACAGAGAAATATTCAGAATCAGCAGCATTCTCATTCATAAAGTCCAACTCATCCAGCTCTTCGGTTACAACCGACTCAAAAACAAAAGAAAAAGAGGACCTGGACAAGACCTTAGCATCCGGGTTATCAACCCCAGGAATACTGGACCTGGACCCAGAAGAACCAGAATCTGATTCCAACTCCAAAGACTCTGTGGAATCAGATTCTGGCTCATCACCTGACTCAGAACTAGACAGGTAGCCCTCCTCCAGTTGCCAGATAAGAGATGGTACATCAGATGCATCCAAAATGCTGCTAGATGGGTTCACACCCGGTTAGTACCTGATCATGGAGATGGTAAGGTTATCCCCCAAGCTCTATGAGTCGGCCAAAGGATCTGTAAGGAGACATGCCAATGCTGCCCCTACTCCAAGCTCACTGTTGTCCAAGTCACTTTCCATGCTCTTTTCAGCTCCAGCACTTGGTTCAGCTTTTTTCTCGGCATCACTTTCTTGCAACTACAGATCGAAGAAGATTTCAAAGCCAGGAACGCGCTGCTTCATAGAATTTATCCAGGGCTCGGGAAAATCGCAAAATGGGAAGCCTTCTCCCTCCTGAACAAAGTGACCATTTAGCGTTCCCCGGATCGGCCTGTGAACAAGCTCATAGTGTTTCCCAGCCTACTTGGCTCTGGCTCTGGCTCTGCCTGCCATCTCTTCCCTTTTCCTGACCCAATCC
This sequence comes from Camellia lanceoleosa, assembly GCA_025200525.1. Taxonomy (NCBI): domain Eukaryota; kingdom Viridiplantae; phylum Streptophyta; class Magnoliopsida; order Ericales; family Theaceae; genus Camellia; species Camellia lanceoleosa. The sequence continues at coordinate 66,640,949 of CM045768.1, read as the reverse complement.
TCTTTGGTGGGTACATACCCTAGACCAAAAGTTTGCGGATTATACAGCACATCGGCCAATGCTGTGACACCTTTCCGGCCACTTCTTCCAAGCCCCATTCTTGGCACATGTTGCAGCTTGTTCATGAAATAGATTGATTGGACGCTGACATACATACCCTCATCTGCCGCCAAGATGGTTTGCACCGCCCGGGCCTTGGCCAGAGTAAACCTTAAGAGGAAAACATCCTCCTCACCATGAACGATCTCCAGCACTGGTGTAGTTACCTCTGGCGGAGAATGGATAGACGAATTCCTGAAGATTATTGCCACTCCCTTCCCATGAGGGTATTTCAGCATTTAGTGGAGAGTAAAGGAAACTACTTTCACCAGGTGCAGCCAAGGCCTCCTTAGCAGTAGGTTGAAAGTGGCCGGCACATCTAGGACATAGAACTCGACATCTTGTTGAGTTGGGCCCACCTGAACTCTGATTTGTACTGCGTCCATAACCTCCGTGCTTGTGTTATCATATGCCCGAATCACTTGGGATGTGGGTACGAAGTCTGCTAGTTTCAGGTCAATGGCATAAGCTATGCGGGAAGGACAAACGTTGATAGCTGACCCGGTGTTGACCAACACCACTGGCACTCATTTTTCTCTGCACTCAATAGATATGTACAAAGGTTTGTTATGTGCTGAGCCTTCTGGCGGCATTTCTTTATCAGAAAAGGTTAGGGTTGGCCCGACGCCACCTGGGAAGACCAATCCCACAAGCTATTCAGGGGCAATGTCAATGGACAGTTTGGCTTTATCCATTGCTGATAGTGTAGCCTATAGATGCACCCGGGAGGCCATGAGTAAACCCCAAATTGAAAGGTCGGCTTGGATTTTCTTCAGTTGCTTCAACACTGCCTCTTCCTCCAACTGCTTCTCTTTCTATTTTTCAACCTCTCTATCTTTCGCAGAGGCCTCAGCTTGGTCTAAGTGCGGTGGCTTGAAATACTGCCCACTTCTTATCATGTGGTCAATTTCTTCAACGTACCACATGTTGTCTGGAAAGGACTCATCCCAATCTTCATCGGTGTGAGCCAGAAGTAGATCATCATCCTCCCACCATACATCTCCGACAGCCAACAAACAGTTGTCCGGCTCTGTTTGTATCACTTTCACTTTACAAGTGTCCCCCACAGGGTGTTGAGCCGTTACAGCTCTCTGGTTATCTTGACCCATTTCTTGTGCAAATTGTTTCAACGCAACTTCCTGTTTTGTATCTACAGTACTCACAATACCCAGCTCCTGAGCCAAATCATTCACGCCGGTGTTCTCCGGCAGTTTTTCATTTTCATCGGCCATTCCGGCCATTACAGCAATTCTTACTCCCTTTTCCTCCAGTTTTGTTTCAGTTCCTTCCTTCCTGTTAGGTTCATCACTCAACCACCCAAAGTTGTCTATCGACCCATTTAAATCGAACCAGTCAATCTGCATATCTCCTTGATCTTCTTCATCAAAGAACTGCAGGTTTTCTAAGTCCTCCTATAGCTTCTCCAAATCATCCAAACCTTGGCTCGGGCTATCCTCCCTAACCACATTGACCTCCACTGTAGTTGGCAATACCACTTCTAGCTTGACTTGATCAATCGGCACAATGTAACAGCTCAGATTGTACATACCCTCAAACAAGTCCTCAGAGCACTCAAGCAATGGACTCGTACTCTCCTCTAAGGCCAGCCTCCTTTCTTCTACCACTGTCACCACCACAAGTTTAGGTTGAAGTGCGGATGTGTCCATCATGCACAAATCTGTGCTTTCAGGAATGAACACCGTTGGTCTGGATAGGTGGGAAGGGGTAATATATACACTGGGGTCGTAGAGGAGGGCCAGTGTATGGATTAGGTTTAGATTGTGAGGTGGGGGAACTTGATTATGGGCTGGGAGAGGATTGGTAGTTACATTTGCTTTCTGGGGTAGTGCAATCACCTTGTTGTCAATGAGGTCTTGAATCTCAAGACGCAGCCTAAAGTATTGGTCAGTGTCGTAACCATGCTGCTGGTGAAATGCACAGTACTTGGCTGGGTTGTGTTTTGGTGGAAGAGGATCAGGTAGTGGGCAAGGCTCTAACGGCTTGAAGTGCCCTTTTTTGATCAACACACTCATGGCTTGAGATAAAGACATGTAGAGTGGGGTAAAGGTCCTCTGGGATTGAGCTGGGTTGTTTGAAGTTTGTGGAGTTATGCTAGCAAAGGGATTGGCAATCTTGGTTATGGTGGTGACAACACTCACATTAGATAGTCGCGCAACTGTGCTACCACTGGTGGTTGCATTAGAACTGCGCACAAAAGGCCTTTCGGCCTGCTCTTTTTCATCAGTAATCAAGCCCTATTTCATGGTGTCTTCAATCTGAACTCCCTTCTCATGGAGCTCGGTAAATGTGAACAGAGGTAGGACGATCATTTTCTACAACAATTTCCCGTGCAAATTGTGGACTACCATCCTTATCTGATCTTTCTTTGAAGGTCGTGTGGTCATCATTAAAGCCTTGGCCCTCCACTTCGTCACGAATTCTGAGAAGCCCTCCTTTGGCTCCTGGCGCGTTACCTTGTGATCACGAGTCGTGACCTCAATTTGTGTGTTGTAGGAGTATTGTGCAACAAAAGCCTCAGCCATTTTTTCCCAACTCTGCTTCATAGAATCCTTTAGCTTCGCATACCATATTGCCACTATTCCCGACATAGTCCAACCAAAAAGTGAGAGCTTCTGTAACCTGGTTAGGTCCATCAGCCGCAGAACGTCTGAAAACAGCCGAAGATGAACCATGGGGTCTCCGGAACCATCGAATCTATCGATATACAGCATTTTTAACCGATCTAGTAATGTCGCTGCAGAGTCGGTATACCTGTCTTCTATGTCAGGATAGAGTTAACACCCTGTGCTCTCTTGAAGAACTTCTCCCACTTGTTAACTTTAAGTACGGTTAGGTCAACTTCAAACTCGAATGGAGCTTCGGTCTAATACACAGGTGCTTTGGAGGCTTGTGGTGGGATCGGCTTTGCCGGATTGCCCTAATTCTCAGTCTGGACATTAGCAGTATGGACTGTGGCTTCGAGTGCTGGGATACCTGTAGAGGGTGCATGAGATGCACGCCATTGCCGGTGTGGTTGTTGTTCTTTTGACCTATTTATTACCTTTTGCTGGCGTCTTTGTGACCTCGGCTGACGAAGCGGTGTCTTCTTTGCATGGTTTCAATTTGTTTCTTTGAAGGTGGTGGATTAGGTCCTCTATGTTAACCGGGGGATATTTTGCCATCTGGCGAGTGATCTCGTACCAGACTGGATGTAGAAGATTGAGCCTAACTAAATGCAGGTGAAGTGATGGGTGATTGCTGTAGAAATTGAACCGGTGAACTCTGTCATGCTGTCTTCCGTTTAGTAACCGGAGGGAGCGAAACAAACACAGGTTGTCCTTTAACAAGATCTCTGAATCTGTAAAGCCTCCTGACACGGGTCCAGAGCGCTTGGGGGATATCTAAACTGTCCGAAGCTATGGTGTTATACTACCTAGCAAAAAGAAATAAAGCAAAAAGAAAGCAGTAATCAGAAACTGCACAGCATCTCAACTCAGATATTAACAACACACAAATGTAATCAAAGCTGGTAAGAGTGCACTTAACACTGAATTCTGCCTCCAAAACTGATACCCAACTTGCAACTGATACGCATGTTCCTGTACAGTTTCACTATAAAGCACATTCTAGTTAAATGAGAACCAAAACACCCCTATGAGGGGGAGAGGGTTTCCCTGTCCTAGTTTCGTCAGGAACTAGGGTTCACTATTCAAACAAAGCAGTTTCATGCAATCTTGTATTCGGGTAAGCATCCTGTTCTAATTTGGAACAGTCTCTATAGTTTTCGATATGCAACTAGGTCAAATGGTCAAAAGGGTATCTCAGCAAGACCACGTAATATGCCTCTCACACCTAACACCGAGAAGTGAAAAGAGGATCAAACGGTACAGCGGTAGTCCAGATCCAAGGGTTGTGTTCCCATCGTGGCAGAGCCCGCGACCGGTCAGCCTTTTGACAAGCTTTTAGACAAGCCTCCGGCAAACTGTCTAGGAATAGCAGATGGCAAACATAGTGACTTAAACGCACTAATGCAAATGCAATGCAAAAAAACATATAAGTGTAAATAAAATTTCATATCATGCAGTTCAATTTAAGTTCTCTAATTTCCCCAACAGAGTCGCTACAAACTGTAGACCGACTTTTTCGCGCCCCCCTCTTCGAGAGGCCGAAATAAGCCCTACAGTTCGGACTCCTGCGGTTCTAAATCTAATCTCACAAGTGCAATGTGAAATTGATAAACACCAAAGAGTCCAAATCCGACAAATCGTTTGGAAAATTGATTTTGAATCAAAAATGCCAAAATTGGACTGTTTTACCAAATATAGAGTCGTCATCTAAATATTTTTGAAAAATTTAGGAAATCCATGACTCGTGCCAAATGCCACATGTCCGTCATCACCAAGATTGTCTCAACTCAGGAACTTACGTATGAGAGGGGAAGGTCATGAATACATTTGACCACCCCGCTCGCCCAATCAAAGATCGGCTTCTACTAATCATGATATGAATTTTATGTACATTATATGCTCTTGTTCCGATTATTAAGCTAGCATTTACCATGTGATGCGCACACACAAGTATAAACTAACTCGCAAGAATTGGAACATTCTGAGTCATGTCTGTTTTTAAAATTGTTTCAAAATATGTACCACTTGAAAAAGTGATCTCATATAAACATTACTCAAATTATTCCAATTCAAGCAATAAGCCTTCATTCAAAGGAATACAAGCAGTTTTAGCAATTAATCAATTAGCCTCATGGCAAGCATGCTAGACATGGCAACATCAACATTCATGCGATATGCTAAAGCGAGTAAAAGGCTCACCTAGTACTTTAAGCCAAAATAAACAAAAGAGTTAGGAAAATTGCATGATTCCTAACTATGCGATATGACTAATGCAACACATGCAATATGCAATTACTAGGCTTGGCTACTAATATGGCATATGGAACAATTAAATAGCATGCGGTCTAAGCACGTATTCAAAGAAGTATTAAAATAGCAATGCAGTTAGAATGATAAACCGAGCCTCAGTGTATGCAATACGAATGGATGCAAATCATGAAGTTATGCTAAACAAAACGTGATGTCCCTAATCTAACCATCGTAAGCTAGTAAATAAAAGAGAGAAAGATGTGAGGTTGGAAGATATACACATTATTACATTGCGCTCTCATGAAGGAGAGTCCGAATAAACTAAGCTAATTATTACAAAACTTGAAATTAGCTAAACTTCTTAACTAATTATTACAACAACAAATGAATTAATTAACTATTCTAATTAACTAACAACAAACTTGAATAACTAGTTAACTAACTAATTAAATAATCACAACACAAGTGCAATTAAAAGAATTAAATAAGCTAAGCAATCTAAATATTAACCTAACTACTCTGTCTTGGGATGCGTGGGATGTTCATGTGCATGCTCGGTTTCTACCCGAAAAGGCCACCGTTTTTGCTTCCGGAGAGCCTCTATTGCGCAATGGAACACATACACTGTTGCCCACTTCCAGAATAACTCTGCTCTCCCTTATAAACATGCTGCTGAAATTTGTATCAGTGGCTGGCCAGCCAGTGATGAAGGTTGCTGGTCACCAGTGATGGCTAGCCGGCCATCAAAGGTGGTCTGCCAGCCACTTGTCGGCCATGGAAAGTGGCCTGCCAGCCACAGTTGCCCAATTCTCCTTGCTGCAACAGAGGACAAACAGAGCATATACAGGGTATTTTCAAGAGTCTGTTTGCATAATTCACCTCTCATTTTCATGAGCAAATCAAAAGAGTAGTGAACTTGGTTCATGAAGCACCAACTCAAGCAATTTCATTGCATGATGGCTCATGAACCAAAGTATGCAAGTTCAAAAAATGCAAAACAAGACACAAACCTCCTCCCTTTCATGAATGATCAAGGGAAGTGGTGACCTTGGAACCTTAAATCATTTCATCACTAATGAGTATGAAATGGTTCAAGTTTCCATGTATTCAATTAACGTCCGATTGAACACACCAAATTATTATCTAGCTCACTTTTAGTCCCAATTTTAGTTACTCAATTTTAGATTACTAACCATCATTTAACCATTTGAGTCCACATGGTGAGTTTAAGTCCTCTAGTGGAAAGAAGGCTCAAACCAAAAGTTGTTCTAGGCATGAAAGAGACTTCATACCAATGGTAATGAACCCCTTAAGGGATTAAATCATTAAGCATGACACCTCAATCTCATGCTTTAAACAAACAAATAGTTTGAACCACTTTCAAAGCAAAACAAAAGGCCAAGAAAGGAGGAAGGTTGCAGAGATTATTAAGTGCCAAAAATGAGTGAGAAAAGCATAAATAAATGCTATCAACTCAAAGGAAATGGTTTCTAAGGCCTAGAACACCAAACTCATGAGGACTATTGCACTACAAGCATGCAAAACAAAGCTCAAATGCAACCAACAGTCCAAAACAGTGCTAAAACAGTTTAAAACAAGTCCTAAAACATGTTGAAATTGAGCTAAAAATAGCTAGATTAATATGTTAAAACATAGCACTAACTAGGCTAGTAAACAAGATAAAATAAGGGGAGGCTAACCCCTCCAAATTTGGACTTTAAAACATGATTTTGGCCACTGAAAAAGTTTTGAAAATCAATGTTTAAAAGCTTGGAAAAAGATGATGCAAGGGTGTTCCAAAACAAGGTACAAAGAAATGTGAACCACCCATCAACCTTTAATGACCTTAAGGCCCAAGTTTCAGCCCAAAAATACAGAAGTTTTACAGCCCAAAAACACTTGAAAAACAACAAGAAAAATAGTAAAGAAAGCAAGTAAATAGGCAAAGCTTTATACCTCTTGAAGAGAAGAAGCAATTCAAGCAACAAAACCAAGCAAACAACACCCTTAAGAGCTCAAGCCAAGCTCAAAAGTACCTCAGCTCAAAGGTGAGAGGATTTGGTTAAGGGTGTATAGGCAAAGGTTAAGGAATTGTAGGCAAAAGTGTAGAGATTTGCTAGAGAGAGAGGAAAATTTTTCATCTCAAAATTTTCTAATCTTAAAACATGAGAAAGGGGGCTTCTATATATAGAAAACATGATTTCTTTATAAGGATATCCAGCCTTACACATGGGTGTAGATGCATGCATCTGTGCAAACAGCTAGCACAATTGGCATAAAATATCTGCAAAAGAGACTAGTGGTCGGCAGCCCAAAAGTGATGGCCGACAGCCTCAAAAGGTGGTCAGCAGGCCACCAGAAGCTCCAGGCTTGAAGGACTAAGGCTTGGTCCAAGAATGAGGCAACAAGGATGTAGGGTTTGAAAAGCTCAAAGTTGTGGCATTCTGCTAAGGACTTCGAGCACTTGACGAGCATATAAACTCATCATCAGGTGTGCATGCGATGGTGTCCAAGTCGTAAAGGCCGTAAAAAATGGGGTGTCTACACAAGTGCCTCTCCCACGACCCCTTAAAGTCAAGAACACAATCTCAAAGCATATCCTCAAGTATCTAAATAGTACGCTCAGACTGCCCGTCAGTCTGATGATGGTACGTAGTGCTAAAAGTCAATCTCGTGCCCAAGGCACTCTATAGGCTCTGCCACAACTGAGACATGAAACGCAGATCTTTATCTGAAACAATCGTTACAGGGACCCCGTGCAACCTCACTATGTCCCTAATATAAAGGTCGGTAAGATAATCTACTGAGTCACTCATGCGCATAGGTATAAAGTGCGCCGACTTGGTCAACCGGTCAACTACTACCCAAATTGCATTACTACCCCGTTGAGTCCTCGGAAGACCCACAACAAAATCCATCATAACATGCTCCCACTTCCACTCGGCTATAGGCAAAGGTTGCAACAAACCTACTGGCCTTTGATGTTCAGCCTTCACTTGTTGACAAGTAAGGCATCTCGATACAAACTCGGCCACATCCTTCTTTATTCCCCTTCACCAAAACTGGCAACTAAGTTCGTGGTACATCTTTGTGCCTCTCGGATGCACCGCAAGGCGTGAATGGTGAAACTCTCGGAATACTTCCTCTCGACAAGACTCTGGCACAAAAAGACAGTCACGGTATCTAACACTCGAATCGGGATACACATTCAAGCTTTTTTTACCTTTCCACTAGAAATCTTTTCCTGAAGGGTTTCTACCTTAATATCACCCTTCTACGCTTCTATCACTCAATTCACAAGTGTAGGTTGTGCAACTACCAAAAATAAGGCTACAAACTCAATGGACTCGCCAAGATACTAGTAAAACTCACTAATAGCATCAACATCTCCCATTCGCATATGACAACACTAGCCACACTACCAATTGATTTCCTACTTAAAACATCGGCTACAACGTTGGCCTTTTCGAGGTGATAATGTATCTCAAAATCCTAATCTTCTATAAACTCCATCCACCTCATTTGCCTTAGATTCAAGTCCTTCTGTGTAAACAAATATTTCAAACTCTTGTGATCAGAAAATACCTCAAACTTCTCACCATACAAATAATGCCTCCAAATCTTCAAGGTAAAGATCACTGTCGCTAACTCTAGGTCATGAGTAGGGTAGTTCCTCTCATGTGTTTTCAATTGCAGCGAGCCATAAACTACTACATTTTCCTCTTACATCAATACACAACCCAAACCTTCCCGTGAAGCATCACAATATACCGAATAGCCCAAACCCCTCTCCAGAATAATCAGTACTGGAGCAGTAGTAAGTCTAACTTTAAGCTCTTGAAAAGACTTCTCACAAGTCTCGCTCCACACAAACTTAATTCCTTTTCTCTTCAGCCTAGTTAATGATGAAGCTAATCTAGAGAAATCTTTCACAAACCGACGGTAATACCTGGCCAACCCTAAGAAACTACGGATCTCAAAAGCATTCTTAGGTCGCTCACAATCTTACATTGCTTCTATCTTGGATGAATCTATAGTCACCTCTTTCCCGAAGACCACATTACCTAAGAACTTAACATCTTTCAGCCAGAATTCATATTTCCCGAATGTGGCATAAAGTTTGTGAGTAACTCAAGTACTACCCGTAAATATTCTTCGTGTTCCTCCTTAGAGGGTGAGTAAATCAAGATCTCATTAACAAAGACTACTACAAAACAGTCTACGAACTCACAGAAGATTCGATTCATCAAATTCATAAACACGGCTAGTGCATTGGTTAGCCCAAAGGGCACCACTAAAAACCCATAATGGCCATACCGCATATGAAATGCCATCTTTTGGATATCCTCCTCCCTTACTCTCAACTAGTGATAACCTGATCTCAGGTCTATCTTAGAAAAGCAACAAGACCCCTTCAATTGATCAAACAAATCGTATGTATGAGGCATTGGGTACTTATTCTTAACAGTTACCCGTTTCAACTTCCAGTAATCAATACAAAGTCGCAACGCACCATCTTTCTTTTTAGCAAAGAGAGCCGGTGCTTCCCAAGGCGAAGTACTAGGGTGGATAAAACCCTTATCTAGTAGCTCTTGGAGTTGAATCTTTAACTCACTCAACTCGGCAGGTGCAAATCTATATAGTGCCATAGAAATCGGTGCCATACCAGGTACTAAATCAATTGAGAACTCAATCTCACGGTGAGGTGATAAATTGGTGAGATCCTCAGGAAAGATATTCAGGTATTCACAAACTACCCTTGGCAACTCAACTTAAACTTCATCACACTCATTACCCAAGAAGTTGGTAAGAAGACAACTAAGTTCACTCCGCCCACATGGATCATACACCGGTGATAAGACTCTATCAACTTGGTCTCCCAAGAAATAAAAGCAATCGCCATTCAAGGTACATACAGTTACCTTTTGACGGTAACAATCTATGATAGCCCGATATGATGACAACTAGTCCATACCTAAAATAGTATCAAAACTAGACATGTCAATCAACACAAATGCAAAAGGAAGCCAGCGACCAGCAACCTCTGTATCACAACCCCGATACCCTTGCTTCAAAATAATCTCACCACTAATAGATGACTCTACACTGAGAGGAGATGCTAACTGAGCCAATTCTAACCCCAAAGCCGATACAAATGCAGACAAAATAAATAAATGGGATGTACCCATATCAATCAACACATTAGTAATAGAATTGCATAACAGGAAAGTAACTCTCACTACCGAAGACGCTGGTACTAGATCTAGCACGGTAACAGCATGCACACGCCCTAAAAGCCTCTGTTCTACCTACTCGCCCCTTGGAGCATAAATCTGATGCACTGACTGAACTGAAGAGGCTCCCTAATTGGCTCTCAAGGCCTGTGCTGACTGTGCAGGCTGGTGGCTCTGTGTCTACCTCGAACCAGACGCAATAGGTGTGCCACCAAACTGAGGGCAAAATCTCTTTATGTGTCCCGCCTGTCCACACTGATAACAAGTGAGTGGTTGCCCTCTCCCCTGACTCTTGCTCTAAGAATGAACCAAAGATGATGCAGATCGCTACCCTTCTCCTCTCTGCGGGTAAGTTGGAGACTTGTGGCCTAACTGTCCACACTTGAAATAAGTGAAATCTCCCTGACCACCTCTCCTAGAACCCAAACTAAGTACTAGAAAAGTGGACCTTGATTGAGCTCCTTAGGACTGCTATGGGTTAGAACCCCTCTACCTTTTACTGTCTCCTTGAACCTCTTGACTCCTCTTGGAGCCCCTTATCTGCTCCTCCTCCATTTGCATCATGGTCTCAAAATGAGCTACTGACTCTACAAGTCGTCCGTAATCTCTAATCATCGAACCTACTACTTTGAAAAGAAGCTCGATTCTCAACCTTTTCTCAAACTCCACACAACAGCGCTTCTCTGTTGACACTAACTCTGGTGCAAATCCAGAGTGGCTAGTGAATGCGACCACAAATTCGGCCACAGGTGTGTTCAACTGCTTGAACTATGAGAATTGCTCCCTCAACTTCTCCTTAATAGCGGGAGGCAAAAACTTATCCTGGAAAGCGTTGACAAAAGCCTCCCAAGTCACTCAAACACGTCCACACGCATACTTTACCACTAACCCGCATCTCTCTTCAGTTGGAAGGATGCCAAGGTCACTCTCAATCCGTCGTCCTTGATGTCAAGCATCTTAAACGTCTGCACTATCTGCTCTAGCCACTCATCCGCCTTTAGTGGCTCCTTGGGGTCACCCAAAAACTAGTCCGAATTCGACCGAAAGAACTTTCGTTTCAAGAATGACAGCCTTGCCTCAACTAGTTGGGCCTAGACTTGATTATCAGCTCTTAGAATGTCCATGGATTCCCGCAATGCTCTTTCCATTTCGCGGGTTAAGGTGCCCATGGCCTATTGACCGACTAGTTCAGTCACATTGGCCTGACCGACTCTCTCTTTTTGTGCCGGAATATCATCCGTTAAAGGCACCTCGTGCCTTCTAGGCCTACCACACCTACTACCACCACATCCACGTCCTGACATCCTAATGAAGGTAACAAAAGAGATTAGAACATTTACAAATGCACTGAAACTAACTCACTCGCGTCCTAATACGATGGACAACAGTAATTCACTTGACATAAGCACATAGTCACATAAACACATACAAATTTTCTCCCTAGATAATGATCATGCCACGGCGTTACCAGAGTTTCAATTAGAAATAGCAGTGATCAATTGCTCTTCTAACAGGACTTCTAGAAATCCATAGACCCAATCAATATCTTCGGAATTAAATCTCATACTCATATAATCACATAAGCATGTTATCACATAGCATACCATACATACTAATGTCTCTATCAAGCGAGACAAACCCATTGTGGTGATAACCACTTCCCACGTACCCTAGGTATTCAAACCAGATACACTCTGACACCAAGTTGTAACACCCCAAAATAAATGCAATAAACCATCCAAAATGATAGGTAAATAACCATATGAATCATAGTATGATGTACTTCTATTACATAAGATTTAGTTGTACGAAAGGGTGAAATATGCGATATATATTCAAAAATAATACATCATGAATCTACAACATGTGTTATCAAGCAGTAAAAGGAAGTAAAAGTTAAACAGATAATCATATGCCCTAAAGGCTTACAACTTTCCAAGATAGTTCTTAGTTACACAAAAGTAGACTTTAGGTCCAATACATTTAAAGCCCTTCGCTGTACAAAAATGAATACAACAAAAGAAGCTCTTGCTTCAACTCCTCCCAAGCTACTGCCTTGGCAGAGGCATATCACCAACACCTGAAAATAATTTTCCCCAAATAGGGTGAGCCAAAGCCTAGTAGAAATAATCTAACACAATATATGAATCTTAACAAAGATATAAGGGTGAAATGCATATGCAATAATGTCAAAACGGTTTACATTTCTTTCTCAAAATCATGCCATGCTCAATTTATATCACAAATTTCAAATCATACCCTTTACCATTAGAAACAAGGGGGAATTATCAAACCGATACAACCTTTCATAGATATTTTGTCCGTAGCAAAACCATCAAACGACACCCATGTAAACGTGGTCTATACAAGCACTACTATTACCATTTTACGGATATTTCATCCACGGAAATCGACACCCATGTATACGCACGTTTTTCGAAACTTTCACCCTAGACACATGGGCCAACTAAATTTTGGTGATACACACATTTTTCCAATATTCACCCATTTTTTTCAAAATCATATACATTTACAATGTATTAAATGAGCAACAAATGTTCAATGCACGTGGATGAAAAATTAGTTTTAATTCACCTAATCCTCACGCAATTTCTACAATAATTATAGCTATCCTCCATCGATAGTCCAAAACAGATATTTCTAAATAGATATAAAATCTCTAATAATCAAGATGTAAGCAATAATACATATCCAATTCTACCATCCATATTAATACTCATCCAATTTTACATTCCCAACATTAATTCCATTTATTTATACAAAATAAATATTTGAAACATTTAGGTCAACACCCTTGTTCTTTCAAAATCCAATCCAAGTATCAAAATCAATAATTGTATCTTCACTCAACCTCATTTCTACTCCCACAACCTTTTCCATACAACCATTTGAAAACCCTCTTTTAATTTTAAACCGAAACCCTAGGTTTGTTCAAAATCCTCCAAAATCACAATTTTGTTTATAAAAAACAAATAGTAAAGTTAAAACCCATATAAGAGTGTAGAAAATTCCTACCTCAAAGCTAAAAAACGAGCAAAGCAAAGAATAAACTCGGATAAAGCCAAAACCTAACTCTATTCAGATGAAAACGTAGCTCTTGAGATGATCTACTTTTTAACAAAGGCATACGGGAAGAGAAACCACTAAATCTAGGTGAAAATGTAGAGAGAGTGTGTGTATGAGTTTTAGAGAGAGAAGCTCTAGATTTAGGGTTTTTGAAATGTTAAAGAGATAATGAAATGAAAAAGTAATGTAAAATGTCACTTTTACGGACTGAAATACGCACAATCCTCTCGAGCTCAAGAAGTGACGCTCGAGCACCAAGACACAATGAGAGTGTAAAATACACACTCCCAGTAGTTTTGCAGACAGAAGACCATCGCTTGAGCACAAGAATGGCAGCTCGAGCGCAAGAATGGCCGCTTGAGCACATGACCGCTCGAGCGTAGAATACACTCTCCCAGTAGTTTTGCAGGCCTGCAAAAGTACTGACAGTTCACAAAGCCCGCTTAAGTGCAAGAAGTGACGCTCGAGCGGAGAAGTAAAATTCTAGGCAACAAAAGTTTGAAAATCAAGCTACCAACCTATTCCAAATGCAACCAATACAATGCAATAGCCAAACTCAAGGAAGTATAAGGGAAGTAACAATAATACAGAACCATAAAACCTAAGTCCAGAATATCAAATGGGTCAGGTCTAAAACCAGAATCGCTATACACTTGTCATAATGTAAAACACTAGTTTAAGAGTGAAGTATCAATAAATCTCAAAATATGATTTTATAAATTATTTAGTTTTTTTTTTTTCTTCTTCTTATGAATTCAAATATCCCATTAAAGTGGAAATTACACAGAATGGTAGTCACTTACACGTTTGGGTTTAATTTTTGAAGAATGAAAGTGGGTTCTCAAAAAGTGAAATTACACATTTGGGCAATCCGCACTATAAAGGTTTTGGATTTTCTCTCATTTTGGAACAAATCTCACATTATAAATAAGAATGTAACACTCTAATAACGTAACACTTCAATATAACATATTAAAAAACTTCTTAGTATACTTTTCCCAAATATAACGACGTAACACTCTGAACTTTTTTCAAACGTAACACTCCGATGTAACACACAAAAAAAACTCTTTCGTGTATTTTTTCTAAAAGTAACACTATGATGTAACACACAAAATTAGTTACCTTTTCCAAACGTAGCACTCCAATCAATGTAATGTCAAACATTACACTCCAATGTAACATATATAAAAATAATAAAAAACTACATAGTATATTTTTTTCAAACATAACACTCACAATTTGAAATTATACATTTATTCAAAACTTACTGGGAAATTTTTGTACTCCTTTTGGAATGATTTCAAGAATCTCACTCTTTTAGAATGATTTGAAGAATCTCACATCTTTTTTTTGAATGTTATATTAGAATATTATGTTTAAAAAAAAAGTATATTGAATTTTTTTCTATATTACATCGGAGTGTTACATTAAAAAAAAAAAAAATTCAGAGTGTTACATTAGAGTGTTACATTTGAAAAAAGTATAATAATTAGTTTTTTTGAAGTGTTATAATGGAGTGTTACGTTTGGAAGAAATATAATAAGGAGTTTTTTTATTAGTGTTACACTGGAGCGTTATATTAGAGTGTTACAGATTGAAATTATACATTTGCTCAAAACTTATTAAGGAGTTTTTGTACTCATTTTGAAATATTTGACCAATTCCATATCCTTTTGAAATATTTGAAGAATTTCATATCTTAAGTCATTCCAAATATAAAAGATTCTCATATAAAAATTCATCTTAAATTTGATTTTCATAGATTGTGTATCTTATCTTTTTGACACAAAAAAAATAAAAAATAAAAATAATAGAAATAAGGGTATAACTGAAAATTTAATTTTCATATAATATATTAAATCTACCTTTCCAAAATCAATGAAACTAATTGGTTTATAAGAAAAATCTTGAAATTCAATATGAGATTTATAAGTAAATTTTTCTTTTAGTTTTATATTATTAAATAGTTAGTTTTTTTTTTTAATATTGCGTCAATGATACAAAAATTATTTATTTTATTTTTTTATAAAATATTAAATTAAGATTAAAAGCAATGAATTGTGGAATTGCTCGCCGATAATGGAGGTGAAATTAGTTTGCCAAATTAAGTAGTTAAGCTAGTAGTTGATCTGTCAATACACGTACTATTTTTTCAAAAAAATATATATATATATTTAATGGTACAATGTGTGTTATAAAATAATAATTTTAATTTAAAATTAAAATTAAAGTATGATTTTAATTATTTATTTTGATAATATTAACACTATCGTTCTATAAAATTGTTAGTTGAATAATTATATATATTAATTTTAGTTGAATAATTTTTGTATTTTTGATAATTTTAGTTCTATCGCATTATAAAAGTGTAATTATCATATAATAATTTTTATGATATATATTAAATTATAAAATAGTAAAATAAATACTCATTTTGCTATTAAAATAATATTAAATCTAAAATAATTCTAACTATTTAATTTTTTTATATTCATTTGGAAATAAAAATATGTAGAAATATAAATTATATAAAATTTATTTAAAAAATTAAATATAAATATGTTGTAATTAGATTATCATATAATGATTTTATATGATATATATATATATATATATATAAGATTGTAAAATAAACACTCT
This sequence comes from Camellia lanceoleosa, assembly GCA_025200525.1. NCBI lineage: Eukaryota > Viridiplantae > Streptophyta > Magnoliopsida > Ericales > Theaceae > Camellia > Camellia lanceoleosa. The sequence goes on along the minus strand of CM045768.1, from coordinate 66,625,009 downwards.
TAATTAAATTAAAATATCAACTATATAAAAAAAATTCAACTCTATAAAAAAAAATTCAACAATAGCTAACCAAGAAAAAATCACATAACATCATCTAAACCTAAAAAGAAAAAAAAAATGAAAACGTCCAAACGATAGATACTTCTCAGTATATGAAGTGATTAATCATCTGTAATATGATATCAAAATATAAAAGAACTTGTTGTTCAATAATTAAAAAGTAACTCAAGTAGTAAATTCAAACTTTAGAAGTTTCTCGAGAGTATTATTATTGTGCAGGTTTTTCCTCTTGTAAGTTGTAATTATGTAAAATAATGTGGAAAAAGAAGTATAATTTTATATATATATAATCACTATAAAATTGAAATGACAAATCCATAATATAGAATAATAATATATAATTTGTATTGGGTATAGAATAATGCACGGGAAAATAAGGGGGGAAAAAAATAATTTAGCATTAAAAAAATTCTAATACCCTTGAAAAAATTAAGAAGAAAAATGTGAACGCAAAATTGGTATTGAGTTTGTGAATTATCTCAAATTACTATTAAAAAAATATATGAAAAAAAAATATTGTGGGATGTTTTAAATAAGTGTACTTTTTTACTTTTTATTAAAAAAAATTGTAGAAAAGTAGAGAAAGTAGATAGAAATGTAGAAAGAAGATATTAATAGATGTTGATTGATATAACCGTATATATATGTAAAAAAGTGCACTTTTTTAGTGCATGCCAAAGAAGCAGTAAGTATTTTAGTCAAAAAGTCACTATAAATTGTCACATCACTCTCTCTACTTTTCTGCACATCTTTTTGTAAAAAGTCAAAAAATTACTAAAGTAGCTTATTTACAAACAAGGCCTTAGTCTAATTGAAAATAGATTTGGATTTGTGCAGAACTCTATATATAATTAAAAAAAAAATACATGCTAATTGACTCTCTTATAAAAAAAATAAACCCTTACAATATGCCATCTAAATATAGAAAAAATACTACTTTAATTATATATATATATATATTAGTGTTCCACCCGTGCTATGCACAGGTTGTGTTTATAATTATTTGTATATATATGAATGTTAATTTTTAATTTTTTTTTAGCACATAGAAAAAAGAATATGACAAATGCATCATATCTTCAATCAGTTATTTTATATTTGCTTTTATTCAAATTTTAATAATAATGTACTGGCAAATTTATAACTAAATTAAGAAAAAATTTATTCCTAACAACATTTTTTTATTTCTATATAAATACTTAAAAAAATAAACCCGAAAAAGGTAGTCAATATAAATATTATACAGTAAGTAAAAAAATATGGTTAGCAATTATGCTCACATAAATTTACTATAATTTTAATTTCAAGCTAAAAAAAATATTTTAAAAGCATTTTATTTAGCTAGTTCCAAATAGAATTTTCTTAGTAAAAAGAAAAATTATAAAATTTTGTTGCCAAATTTCAAATGTCTATTATTAAACATTCTATTTAACTTGCTTATTTGTTTGCTTACTTGCTTTTGGAGTTTTGATCTTTGATCATTGCTCCACATTTATCGTATTGTTTTATTTATTTTTCTTCTTCTTACTTGATTTTCACTTGATACTTCTTTCATGGTGCATCTCCGAGTGTATTAGTGAAAATATCATACACTTAAAATGCACAAAATTACAATATATATATAGAGAGAGAGAGAGAAAAAAAAAGTAAGTAATTGCCTAAAACTAAAACTAAAGCTACTTTAAGAAAAAATAAAACAAAAACAAAAACAAAAACAAAAATGAAATTGTTTGAAATAGAAAATGATTTATTTATTTATTTATTAATTAATTAATTTTTAAAAATAAACTTTTGAAGAAAAATAAAGAAAACTACATTAAAAAAAAGTACAAAAAGTAAACATAAAATATAATACAAAAAATAAATAAATTATAAGATTTTCAAGAAGTGAGACTAATAAACAAATTTTATAAAATCTTATCATTCATATAATTTTTGTGTATGTTTTTATAGCGACATTGGTTTGAATTCAACCGGTTGATGTTTTGGATTCGAGTTTCATTGTCTTTTTGGTTGTTCATGTCTTACTTTCGCTCATTGTTTATTGGGTTCGGTTATCGAAGTGTCTTGGTTGCGTTGGGAATAGGTTGGTGACTTGTTTCTCAGGCTGTTGTTGCCCAGAATTTTTCTTCAGTGCTTGAGCATTCATTGTGAGCTTCCAGTACTTTTGCAGGTCTGCAGAGATATTGGGAGTTGTCATTTTTCGCTCAAGAGGTGCTTGTTGTACTCGAGTGGTGGTCATTTGTTTGTAAAACTTCTAAGAGTTTGTATTCTATGCTCGAGCGACACTTCTTGCACTAGAGCGGTCACACTTTTTGTGTCTGGACGCTCGAGCGTCACTTTTTGCGCTTGAGCAGACTGTGCATCTATATAAGGCCGTAGTGCGCTGAAAAAGTTACTTTTTGCTTTTCTCTCTCTTTTTTCTTTCTCTTTTCGCCATTTTAGGGTTTCTTGGACCTAAAAGCTTGGATTTCATCTAGTTACACCCATTTTCTACCCCTAGTCCTATAGATCAAAATGTAGAGAGTCATAAGGGTTTCAATTTGATCTGAGTGGATCATATTTTTATCGCCGGTGGATTTTCGGCTTTTCTTCTCTTCGCTTCAAGAGTTAGGGATTCTTGAGCTTCTTTTCAACACATCGCTATAGTTAGACTTGTGATATTTTTACTACATTTAAAAGCATAATTTATAGTTGATTTTGTTAAAAAGCATATGGTTTGATTTGGGTTTAATTGGTGGATTTATGGGTTATATTTATTATTCATCGTGCATTGTAAAAACAAGTTTGGGATATGGGATTGGAAGGGTTTGGTGTTTGTGGTGGTGGCGAAATATAAAAAGCTACAATTTAGAGCCACTTGCAAGTCGGCACTCACGGGCCGACTAACTGTGGCCCGCCTCGGCCGAGTAAACTTACTTTTATAGCCGAGTATGTTACAGATCATATGGCGTCAATGAAGGCCTAGCTGTTAGGGCAGGGTTTCCATAAATCAAAAGGTGGGCCCTAGAAGAGTATTATAAAAAGAGGAACATCAGCCAGAAAGAAGGAATGTAAGAATATACAAGAGAACTTGAGATGCAAGTAAATTGGAAAGAATATTGACTTGTCCATCGGAGTGCTAATTCCGGCACCCCCGATCGAAGTGTTCATCCTTTTTTTAGGTAACAATTAGAGGATCAAGGACGTCTAACTGGATACTAGAGTATTTCCAAACCACATCTCCACAATTGGCGCCGTCTGTGGGAATACTCAAGTGCATCTATGGCAGGCATGACAGAAGATCCTTCGATAGTTGCTGACGATGTTACACCAAGAGATGACATTACAATATCACCACGCGACGGGCCTTGAACGTCGACCCAGTAGCTCAAGCCTCACCTTCAACTTCTGTGCATGAGACTGTGCAGACGATCATGGATCAAGCAAAACGAAACAAACAACGTCTAGAAGATATGATGGCTGAGAATGAGCGCTTGCGTAAGGAATTGGCCATGGAGTTAGCCATATCCCAACAGGCCGCACACCATGATCGGGGTCGATCCCTAGAAAAGAAGTATAACCGACGACGTCGACTTTAGAACTATGATAATGGCAGTGATTTCGATTCACCATCTCAGGAACCCAAAAAGAAGGGGCGAGTCGATGTATCAAGCTCATCTAAAGGAAGTCCATATGTATGGCACATGCGAGGGAAATGAAGTGATAATTTGGATAAGGAAGACAGGCACGACTCTTTCGTACGACATATTACAAAGGCTGTGCTACCTAAAAAGTTTAAAGCACCAACATTCACCCCATACGATGGAAAATCAAATCCCACTGACCACGTTCGTCATTATAAACAAGCGATGACGTTACATGCTGATGATGAAACCCTCATGTGTCGAGTGTTTCCAAGTAGCCTGGGACTGTTGGCTGTCAGATGGTACTATAAACTGGAGTCGGCGTCAATAAGAAGCTTTCATCAACTCCAAAAATCCTTTAGGGCAAGATTCATCACCAACGAAGTTCAGCCAAAGCAAGCCGACTCTCTCTAGGCAATGCAAATTAAACCAGAAGAGACCCTCTGTGAGTATTCAGCGCTATTGGGAGTGTTTCAACTTAGTGGATGATGCCTGCAATGATTCCATAGCCATTACCGCTTTTAAGATTGGATTACACCCTGATAATCCTCTCCACAGTTTGTTGACTAGACGGCCTCCAAAAACAGTCTGGACGCTGATGAAGAAAGTTGAAGAATACTGCAAGGTGGAAGACGATGCCTTGAGCGTAAAAGCCGAACAGAAAGTCATTAAATTGGCCCCATCTAGTCTGGTTCAGCCGATAAGCGTCGTGCCATTAAGAAGCCCCAAACCTCGGACTTAGACTAAATGAGACAACCGCGTGATTCACGTCGTTCAAGCAGCCAATGTTCGCACCGTTCAAATGAACAAAATCAAGTGGATAGCAGGCGTACAAGACGTTCGGACAAAAGGTACACGGAATTGGCAGAGCCGATCAGTAAGATCCTGCCCAAAGTCTAACACATTCCATTCTTTAAGTGGCCCAAAATGATGGTAGCCTGATACAAGGAGAAGGGATAAGCGGTGCGAATATCACAAGGACCATGGCCACGATACTGACAGCTGTTATACACTAAAGGACCACCTAAAGGAGTTGGTACAAGACGGCCGGTTGGCGTAACATGTCCGAAAGAACAATCCATCGAACACGGTAGCCCTACGGCCGGATTCACCTCCACTTGGTGTAATTCACATGATATACAGCCTACCGTCGTCAGCCAAGGTACATACAATTTAGCTGTAACCTTGCCTGCCTAAGCCAATCACACCAGCCAAACGGCCCCACAAAACTGGCAGGAATAGCTTCGATGACACTAACTTAGATGGAGTAAATCTCCACCACGCTGATCCCCTCGTCGTCGAGCTACGCGTGAACAGATTCACAGTTGAGCATGTTCTCATGGATCAGGGAAGCACCTCAGAAATAATGTATTACAAGACGTTTCTTAAACTTGGCTTCACTGATTCAGATCTATTACCGGCCGATTACCCATTGTTCGGCTTCAACGCCAACCCCGAGTATTCCTTGGGTAAGATCACACTCCAGTACAGACGTGTACCAGATCAGTAGACGTGGAATTTCTGGTCGTCAAACTCCCACCACCATATAATCTTATCATGGGAAAGACTTGGTTGCAAACTATGCAGGCTGTGCCGATCACCTACCATCAACTACTCTGCCTCCTAACTGAGTATAGCATTGAGCAAATTCGGGGTTCTTAAAAATCGGCACAGGCATGCTATCTTATTGTTGCTGCAAAGAGGCTAGAGGAACTAGAAGTGAACTCGATTGAAATACCGGATCGAGAGAGCCTCAAGGATATCAGGAAAATCCCCAGTGAAAAGGCAACTGAAGACCTTGATCGGATCGAAATCAATGGGAGTCCTGACATATTCTTCATGATCGGCACTTCTTTGAACGAAGTTGATAGGGGCAAGCTGGTATCCTTCTTACTCGGCAACCTTGACGTGTTTGTGTGGACACCATATGAGATGCCGAGGGTAGATCCAGTCGTGGCTCATCATCATTTAAACGTCGATCCAAAAGCCAAACCAATCATTCAGAAAAGTCAGCGATCAGCCGCGGAGCATGCATCGGCCGTTGTTGATAAAGTTGACAGATTGCTTGATGTTGGAGCAATTCGTGAAGTCACTTATCCCACATGGCTGTCCAATACCGTGGTTATAAAGAAAAAAATAGATCTTAGTGCGTTTGTGTCGATTTCACGGACTTGAACAAGACCTGTCCAAAGGATTATTTTTCTCTTCCCAGAATCGTCCAACTTATGGACGCAACAGCACATCATTAGTGTATGAGCTTCTTGGATGCCTACAAGAAGTTATCACCAAATTGCCATACATCCGGAGGATCAAGAAAAGACCGCATTCCTCACCCCAAGGGAAACCTATTGCTATAAGGTCATGCCCTTCAGACTGAAGAATGCGGGGGGCAACTTACTAGAGACTGGTTACCACTATGTTCAAAGAACAACTCGGCCGTACCATGGAAGTGTACATCGATGAGATGGTGTTGAAATCCAAGGAAAAGCACGCCCATCTAGCCAATTTAGCAGAGACCTTTGACATTCTTTGAAAGTACAAGATGAAACTGAACGCCTCGAAATCTGCATTTGGCATCGAATCTGGCAAATTTCTCGACTATATTGTCAACCATCGCGGAATAGAGGCCAACCTGAGGCAAATCACTGTAATTTTAGAACTCGGCTCCCCTCAGGCAGTCAAACTAGTTCAGAAGTTGATGGGGATGGCTATCGCCCTTAATAGGTTTAGCAGCCATTCCTTAGATCGCTGCCCACAATTTTTTCACACACTTCGGCAGGGCAAAGCATTTGAATGGACCCCCGAGTGCCAGGCCGTGCTGGACGGCTTGAAAACTTATCTCCGATCAATACTACTCTTGGTAACTCCATCGGTAGGCGATCCACTCATCTTGTATTTGGCAGTATCCGACCGGGCGGTCAGCGCCGTGCTACTAAAGGAAGAACTCAAGGAACAGTGACAATTTACTATGTAAAGCAAGGCAATGGTCGATGCCGAAACACGATATCTACCATTGGAAAAGCTCATCCTTGTTGTCGTGGTGGTTGTAAGAAAATTAATGCACTATTTTTAGGCTCACACCATAAGGGTATTAACGGACTATCCCCTCCGGTCAGTGCATCGTAGTGCGAAAGCATAAAGGTGAGTCTCGAAATGGACTTTAGAACTCGGCCAATATGATATCCAATTTTTGCCTAGAACTGCCATCAAAGGGCAAGTGCTCACCGACTTTGTAGCCGAGTTCGCGGGATGTCATGCCGACTTCAAGTCCGATCAAGTACAACCTAAACTCGACTAACGAATGTATGTTGGAGACATTTGGCAGATGTACTGTGATAGATCATCTAACCAACGTGGCAGCGGGGTAGGCATAGTAATCATGACCCCCGAGGGGCAATAATCGAGTAGGCGATCAAACTAGGCTTTGATGCATCAAATAACGAGGCCGAATACAAAGCATTGTTAACCGGCCTTTGTAATGCACTTCACCTTGGTGCATAGCAGTTACTTGTTTTCTGTGACTCGAAATTAGTCATCAACTAGTTGAAATGAGAGTATGTAGCTAAAAATGACCGTATGGCAGCCTACATAAAAACGAAAAATTCCTTGCCCAAAAAATTCGACCACCATAAGTTGAATCAGATAAACCGAGATCAAAACACGCATGCAAATGTCCTTGCTTGCCTAGCCTCCACTATTAACTCAGAAGTCAAATGAACAATCGAAGTAGCGTTCATTCCAGAGTAGAGCATCACCTTTTCTGAACCAGTTTAGATTAACATCATTGAACTAAGACTAAGTTAGATGGGCTCTATTGCTGCATTCATTTCCTCAGAACAACTCCTAACAGATAAGAAAGAAGCCCACAAGCTGCGAAATAAAGCCCTACGATACTATCTGGATCCACAGGGAAAGCTTTACAAAAAATCTCTCTCTAGCCCGTACCTGGAATGTGTTCACCCAGATAAAGTTGAGGAACTCTTGGCTGAAAAGCATGAAGGTAGCTGTGGTACCCACTCTAGAAGGCGCTCATTGGCCCATCGAGCCATAACGTAGGGGTATTATTGGCCGACCATGCGAACAGATGCCGAGAATTAGGTAAAGAAGTGTGAACAATGCCAAAAGTTTTCCCCTTTAACTCATCTGCCTGCCGAAGAATTAAATTCCATTACTAGTCCTTGGCCACTGTAGACACCCCATTTTGACCGGCCCTAAGACATGGGCGCTTTCTTTTGATTACCCAATGATGACAATTAGAATGTGTTTCTTACAGAATCCTCAGTAAGAGAGATGAAATTTGAACTTTAATCCCAACATTCACCATTTTGGCCAAATTGTTTTAAGCTACTAAATATTTCATTAGTTCAGTATTTTGTACTTTTGCATAATTTTATGTGTTTGTTCATATTTTTTGTGTTTTTATATAAATTGGTATAAATTATATATTTTATATATTATATTATATATTATAAAAGAAACTAATAAAAAAATCTTTTGATGTCGGTCAGCCGAGGGTTGGCTGACCAACATCCAAATCAAACATAAGGCATATATATTATATTATATGTATATAGATATATATTATATAATATTTATATTATTATATTATATTTTGTTTGTTTGTTGTTTATATAAAGCAATCTCAACAAAGGCATATATATGTTATATATTATATGTATATAGATATATGTTATATAATATTTATATTATTATTATATTTTGTTTGTTGTTGCTTATATAAAGCAATCAAAGAGAGAGGCTTGGGAGGGCAAAATAAAAAATAGAAGAATGATTCAAGAGAGTTAAAGGGAAAATAGAGTAAAAGATTGTTTACAATTTCAATTTTGAGCCAACACTTCCAAGCTTCCATAGCTACTGAAATTCCTCATTTTCATACACCAAAAACACTCAAAAAATTCTAATACAGCCAAAGATCAATTGCCTTGATCATAAGGAAGAGTGTTTAGTGATTGAAAGTGAGAAAAACTAGGGAGTTAGCCACTTTTCATACCATAAACTCCATAATTTCAAATTAAAGATTTGAAAACACACTTCCTACACTTGAGGGTGATCAAGAGAGAGTTTGTGAACTAAGGAGTTCATCCTTTTCTTGGAAAGTGAATTTCACGAACCTTTTTTTTTTTTTTTTTTTTGCATTTCTTACTTATTTTGCTCTTTTGCTTTGATTTATTGTTATATTGTATATTGTTGTAATCTAATTGAAAGTGGTGAATTGAAGTCCCATATATGTTATTTTTAGCATGAGAAAGAGACCTTCTATGCTAAATGGTTTAATCTCTTCGGAGGTTCATTATCACGGCATTACATCTCTCTCATGCCAAGAACAACTCCTTGTTTGACGCTTTTCTTATTTTAGTGGACATAATTCTCATTTTTGGACTAAAAGGACTAAAGAATGGCAAGGTAATTAAAAGAGCTAATAAATGGGTTAAAAAGGTAAAACAAGATAATAAAATCAAGTTGGGTTCAATCGGACGTTAATTGAACCCATTAAGTCTTGAATCATTACATACTCTTAGTGATAATAATGGTTCAAGAGTCAATGTTTACCACTTCCCTTAAGGTAACTCCATGATAGGGAGAAGGTCCTGTTGGTCTTTTATTTTCATTCATTGAGCCTTTGTCCCATCGAGCCATGGATCATCATGTAATAACCTTGCGACCATTGATGATTTTCGGATCGATTCTACTCCTCCTTTGATTTGTTTCATAATAAGGTGGAGCAGAGAGGATAAATATCCCCAGGAAACACTTTGTTTGTGCTCTATTTCTTTTCTGTGGCAACAGGGCAGTACCAAAAATCAGTGGCCAGCCAGCCACCCTTCCATCTGGCCGGCCACTTCACTTTTTACAGGCAGTGCCATTCTCATGGCAAAATAGAAAAGAGGCTGGGGTAAAAACAGATTATTTTTCTGACTGCGAAACAGAACAAAAACTGACACTAAACAGAGAGTTTCAAAGAGGATATTCTTATTAGTATGCATGCAAATCCTCGCTTCCCGTGCCTTTGATTTAATGCTTTAATAATAATATGTCATAATTATATATCTTCCAACCTGCATTCTTTCTCCTTTTTATTTATCTACTTATGATGGATAGCATATAACATCATGTTTTCCTTAGCATTTTTCATGAATTGCATCCATTCGTTTTGCATGCATAAAAGTTTGGCTCATCATATTACTCGAATATCAATTTCAAACTCCTTACTTGAATACATGCGCTATCACATGCCTTGGATTGACTCACATGCCATGCTAGTAGCCAAGCTTATTAATTGCACATTGTATGTGTTGCATTAGTCATATTGTATTATTTAGGATCATGCATTCTTTTTCTCTAACTATTTTCTTTCTTTTGACTCGCCTTTGGACTTTTGAGGTAAGCATTTTTGCTTTAGCATAGTGCATGAGTGTGATTGCTGCCATATCAAACATATTACCATGAGACTAAATGCTTAGTTGATATAACTGTTTGAATGCCTGTGGATGAAGGCTATTTCCTGAAATTGGGATATTTTGATTAATGTGTATATATGAGATCACTTTTTCAAGTGGTTCATATTCAAAACATGTTTTCAAAACAAACATGAGATCAAAATGTTCCAACTTTCGTGAAAATTACTCCATACTTGTGTGCACATCACATAGTAATGCTAGCCTAATAATCAGAACAAGAGTATATAATGTAAATAAGATTCACATCATGATTGGTAGAGGCCGATCTTTGATTGGGCGAGCGGGGGTGCTCAATTTATGACCTTCCCCTCTCGTACCCAAGTTCTCGAGCCGAGACAATCTTGGTGATGACGAACACATGGCCTTTGGCACAAGTCATGGGTTTCCTAAATTGCCTGAAAAAGATTTAGGTGGCGACTCTGTATCTGGCAAAGCAGTCTAATTGTGGCAATTTGATTCAAAATCAATATTCCAAAAGCTTTGCCAGATTTGGACTCTTTGGTATTTATCTATTTTACATTGCCCTTGTAGAATCAGATTCAGAACCGCGGGAGTCCGATACTGTAGGGCTTATTCGTCTTCCGAAAGGAGCGCGAAAAGTCGAGCTACAGCCATTCACTCAATGGGGACTTGATATCGTCGGACCATTACCGCGGGCTCTAAGGAACAAGCGATTCCTGATCGTCGCAACAGATTATTTTACAAAGTGGGTCGAAGCAAAGGCATTAACATATATTTGAGATGTCGATGTTAAACGTTTTGTATGGAAAAACATCATATCACGATTCAGCATACCGAGAGCACTTGTCTCTGACAACGGCACCCAATTCGATTGTGGCATCTATTGGGAGTTATGTAACACATATGGTATCCGGCCCTACTTTTCCTTGTCGGCATACCACAAAACAACGGTCAGGTTAAGGCCTCTAATAAAGTGATCTTGGACGGCATCAAGAAACGATTGGAAAAAACCAAAGGCAGGTGGGTTGAAGAATTGCCCAGTGTGTTGCGGGCTCATCGCATTACTCAGAGGCGATCCACTAGAGAAACGCCGTTCGTTTTGTGTTTTGGGACACAGGCAATTATCCCTTTTGAAATCGGCCTACCCACACTAAAATCCAAGGTTTTTGACATGGGCTGTAATGACATCATGTTGGCCTTAAATTTGACTTTGATTGCAGAACGCCGAGATTGTGCTCTTGCGTACATGGCGCGGCATCAGTAACAGCTCGCCCAGTTATATAACCAGCACGTGCAGTTGTGTCGTTATACACCTGGAGAATTGGTCCTCAAGAAAGTGCTTTCTGCTACAAAGAATCCAGCGGACGGTAAATTTGGCCCCAAATGGTACAGTCCTTATCAGATTGATTCAATTGCCGGAACAGGGGCATATCAGCTTTCAGACATGGCTGGCAGAAGTTTGCCACACCCCTTGAATTCCACACATTTGCGCAAATTTTATCATTAAGCCAACTTGTACGGCGTGCTAGTTTGTTTCTAAATTTTGCTGTTATGCTAACATGTACACATCTACGAATTCCGCAATGCAATGCCCTTTTTGTCGTCGTCTCGTTAATAATAGTTGAATAATGAAAAAACCTCCGAATTTGGAGCGCCCTTCATGGATATCACGTTTGGGCCGAATAAGCTTCTGAATTCGGAGCGCCCTTCGTGGATATCATGAATGGCCAACACAAAGACTCTGAATTGGGAGTGCCCTTCGTGGATATCACGTTTGGGCCGAATAAGTCTTCAAATTCTAAGTGCCCTTCATGTATCACGATTGGCCAACACAAAGACTTCGAATTCGGAGTGCTCTTTGTGTCACGATTAGCCAATACAAAGACTCTGAATTCAGAGCACCTTTCGTGCATATTCATGTTTGGGCTGAATAAGACTCAGAATTCGAAGCACCCTTCGTGGATATCACGATTGGCCAACACAAAGACTCCGAATTTGGAGCGCCCTTTGTGGATATCACGTTTGGGCCGAATAAGCCTCCAAATTCGAAGTGCCATTCATGTATCACGATTGGCCAATACAAAAACTCCAAATTCGGAGCACCCTTCGTGCATGTTCACGTTTGGGTCGAATAAGCTTCCGAATTTAGAGCACCCTTCATGTCACTATTGGCCAATATAAAGACTTTGAATTCAGAGCGCCCTTCGCACATGTTTGCGTTTGGGCTGAATAAGCCTTCGAATTCAGAGTGCCCTTCATGCATGACCACGAACGGCCGAGTAATCCTCCAAATTTGGAACACCCTTTGTATTTGTAAACATAGCAGCGTGGGCCAAGAAATATGTTATTATCATTCAAAGTTTATACAAACATTAAGCAAAGTAATGTAACAAATATTTATTTATTTCACCAAAGAGGTACAAGTACATGGTTTTCGACAAATTCAAAAGTACAATAACATGTTTCTTGATATCTAAGTCTTTTCCGGCTCGACACCCTCTTTGTCGTCGATTTTTTCGGCGTCGTAAGCTTCGAAAGGAAACTTGTAATTCTGACATAGTGATGACGCTAAATCAACGCCCGCGACTTGCATAGCCTTGGTCCATCCGTGCTTAAAATCACAATTCTCGTATCAGCAGACATCATCCGCCAACTTCTCATTTGGCTTTTGGATACCGATCTTTCTGCCGTCAAAAAAGCCTCGATTATAGGCCCGCATCCTTATCGCTTCTTGTGCAAACATGCTTGTCGTATCTCGATCGGCTATGGCATGATCAAGCAAGCGCTGGTTTACCCTGTCCATCACCACTGGGTTCATCTGACCCGCTGATTGAGACTCGGCTGCCTTGGCCTTTTTCAGCTCACTCTTCGTCTTTTCTACGCAGTGCTCCAAGTCCTAAATGCGGCCATCTTTCTGTTCGATCTCTCTTCGCACGACACGAAGGCACATGCAAATCTCGTAGGAAGTGTAAAGTCCTTTAACCGCTCTATGGACGCCATCTCGAAAAATTTCATAATTAGGTCGACCGACCATTGATTATTGGACTTCGGGCAGAAAAATTTATCAAGTAAACTCTACCACCACATTCGGATCGCAAATAATTGAGTCCGCTTCAATCATCAGTTTATTCCCAACGAAAACTGAAAAACTCAATGGGCGCAGTGACCTACTGGTTTCGTTTCACGGTAAGGCATGCACACTCCCAGCCCTAGAGCTCCCTCGTTGCTGCTTCTTCCTTAGAGACCTACTTCGTCAACGGGGGGAGCGACGCCTCTTATGCTCCTCTGAAGTCCTATTACCTGTTCGAGTGGGTTTGCCACCAGCCCCTTAGTTCATTTCTAAATCTAGCTCAGCTAACGTCCTGCCCTTCCCTCTGCTATTAAAGAATACTTTTCTTGACATATGAATCTACTCAGGACAACGCAATGCTCTTTTCCCTCTCAGACTATGTTGAATTTCAGCAAAACATATTTAACGCCAACACAGGCCCCACGCGCGCCTGGCCCCCCTTTATTAATTACAGAAGCAACGTTTACGAAGCGACCGCTTTAAGCATTTTGCCGACTTAAGACAGTGTCCCATTCGATCCCACGGACGTTTAATCCGTACATTTGGCGATTATTGCTCAATGCAGCTAGGGCAAGAGCAGATTTGTGAATATATTTGGCTTATCTTTAAGCAGTGTACCGAATAAAGACAATGCCTCATCTGATCCCATGAACGTTTAGTCCGTACATTTGGCGGTTATTGCTCGATGATCAGCTGAGGCAAGGGCATATTTATGAATATATTCGGCTTATCTTCAAGTAGTGTGCTGAATAAAGACAATACCTCATCTGATCCCATGAACGTTTAATCTGTACATTCGGCAGTTATTGCTCAGTGATCAGCTGGGGCAAGGGTAGATTTATGAATATATTCAGCTTATCTTCAAACAGTGTGCCAGATAAAGACAATGCCCCATCTAATCCCATGAACGTTTAGTCCGTACATTCGGTGGTTATTGCTCAATAATCAGCTGGGGCAATGACAGATTTATGAATATATTCGGCTTATCTTCAAGCAGTGTGCCGAATAAAGACAATGTCCCATCTGATTCCATGAACATTTAGTCCGTACATTCAGCAGTTATTGCTCAATGATCAACTGGGGCAAGGGCAGATTTATGAATTAATTTGGCTTATCTTCAAGCAGTGTACTGAATACAAACAAAGCCCCATCTGATCCCATGAACGTTTAATCCGTTTATTCGGCAGTTGTTGCTCAGTGATCAGCTGGGGCAGGGGTAGATTTATGAATTAATTCGCCTTATCTTCAAGCATTTTGCCAAATTAAGATTTAAAGGTCATGATTTCAATTGATATCTCACATTTCTGTTTTCCAATACTTAATGATTTTCATTCATTAACAAAATGAAATTTTCATTACCAATACTTCATGATTTTCATTCATTAGCAAAACAGACATTTTCATGACCAATACTATTTTCATTCATTAACAAAACGGACATTTTCATTAACAAACTGTATTGCGTACAACCACTTTATACATAAAAATGACCTACATCTAAAATAAAGTGCTAACAAAAACTAAGAAAAGCTTGCAAAACAAAGCTAACAAAAACCAATAATGGTTGAACATTCATTACAAAATCGCCGATCAAGAGTCCAACTCCTCTGGATCCGATTCCAGCAGTTCGACTTTTAGTTGTTCATAAAGAATCGGCTGATCGAGAGTCACCTTAGCGACCGCTAAAGCTTTTAGCCATCCGTGCTTGAAGTCTCGATTCTAGAACTTTAAGACTTCATCAGCGTACATCTCCTTGGCCTTCAGATGGCCGGCATCAAAATCTTTGGCCGTTTCTGCCTCAGCGAGCTCCCTTGCCTTATTTTCAGCTTCAAGATCGGCCTTTAGCCGAGAGAATTCTTCTTGTGCCGATTTAAGGGAGTCGTTCAGCAAGTTCGCTCGCTCCTCAGCATCCCTACATAACTGATTGGTGTTTTGAGCTTTTTTCTGCGCAACAATGGCCTTCGCCTTCTCTTCATTCACCTTCATGGTTTCAGACTCGTCCTTAGTCGTTGCCACAGCCAAATCGATAATTGTAGCCATGACCTTTCCCTTCTCAGCTTCAAGCTGGCCCTCAGGACGCCGAGTCTCTCTACGGCATCGTAGTGATGACGGCCGATCTCGGCGATTCTCCCCGCCGCCTGACGAAAACAATAAACCAAGACTTATTAGTCGGCACTAAAAACAATTTATACGATCCAAGGGGTCAAAACTTACCAATATGGCCGACTGTAATGCCAGAGCAATAGAGACAACATCCGGTTCGGCACAGAAGCCGATCCTATCAACTGGCAGAAAGAGAGTCGAAGCCACACTCAAGGCCACAACAGAATCTTTGATGGCCAATCGACTGGAGAGAACTGGCGCATTTTTCATCCTTGGATGGATAACAAATGGCTCAAATACCTCATCAGTGGAAGACAACATCTCAATCCTTTGCCGTTTATTTGCCAGTGCTTCAATTAGATCAGGGACAATCTCAGCTTGCTGTTTATGCCCTGAAGAATCGACTTCCATGATTTATTAGGGCTCTTCTGAAACATATTCGGCCACTATCATTTCGAGGGTCATTTCTTCTCTGGAAGCTTGGCGTATTGGAGTAACCAGGATCGACCCAGAATAGTTGGCCTGCTACCTGGCCACTATCTTCTCAGCATTACGCCTCCTAGCGAATTGAACAAAGGACTCTCCGCTCATCTCTTCAGCCTCGAATTCAGTCCCAAGAAGATTCTCTAAACCGATAAAAATGTCATCCTCTTGGGTTGAGAGGTCCGCTCGACCAGAGGTAGATGGTTGGTTGGCTTGATCATCCGAGCTGATGCACTCCAAAGCCAATTCAATTTCTGAATTCAATTCTTGTTCTGCATGTTCATCGAACTGTGCGTCTTCAGCGATTGGTTCGTCAGTGTCGAAACCGTTAACACCAATATCCATTAGGCTTTTGAAACTAGGGAATATAAGTGCAGTCAGATGTTATTCACCTCTCGGTACGGGGATATGGTTAGTAGCCGAGAAGGTGGCGTAGATGGGGTCGTATCTCAACAGAACATGGGTTGCGCGTCCTTGTCCATGAAAGTTGGAGCGGTTTTTGTAGTAAAAAACAATCTTCATTTGTGCAAGAACGACTTCGTCTGCTAATGTCAACGCCTTTTTTAAATCGTTACCTGCATGACAATTGTAGATTAGTACAAGATTTATGCCGAATTCACAATTTACAAAAATAGTATCATAACAATCTAGTCGGCCACCTGGCTTCCCTTTTTGCCTCAGCACTAGGTCTTGGCGATTCTGTCATGACCCAAACTGGCCCCTAAAAGTTTGGACATGACCATTCTAAAAATTGAACCTTGGAGTTAAATTCCCACCGTTATATATATATATATATATCTATCATATGGGGCTTGTACGGAAGCAATTATGAAATCAAAATAAAACAACCATTGAGTCGTGTTTACATGCCAGGATCATGACACATTATATACCATTCTTATACATTCAGTCCCTACATGCGCTTGTATATACAAAGGGTAGCGACCTAGAGATTAAGTGTTTAAAACAACTAAAACAAGTTGTTTAGGACTAACAAAACATGCCATTACACACAGATGGAACTTCTCCAAAATAAACAAAAGGACCCTAGCTACAAAAATAAAAGTCCACTCGGGTACACGATGGAGCAGGTCCAGCAAAAGGGCTCCTGAAGCCAACTTAGGGTTGTTCTCCACATTGATCACCTACACACATAGTCATAATACAGAGTAAGTCAAGCTCAGTGAGTAATAGCATTGTAAAGAAAACAAGTGAATAAGCATAAACATTAGAGACTGTAAATATAACTACGAATTGGTTACTTCCATAAACTTACATCAAAATGGCCTCGGGCCCATAATTTAGTACAGAACGGCCTTAGGCCCACATAGGATGCAAAACGGCTTTAGGTCCAACACAGTACAGAATGACTTAAGGCCCAACAAATCAACAGCTGTCTAGAGCAATGTAGGGTAGGTGGAACATTAGCATGTCTCCATCTCCATTGGCTTTAGCGCCATTGGTCACATGTGATCCATATCGTTACAAAGTAGATGAAACATCGGCATGTCTCCATCTATCCCGGCTTTTGAGCCATATGTCGTAAATTATGACAATTCACATCATAACGGCCTTGGGCCCACCTTTATTATAAGGTCCTCAACAACCTTAACCCATGATAGTGACATTGTCCAATTATTTCAACTAATTCCAACCACATCACTACATTATTAACATATGTTATTCACAAGTAAAAGCATAAGCATGACTGTAAGGTAACAATACATAATATAACACTACTATTACTCACAATGGCGTGGTTGCACGTTGGCCTCTTCCGGTAGGTGACCTACACATAGCACACACTTATAAGTATTCCCTATTTCTTAGTCTTTTCCTTTTGATTTATTATTCGATTCGTGAAGTTCCGTTCAATTATAAACACTATAGAAGAATCAAATAGACATTTTAACACATTCAGAGGGTCGAGAAGAATAAAAGAAACCAGCAGAATTTTCCTTCTTCTGCCGCACGTGCAGAAGTCCCTCACTCCACGTGCGGGGAGGCACGCCACACGTGCGGCTCACACGTGCCTTTATTTCAGTATGCAATCTTTGGTCTCCCCTGTTTTCCGCACGTGCAGCTGTGAGCCCCGCATGTACGGTCGTAGGCTCTATTTTTAAGTAGCCCGAAGTTCAACAAAATTTCATCTTTTCCAAAGGCATCTTAAGGCTCATTTGTAAGCAAAATTCCTTCACTACTACATTAGGTGACTATACAAAGCATGAATTTTATAAGTAATGAATCATGACTCATGTGAAGATAATTTATATAACTTAAAGATCACATTCCTTTTATCCTTTCATGGTGAACCAAAAGAGAATGGAAAGGGATACAACACATATAGAGGTCAAAACATGCAAAACTTGAATATTAGAAGGAAACACAAAGGAACTTCACAATTCCCATAAGTATTTCTTCAATCCAACTCTCCAATCCAAAACCCTAAGTTAGATGATGGAAAACCCCATTTCAAACCTTGATGCTAAACAATTGAGGTGAGATTTAGAGTATATTAGTTGATTTATATATACCTTGAACCCTACTCTTTGAATCTCTTTCTAAGCTCCTCAATCTTCAGACCTTAGTTGATCTTCTCTCCTTCTCTCTCTTTTCTTCTTTCCTTTCTCTAGAACTCTCCCAAGAAATATGTTTTATGAATGTAAGTTTAAGTCTCTTTCTAAGTTCATATATGTATCTAAGGCTCAAGCTATGAGCCTAATTTGGTTAATTTAAGTATTGAGCTCAAATAATTCGATTTAATTTGTTACGAATCGAATTTTTTCAAAAATTCATATTATGGCCTAAAAATCATGTTCATTGTAACGGTAAAGTCAATTTCGGGTTTTCGCATTGCTAAGGCTTTCAATTTCTAGTCTAAATGTCTTAATCCCAACAAATTTTTCCTCACAACTGACAAATATAATTCCAAAATGAGATAATTCACATAATTAAACACAATTCTGCATGGAGTTTTACTTCAAACACATAATTACACGTATTATTAAAGACTAAAAGCATGTAAGAGGGTCGGGTCATTACAAATTCTCTTTTTTGCTGAATTCCCAATTGCCTGTGACAGCGACCATGACATCATAAACCCTCTTTCCTGAGCTGGCAAGCCTGGTCACCAAGTGATGAGCAATGTCTTTAGCTATCAGAAAATAACGGCCCTGCCGACTGGACGACTTCACCATGACGTAACAGTTCCGAATAGCTGGGATTCCTAGGTTAAGTCCTAACCGCCTATTCAACTCTACTATTCCCATGATTATGTGGTAGAAATTCACGTTAGGTTGGGAGGAAATAAAACCCCAGTAACGTAGGACCGACCTAAGAAAAGGATATAGAGGAAATCGGACTCTACCCTCAGCGATGGACAAAAAGGGAAAAATAACGGTATTTGTATCAGCCCGTTCAATGTCCATTACATTGTCTGCAACAAAAGAGATGTGTACGTTGTCTGGAATTGAAAAATGATGATAGAAGGTTGAGACTCGTTCCTCTGAGAGGAGGGCTTTCAAATGTCTCGCCATCGAAGACGAAATATGAACTAAGGGTTGGTTTGGGATGTCCTAAAAAAGTGCACTTTTTGACTTATTGGTGGGTTTGGGTTGGGTTTGATGTGATGTGTTAGAGAGGTGATGTGATTTAAATAAGATGATGTAACTTAAATAAGATAGTGACTTTTTGACTTTTTGGCTTATTTAGTACATGCCAAACTAGCCCTTATACTAAATAAAAACAAAACAAGCAAGGGATTGGAAGGTGGCATAGGTGGGGTCGTATCTCAACAGAACATGGTTTGCGCACCTTTGCCCTTGAAAGTTAGAGCGGCCTTTGTAGTTAAGAGTAGTCTTCACTTGCACAAGAACGGCTTCGTCTGCTGATATTAATGCCCTTTTTAAATCGTTACCTGTATGACAATCGTAGATCAGTACAAGATTTACACCAAATTCACAGTTTACAAAAATAGTATCATAATAATCTAGTCGGCCACCTGGCTCCCCTTTTTGCCTCGGCACTGGGTCTTGGCGATTCTCTCCTTCGTCGAATTCTCAATTACCTGTGACGCTGACCAAGACATCATCAACCCTCTTTCCTGAGCTGGCAAGTATGGTCACTAAGTGATGATCAATGTCTTTAGCTCTCAGGAAATAACGGCCCTGCCGACCGGACGACTTCGCCACGACGTAACAGTGCCGAGTAGCTGGGATTCCTAGGTTAAGTCCTAACCGCCTATTCAACTCTACTATTTCCATGATTATATGGTAGGAATTCACGTTAGGTTGGGAGGAAATAAGACCCCAATAATGTAGGACCGACCTAAGAAAAGAATGGAGGGAAAATCGAACTCCACCTTCAACGATGGACAAAAGGGGGAAAGGCAGAGACTCATTCCTCTGAGATGAGGGCTTTCAAATGTCTTGCCATCGAAGACGGAATATGAACTAAATGTATACTAAATAAAAACAAAACAAGCAAGGGACTGGAACGAGAACTGAATGAAAAGAGATAGGGGAACTTATAGGTTGGAGGAAAAGATGAACAATAGAAAGCTGAATCACAGAGGTCGCAAAGAAGGTCGATGAAAATGATGCCAAAAGAAGTTGCAAGTCTCTTGAGCTAAAAAATGTACGGAAGGATAGTTTTCAAATCGAACATTAAATGATTGTCAAATGCAAAGGGGTAGGAAGTTGAAATGATTGCGATATGGCGTCTGTTCTGACGAATCAGTTTTCAAGGGTTTTTCCGACTTGAAAGCCAAAGTCATCGACTAAACATGCGGATCATCTTAATCTAAACTCGGATGTTTGGGGGGCAATTATGGTGGCCGAATATAAAAAGCTATAATTTAGGGCCATTTGCAAGTCGACACTCGCGGGCCGACTAATTGTGGCTCGCCTCGGCCGAGTAAGCTTACTATTATAGCCGAGTATGTTACAAATCATAAGGCATAAATGAGGGCCCAGCTATTAGGGCAGGGTTTCCATAAATCAAAAGGTGGGCCCTAGAAGAATATTATAAAAGGAGGAACGTCAGCCAAAAGGAAGGTATGTGAGAATATACAAGAGAACTTGAAATAGAAATAAATTGGAGAGAATATTGACTTGTCCATTAGATTGCTAATTCCGACACCCTTGACCGGAGTTATAGCGATCCCGGGTTTACCCTTGTTGTACAGTGATCCGGACATGTGTCCGTTGATGTTGGTGGTTGACTATTATCTTGTTTACATCCTTTTATACCGTGTATTTGAGTTATGGGATGTGTTGGGCAGGTTTGTTACAGGTTGGTTGAACTTAGGAACCAAGTCTATTCGCCCAGGTTTTTGGCTGGTCCGCTCGAGCGGAGAGGTTTACGCTCGAGCGGGGACCTTGTTGTTTCTTGTACGCTCGAGCGGGGTTTTTGGGAGCTCGAGCGGAGAATACACCCATCCAGTATCTTGTGCTTCTGCAAAACTTCTGCAGGTGTGATTTCTACGCTCGAGCGGGTTGCGCTCGAGCGGGATTGTTGGCGCTCGAGCGAAAAGTACCTTTTTGGTGAGAGTTACGGGAGAGATTTACGGCGAAATTTGGATTTCACGCCGGCGGACGAACTTTATTTTTGTTTCTTGGCGCTCGAGCGGACCTTGTTGCGCTCGAGCGGACCATGTTTTATGTGTCTGTACGCTCGAGCGGTGTGTTTTACGCTCGAGCGGACATGTCGTATAACTGAGAGTGGCTGGGCATTTTAAATCACTTTTCACTTTTCCTTCTCTCTCCTACTTTTCCAAAATGCCATTTTCAGAGCTTCTCACTCTAAAACCATAACTTCTCTCTAGGGTTTGATCTAGGTAGAGTGTTCTTCTTCTCTTCGGCCTTTGTAAAGGTTGGGTTGATCGTCGGGGGTGTCGTTTTGATCCAAAAAGTTTGGTGTTTGGAGCGTTTTGATTTTGGTCTCTTATCCATTCGAGCTCCAACTTTGAGGTAGGAATATCCTACTCCTCTTTACGGATTTTGTCTTTAAATTTTAGCATCTTGATGTGTTGGAAGTTGTCTTGTAATTTCGAGAAAGTTTGGGGCCTTTATGTAATTTTATAAAAGTTGGGGTTTTATTTAAAATAAACCTATATGCATGTTTAGTATTGAGAAATGAGATTAATGTGGAATTATTGATGAAAAATGGAACCATAAGGGTTAAAATGTTAATTATGGAAAAATGCCCTAATTACATTGATTGATTAATTTAAATAATTAATTGTGAGAAATGAGGAATTGGGTTGAAAATGTTGAGATTGGAAGTACATGGGAAAAATGGGTGTAGTTGAATTACTTATCACTCACCGAATTGAAATGTTGATTTAATATCCATTTTGTGCATTTATTTTCTGTATAGAAATAACTGCTTTGGGCTATCGGTGGAGGATAGTCTTGATTGTTGTAGACAATGCATGATGATTAGGCAAATTGAAACTAATCAATGGAATGTGTTATAGAGTATGACGGTTGATAGAATACATTAATTTTATGTATTGATTGATTGTGTATAGAACCTATGTGTTTATATGCACTTTGTGTAGAGGAGGAGATGGGGGATGTACTCCGCGGTTTAGGGGAAGATGGGGGATGTACCTCTAAACCGAATAGTGTTGAGAGGAGATGGGGGATGTACTCCGTAGATACAGCTCATATGCTTGTCTAAAGAAGTGAAGATACAGCTCATATGCTTATCTTTGAGAAGTATAGATATAGCTCATATGCTTGTCTAGAGAAGAGTAGATATAGCTCCTATGCTTATCGTTTGTTGTGTGATATAGTTCTTATACTTATCTGCTGAGACGTTGATACAGCTCATATGCTTATCGGTTAATGTGATGACATAGCTAATGTACCTATCTGTCGAAAATGGAAAATGAAAGATAACATAGACTTGTAAGTCATGTAATCGAAATGTGATATAGGTGGATGTCTCAGTGTTAGCCATCTATCAACTGCTAATCTTTTAGTCATTGTTCATAGTTGGTTTAGTGTATTTCTACTGGGCTGTGGCTCACCCTATATGGGAACATCATTTTCAGGTACAGGTAGCATGCCACCTCCAAGGACATAGCTTGGGAGGCTAGAGGCGGGCAGACTTTTTGTTGTCTTTCTTTGATGTATTACATGTAAATTCAAGCCAAGGGCTTAATGTGTAAATGAGTTAGCACTCTACTTTTTGTAACCAAGTGTTAACTTGGAAAGCTGTAAGCCCTTAGGGCATTTGCTTTTGTTGTTAACATGTAATACTTTTTGTAGTGAAACTCTGTTAATGGAAGAATGTGGATCTTTTATACATATCAATGCATGTCTATATTGTTGGGTTTTATGTTGTTATTTTGAGGGCGTTACAACTTGGTATCAGAGCGTACCGGGTTCGAATACTTTGAGTACGTGGGAAGTGATTAGGATCACAATGGGTTTGTCTCGCTTGATAGAGACTTAGTGTAGTGTCATATGCCATGTGTTCAATTGATAACATGCTTACGTGATTATTTGGGTATGGGATTTAATTTTTAGGATGTTGATTGGATTCTTGGATTTCTGGGAGTCTTGTTGGAAAAGCACTTGATCAATGTTGTTTCTAATCGGAACTCTAGAACTACACTGATCTTGGATATAATCTAATTTTTTATCTTGATCTTTAATTAAACTACGATTATTACGAAGATGTTCTCTGGATGAAATAAAAAGATTACTAATTTTATCTATGTCCTTCTTAATATTTTCTGCAAAATTAATCTGATAATCTATGATACTATTTAGCTGAGGATTATTTTCACTATGAATCTGATGTGTAAAACTATTTTCAAAATTACAACAGAAATTATTTTTATTTATGCTAAGACGATGGTTATGGCTGCTGAGTTCTAAATCTAGATACTCTACTCTTTTCATACACAAAATTAACTCCTATTTTAAAATTATTAAAAGCTACTATAATATGAAATTAATAACTAAAATCTCCAAAAATAAAAACTACTCTATTACCATAAGCAAAATGCATAAACTACTTTAAACTGTCCTAAAACCGAACACTGCTCTGATACTATTTTTTTTTTTTGGTTGAGTTAGTGGTCTACCACTATTTGAAATTGGGCTGAGAATTATCTAATTAATTCTTTAGTTATGCTAATAGATCTTCAAGCTGTTGTATGGCTATCTTTAAGGCTTCTTGTTTTACAGTTAGCTGTCTATTTATCTGAGAAATTTTTAAACTATAATTTTCTAGAGATCTGCCAGAAGCTAATGATAAAAGAAACTGATATCTAAATTTTTTATCTTCTAATTCTTGTATTATCTCAATACTAATTTTAATTTTATTCCTAAGGTCTTCGTCTAAGGGCATATACTAATTTTTTATTTTTTATTTTTATTATTTTTTTATTTCTAAAGTCTAAATCTAGTTGATCTTTTGAAAGCTAAAGTCTACGTCTACAAATTTTTTGATTTTTTATACTTTTTGATTTTTTGAAATTTAATTTTTATTTCTAGAATTTACGTCTAAAGACATACAAATTTTTGGATTTTTGAAGTTCTTATATAATATTTCCTTAATATTTCTACTCGGGTTGCTCTCCTTTTATTCTAAAATTCTTTTCTATGGCAAAAATTCTTTTTAGGCAACGTTTGTTTTCATTACATGTACTCCCACCTTGAAGCTAAGCCTCGTTCAACATAGTATATTTTTATTTTCCATTTTTTACTTTTCCCTTTCTGCCTACAATTCGCCCTCCAACGCCTAACCACGGCTCACACAGGCTCTTCAGCTAAGGTCACTCAGTAACAAAATAGAAAACTGAAGATACTACGAAGGTTCAAAGCATGTAATATTAATGAGCAAACAAGCATTCCATAAACTTAATTTTTCCCAAAAAGAAAATAAATTTTTAGAATAGAAGAGTTACCCTTTCGAAATATTTAAGGAAAAAGAGAAACTACTCACACTTCATATTAATAAGAAATATACTTACAAAGATTATATTACAGACCCTGAAATTCTGAGAATACACTTAGAGAGTTTTTGAGAGGGGTTGGGAATTACAAAGCAGAGTGAAGTGGTGTTCTGTATTTTTTCATTCTTCGTATTTTTCATTCTACCTAATCCGTTGGCCAACATGCCAATTTATACAATTCAAAAGAAAATAAGACAAAAATCCTAATCTATGACTAGTCTACAAGCCTAGACTTTTAGGCTTTTTGAAAATTTACACATTTGCAAACTTTTTGACGGAGATTTGGATGCATATAAAGACAAAACATATAAGTATACAATTATGTGCTTGACTTAGATTACTATTTTAGATATAGATAAATTTTATCAATAAAGATTAGGATAATGATATCGGGTACTACTTTGGGCCCCATCGCATATCATTCAATCCGTCTTTTTTGACAAAATTTTGACACTATAATTTATTATAAGACACGTATAAAGATTTTCACAGCTTTTCTTTAATAAAGCAGGATAAGAGATATCCACTTTATTAAAGTAGTGAGTGAAGGAAAATCCTTATCACTGACAGACTCAAATAATTACAGACACAAAATATCTACAAAAATCTTTTTGTCTTTTCTTGGCGTGTATTTCTCTAATATCTGAAGAGAATCTTTATCTTCTATGGACTCTGTCTTTTTCTGCTGGAACGCCAATTATTGATGCTGACCCATGGAGTGATGCTTCTAGGCTGGTTCTTGAATCTTCAAAGATTTGAGAAATTTGAAAGAGTCTTGTGGAGCTTTTTTGAAATTTTGTAGGAGTCTTCTAGTGGGACCCGCTGTTTTTTTTTTTTTTTTTTGGTTATATCCATGCATTCTATCTGCGAGATCATCCAAATCTGCTGTTGAGAGTTGGTCGTAAAAGTCATCCCCTTGTCCCATAGGCGGTTCATCATACCATTCTTGATTCTGTCCTTCAATTTCTGGTGATTCATGAGAAATGCCATGCTGATAGTTAGGGTATAGACTTTCTTCGACAAATGTCTCTTTACTGAATGGATAACTCGGGATGGCTAAATTACAGTGTATCTTTTGGTATCTATCTTCACAAACTAGATGTCCGGAATTTCCATTATAGGCTAATAAAGAGTCGTTGGCAAATTTTCTCCATTTATTGAGCTGATCTTTGAGTGGAAATCTTCTACATGGCCATGATCTCTTATTGAGAAGTGCTGGATATCTTGAAGTTCCTCTGAGGTACATCTTATGCTTAGCTGGGTTACACCATATTTCCTTCCATTCTGGTAGTTTGCTATCTATCAGAGCTTCCACATACGGATGAAATTCTTCCATTACGCCCAGTACTGTATAAGCAAGCTTATGTCCAAAGTTATTTGTCTGTTCTGGATCTGTGAAAATCAATCTAGAGACAAAACCATAGTCTAACAATTTTGGGGCTGTTAGATAACGAATCTCGCCTCTGATTTCTATCTCCAATGGCTCGAATGTAGCTAAATTTATCTGGCAAAGGCAAATACTGAAGTCTAGGTTACACTGACATCTTCCAAAATGCTCGGATCTCCTATTGCATTTTTCTTCATCTAAACAGGGCTGCTCTTCATCTTCATAAGTATAAGTCCACTGATAAGCTAAGCCGGGGTAATCAATACCTGCTATGGAAAGGTCTTGAAGAAATTGCTGAATAAGGACTAGCTCGTTATTTCTGCTATCTTCGGCTAAGGTGTAAATAGAGGGTTTTAGGTCTTCTATTACTTGGCTTTTCTCACAAAGAGATCGAATGATAGAATGTCTGAAGAAATACATTCTAGCACTCAATTTGTCAAATTCCTCCTTTGGTGAGTTGTTTGATTCTGGGCTAGGTAAGGAGGTAGGCTTTCTTTACGGAGCTAATTTTTAAGGCGATTGGTTAGGGTTTGAGCTGTTCTCTCAATTGTTTTTCTTCGTCTCGAATTTGGTCTAGCTCTTCCGACCTTTTGCCTTTATCCATAATTTTCTTGAAATTTCGGTAAGGCCTTCACAATGTCTGCACATCCGAGAGGATTCAAAATCTGCGAGGGTTAGAACTACTACTCTTGCTGAACTACTGCTTCCAATTATCTGGCTAACTGGAGCTCCACTGGTAGCAAAGATGGTTGACTTCATCTTGCTCAATGTGTCCAGGTAATCTTTAGCTATCTGGCTAATAAAGTAACTAGTTCCTATCTGTCTTCGGGCATAGGTACTGGCTGACTCAAAATCATAAAATCCTTCAAACTGAGGTAAAGGAAAATATTTTACTAAGGGGTCTACCTCTGTTGTCCAATCATGGTAAATACCAGGCTTGGTTCCTTTAACTACTACATAGAAAGAAAAACTTTTTGACAAAGGTTTATTTTGGATTTTTGAAAAATATATACTGAGAGAGTTTAAAATTTGAAAAGGCGTTTAGTGGGTGGTTCGACGACTATTCCAAAGGTTATCTAAAAGACACTGTTGAACTGGGTCTAACTCAATTCCTGTTAAGGGTCTGAATTTTGTTCTGCCTTCATGAATGGGAAGAGAGAATCCCCCAAAGTTCATGGTCTTGCTGTTCTCCATTATCTGCACACAAATTAAACTGGTTATCTTCTTTTTCTAAATAAATTTTCCTACTTAACCAATCTGTTAGCCTATTATCACTACCTTTAATATGTTCAAATTCTACCTTATATCCTTGCCCTACTATACAATCTAAAAATTTTGCCCATCTTCTAGTACTTAATTTACGCTCATTGAGTTTGTTATGGAATCTAACTATTGCCTCACAATCTGTTCTAATTGTAAAAGGTTTGTGCAAAAATAATCTAAATTTATTTATTGCATAAACTACTCATAGTATTTCAAAATCTAAGCTGGTCATGGTTGTATCTTTTTCTTTAAATTTTCCAGAACTGTATCTACAAATGCGTTCTTTATTCTTACTATCATATTTATTAGGTTTAGCTAATAAGATTGTTCCCCATCCTAGTTGGCTTGCATCTGTTTCTACAACTATGTACTCTGATTCTAAGGGAAGCTGCAGGTCTGGTAAATTTTTACAAATATCTTTAATTTTTCTAACTAAGACTATATCTTGTTGGTTAAAATATTTTTGTCCTGTGGGTGTGGTTTTACTATAAAGTGGTCCTATTATTTTACTAAGGTTAGGATTATATACATTCTTGCATAATTTAAAATTCCTAAAAATGATTGAAGCTGTTTTGTATCTTCTAATTTATCTGGATAATCTAAAATTTTCTTCACTATGTGAGGTTGTAACCTAATTTTTCCATCTCCTAACTCCATTCCTAAAAATTCTATGTGAGGTGTATTTAATACCATCTTCTTTTTGCTAATTATTATTCCATTATTTATGAATTCTTCTAATGTTATATACAAATGATCTATGTGACTATTTTTATCTCGGCTGAATACTAAAATATCATCTATGTATACCAGTATGAAACTATATTTATTAAATATACTATCCATTTCTGTTGAAATATGGAAGGTGCGTTTTTAATCCAAAGGGCATAACTAGCCATTCATAATGTCCTTGTGGGCAATGTATATCATCCATGGTATACTTTCCTCTTCCATTTTTATCGCCAAAATCTCGATTTACAATCAAATTTACTAAATATCTTTCTTTGTCAGTATTCTATTTATAAGTGATCTTTATCCGGTATATTGTATTTATCATCTTACGTATTATCATTTAATCTTTTATAATTTATTACCATTCTAGCTTTTCCTCTCTTTATTTACGCATGATTTCTAACCATAAATCTTTAGCTTCTATGTGGACTATTACTTAGTCTAATTACTCCTAAATCTAATAATTCTTTAATCGAGTTCTAAATTCTTCTATGTCTATTGGGGTGTGTGATCTATTTGTCTTTGAAGTGATCCTATAATCTCTATTTTTTATATCTAGACTGGCTAAAATTTTGTTTCTCTCCCAATATTTCATGGGTTGTTCTCCTAAAATTTCTGTTGTTTCAGCTAATCTTATTATCTCATCTAAATCATTTTCTGTTCTCTTGTGTTTTGGTTTTTTCTTTATTTTTCCTATTTTTGCAAAAATTAATTTTAAATTAGCTATTTCTTGAAAATCTTCTAAGTTCCAATAATCTCCTTTATTATCAAAATGAATTTCTTCAAAATCTTCTAGCTCATAATTTTCCATATCTAATTTTTCTAAAGAAGTATTTACTATCTCATTAGGTGTGTATGTTTGGGCTAGCTCGGGAAAAATTTTTCTACTAGGGAATAAAAAACTAACGGGAATTGAATCTACTCCTATGGTACCACCACGCTTCGCACGCAACTCTGATGAATGGGCTATGGTGCTAAGGGCATAAGCTGTTGGTGTATTTACAGTTCGTTTAAAGAAGCTGATGTTGTGTTGACTGATGAACATGCCGCCTTGTAAACTAAGTATAAAATTAAGTCCTAAATTGAAAGGATGATTCTGTCTACTATTTCCTATCCAAACTTGAGGTAATGGGAACCATTCTATGTGCTGATCTTGAGAACCTAGATGATGAAAACTAATCTGGGTGCCATTAATGCAATGGGTATATGTCTGTTTGGTGCAATCTGCTATGCTGACTAAATCTGGTGTTGCTAAGGCTGTACTTCATCCTGGTGGAACTACGTGTTGCTCTATGTATGATTTACTGGCTCCTGTATCTATCATGGCATCTATGCTAAGTGTTTTTTCTACAAACTTAATTACACAAGAAATCTCGACTAAATTGGACTTGGGTATAACAGGGTAATTAAATGGTAAATATGTACTATCTGGTTGAGTCTGAGAGTATTGACTAAAGGGTTGAGAATCAACTAAATTGACTGATTCTAAAGAGTTCATATGATCTTCAACTAACTTATCTTTTAAGGGGTATGTATTATGAAATTGTTCTAACTGCTGTTTAAGCTGTTTGTTTTCTAATTCTAAACATTCTATGTCAAATCTAGTTTTAGTTTCTATCTCTCTAATTTGAAATGTAAGTTCTCTTATTTGTACTTCTAATTCTCTATTTGCTAGTCGTAATTCTCTGTTTTCAATACTGTTATCTTTTCTGGTATTTTCTAATTTTATCTTATGTATCATATTTAATTTTTCTAAACAAATTATACAATAGGTTATGCTGCATGATAAACATTGAGCTCTCTTATCTCTGGCTGGAAACCAATTACAATAGCTGCATCTAGTTGTATCAAATCCTAATCCTATCTGAAAATTATGTTGACATTCAGTATCTGGATTGCATTCCATCATAAAGAAAATATCTTGAGTCTTTCCTATTTCTTGGTTAAGTTGTCCTAAAAGATTATCTACATCTGTATCACTTCCTGAATCACTATCTGAGCTTATAGCTTCTAATTGATATTCATAATCACTGACTATACTATATACATCTGAATCATCACTATTTATGCTGACTATATATTCTTCTAAGTCTTCTATAATATTTAATCTTTCTATCTGCTTATTAGTATTAGGCTTGTATCTTTTTGGGCAATTTTTTGCAAAATGATTGGGTTCTCCACATATATAACAATTAAATTTTTTACTATTGGGTTTTCTAACATATCTTTGTTTTCTTTTATCTTTTTCATCTTTGGGTAATTTATTATAATTTGTACAATTAAAAATTCTACTTTTCCTAATGAATTTCTGTCTTTTCCAGGGTTTTCTATAATTTTTCTTCCAATATTTTTCTTTTCTATATTTTCCATATTTTTTGTATTTTTTCCTATTATATTTATCTTCGTATTGCTGAGGGGTATATATTATACTGCTACAAAAACCATAATTTTGTTTTTTCAAATCTTTCTGTATTTTAACTTCTATATATTTTTCTCTGAGTCTTTGGAATGTAAAAATTATCCTAGGTCCTATTCCTAAAGTTCCTTTTATTTTTACTTCTCCTGAGGCTATTTGAGCTGGTAAGTTTGTATAATAAATTGACCATTTATCTTCTATTTCTCTTCCTAGTTCTCCGAGTAATTTTCTGAAATATTTATTTCCTATCTCTTCATCAAAACTTTTTCCAATTCTAGCTGCTATAGCTAAGTATTCTTTACTAAAGGGTACAATATATCTCCAACTTCCTAAAGTCATTTGATCTAATTCGGTTAATGCTATGCTTTGAGTATAAGTATTTCGTCTAGAAGGGTCATATCCTATAAGTATTTCTTTTATAAAACTTGTAAAATTCCACGGGTTATCTCCTAAGTCCTTAAGTTGTCTAATTATCTCCTCATATTTTCCTTTAAATGTTAAGTATATATTAAAAGCTGAGTCTCCTAAAAGTGTCTCCATAAAGTCCCACATATCAGTTGTCTCATAAGGATTACTTATCCATGCCTTTACCGCATCTTTTTCCTATCTTTCTATTACTTCTTGCCATATCCGAGGTCGAATCTAGCTAAATCTAAAAGGGTTCCCGGTTATTAGTCTGTAATTGTATACTCATATCTGGTTGTCTCGCTTTCCATGAAATCTATAGCTTTTATTTGGAGTGCTCCGCTTCGTCACGCCCTAACTTGCTAATGGCCTTCTTCCTCCCATCTTGTATAATGTATTGGTTCTCACGGGATCTGCACAGTTGGTTGTGGATTACTAGTTCTGTGCTTTACGTATTCATATAAAAAGTATCTTCTACCTTAGGTTGTTCTAGTATTCAAATATTTTCTTTGGGATGTATAATATCTTCTATAATATCATCTACATATTCTGTATGGAATTCTTGATCTAAAAATGACACTGCTTCATCATGGGTATCTCCTCTGGCTAAGTATTCAACATATCTAGCATCTAATATCTTGTTCATATCTTCTAGGGTGAATTTTTCTAAATCTATCTCATCAATATTATATATCTTATTTTGTGATACAGTTTTTTCTTCTGACATTACATAAAGCTGATTTATTTCACTACGATTATCTTGATCTTCTCTATCTATGCTACTAAATTCATCATCTTCAGATTTTTTTGGTGCTACATAAGTATACTGAGTAAATCTTACTGCATAATTTCCATCTGCTGTCTGATATAATAAATTATCTTGAGGGGCTAATCTCTTTTGTCCTAAAAAATTTCCTAATTTTCAATCTAGGGCTGCATTATCTTCTGAATTAAATTTTTTAGCTGGTAATGCTTTTATTCCTTTTGCGCCTAATAATTTAACTATCTGATCATTTGTAAGTCTATAGTGAGTATTGCTTTCTGATACTGCTAAACCGAAAAATCCTATGCAGACTAATAAATTATTTTCTCCTTTTTTCATTTTGTATCCTCTACTCTTTATTCCTATTTTTATCTTTTTATGAAAGGTTGAGGTTGGTAATAAGAAATCTGGTGTAAAATAAACTATTCCTCCTTTAGTATTCATATCTAATTCATAGCTGCCTAAAATACTTTGTCCTACATCATTAAACCTATCATCATAAAGACATACAAAAACTTTGGTTCCTAAATTTTCTCTGGTTAATGCCTTAACTCCTACTACTACTAATCCTAAGTGAGTCATTTTAAGGTGTTCATTTACTGCGTATTTATAGCTTTCTCTCTCTATTAAATTTAGCTCTACCTTTTCATTTTCTTGAGTTACATTAATCATCTGTTCAACATAGTGTTTAAATAAATATTGTTTTTTATGAATTTTACCTAGCTTATACACATATTTAGCTGGAATTAATTCTAATTTTTCTTTCTTAAATTTTTCTATTTGTTGTTCTATATCTATAAATTCTTCTACTTTAATATCTTCATCATCATTAAGTTTTTTGCTACTACTACCCTTAATTAGCTGTTTAAACATTTTTATTTTCTGTAAACTCTACAGGCTGATTTCTTTGGCGGTAATTTAAGCTTTTCAAAATATTTAGTTATATCTTCCTCGTTTATCTGAGATTGGGGTCTGTTGGATCCTTCTACTCCTTTTCCTCTTTGAAGTATTGTTTTTTCTAAAGTGGCTAAACGATTTTCTAAACTGTATATCTGTTCTAATAGATAGTCAAATTTTTCACACAATCTAATTAAGAATAAAATTTCTATATTATTTTGTCTTACTGCTATTTTATCTGATTGACTTACTCCTTGATAAATACTGATTCCTTCTGGATTATTATGAAAATCTTCTGCTTGTTTTAAAATTGTCTGATAATCTCTATTAGCCTTTTTATCACTGCTCATAAACTAAGACCTGACTAATTGTTCTAAAATTTCTAATTTCTGTTTTAAATTATCTTGAATTTGATTAATCTATTCTATTTGCTTAGCTATTTGATTTGTAGCTGAAATTAATGTTTCTATTTCTAGCTTAGTGGGAAATTTTTCTAAATTTAAATCTTTTCTCTTTTGTAGGATAGAACTACACTGATCTTGGATATAATCTAATTTTTTATCTTGATCTTTAATTAAACTACGATTATTACGAAGATGTTCTATGGATAAAATAAAAAGATTACTAATTTTATCTATGTCCTTCTTAATATTTTCTGCAAAATTAATCTGATAATCTATGATACTATTTAGCTGAGGATTATTTTCACTATGAATCTGATGTGTAAAACTATTTTCAAAATTACAACAGAAATTATTTTTATTTATGCTAAGACGATGGTTATGACTGCTGAGTTCTAAATCTAGATACTCTACTCTTTTCATACACAAAATTAACTCTTATTTTAAAATTATTAAAAGCTACTATAATATGAAATTTATAACTAAAATTTCCAAAAATAAAAACTACTCTATTACCATAAGCAAAATGCATAAACTACTTTAAACTGTCCTAAAACCGAACACTGCTCTGATACCTTTTTTTTTTTGGGTTGAGTTAGTGGTCTACCACTATTTGGAATTGGGCTGAGAATTATCTAATTAATTCTACAGTTATGCTAAAAGATCTTCAAGTTGTTGTATGGCTAATTTTAAGGCTTCTTGTTTTATAGTTAGCTGTCTATTTATCTGAGAAATTTTTAAACTGTAATTTTCTAGAGATCTGCCAGAAGCTAATGATAAAAGAAACTGATTTTTTAGACTGTAATTTTCTAGAGATCTGTTAGAAGCTAATGATAAAAGAAACTGATATCTAAATTTTTGATCTTCTAATTCTTGTATTATCTCAATACTAATTTTAATTTTATTCCTAAGGTCTTCGTCTAAGGGCATATACTAATTTTTTATTTTTTATTTTTTATTATTTTTTATTTCTAAAGTCTAAATCTAGTGGATCTTTTGAAGGCTAAAGTCTACAAATTTTTTGATTTTTTGTAAATTTTTTGGTTTTTTGAAATTATAGAATCTACGTCTTAAAGATATACAAATTTTTGGGGTTTTTTGAAGTTCTTATATAATATTTCCTTAATATTTCTACTCGGGTTGCTCTCCTTTTATTCTAAAATTCTTTTCTATGGCAAAAATTCTTTTTAGGCAATGTTTGTTTTCATTACATGTACTCCCACCTTGAAGCTAAGCCTCGTTCAACATAGTATATTTTTATTTTCCATTTTTTCCTTTTCCCTTTATGCCTACAATTCGCCCTCCAACGCCTAACCACGGCTCACACGGGCTCTTCAGCTAAGGTCACTCAGTAACAAAATAGAAAACTGAAGATACTACGAAGGTTCAAAGCATGTAATATTAATGAGCAAACAAGCATTCCATAAACTTAATTTTTCCCAAAAAGAAAATAAATTTTTAGAATAGAAGAGTTACCCTTTCGAAATATTTAAGGAAAAAGAGAAACTACTCACACTTCATATTAATAAGAAATATACTTACAAAGATTATATTACAGACTCTGAAATTCTGAGAATACACTTAGAGAGTTTTTGAGAGGGGTTGGAAATTACAAAGCAGAGTGAAGTGGTGTTCTGTATTTTTTCATTCTTCGTATTTTTTATTCTACCTAATCCGTTGGCCAACATGCCAATTTATACAATTCAAAAGAAAATAAGACAAAAATCCTAATCTATGACTAGTCTACAAGTCTACAAGCCTAGACTTTTAGGCTTTTTGAAAATTTACACATTTGCAAACTTTTTGACAGAGATTTGGATGCATATAAAGACAAAACATATAAGTATACAATTATGTGCTTGACTTAGATTACTATTTTAGATATAGATAAATTTTATCAATAAAGATTAGGATAATGATATCGGGTACTACTTTGGGCCCCATCGCATATCATTCAATCCGTCTTTTTTGACAAAATTTTGACACTATAATTTATTATAAGACACGTATAAAGATTTTCACAGCTTTTCTTTAATAAAGCAGGATAAGAGATATCCACTTTATTAAAGTAGTGAGTGAAGGAAAATCCTTATCACTGACAGACTCAAATAATTACAGACAAAATATCTACAAAAATCTTTTTGTCTTTTCTTGGCGTGTATTTCTCTGATATCTGAAGAGAATCTTTATCTTCTATGGACTCTATCTTTTTCTGCTGGAACGCCAATTATTGATGCTGACCCATGGAGTGATGCTTCTAGGCTGGTTCTTGAATCTTCAAAGATTTGAGAAATTTGAAAGAGCCTTGTGGAGCTTTTTTGAAATTTTGTAGGAGTCTTCTAGTGGGACCCGCTGTTTTTTTTTTTTTTTTTTTTTTTCCGGATTCTATCCATACATTCTTTCTGAGAGGTCGTCTAGATCTGCTGCTGAAAGTTGGTCGTAAAAGTCATCTCCATCTTCTATATCGGACAGTTCTTGATCATTTTCTCCCATAACTGATGATTCATGAATAACGCAATGTTGATAGTTGGGGTACTGGCTTTCATCGACAAATGTTTCTCTGCTAAATGGATAACCCAGGATGGCCAAATTGCAATGTATCTTTTGATATTTATCTTCACAAACTAGATGTCCGGAATATCCATTGTATGCTATTAGTGTGTTGCTGGCAAATTTTCTCCACTTATTGAGCTGGTCTTTGAGTGGAAATCGTCGGCAAGGCCAGGGTCTCCTATTGAGAAGTCCTGGGTATCCTGGGAATGTAGAGGTTCCTCTGAGGTACATTTTGTGTTTAGCTGGATTGCACCATATTCCCTTCCATTCTGGTAGTTTGCTATCTATCAAAACTTCCACATACGGCTGGAATTCTTCCATTACGCACAGTACGGCATGTGCAAGCTTGTGTCCAAAGCTATCTGTCTGATCTGGATCTGTGAAAATTAATCTAGAGACAAAGCCGTAATCTAACAATTTTGAAGCTGTTAGATAACATGTTTCGCCTCTTATTTGTATCTCCAAAGGCTCAAATGTGGCTAAATTTATCTGGCAAAGGCAAATGCTGAAGTCTAGGTTACACTGACATCTATCAAAATGCTCGGAATACTTTCTGCATTTTTCTTTTGTTAAGCAGGGCTGCTCTTCTTCTTCATTGTTATAGAGCCATTGATAAGCTAGGCCAGGGCAGTTGACTCTTGCTATGGAAAGATCTTGAAGGAATTGCTGAATAATGACTAACTCGTTATTTCTGCTATCTTCGGCTAAGGTGTAAATAATGGGTTTTAGGTCTTCTATTTCTTGGCTTTTCTCATAAAAAGATCGAATGATAGAATGTCTGAAGAAATACATTCTAGCACTCAATTTGTCAAATTCCTCATTGGTGAGTTGTTTGATTTCTGGGCTAGGTAAGGAGGTAGGCTTTCTTTCTGGAGCTAATTTTTTAAGCTGATTGGTTAGGGTTCGAACTGTTTCTCTCAATTGTTTTTCTTCGTCTCGGAGCTGGTCTAGCTCTTCACTGACCTTTTTGCCTTTATCCATAATTTTCTTGAAATTTCTGGTAAGGCCTTCACAATGTCTGCACATCTGGAGAGGATTCTGAAAATCTGTCTGAGGGTTAGAACTACTACTACTGCCTGAACTACTGCTTCCAATTATCTGGCTAACTGGAGCTCCACTGGTAGCAAAGATGGTTGACTTCATCTTGCTCAATGTGTCCAGGTAATCTTTAGCTATCTGGCTAATAAAGTAACTAGTTCCTATCTGTCTTCGGGCATAGGTACTGGCTGACTCAAAATCATAAAATCCTTCAAACTGAGGTAAAGGAAAATATTTTACTAAGGGGTAAATACCAGGCTTGGTTCCTTTAACTACTACATATAAAGAAAAACTTTTTGACAAAGGTTTATTTTGGATTTTTGAAAAATATATACTGAGAGTTTAAAATTTGAAGGCGTTTAGCTGGGTGGTTCTGACTATTCCAAAGGTTATCTAAAAGACATTGTTGAACTGGGTCTAACTCAATTCCTGTTAAGGGTCTGAATTTTGTTCTGCCTTCATGAATAGGAAGAGAGAATCCCCCAAAGTTCATGGTCTTGCTGTTCTCCATTATCTGCACAAAAATTAAACTGGTTATCTTCTTTTTCTAAATAAATTTTCCTACTTAACCAATCTGTTAGCCTATTATCACTACCTTTAATATGTTCAAATTCTACCTTATATCCTTGCCCTACTATACAATCTAAAAATTTTGCCCATCTTCTAGTACTTAATTTACACTCATTGAGTTTGTTATGGAATCTAACTATTGCCTCACAATCTGTTCTAATTGTAAAAGGTTTGTGCAAAAATAATCTAAATTTATTTATTGCATAAACTACTCCTAGTATTTCAAAATCTAAGCTGGTCATGGTTGTATCTTTTTCTTTAAATTTTCCAGAACTGTATCTACAAATGCGTTCTTTATTCTTACTATCATATTTATTAGGTTTAGCTAATAAGATTGTTCCCCATCCTAGTTGGCTTGCATCTGTTTCTACAACTATGTACTCTGATTCTAAGGGAAGCTGCAGTGCAGCAAATTTTTACAAATATCTTTAATTTTTCTAACTAAGACTATATCTTGTTGGTTAAAATATTTTTGTCCTGTGGGTGTGGTTTTACTATAAAGTGGTCCTATTATTTTACTAAGGTTAGGATTATATACATTCTTGCATAATTTAAAATTCCTAAAATGATTGAAGCTGTTTTGTATCTTCTAATTTATCTGGATAATCTAAAATTTTCTTCACTATGTGAGGTTGTAACCTAATTTTTCCATCTCCTAACTCCATTCCTAAAAATTCTATGTGAGGTGTATTTAATACCATCTTCTTTTTGCTAATTATTATTCCATTATTTATGAATTCTTCTAATGTTATATACAAATGATCTATGTGACTATTTTTATCTGGGCTGAATACTAAAATATCATCTATGTATACCAAGATGAAACTATATTTATTAAATATACTATCCATTTCTGTTGAAATATGGAAGGTGCGTTTTTAATCCAAAGGGCATAACTAGCCATTCATAATGTCCTTGTGGGCAATGTATATGTCCATGGTATACTTTCCTCTTCCATTTTTATTTGCCAAAAACCCGGGTTTCAATCAAATTTACTAAATACCTTTGCTGTCTGTATTCTATTTATAAGCTGATCTTTATCGGGTATATTGTATTTATCATCTTCGTATTATCATTTAATCTTTTATAATTTATTACCATTCTAGCTTTTCCTCTCTTTATCTCTCGCATGATTTCTAACCATAAATCTTTGCGCTTCTATGTGGACTATTATTAGGTCTAATTACTTCTAAATCTAATAATTCTTTAATCGAGTTCTAAATTCTTCTATGTCTGTGGTGTGTGATCTATTTGTCTTTGTGATCCTATAATCTCTATTTTTTATATCTAGACTGGCTAAAATTTTATTTCTTTCCCAATATTTCATGGGTTGTTCTCCTAAAATTTCTGTTGTTTCAGCTAATCTTATTATCTCATCTAAATCATTTTCTGTTCTCTTGTATTTTGGTTTTTTCTTTATTTTTCCTATTTTTGCAAAAATTAATTCTAAATTAGCTATTTCTTGAAAATCTTCTAAGTTCCAATAATCTCCTTTATCATCAAAATGAATCTCTTATGTCATTTTATTTATTTATTTATAATAAAGCATAATTTTAATTGTTAATTGTCAATACAACAATTTTAATCTATGTTTATGAGTAGAACATTTGAAACAAAACTCTTAAACTTATATATAAAATTTTATTTGCGAGAGAAAAAAAAAAAAACAAAATTATCATATTTTTAATAAATATTATATTATTGTATACCGTGCATAGCACGGGTAATATACTAGTCTATATCTATACTATATATTAAGCAAAAGGGGTTTTTTAACCTCAAGGTTTGTGAGAGCTCCAATCTTCTAATCCTAATTTTCTAATTTTTTGATTTAAAAAAAAAAAAAACCTCAGTATTTATTGACTTCTCCCAACCCAACATCAGCATTTATTGACTTCTCCCAACCCATAATCCCTTTTGACTCCTCTCATAATTATTATAACACCCTTTTCAATTTCTCCCATATACTATAGTTACACACAAAAATAAAATAAAAAAAGATAAGAATTTAGCTATAGATATCAAAAAGATATAACATCTAAATTTGAATTATGATTTAATAATATAATTACGTATTTTTTTTATGTATATCTATCAAAATTTTAAATCACTTAATGGGACAAATTAATCAATTTTCTAAAATTATTGATTTTTAATTTACAAAATAGATTAAAAAACTATTAACTGATTTATTTATTTAATAACAAAAATATTTGATAATCTCTCCTCCTAATCTACAAATTTTCAAAAAAAATTAAAATTTGCATTCTTTTTCTTCCCCAAAAACTCGATAATATTTTCTATTAAAGTTGTAGATATCTACCTATATTTTATATATTATATTATAACATAACAAAAAAAACTAAAAAACTAAAAAAAAAATCTTTAAAGTTTATCTAAATAAACTTTAAATCAATAAAACTCACATGTCTATCATATATCTAACTCATTCATAACTTGCCTAAATAATAATAATTAAAAACAAATGGAAACTATAGATAAATTAAATTTTAAAAATAGATACCCACAACTCCATCTTAAATAAATTGAAAAAAAAAATACTCGAATAGAAACCACACAAAAATAAAAATAAAAAGATATATCTATCTATCTATCTATATCTATACTATATATTGAGCAAAAAGGGATTTTTAACCCGGAGGTCCAATATCCCAATCTAAATTTTTTGATTTTTGATTTAAAAAAAAAACTTAACATTTATTAACTTCTCCTAACCCTAAGCCTTACTCTCATAATAACACTTTAATGCATTAAGAACAAACATAAAAAAATTCTTTGAAAAATCCAACACATGAATTCTTTGAAAAATCTCAACACATATGATTATTATCTCTCATAATAACACTTTAATTCATTAAGAACAAACATAAAAAAATTTCTTGAAAAGTCTAACACATATGATTATTATTAAAATATTAAACTTTAATATAATATAAAAAATATTTAAAAAAAGATATTTAAAAATCACAATTCACATATATAGAAATAATTGTGAAGTACATATGAATTCCTAAAAAATTCAACACATATGATTATTATCCCTCATAATAACAATTCAATGCATTATGAATAAGTATAAAAAGAAAAGTACAACATATGATTATTATCAAAATATTAAACTTTAATATAATATAAAAAAGAAAAAAAAATTTTTTAAAAAAAGAAGAAAAAGTGGTGAAATACAACCCGTGCATATCTATATCTATATCTATATTCTATATATCTATACTTACTATATATTAAGCAAAAGTGGGTTTTTAACCTCCAAGACCTGTGGGAGTTTCAATATCCCTATCTAAATTTTCTAAATTTTTTATTCAAAAAAAAGAACTCATCATTTATTGATTTGGTCAAAATTTTCTTACCAGCATTTATTAACTTTTCAATCCACATGTCTTTCCACATTCCTGCATTTATTGATTTGGTCAAAATCCCCTAATCAGCATTTAAAATTCCTTCATACAAATAATTATAGATACATTTCATGTATAGTTACTACAGTACTTTTTTCAATTTCTCTCATACACTATGGTTAGTGATAAGATTGTTAAATTATTTTTATAAAAAAATCTTAACAAACATAATTTATATATTAAAAAAATCTAAAACAAATATAAATATCTATAATTATCCCGTGCATAGCACGGGTGATAGGCTAGTACGTTATATAAGGAAAAAAGAGTTTCTAATCCACAAGTTTTGTGGGAGCTCCAATATCCCTATATTAATTTTTAAAATTTTTGATTTTTTTTAAAAAAAGGTCTCAATATTTATTAACTTTTTTCAATCCACATGCCTTTTGAGAGATTTGGTCAAAATTCCCTCATCAACATTTATTTATTTTTTTCAATCCACATACCTTTTGAGAGATTTGGTCAAAATTCCCTCATTATTATCAATATATATATACAAATAATTATAAATACAACTATGCATGGGTGAAACACTAGTATTATATAAGTAAAATAGAGTTTTTAATGAAAAGGCACCGGTGAAATTCAAAACCTCATACTATTTTTCTAGAATTCTTATTTTTTAAATCATTAAAAAAAATTCTATTGGTTAACTTTTATTGAATCATTCAAAAAATAGTAATTAATCCATTTAAAAGGAAAGTTAATTAAACTATTTAAAAAT
The DNA here is from genome assembly GCA_025200525.1 of Camellia lanceoleosa. Taxonomy (NCBI): domain Eukaryota; kingdom Viridiplantae; phylum Streptophyta; class Magnoliopsida; order Ericales; family Theaceae; genus Camellia; species Camellia lanceoleosa. Next base: position 66,583,673 of record CM045768.1, on the reverse strand, counting down.
TTAAATAGCTTTTATGCCGTGATTTACATATTTCAAAAGGAAAGTTAATTAATTTATTTAAAAATTTAAATTTGAAAGGAAAGTTAATTAATCTATTTAAATATTTAAATAGCTTTTATGCCTTAATTTACACATTTTAAAAGGAAAGTTAATTAATTCATTTACAAATTTAAATTTAAAAAGAAAGTTAGTTAATCTATTTAAAATTTCAAATAACTTTTATGCCTTGATTTACACATTTCAAAAATAAAGTTAATTAACTTATTTAAAATTTAAATTTAGAAATTGAAAAGGAAAGTTAACTAAGATATAAATTTAAATTTGAATTTTTATACTACTAAAATATAGGAATTAATCTGCATCTTTCATTTTTCTTGATGTTTAATAATTTTATATGCATCAATATTCCAATCTATATATCTATATTATAGCAAACATGCATTCCATTAAAAAAAAATAATAATAAAATCATGAAACCTCCAAAGATTAGTGACGTAGATAAAATCAAACAAAATGTGTAGGTCTTAGAGTTTTAAAGTAAAAAATTTATGTTAGAATTTGTTCAAATGTAATTCTCTTAATATTTATAAATATTTTTTATTGATTGACAAAAAGCACCTAAACATTAAGATTATTGTTTTTTTTTTTTTTTTTTTTTTTTATCATATTGAGTTATTAAAATAAGATGTCTTATAGGCTTAAACCAAGAAATGTTGAAAAAAAAATCGACTTGAACTAAATTTTCTGGACTCATTTTTAATATTTAATCTCATATTAGAACCCTCAAACTAACTCATACCGGTTATAAACCAATAAAGATAATTTTAAATAATCAAGACAATTTTTAATGACTAGGTAAATGTCACATTGGCATAAATATTTAGTCAACTAGTTTTCAGGTCGCTTTTAATTTTTAGTCCAACACCACAAGTCAATTCTAATCCATTTTCACATAAGAGTTATGACAACAATTTTAAATAAACAAATTTTTAAGTTTTACAAAATAAGAAAAAGATAGTATATTAAAAAATATAATTTATTACTATCATATGGTAAACTAAAATTATGAAACTTATAATATGAAATGTATTTATATTTTATTGTAAATAATTTTTTTTAATTTATTATTTAAATTTTGCCAATTAAATTATGACATGTGTAATGCCCTCAAAATAATTCATAAAACCCATTATTATTGACATGCATTGATGCGAGAAAATAATCATCTTTCTATTCATCAGAGTAGTTCATTACAAAAGTATTACATGTTGACAACAAAAGCAAACGTCTTAAGGGCTTACAACTTTCCAAGCCAACACTTGGTTACAAGAAATGAGTACTAACTCACATACATATTAAGCCCTTGGCTTGAATTTACATGTAATATACTAAAAGAAAGCAAAACAACAAAAAAGTCTGTCTGCCTCTAGCCTCCCAAGCTATGTCCTTGGAGGTGACATGCTACCTGTACCTGAAAATGATGTCCCATATAAATGAGCCACGGCCCAGTAGAAATATACTAAACCAGTTATAAACAATGACTAGAAGATTAGCAGTTGATAGATGATCAACACTTATACATCCATTCATATCACATTTTAGTTCCATGACAATCATGTCCATGTTACATTTCATTTTCCTTTACTTAACAATTCATTTCATATACGTGGCTCAGAACCTGGCCAGATAACTCGACAGAGATTACATCTCTTATTAACAATACTTCTAATTCAAGTGAGATATCAACTCATAATAATCTTTTCATACTTCATAATAGATACACATTTTGATGCTGTATCAACCTCAAACAAAATACTTCCATACTTCATATATGATACACATTTTAGTGCTGTATCAATGTCAACAAAATCCGGTTTAGAGAGCCATCCCCCATCTTCCCCTAAACCGTGGAGTACATCCCCTATCTCCTCCCACACAATACAATGTATATAAACACAGATCATATACATAATCAATCAATACATAAGGTTAATGTATTATTCCAACCGTCATATTTGATGACACATTTAATTGATTAGTTTTAGTTTACCTAATCCTCATGCATTGTCTACAACAATCAAGATTATCCTCCACCGATAGCCCAAAACAATTATTTCTAAACAGAAAATAAATGCGTCAAATGATATACTATCCACATTTTAACTAGGTGAGTGATAAATTGATTCCAACTACACCATTTAATTTCATACCTTTCCAATTTAAATATTCTCAATTCAATTTCTCATTTCTCAAAATTAATTATACAAATTAATTTATCAAACTAATTAAGGCATTTTCCCATAACTCACATATCAACCCAAAGGTTCCATTTTCTTAATAATCCAACACTAACCTCATTTCTCTATGTCATACATGAATATGGGTTATTAAATTACACAAAGACCCAACCTTTTACCGAAATTACACAACAACTCCCAACATATCAAAATGCCAAAACTTAAAGACAAAGCTCATAAGAAGGAGTAGGGTATCCCTACCTCGAAGTTAGAGCCCAAACGGAGATGAATGCCAAAAACCAAAGTGCTCAAAATCCACAAATTTTCAGATTAGAACGAAGCCCTCAACACCCTCTATCTTTTATACAAAGAACTTAGGGTAGAAACTCACTATAGGTAGATCAATCCCTGGAGAGAAGACAAGTATAGAGAGAGAGAGTCGGATCTAGGGTTTGCAAAAGAAGAGGGAATGAAAAAGTGAAGTTATTCCCGCTGCTGCCTACTGATATACAACAGGCTTGCTCGAGTGAAAAGTTGGTCGCTCAAGCGACCAGACACAAGAAACCCTCGCTCAAGCGAAGAAAGTCTCGCTCGAGCCAACAACTTGAAGCTTCAGGTCTACAACCCAGAAGCACGCTCGAGCGCAAGAATGCTCGCTCGAGCGAAGGAACCCAAAACATACACCTCGCTCGCTCGAGCGAAGGAAATCTCGCTCGAGCCAAGAAACACAGCTTTCAGGTCAAAATGAGACGCAGACGCATGCTCGAGCGCAGGACTTCTTGCTTGAGCCACCAGACACAAAACTCAACTTTCGCTCGAGCGAATGAACATTGGCTCGAGCGAAGGACCAAAAGCAAAGAGCTCGCTCGAGCGAAGGACCAAAATTTTGGACAGTAACCACTTGCTCCCAAACACAACCAACCTGTAACAAACCTGCCCATCACATCCTATAACTCAAATACAAAGTATTGAAGGACGGAAACAAGATATATACAACTCCTAACATCTACGGAACCAAGTCTGGATCACTGTACAACAATGGGTGAAACCTGGGATCGCTATAACATACAGGTTTTTATTAAGAACTTAGGAAATACAATTAATGACATTAGAATAAAAATCTTCTATTACTGTAACTCTAATAAAAATTAATAAAATTTAATTCATCATAAATCACTTTTACAACATATTTTATATAAATTTTATATTATTATTTTAATTTTAAAACTAAATTTTGATTATTTATTTATACTCGTGCATACCACGAGTAATATGCTAGTTATGAGAGAAGTCAAAAGGGATTGTGGGTTGAGAGAACTTAATAAATGTTGAGGTTGGGTTGGGAGAAACAATAAATGAAAATTAGGATTAGGATATTAGAGTTTTCACAAGATCCATGAGTTAAAAACCCTAATTTACTTAATATAGAGTATAGATAGATAGATAGATTCTCTCCCAAAGACTATTATTTTGTTGTTAGAATTCCAATGTCATAGGTCAAACTTCTAACACACAAGAGGGACTAGAGCAATAGATACAGATTAGACTATATAAATATTAGGGTAAATTACCTACGCCTTTTTAGATTTAACTAAATTATAGATTTTTCCATGAGGTTTCAGAAATTACATTTTATCCTATTACAATTAATGCCATTGACAGAGATAGTAAATTGACTAAAATGCCCCTAATTGTGTTATGTAGAGAAATGATGATATTTGGCTAATATATCAAGTCAAGTCAGTCAATAGTTGTTCAGTACTTGTTTCATAATTTTTTTTTAAAAATTAAAAATTAATTTGGTTAAGAAATAAAAAATAAAAAATAATTAACATTTCATATAATTTTATTTTTGAGAGGTTAGAAATAATTTTTAAAATTAAATATATATTTTTTATATTTATTTTTATTAAATTATGAAATTTATTTCTAAATAACAAATCAAACATGGTTCAAAAAACTTAGGCAGCGTTTGGTTTAAAACTCAAATCATGATTTGAATAAAAAAATTTCAAAACTATTTTCAAAACTTATAACCAAATTCTTTTCAAAACTATTTGCAAAACTCTATTTAAAAAAAAAATCAATTTTTTTTTATTTTGCTTTTAAAATTATTTTTTATTTATTATTTTTTTAAAAAATATGTTTTTTTATTTTTGAAGAAAAATATTTTTTATTTTTTTATTTTTTCCTTTTATTTTTTTATTTTTTAAGTATGGACCAAATAATCTGTTATGATTTAGATATATATGGGGCAATCTAAATTTTTTTAAAATTTTAAAAAATTCAAAAAAAATTTAAGCAAAATATTTAAAATATTTTAAAAAATATTTAGAAAATAAAATAAAATATTTAAAATTAAAAATTATTCAAAATAAAAAATATGTATTTAAAATAAAAAATATATTTTTAAAAAATACAGTGCACAAATGTAGTAAATACAGTGCACATTTAAAAAAACAAAAAATATTTACCCTAAAAAATAAAATTATTTTTTTAAAAATTTTAAAAAAGTAAATCCAAAAAATTTCAAAATACAACTCAAAATTCAAAACTTTTTTCAAAATTCAAAACTATTTTCAAAACTCAGGACTAAACAATTTTTTTTATTTTATTTTGAAAACTTATTTCTAAAACTCAAAACTCAAAATACAACTCAAAACTCAAATTATGGTTAAAAAACTAAACCAAATGGAGGCTGAATTTCTTTTTCCATCTAATGTAAAGCTTTTGTCAATTTTGTTGGCTTATCAAAGGGAATTCAAGTTAAATCAGGTTATTCAGTGCTTTGGAAAGGTATCAGGAGTAATATTACCCATCAAGATTTATTTTCGTGATGTCAGTTTGCTTCTGTCAACAATTCTTAACATTTACTTCACGGCAGGGGATAAATTATTATGTAAATATAAACTTCAGGAGATGAGATGTAATTTCTAAAATTTCAAGGGGAATCTATAACTTAGCTAAACCTAAAAAGGTAGAGATAATTTGCCCTAAATATTAAAAAATTATGTCATGGTTCAGAGACATCACTTGGCTTTGCCCTTGATCATCACAATTCACCCCGTCTTATTCTCTAGTTTTTCAATAATCCGACACAAAATCATGCATTCTACATTTTTCATCAATCACAACTTACTTAAGCATCACGTAATCATGTTCGGACCACCAAATAATTTCACATAAATATTATTCAGATAGGCTTGCTCGATTCATGTTTTGGACAATAGGTCTAGTTTGCACTGTTTTGGGCCTACTACGGTGCTAGTTTGACAATTTAGATCGTTCAAATTATAAATTTTGTTGAGTAAATTATTTATACAAAAAATTAAATTGATTGAATTTCAAAAACTATATAATCAAAACACATTTCATATAAAAAATATGAAAGAAAAATATAATTTTGAAAATATATCCATTCATTTTTTTAACAGAAATATAAATTAACCATGTGATTACCAAAATTTAATGAACTTAATTTTTTTTAAATGAATGATCCACTTAACAATTTGAACGGATCAAATCATCGAGACAGGCCTTTGTAAGCCCAAAATAGGGTAAACTGAACCCTCCAGTCAATAACATGCGCTGAAGGCAAGCTATGCCGACATGATATTAAGAAAAAATTAAATTCAGTTAAAATAATAATTAAATATCAATGAGAAATGTTATAAATATTAATAATTATATTTTTATATTTTTCATCAAATTGTAATAATTTTGTAGAAATACCACTAGGTGACATTTCCACGTGATATCATGGAAAATCTAGTATTACTTTAAAAAAAAAATGAGGATAAATGCTCTACAAAAAGAAGAAAATCTGTATACGTCTAAAAAATAAAAAACCATTTTTTTCTAATATTTCTTTTTTTAAACTTTCGTATCTGTCTTGCATAGACTAATTTTAAAAAGGTAAAAAATAAGCTCAAAGAGTCAATTGTTTTGACTTTTTGTTCCCTAATCAAGTATAACTTGGAAGCCTAAAGATTAAAAAATCCAATATTGGAAATTATATAAAATATCATTTGAAAATAATATAATTAAATCATTCACTTTTGACATAATTACATTGACTTCTCTCAAAATTTTAATTCACATAACATTTAAGTATTTTTTTTATTAATAATTCGTTAATAATATGAATGAAATCAATGATATTACAATTACTTTTCTATAAATATATATTATCTTTGGTTCTAGTGTCTCTAAATGATTAGAATTGATTTTTGTCATTTTAGCCGTAGTAAAAGAGAAATTAATGTAATTATTAAATAGTAAAAGACTAATTGCATTTTTTTTTCTAACTTTAAGAGAGATGAGTGTAATTTATCGAAAATATAATAAAATGTGTAAAGATATATTAATATCTGAAAAATCTAACTACTCCTTTTTTTAATTTATATTAGGTACATTACAAATACATCTCTGAGGTTTGTTTAAAATACATATTGTCTTATGTGGTTTGAAAAATTACAAATACCCCTTATCAGAGTTTTTATTTAATAGAATTAATTAAAAAAAATAAAATTCATAATTACTCTTCTATACAATAATAAAATTATCTAAATTATTAATTAAAATATATTTTTAATATTATTAAAAATTATTAATTAACTTGATAATTTATTAATAAAAAAATAATTTATTATAAAATTAAAAATCAAAAGATAAAAATATTAACGAATGATATTTTAATTAATTATGTGTTTGTAATTTACCTATTTATACGATTGATATTTTAATTAATTACTTTCTCTGTCTCAAAATATTAATCCCTTATTCTATTTTACATTGTTCAAAAATATTAGTCCTTCTTCAAAAATTAAGTACAAAAATAATATAAATTTCTTATTTTGTCATTTTTTTAAATTAATAAACAATATAAAAAGTATAATTATGACATTGATATTTCAAAAAAATATGTTATCAAAAGGATAATCTTAAAAAATTAACTTTTTTAAATACAATAATTATACTGCCAAAAACAAATTAAATTCCCAAAAAGACCATTATTTTGGGACAGAGTGATAATCTGCTTCTAGTTTACCCATTTATATTTCATTTTAAATACGTGAACCCAACCTTATTTCTGGTTTCGCTCAAGCAAGCTAGTGATGACTTGAGCTGATCTGTGAACCTTCTCTCGCTCTCTCTCTCTCTCTCTCTCGCAGAGCTGCACGGAACGAGGGTTTTCAGGTGTGATCTTCTCTACCCAGTTGAATACTTCAAGTTTTCATGCATTCAATCTCAGTTTTCTGAATTTTTTTCGAGGGTTTCCATTCATATGAGAGAATTTGTTAAATTACTATTAGTGTTTCAATTCGTGTTGTTCGGCGAAACTAGGGTTTCTAGGAACGGTTTTGAAGCAGTTGCAGTGGTTCATGGCTTCAACATTGTTGTCTAGAAGGCCCCCATTTTCTAGGGTTTTTGGTTTCGTAACATAAAGTTAATGACTTAATCATGACTGCTCACCTGCTTTGCCTCAAACAATATGGTTTCTTTCCATTTATTTGATTAAACCCATTTTGCATGTATGAAGTGATGAATTACTATTTGTATTTATTGAGAGAGATTGAATGAATAACGATGCCAATTCTTAAAAATGCCTGCCTTATCTACCCTTCAATTTTTATCAGGTGGCTTGTTGTATTTTTTTTTTTGTTTTGTTTTTGGGGGATAGAATTTAGATTAAAATTCAACACATCTAGTTGGAATAGAATTCTCTGCAATAATATCCTTGCAATAATGTGTTTTGAGCTTGAACCACCATGACTTGTGTTTTGGGCTTAAACCGCTTACTTAAACCATCATTACAAGATTATTGGAAAGAATCATAGTCCCATCTAGTTGAATGGATGCTTATTACGTTTAGTTTTAACCAAAGGGTTTTTATTTTTTGTTTGCTGCAATAGCTTTTGTATTGTTTCTGATGTGAATTTCCTAATAATGGAATGATTAATTAATTAATTAATTTATTTATTTTTTGTTTCCTTGGTATCAGGGAGGAGACCTCTAATTGCTCAACTTAACCTGAAAGGATGGAAATTGACAAACAATCTAGTCGCAAAAGTAAGGATGATAATGAGAGTAATAGTCCAAGAAAGAAGACCATTATTGATAAAGATTCATCTACATCTGGCTCTACAACGCCAGATACCACTGGTTTAAGAAGGTCAACTAGGGAGACACCATCGCGGAAACAGATAAGCTCAAGCCCTTCAACTGCAAGGAAGTCTGAGTGGATTGAGAATAGGACGCCAATGACAACTCCAGTTAAGAGGAAATCTGAGATGGTTGAGAAAGAGACACCTAGTCCTTTGAGGAGGTCTGACAGGGGTAAGAAACACCTGTCATCGAGCTCTTCTGGTTCAAAGAAGTCTGAAGGGGGGTCTGGTTCATCGGATGTTAAATTGAAAAAGTTAAAAAGAGAGAAGAGTGTGATACAGTTGACATTGGAAGCTAGGGAAATAAGTAGAAGAGAAAAACAAGATCCAAAATCTGTTGGTGTGAAAAAAAAGAGAATGGATGCTCGTACTTATAAGTCTTTGTTTAAGCAACAACGAAGAAGGGAGACTGTGCCAGGTAGCTAAGTTTTTCTCTTAGCTTCCTTTCCCCTCTTTTTAAGAATTTTATTGTGCATTGTTCATCCTGTATTTTTATATTCTCATGAGAGTGAAAGAATTCACATGCAAATTGCAATTTACCTGTTTCAAGGGGAAAATGAAACACCACGATTTGTCCATAGTTCATAGTATGGCTGGAAGGCTACATGTTTGTTCTGTTCTGTCTAATGGCTATTTTCTTATAATCAACTAGTTGTATGATTGCATTCTCAGCTTTATTAATCTTTGCTTTCACAGTTTTGTTAATCTTGCTTCTGTTTTCTCTGTTTTTATACGAATTGTTATTATTGTCTTTTAATGTAATAGATATTGATGAGGAGCTGGAAAGGCCAGATAAATTGTCTCATGTTGACAGTAGCTGTTGCGGAGGTAGTGTTTCTAAACAAGTGGAAGATGAGGAGGATGGGAGTGATAAGTTTCTGGAGAGGATGGGAGACGAATGCACTGAGGGAGCTCGTGAAGGTTGTGCGGAGAGATCGAATTGTAGGTTAAGAAATTTTGATGCAGAAGCATTAGGAAATCGTGGTGAAGTAGGAGTTTCATGCTCAAGTCAGAAGCATAGTTCTAGGGAAGAAACTTATGAGACTTCTGAAGGAAATGATTTAAATGCCTCAATGACTGATCAAAGAGTCGATGAAACTCTTGATGGTGCTGAAAGTGTGCAAGTGGATTGCTCTGCAGTGGTGAAGTTGCAAACTCCGGAGTTAGTAGGTTCTTCTTGTATGGGAAGATTACGTGATGATGATATTGATGAGGAAACTGGCGACAAAGTGTCATCTAAAAGAAAGAGGTATACAGTGGAGATGGATTCTAAAGCTTCCGCAAAATTTGAAAGTGAACGTATATGCACCACTAATGTGGATGCTGTTTCTCCACCATCATCTGGATGCAAAAGGGATAATTGTTTTGGAACTTGTCTTACATGTTCCAAATGGAAAAGGTATATGTATTATCTTTTCATTTATTCTTTAGTCTGAAGGTATTTGTATTATGAAATGACTTGTTTTTGTGGTCTTTCTTTCTTTACTAGTTATCCCTCCCATCCAAATTATCTCCATCCTCATCCAACAGTATAAAAGAATTATTGTCCCATTATCCCATTTTTGATCCCACCCTACTCAAGCACACTACAACTAATATTCAATCCTCCACAAAAGTAATATGGAAATGAAACATAGCCTAAGGGTTTCAAAAGGTAGAAGAGAAGTTATTACTTTTACAGATAGTAAAGTGTTGGAATTTTCCTTAGTTTCAAATGGGATTAGTGGTTTTTAGCAAACTAGTTTTTTTGAATTTTTTGGACAGTAACTATCAAGGGTTTTCCTCACGTATAGCTTTGGTTAGGGCCTGGGGCATGCCCCTTGTAGTTGTGTAAGTTTTTTGTTTTAATTTATGACTTATTCACCCAAAAAAAACACTATTACGGGTTTGGAATTTGAAATAAAATGAATTTGTTGAAACATAGAGTAGAAGAGTATGGAAAGGGTTAGCTTTTGTCCAATTGCCTTGTTTGGAATTGAATTAATGCTTTGCTTTTTTGAAAATTTTGGTTGCGATCTTGAAACTAATGCACTAATAGTTGCATTAGTGGTAGTAGTAGTGGCGGCGGCGGGGTTGAGGTGGAGGTGTTGGGGCGGCGGCAGTATTGGTGGTGACGGCGTCAGCGATAGTGGTGTGGTGGTAGTGATAGGGTAGAGGTGGTAGTGTTGGTGGTGGCGGTAGCGGAGGTGGTGGTAGTGGCAACGGCAATGGCGGTAGCGGCGGTGGCGGCAATGGTGGTGGTGGCATTGGTAAAACTTTAGTTCGGAAAGCATTTTTTGTCCAAATAGGCTCGTTTTTCGTTGACTATGAAAAATGTTTTCCGTTGTACCAAACACCAGAAAATGCGAAAAATATTTTTTGGAAAATGTTTTCCCCCAAAACAAATGGAGTGTAAATATATATAGAGATTAGTGGTTGTTGTTAGTAGAATGGCAAATCTAATAGCAGAGAAGAAGAATAAGAGTAATGAGGAAGAGAATCTTCTAGGAATTTCACTTAGTATTCTTTAGGTATTGCCCCTAGGATTACAATTGCTTTGTACAATCACTTATGAGTTAAAAAGCTCTCTTAGATGTCTACATAAAGGAAGGTTTCAGCATATTTCTCTTCATAGTATGACTTGATTGAATGTAAGTTAACGTAGTTCTATAGAAAATATATGACTAGATTCTTCGGATGAAACTTGAAAGGGTATGACAAAGAGTAAAGACCATTATAACTACAACACTTAGTATGCATATGAGGAAGTGAAGTTGGGAATTAATGTTATTTTTCTCATTTTGTTATTCCTAGATATATTTTCTGAGACAGCTATCTATTGAGAAATATTAAAAAGCAATTTTTCTTCTTCATTGTATGAGAGAGCAAATGCACAATTTGATATATTATACCATATTCAAGAGGGACACAATCTTTGGTTATATACGATAATATGACCTAAATCACTAGTAATAATAAATTGTAATACACATCAACTTTCTGTAATCTTAGAAATATAGGTAACAATAATAGTTGGCTAAATATTAGTTGTTTACATTATTATTTTTAGAAAACAGTTAAGTACTAATAATTTGTTACTGGTAATTTAGTAATTTATTGTGAATAGTTTCTCAAGAAAATGTATTATTAATAGAACCTTTTTTTTTGGGTGGTGATATGAGTTCCTATATACCAGTTTTAAAAGGCTCTAAGCGCACCGAGACGATAAGGTCTCCTATAGCCTAAGCGCGAGATGTGAGGCGAGGCATGCGCCTCACCAAAGCGAAGTGCAAGTAGTAGAAGAAAAGTAAAATTATAAAATAGACAAACTTTTCAACATGATAAATATATATATAGAATTTCAAAAATCATAACCATTTTCGATAATATTTAAACATAACATTCAACCTTCTAAAAACTAGAAATATAATATCCGACAAAAGATATAAAACATAGTATTCAATCTTTTGTCACTTTCTGCTTTCTTTTGACCACGGTTGGTCATTTTATATTGAAGAGTTTTGAAACCTTGTGGGTAGGCCCACAAAAAAAGCACTTAATCAAAAGTTGGAGTTGAAAAATATGTAAAGCCCATGAAGCCTCTGTGTTGTGCCTCAAAAAAAAGCTCTCGCCTCAGCACCTAAGTTGCACCTTGCGCATTGCACCTCACCTTGACTTGTTTGAAGCACAACACTTCACGCTTAGGCGTGCCTTTTAAAACACTGTTATATACGGATGTCATATACTTAATTAGACTTGTTATTGAAATGAAATTTTTATAGGACCTATTAAAAAAATAGTAAACCGACCACTAACTATTAAATTAATACTTAATTTCTAAAGTTAAGCTTATGCATAATACAATATTAGGAATTATTATTATTATTTCTTACGAACGTATCCTAGGCGTACTTATATCCTATGTTATTTAGATTTTTTTCATATCACCCTAAGCTTATCGTACTGTATTGGTATTTGAACCCATGACAGGCGATCTGCAATATCATTTTATTGTAAGTTTTAGCATTCTACATTTATGCTAGATGAATTATCAACCATATAATAAATATTGTTATTTTTGTAATGCCTTGAATTAGGATAGAGTGGAGCCTGAAGTCAAAGTTCAAGGATTGGTTGACAAAAACAACGGCATTGCACTACGGAAGGAGTCTGCTTTAGATGTTACATGTTTCATCTGCAAGCTTGGTGAAAAGCTCCTGTGGGTAAACCTTTTTTTATATCCATTTAGTGTTTCAAATGACTGTTAGTATGTATACAATTAAACCTTTAGTAGTTATTTTTGAATAACTTAATAATCTCCAACAAACAATAATTTTTTGAAAAACAACTTCGTTCCTTGGTGAATATGAATGTTTATAATATTCAATATCAATAATTAACAAGCTTTTGAGATAATTCTTGTATACTAGTAATTATTAGCATGAAAAAATACACTCAAGCTCATATATAATTAACAAGAATTACGAGTAGCTTCAATTTATTAGTTTGAAGAAAATGATTCAGAATTTCTTGACAATTTAGACTATAATAAGTTTTTTGAAAAAAATTATTATGATAAAAACATATGCACTAGTCATAATTTTGTGCTTGTGACATGGTCTTAAGTAGAACTCAATCCTAAAAGTTACTTGTGAAGTGAGGATACCCTCACGCTTATACATCACACATCCCCTTTGTACCAATGTGATATGTGACTTCGCTTCGCACTCTCTCATGCCTAGTGTGCAGGGCACAAGACATGCACCCTACTCAACATTGCAGTACTTCAAGCTCTAATATAATGTAAGTTTGAGGAGGGAAAAAATGTGTTGCATTCTATTACTCCATAATACTCAAATTACTTAGTCGATTACACTAATAATAATAGAGAGAAACTGTAAAGACAAAAAGATAATAAAGATACAAAAAAACCCCTAAACTAAATAGCAAAATAAATACATTTCTCTACAATGCTCAAACTTGTATACCATGAATAAATTTCCTTTATTGGGAACTAGGGTGAAATTTAATACTGAATAAGTAATTTATAAATCTCCCATGATTATTAGTTATTAGAGAGTTGATTGTATATTGAATTAAACTTATTTACTTATTCGTTTTTGTTGTGGAAGTATAAGCTTTATTATCATTTTAAGTATGGCTTTACCTTAATGGAGTTATTTGTATACAGTTATTCCTATTGCTTTTCATAATATATTGTTTGATTTATATATAGTTTTGGCTTCATGTATCCAAATGCTTATTGTTGGTTATAGTGGTTTTTGTTCTGTAAGCATGCTCCAGTCCTTTGGAATAGTGTGATATATGCTGTACTTTAGGTTATTTGGATGGAAAGAAATGTGAGAAGTTTTGATGTTTGAAGTGAAGATCTATGGGGGAAGATATGTTAATTGTCATCTTTTTGGGTTTCAGGTTACCCCCCTTTAAAGGGGTGCCTTTGTTTTTGATTTCTAGAGATTAGAAGGTTGTTTGTCATTTGTAATGACATTACTTTTCCTCAATTTTCTTTTTGGGACTTCTTGTTTCCCTTGGTGGATTTTGTATTTTCTTCATTTTCTTATTTTAGTTTAAAAAAAAAAAATCATTTTCTGATAAAAGAAATTTTTTTTTCTTTTCTTCCCCTTTGTGGAATTTATTATGGTGTTCTGCCCAAGGTCATCTTTAACCCTTGATGTGATTTGGTGTCTAAATCATACCTTTATGGATAATTTCAGGTGCTGTGATGGAAAGGGTTGCAAGAGAAGTTATCATCTCACATGTTTAGATCCACCTTTGGATGATGTCCCACTGAGAGATTGGCACTGTTTCTCGTGTGTGAAGAAGAAGATAGAGTTAGGTGTGCATTCAGTGTCTGAAGGAGTAGAGTCAATTTGGGATGCTAGAGAAATAGAGGTGCAAGACACTGAAGGTATGGGAAAATTAGTAAATTTTACTGTATCATCAAGAAAAACCAATTAGCAAAATATACTTCTAATTTTTATATAAATTCTGTGCTTGAATTGTACACTCCATATCTATTTTCTACAGATGATGGTTCTCATTTTTAATGATTTTCTTTTGGTAATTTGGTGTTTCTTTATAGGATCACGAAAACAGAAGCAGTATTTTGTTAAATATAAAGGTCTTGCTCATGTTCACAACCATTGGGTACCAGAACCTCAATTGCTTCTTGAAGCACCATTGCTTGTTTCAAAGTTTAACCAAAATAATCAGGTTAAGTAATTCTTAAATACTGTTATGGTTCTATTCTTAGTTGGGTCTTTCATTCTGCAGTGATTAGTCAAAGCAAGTTATGCATTTGATTCCTTAGAACTACAAATTCAGGATCCTTGCTGTAACAAGTCTATTGCTTTCCAGGCTATGAAGTGGATGGAACAGTGGGGAGTGCCACATCGTTTGCTAAAGAAAAGGTTGTTAAGGTCTCCCAAGCAGCAAGATGACTATCACAATGGGCATACTGTTGATATTTCTGATTGTGACTCTGAATGGCTTGTTAAATGGTGTGGCCTTGATTATGAGTGTGCTACGTGGGAGTTGGAGAATGCTTCTTTTCTGCATTCACCTAAAGCTCAGATCCTAATAAACGAGTATGAAAATCGTCTTCAGAGGGCAAAGAGAGTTGTTTCTTTCTCTCTAGTAGATAAGGTGCCTCTGGACACAGAATATGGAAAATCAATATATATTCTTAGTTTATTGTCTTGTTTGAATTTCTTGCATATTGTTTTTTATTTGAATCTGGTAAGATGAATCCTTCAAAACTGATTTGGCAACAGTTTCTACACAAGCCCTAGAAAATATGCTTTCAACTGTCTTGTAAATTCTTATTATCCATGTAGATTTTGAAAATCAGTGCATTTATAACTGTAAACAAATACGTAGCTGTTTTGGATTCAAATCATTGATGTTAGACTGGTGATCTGGCATGGTTTGTGATTTTGAAGGTTTTCTTTCCTTCTAATTCTTCAATTGAAAGAAAGCTCTGACTTGCTAACTTTGAGCTAGATTTGGTGTGTCCCTTCCTAAAGTACGTAAAAACTGAAGTTCCACCGGAAGTCAAATCTCCTATGCTTGTATACATGGAAAGATTATTTTGCTTCATGCTTGGCATGTATTGGACATCTGTGTTCCATTGCTCTATTTATGTTTTTGACCCATTTTTTATTTATCCAAAACTTTCCCAATGGCATTGGAGTTGTTTTATCTATGTTACAAGACAAGGGTATGGCTTAAACATCAATGTCGGATAGCTCAGATGTGAGCCAACCCTCACCAAATCTGGCATTGAGATTCTATAGTTTCCTTGGAGCAGAATCATTGTGTGTTCGGATGGTGTATATTGTTTGAGCTTCATTAGTAGTCACTCACTGCAGTTGTGAATCACATCTAAGTTAGGAGGTAGATTGGTACAGTCCACTGCTCATTAAACAACTGGTCATGTCAAATGCATTAGTTTTCTTCTTTATATTGTTAATATTACGTGTTGTGATTCTAATCAATGGTGACATTATATTTGTATTGGTTTGTGATATAATATAAGTAAATACTGCAGAATACGAAGGGCTCCTTTATCAAACTTTCGAAGCTGCCAGTTGAAGTCTTACCTGAAATTGATTATAATCAACTAAGCCCTGTTAACAAGCTGCGTGATTATTGGCACAAAGGCCAGAATGCTATTGTTATTAATCGCCAGGTGATGTAATATGATCAGTTTTCACATCATTCCTCCATTTATTTGTAATGAGTTTGTTATTGCTAAAAGAGCATTGTTGAGTAATCATTTACTGATTCTTGTAAAGAATGGAGCAGATGTACTAAAGCATTTGGGGATGCTTTTGTACTTTTTTCTCTCTCTCTCTCTCTCTCTTTCTCTTTTTTTTTTGAAGAGTTGGAAGATTTAACAAAGGGGTACAACTCTACAAAACTTATGTAATCATCTAAAAAAGAAAAATACAAAAGATAGATCCCAAAACTCCTTATACAAGCCTCAAGAAACATACACACCTAACCAACTGTTCAAAGACTAAAATAATGCATCTACTTTACAAAAGGTGCTTTTTCAGCTTCTAACAATGATTTCCTCATCTTCACTAGCCTTATGATATCTGTTGCATAAGTCCAGATGCTTCTCCCTGAATTGTCTCCTCAAACACAAAAAAAAAAAAGGCACTAAAATGCTTTTTAGGTAAATCCCCTCCTGAATAGCATGCCCTTTAGAAGACATCACTGCTGTACTATTGTCAAGCAAACACCTGACCTTATCGTTCTCAATTAGTGTTTGGTTTACTGGAATGAAACAGAATGGAATGATCATTCCATCAAAATGTTCATTCCCATCTTTGGTTGAGTAGAAAAATAATAACAAAATGCATTACACATAGAATCATCATTCACCATTTTAAAGGAATGATCATTCCATATGAGAGCCTAAGGGATGATCATTCCATTCCATACCAACTCATTCCAGTGAACCAAATAGAGCATCAGTGTATTTTTCCTCTATAGGCCCGCTACCCTTTTGTCCATCAAAATTAACCACCTCTCTCATTTTGCTTACCGGCTAAAGAAAACTACTTATCCATGGTTTTATGTTTTCTTGGTGAGCAGAAGTTATTATCTTTAGTTTTTCATTCTGCACAACTGATAAGGGCAAGGGTATGGTATGTGGATGACCCCATGGCCAAATCAAACACTTAAGATTTTCTAACATCTCATCATGGAAGAAGGTCATAATTGATAATAAAGAAAACTTTCTTAGTTCCCACGTTGATAGGGAGATAACAATACACTCTTTTCCGATTGAATCCCATTCAATTCAAGTATATGCCTAAACTGTAATAATATTTTTTGAGACCTGAGATGCTTTATCAGCTTCTCTTTTCATGACATTTATGAGTTTATCATTCATCCTCCTCCTCCTCCTTTCTTTCTTTTTTTTGGGGTGGTAATTTGATAATTTTTTTCAGAATGCCAATGCATATTATTCAAAATGTTTTGACTGAATGACATATTACTCTTGGAAAAATTTTGCTGGAAAGAAAGGATTGACTGAATGATATGTTACTATTGCTCAATTTTGTTGGAAAGACAGGATCTGTATAATTAGCATATTTGTAATTTCTTTGTTTCATTTTCTTTTGCTCCATATCTGAATGACCCAAAAATTTTCTGTCCATTTTCACTCTCTTCATTGATCTAATGTGTGATTCATTTATGTGTTCATTTATTTTTTCATATCTCCTTTATTTATTTATTTTTCTTTCGCAACTCTGGTAGTTCTCTTGATTTGTCACTCCTGCAATTATTTATGTGTTCTATTTGTTTTATTATGCAATGCTTGGGCTATATTTACTTTTGTAATATTGTGAACCGAATCCCCCTTTTATTTCTAGGGTGTTCTTTGGTTAGTGATAGCTTTTGCAAGTTGATAATGTGATAACATGTTTGGCTTTTGAGAGAGTTCATTGTGTCAAGGGTTGGTTATGTTTCACATGCACTAGTAATTCATGTAGTGATCTGATGGATCTTTATTTGCAGGAGCGAGTAACGGAGGTGGTTTTGTTTATCTTGTCTTTGCTGTCCGATGTTAGTCAGCCTTCCCTCATTATTTCAAATTCCAGTGTTCTTTCCTTATGGGAAGCTGAGTTCTCGCGATTGGCACCGTCTACCGATGTTGTAGTTTACGGTGGAAGCAAAGATAGTAGAAGAATTATCAGGACATTGGAGTTTTCTCAGGATGGGGGTTGCACAATGTTCCAAGTACTTTTATGCCCTATAAATGCCCTTGTTGAGGTAATTTTATTTATTTATTTTGTATAAGTATATATTAAAAAAAGGTGCACAAAAGGGGAGCGCCCTCTATGCTCTAGAATATACAAAAGAAAAACTATAGATCTCCCTGAAGCTCAATTCCCCTATGAAATCAAGAAGATAAAAATAAAAAATAAAATTCAGTAAAGTACCCTTTGACTCAAAACTTAAAAGAACAAGTGAGATCCTCTTTAACCTATGTACTGTCATCTCCGCATCCTAAATTTTTTTCAGTTTCTCTCCCTCCATAACCACATCAAGCACATATATCCATTCCTTTCTCACCCTGTTGGGATGAAACCTACTTGCCCAGCACTTGAAAAAAAGGATGGAAGTTGACGTAACCTAGAATATACCAAAAATGGAAAATGGCATACTTTGTAGATCTTTGGCAACCTTGCAATGAAGTGATATATGACTTATTGATTCATTGGTTCTCTTTTAATACAACACCAGTCGGGTAGCAGGTAATCCTTTTGTTTAAGGTTTTAGTCCAAGCAAGAAAAGACCTTAGTTATTAAAGGCGACAAATGCACTGAAGCGCCACGGTTTCCTAGGGCCTAGGCACAAGTCGAGGTGTGAGCTTCGTGGAAGTAAGGTTCATGTTGACGATAAGAAATAGATAATTTAATATAAAGGTTCAATATAAGTAAAATGAGATATTAAATTTTTTAAAACACAAATACCGACAAACATCAATATTTTATCATAGACAAATAATTCAAGGTTTACATAAACACAAACATCTAACTCATAAATCATAAACATTTGAAAAAAGGAAAGAAATCGAAGTGTCAAGCAAGAGAAGCATAGAGAAGGAGAAGGAGATTTGAGATGAAAAAGAAGATCAACAACTGTTAGTCAGGTCAAAGAGAAAGCCCTATCCAACCAACGTCTTTGTATAATTAAGGTTCAAAAAGTGTTGGGTTGCAATGTATGTTTGGGTTTTAATCCCTTGGAGTAAACAAAAAATGAAATTAAGTGAAATCAAGGGTTGTAATAGTAATTGTCAAGGTTTTGAAAAGCGGTTGCGGTCACCATAACGGTTGCGGTGATGCGGTAGCGGTTATGGGGTGTAAAGGCCATAGCGTAATGGTTGCGGTAATCGGAACCTTGATTTTTTTTCCCCCCCCACAATTTGAAGAAAACTTATTGATACGCATATTTTTTTTTTCTTTTTTCATAATCACATTTATTGGGGTTTAAAATAAATTTTGATCAATTTTTGTTAATTTTTAAGTGAAAAATGATTTGTGCCTCGAAATTTTCCGCCCCGAATGCCCCTAATGCCCAAAACGATGTCGTTTTGGGCATTAGGCAAATTTTTTTTCTTTTTCTTTTTTTCCGCCATTTTTGACGCAGAGCAGAGGGAGAGAGAGAGGGAGAGGGAGAGGGAGAGGGAAGAGTCGTCGCCCAGCCGAGCTTGTCCGCCGGCAGGTCGTCGGCCCAGCCGAGCTCGTCGCGTCGCCTCCGCCCGCCGTCGCCTCTGCGCGATCGTTGCAAAGGCGTCTCCATCGCCGCGCCCCGCCGCCTCCGCCTTTAGCCCATTTTTGAGACCCCCTCCAGTCCTTCTTCCCCCTTCCCCCTCCCCTTCTCTTCTTCGTCTTCTTCTTGCTTCTTCCGCTATAAAAAAAAAGAAAAAAAAAGAAAAAAAGAAAAAAAAAAGGAATTCGGGGCATTCGAGGCTCCCAATTTCGAGCTCCGAATCACAACTCTTTTCAAGTATGATCCAATATATTTCATATTTTCAAATCACTATAAAAGGAGCTTTTTACATTTTATTTCAATAGTTAATGATTTTAAGAATAATTGATTTTAAATGTCTACAAATTATTTTTTACCAATACCTGAATTAATTGAATAAAAAATATTCACAATTATTAAATGAACGGATTATAAAATAAATTTTGTGCCATAAATTAAAAAAAAAAAATTTAAAGAAAAAAATGAATGTAAGATTTTTTCTTTTGGCTTGGATCACTTGAGTGTTTGTTCTTTTTTTTTAATAAGCTTTTGCTTTTTTTTTTTTTTAAGGGAAAAAGAAGCTATTCAGAATATTATAAAAGGGTGTAACGGTGTCTAACGGATCTTTACGGCCGTTACGTAACACTAAAACGGCCGTTACACGTGAATTTCCATCACACCGCTATAGCGGCCGTAACGGGTGGCGGTAACCACCACTATCATTACGTAACGGCATTATGTAATGGTTGCGCCTATTTTTTAAAACCTTGGTAATTGTAATAAATAAACATTTTAAAAGAAGTGCACATATCATGTGCCTTGAGCCTAAGGATAAAGCGCATACTTCATGCACCTTTATAGTGCCTGTTTTATATCTCCTGGCTTGAGATGTTTCGAAGCTCAATGATTGCGCCTTGATGAGCCTTGGACCTAGGGCGTGCCTTTAATAACACTAGGTAGACCCGATCTCCATCTAACTTTCCAAGGGAAAGTTCTCTCTCCCCTACTCATTAGAATGGAGTGGTAGATCTGGAGCCCATATAAGATCTCAAAAAATTTATCCACCTTCTCCAATGTTTTTTTTTGATAAACAAGTAATCAAATATTATTAGAAAGCATCAAGGCGATACAAATAATACAAAAATAGAACCCTCAATAGGCCAAAAGCTAAGCAATCACATCATCCACAAAATCTACAAAGGCCAACACATCCGGATCCACCGAAACTGTAACCCAACTATGAAGCACCAAGAGAAGCCTATTCTCCAACCATGGCACCGAATGAGAAATCCCCTGGAAAGTTTGTTTGTTACGCTCCAACTAGATTGACTAAATTAAACAATGAGCATCCAGCATCCATACCTTTTGCTGACGTTTCCCCACTCACCCCCACCAACTTATGAGTACCTCCACAATCGTACCCGACTGAACCCAAACCAACCCAAACAGCCCAACACTAAGCAACCAAAGCTGAGACACAACTGAGCAATGAATAAGTAAATGATCCACCAACTTTGCATCAAAACAACACATACAATACCAATTTACCAAAATGTGACGGCGTCGAATCAAATTATTAATAGTCAAAATACGCCCTAAAGCCGCTGTCCAAACAAAGAAAGCGACCTTGGACGGGGACCGCGTCTTCAATTTTTAATCTTGTATTAGACTCCTATGAAACTCTAGAATCTATAATCACAAATAATCTGTGACTATTGCATTCTTTTTTGCTGCTATATTGTTCAGCTCTAGGAAGGCTTGTGAGTTTCTAACAAGGCATGTTCCCATACCAAATATCAAACCATTATTTATCTCTATCTGTTTTCAACTACAAAACTCACACATGCAAAAAAGTTAGACCACCCTTTTTGAATTGCTTTCCACAATCCCACGCCATATGAACACGTCACCTTTCTTCAGGTCCATCTCCAATCTTTCAACTAAAATTTTCATTTCCTCCAAAAGCTTATGGCCTCTAATTCGTTTCATCATAACCATTTCCTTACTAGAGCTTGATTAAACCTCTAAAAGTGTTTTCCCTACCCATCTTAATTTGCTTTAGCACATGCTTATACATGCAACCCATCATGCTAATAGGTTTAAATGTCTTAATTTTGTGGCCCTTCCTTTTATCGGAATCATAGTAATAAAAGAGGTATTCAAGCTTTTCTCAGAGGACCCTGTCTCAATTTGTTGAAGTAATGATTATCAAAATCATAACATGAAAGGCCTTAGGTTGTACTTGTTTAACAGATGTTATGGTTTGGAAATGGGAATCTCATTTCCAATTTTCCATGTTTGATAGGTTTCATTGAGCATGGGGAGGGGTGGTGTTCTCATTGTTATTTCCATGACAAACAAAATTGTGTATTAAAAAAAGTTTGATGCTGATATTTATTAAAGTTGATTGATATGTAGAAATAAATAAATTATGCTAGAATAATAATAATAATAATAATAATAATAATAATAATAATAATAATAATAATAATAATAATAATAATGTTAAATTAAAATAAAAATATTATATTGTGGATGATGTTTTGCTAATATATCTTAGAAGTGTGTGCTAAACAATTTTAAATTTAAGTATTAGTTATTAATTAAAAACTTTTTGATAGGTTCAGACAACTAACACTTTGACCTTCCATAGTTTTTTTATTTTCTTACTACTTTTATGCCAATATTCTTCTGGTTAATGTTCTATTGTATGTTCTCATTTTAAGTTAATCGCGATGTTCATTCTCATTGTAATATTGATTTTCTTTGAGTTTTATATTAGGGTGGAAATTTACTGGCACACTGAAGTGGTTGTACATTTTCACTTGCCAAGTCATCTATTCAACCCTTTTACGTATTGTTCTGCAGGATCTTGAAATGTTAGAGTGCCTTAGATGGGAAGCAATCATAGTTGATGAATCCCAGCACATTGGGATATCTAAACATTTTGAACAAATTAAAATGCTAACTACTGAAGTTAGGGTTCTCCTTTTCAATGGCCAATTTAAGGTACAATAACTCTTTCACTTTGTTTATATTATTTAACCCAGGTCACCCTTAGTAATCCTACTGGAATTTGCAGGATAGCATTGCTGAGCACTTTAATCTGCTGTCATTGCTTGATTCTCCCAGTGATGGCCCGAAGACTGACTTAAATGATAATCTTGGTAAATTAAAGGAGAGGTTGTCAAGCTTTATTGCATACGACTGCAAGTCAGACTCTTCTAGATTTCTAGAGTATTGGGTTCCTGTTCTGATATCAAATGTGCAACTTGAGCAGTATTGCGCTACTCTGCTTTCAAATTCTATGTCTCTGCGCTCTTGTTTGAGGAATGATCCTTTTGGTGTTCTTCATGATATTCTTATTTCTACGCGGAAGGTTTGGTTCCTACGTACTTCTAGTCTTGGTTGCATCATTATATTGTGTTTGGAGAATCTTTCTTCCTTTTGGGTGATCGTGCTTGAATGTATATCTATGCTCTTTATATGTTTATCTAAGAAGCACGAATACGGACACGGACACAAAGAAGGGACACAACTATTTTAAAAAAATTAGGATACGAATATAGTGAGAATATGACAGAAGATATATCTTTCTCTATCCTTTTATTTGCTAATTTTTATTTACCAATGACTAAAAATAATGAAAAATTAACACTAATTCAACATGAAAAAATCGCTCAATCTATAATTTAAACATCATTCAACATACAAATTACTATTTCATCAAACCATAGACTATGTCAAAGAATTAAAATCAATAATGAATAGAGCATCTAGGGCTGCAAATGAACAAGCTCAGCTCGGCTCGTTAAGGGCTTGGCTTGTTTAGTAAACGAGCTGAGCTCGAGCTCGCATGAGCTCTGCTCGTTTATCTTTATTTAAATTATGTAATAAATATATTATTTATATATTAAATAATATATATATAAATAATGATATAAATACATTTTTTATATGTTAAATAATATAAATAATATTTTATATTTAAATAATATAAATAATATTAAAAAAATTTATCGAGCCGAGCCGAGCTCGAGTTTCATTAAAATTAACGAGCCGAGCCGATTTCAAGCCCAATTTCTTATCGAGCTGAGCTCGAGCTCAATAAACGAGCTTGATAAGTAAACGAGCCGAGCTCGAGCTCAGCAAAGCTCGGCTCGGCTCGGCTTGGTTCGTTTGCAGCCCTAAGAGCATCCATAAAAAATACATAAATCTCTGGTACTTTGTTTAGGGACTAATACTATGGTGTTAACATTTAACAAAATTTTTCCCAAAAAAATTCCATAGAACTCGTGTAAATGGATTAAGATAATAGGAAGATGAGATGGCAAATTGATTTTTGCGGAGATATACTCTCTACCTCTCTCAACTGAATTTTAGGGTACAAATTTGAGACACCAAAGATCGAACGTTTTAGGGGAAGTTTTTATTTTTGTTTTTGTCTTTTCCAATTTGCACTCGTTTCTTTACACATACTATACTTTGACCACCAAACTACCTTTCTGAAATTAATATAAAACCCCAAACTTATCCTATGTCATGTCCGGTCACAATACACTTGTGCCCTTGATGTGACCCCTGATGTGTGTTGTGGAAAACAAAATTGACACAACATGTGGCATGTCTGACATGTGCCCGGCATGTCCAACGTGTGTTTGTGTTTGACACATGTTAGACACTATAATGATGACTAAAATGGAGTGTCAGTGCTTCGTAAATGTATATTATTGAATTAATAAACTTTTTTAAATGTATATTATTTGATTAACTGCATAAAATTTTAGGTCTGCTCTCCTCATCCATCCTCATCTCCATTATCCTGCCCCCTCCCTCGTGTGTGCATGGTCCTTCTCTATATCCCTTTCTCCAAACAAAAGAAAAAAGATAGATATTTATATAGCATCAATTCATTTTTAATAATTTGGTTTCTGATATCTTCATTTTTGATAAAATAAAATAATAAAATCTTCATTACCTGCAGCTACTTAAAGTTCTTTTAATTTGTTTGAATTTCCTTTTCTATTAGAACGGAGTTTAAATTGTTTAATGTTAGTTGCAATTGAATAGCTATGCATAATCAACTTTTGGAGACAATGATTATATGGTTCTTTTTTTGGTAGTGCTGTGATCACCCGTACATTGTGGATCCATCTTTAAAAGGCTTCTTAAACAAAGGTCTTCCTGTGGTAGAGTATTTGGATGTGGATATAAAAGCAAGTGGCAAGTTACAACTTCTTGACAAAATACTCTCAGAGATTAAAAATCGAGGACTAAGAGTGGTAATTCTTTTTCAGGTACATGGTCTGATCACTGTAATTTAAACTTCTGAGGACTTAAGTCTTTTTGTGGTACTATACTATGTTGATTAAGCTGTACTATTTTGAATCATTTTTGTTGTTTATCACTGTCCTCTTGTTTAGCTGATGTGATCTTTAATTACTGGGAAAAATGGATAGTTGATTGATGATTTATCTATTCTGCCAAACGGACCTTTAAGCTTTATGTGAGCTTCAGACCCCTAAGTGTTTTGCCCTTGTTAGTTGGCCAATACGATTGTTCCGGTGATCATAAATTCTCACGGTGGTTGATATTTGTTTTGCAAATATTTCCCTAAGTGAAGCATATGATGCTATCTGCATATCTACAAATCTCCCTTCCCTCTCCTTTGTGTCCTTGAGTTCTTTATTTTTTAAGCTATTTCCATGATATCTATTACCAACTTTCAGGCTGTTTGTCTATTCAAAATTTCTTTTGCGTCTAACTTTACCATGATCATTGTTGTCGGTTCAAATTATAACTTGGCATCTGGATATGCTTTACTTGCCACTTAGTGGTTATGTTTTTTGTATAAATTATTTGCTCTACATGTTTCTCTTAGTAACTCCCTCTCTCTAAATAAATCATTCATGTGCACACGCACTATCTTTGTCTGCACAGGACAAATAAATTTTGTTTTGGTTATTATTTGTTTTTCATTGGTTCATTTTTGTGGACAGCCAATTTTTTCTGGAAGGAATTCAATTGGGGAGATATTGGATGACTTTCTAAGTCAGAGATTTGGTCGAGATTCCTATGAACATGTTGAGGTGGGTACTCTCCCGCCAAAAAAACAGGCTGCTCTGAACAGGTTCAATGACAAGAGTAGTGGGAGATTTGTGTTTTTATTAGAAAACCGTGCTTGTCATAATAGCATCAAATTGTCGTCTGTGGATACGATAGTCATATTTGATAGTGATTGGAACCCAGCAAATGATTTAAAAGCGCTACACAGATTATCAATTGATTCATCTTTTGAACAGATTAAAATATTCCGTTTATATTCATCTGGTACTGTGGAAGAAAAAGTTTTAGTCCTTGCTACACATGGTACAACTCTTGATAGCAATTTACGGAGGATAAGTTGCAGTATGATGCACATGCTGCTAATGTGGGGGGCCTCATGTTTATTCAATAAATTGGACGAGTTTCATGATGGTACTATCTCAACCACTGGTGCAAATATTTCTTCTGAACCATCGCTTCTCAGAGATGTAGCCAAGGAGTTCATGGCTCTACTTTGTCACGATGGTGAAAATACATATACAAATAACTCTTTCATTATAAAAGTTCAACACTCTGGGGGAATTTACAGTAAGGATGTTTCATTGCTTGGTGAGCTAACAATTCAGTTGACAGATGGAGATGAACCCCAGGTTTTTTGGACAAAGCTGTTGGATGGAAGGAATCCTCAGTGGATATATTCATCTGGCCCAGCACAGAGGAACAGGAAAAGAGTCCAGTATTTTAAGGACATACCAGAGAAACCAGTAGTTGAAGCTGATGAAGTTGGAAAGAAACGCAAGATGGTGGTGAACAATAATGCTGATCCAGCTTCTCTGAGTCCCAGACTCAAGGAAAGTGAACTTCCAGGAGACGGGGGAGGTAAATGACAGATATTATTTAAATATCCATATTGTGATGACCATTCATTTTTTCTCCAAAAATTGCCCTAGTGCATTGAAGGTTAAATTTTTTAAGGAAATTTTATAATTATTCTGATACCCGTGTTTTAAGCTTTCTGATGACTTCTCATCATACTGCAGGAGGATCTGGAGTTCCAACTGGTAGTGCTTCTCAACTTCTGCCTAGGTTAACTGCTTGTGTAACTGGTGCACTAAATACAAACCATGCTTCCACCTCACCCTTTCCCTCTAATGGTATCTCATCGTTACCTGAAGTTGAAATGGTTGAGCCTGAGGACGGAGTACGATTGCGTGATGTGCAGAAAAGTCTTCATGTTCTTCTGAAACCTGAGATTTCAAAACTCTGTGAAATTCTACAGCTTTCAGTATGTATCTCATATTTTTACTCATTAAGACTTTTTGTTTGCCCCCAAATGCAATTCGCTATTGTTGTGACATGTATCTTGCTATACATGGAAAGCTAATTCGTGAAATCAAACATAAGGTATGTCTAAAAAGGAAAAACTACTGTTTTTTAAAATTTTATGTTTTTTTAAAATTTTCTTTTCTACTTTTATGGGGTCAAGGTAATGTTTCATATAATGAAAGTGTGAGAGAGAGTGATGAAACGTTGATTGCGAGATATAACAGAGATGTCAGCAAATCAATTTGAGTTTATGCATGGTAGGTCAACAATGGAAGTGATATATCTTTGGAGGAGAGTAATAGAAAAGTATAAAGAAAGAAAAGAGACATTCATATGGATCGATCTTGAGAAAGTATATGATAGAGTGCTTCGGGATATAATGTGATGGGTGTTAGAGAAGAAAGGAGTGACAAAAGGTTACATTGATGTGATTAGGGATATGTATGAAGATGTGGTGACCATTATTAGATCGCCTATTGGAGAGACAAGTGAATTTTCAATTACTGTAGGTTACACCAAGAATTAACCTTAAGTCCTTATCTTTTTGCTTTAGTTATGGATGAGTTGATGAGAAATATTCAAGATGATGTGCCATTGTGTATGTTTTTTGCAGATGATATCATGTTAGTGGATGAGACTAGAGAAAGAGTTAGCATTAAGTTGGAGACTTGGAAAGAATCATTTGAATCTAAAGGATTTAGAATAAGCAGAACTAAGATAGAATACAAGAGTGTAATTTTTATAACAGTAACAATGAAAGTAGAGGAGAAGTAAAGATTGAGAACCAAGTGTGAGAATATTATGCTAATTATGTAAATATATTAGATTGATTGTGTGAATATTAGATTGATTGTAAGAATATAGGTTTATTCTTATTTCCTTTTTTAGATTAGATCTATATAACTCGGTTGTACTTTTTGTATTATTTATAATTGAATATACAAATTCATTCAGAAAACTTACATGGTATCAGAGCTAGTTTTCAAACCCTAGCAGCCATCCTGAAATCCTTTCTGGTTCTGATTTCTAGTTCAACTTTGTTCTTTGGACTTGATCGGACTCTCTAGTTATCATCAAGTCAAGCCTTTGCTTCATTAGGCTTGCGAGACCCATCTAGTTCATCAAAGGTCATTTGATTTTGAGAACCTAGTTCTCCTCTCTCTGGTTCTTTGGGTTCTTGACTCGTCTGTTTCATTGTGACACATCTGGGTGCAGGTTGTGATCCATCGTTGTAACCTGTCTAAGTTGCGAAGACCCTCATTGCAACTCATCTGAGTCGAGAGGACTCTGGTCGTCTGTCTCTGCCTCTTTCGTGCCTTGTGCGAAGGTTTGTTCCTTCTTTCTCATCTCGCTGACAATAGCTGATCTTCTCTTCTCCAACGAGGTTCGTCTCCTCTGTCTAGTCGTCTTGGGTGACCCATCTAGTCGACCCATCTGTTTAACGTGGTCACTGTGCTTCGATAACTGATCTTCTCTCTTTGGTTCTTCTTCAGTCTCCCTTAGTTCGTGACTTTGATCTCTGGTTCAATGACGTTCACTCTATTTTTGTTATATTTTGGATATATTACACTTAAACTCCTCAATTGTCTATTTATCATCCTTTTGACCTCTGGTTTGACTATTTTGCTTTATTTTGGATTTATTACACCTGAATGCTTAATCTCTATAATTATTACGATGTCTTTGGTTTTTGATGAGTGTGCCTTTTGCCATGAGCGAGGCCAATGGAAGTATTACTGTCCAAAGAAGGGATGTCTGTCAGTCTGTATTGTCTTTTCAGCAGTCTTGAACTTAGTTTTATGCTCTTTCTCAGAGTACTTTTCCGACTTTAGCCACTTATATTACATCTATTCTGGCTCCTGAACCTAATTTAGCGTCCTTGATTGCTCAGATTAATCAATTTCAGCATATACAGTCTACTTCCCAGCCATCTCCGTTTGCTTCCATTTTTTCCTCTTTTCATTTAGGTTTCCTTGGGTCTTCTTCAGGTATTTCTTCGTTCGTCTGGATTTTTGACTCTGGTGCCTTTCATCATATGACTCCTCATCTCTCCTTATTTAAGAATTGTACTCCCCCTCTCTTTTCTATTACTGTTAGTACTGCTAATGGATCTAGTATGTCTGTTATATCTGTTAGGTCTGTTCTACCGTCTTCTATGTCTGTTGTCTCTATTCCATCTGTGTTATATGTTCCTCAGTTGTTTGTCAGTTTATTATCTATTAGTCAACTTGATGTCTCCGGTTTTGATGTTATCTTTTCTTCTTTTATCTGTTCTGTGCAAGATCGGATGTCTAAGCAGCAGATTGAGATTTGGTTGTAGAGTTTGAGACCTCTATGTGGTGGAGAGCTTGCGTTTGCCTATGACTACCTCTCCGACTACCTTTTCCTTTTTTCAGTTAGATTCTCTGTCAAGTCCTTTCTATTTGTGACATTCCAGATTAGGGCGTTTGCCTGCTGACTGCCTACGTTCTTTAGTTCAACCAAGTATATTGGATAAAGTTTCTTCTAGTCAACTTAATGAGTGTCGGGGGTACCAACTTGCCAAAATGACAGCCTTACCTTTCTATAAAAGTACTTATATATTTGATACACCGTTTTCTTAAATTTATATTGATGTTTGGGGTCCTTCTCTTGTTCTCACTAAAGGGGGTTCTATATACTATGTGTCATTTGTTGATGATTGCACCCATTACACTTGGGTTTATCTTATGACTCATAAGTCTTATTTATACCAGATATACTGTACTTTTCAGCCTATGGTCACTACACAGTTTGGGTCTACTATTAAATTGTTACGGTCTGACTTGGGTGTAGAATATTTTAAAATTGAGTTTTGTGATTATTTGGCCAATTTGGGTACTATTCACCAGACTTCTTGTACTAATACACCTGCCCAAAATGGTTGAGTTGAGCGTAAACATCGTCATCTCCTTGAAATAGCTAGGTCTCTCCTCTCTGTCTTTGTTTTGACTCCGTTTTGGGGTGAAGCAGTTCTTATGGCTGCTTTTCTTCTCAACCGTACGCCTACTTCCCTTCTCTTTGGTCCGTCTCCTTATGAGGCTCTCTTTTCTCAACTTCCCAATTATACCCTCCTTCGTATGTTTGGGTCTGCTTGGTTTGTCCTTCTACCCCGTAAAAATAGGACCAAATTGAGTGCCCGATGGGTCTTGTGTGTCTTTTTGAGTTACAGTCTCACTCAGAAAGGTTATCGCTAGTACGACCCTGTTTCCTGTCGCCTATATGTTTCCCGCTATGTTGTCTTTCTTGAACGTCTGCCTTGCTTTCAGCTTATTCCTCTCACAGTCTCAGTTTCCAAAGAGGATTTAGTTCATATTGATCCATTTCCTTCTGAGGTCCTTTTTGATGTGTACATGTCTGCTGTTCCGCATGAGCTTGTGCCTTCTTCTTCTCGTCCACCTGGCCTAATGAGTCCCTCTCCATTGACCCCACGAGTCTGGTTCCTCTCCTCTTCTTCCTCCTCCTCCTCCTCCTCCTCCGTTGTTAGTCTATTATTGTCACAAGGCTCTCCTTCCCCCAGTTGTCTCTGCCCCTACTGTTGATCCCTCTGTTTTTGACGACTCTGATCTTGCTAACTGTGAGTATCCTCTTCTTATCAGTAAACAGTTTGTCAAACTGGGTTTTATTAAAACGTGTTTTTCTCCTTAATATTGCACTTTTTGTCTGCTATTCACTCTTTTTCAAAACTTCAATCTTACAAGGAGACCTGTTAGGATCCTAATTGGGTTGGAGGATGAGCTGTGTGCTTTGCAGAAGACTACTACTTGGGAGCTAGTTCTGTTGTTTGTTGGCAAAAATATGGTTGGTTATAAATGATTTTATAAAGTCAAGACTCATTTTGGTGATTCTTTTGAGCGCTACATGGCTCTCCTAGTTGCCAAAGGTTTCTCACAAGAGTATGGTATTGATTATGAGGAGACCTTTGCCCTTGTTGCCAAGATGATTATTGTCTATACTTTGATTTCTGTTGCAGCTGCTCGTTATTGGCCTCTTTATTAGATGGATGTTAAGAATGCTTTTCTTAATGGCTATCTCACTGGGGAGATTTACGTGTATCCTCCCTCTAGCCTTTTCTATTCCTCTAGACAGGTTTGTCGTCTTCGGCGCGCTCTGTATAGTTTGAAGCAATCCTTCCGTGCTTGGTATGATCGCTGTCACTCGGCTTTGGTTTCATCCTTGTGCCTAGGATTCTGCTTTGTTTCTCCTTTACACTTTTGCTGGTTTTGTTGCCCTATTACTGTATGTGGATGATATGATTATCACTGGCTTTGACTCTTCTGCTATATCAGAGATTAAGCAGTGTCTCTTTCGCACCTTCGAAATGAAGGATCTAGGCCCCTTACGGTATTTTCTTGGTATTGAGGTAGCTTCTTCTCCTAAAGACTACTTTATGTCTCAGGCTAAGTATGCTAATGAGGTTATTTATCGTGCCGGTCTTACTGACACTAAGATTTTTGATACCCCCATTGAGCTTAATGTGAAGCTTAACACTACTGATGGTATCCCTTTGGATGATCCTACTTTATATCGAGAGCTTGTGGGTTGCTTAGTCTATCTGATTGTCACTCGCCCTGATCTTGCCTATGCTGTTCATGTGGTTATCGAGTTCGTTTCTGCTCTTCGTTCTACACATTGGGTTGTTTTGATTTGCAGTCTTCGCTATCTCCGTAGTATTATATTTCAGGGCTTACCAGTGTTATATCGAAAGCTTGTGGGTTGCTTAGTCTATCTGATTATCACTCGCCCTGATCTTGCCTATGTTGTTCATGTGGTTACCGAGTTCGTTTCTGCTCTTCGTTCTACACATTGAGCTGTTTTGATTCGCAGTCTTCGCTATCTCTGTGGTATTATATTTTAGGGCTTACCAGTGTTTTTAAAGGCTCAAGGTGCTGAAGGTTCTTAGTAAAAAATAGATAAATTAACATAGACTAATCATTCATAGTACTAAAACAAATTTTTTTAAATAATATGTTCTTGTTAATCATTTATTTATTATATTTTTTAAATAATATGTTCTTGTTAATTTTTTTATTTTTATTTTACGTACATATATTTGTGTTTTTTTATTAATATGTATAAATATATATTATATTATATATTATATAAGATATAGGTAAAATTATTTTATACTTATATATGTATATATACTAATACATATACATATTAAGATAAGAACCAAACAGAGGCTAGCTAAGACAGAGAGAAGCCGATAGAGAGAAAGAGAGGAAAGAGAGCGATCGAAGTTGACGGGAAGTCGTTGAAATCGAGAAGAAGTCGGCAAAGTCGAAGGGAGGTCGGCGAAGTTGTCACTGACCAGGTTTGTTCTCCTTTACTCTTCTCTTTCCTTTGTTCTCCTTTACTCTTCTTCTCTTTCGTGTACTCTTCTTGTTGTCGTGTCCAAATTCCGTGTCCATCCGTTAGATCAGATTCAAGAACGAAAAAAAAAAAGAAGCCCTTAGGCTCGCACCTTGTGCCTCCCTGCGCCTGGTCCAAGTCGCGTCCAAGCCAAGGCGCGTGACTCTTCAAACGCGCCTCGCCTGGGTCCCCTTTAGGCACAATGGGTGCGCCTCGCTGCGCCTTGCGCTTAGGCATGCTTTTCACAACACTGGGGCTTACTGTTGTCCTTCACTTCCTATTTGGACTTGGTGGCCTATGCTGATTCTGATTGGGCTGGTGATGTTACTGATTGCATGTCTACTTGTGGCTTCTGCATATTTCTTATTCCTTGATTTCTTGGAAGAGCATGAAACAAACTGTTGTTGCATGTTCCACTATCGAGGTTGAATACCGTGCTATGGCTCATGCCACTATTGAGATTGTTTGGCTTCGTTGTCTCGTATTTGATTTGGATGTACCTCAGCCTTCTCCGACCTTTCTTTACTGTGACAATCGCAGTGCTATTCAGATTGCCCATAACACTGTCTTTCATGAGCGAACGAAGCACATTGAGATTGATTGTTATTTTGTTCATCAACATCTGCAGTCTGGTTCCATCTCGCTTACTTTCGTCTTTTCGGCATTTTAACTTGTTGATTTCTGTACCAAGACTCACACCACTACTCGTTTTCACTTCTTTCTTGGCAAACTCTTAATGTTTTCTGCTAGAACACATTGAGTTTGAGTGGAGGTGGGAGAATATTATGCTAATTATGTAAATATATTAGATTGATTGTAAGAATATAGGTTTATTCTTATTTCTTTTTTTAGATTAGGTCTATATAACTTGGTTGTACTCTTTGTATGATTTATAATTGAATATACAAATTCATTCAGAAAACTTACACTAAAAACTAACTAAGAGTGAACATTTTTGTTATTTATGATCGATTATCACAATGGCTGGGGAGATTGGAGCAGATGTATTCCATGGAATTAAGGCGGGGTGGTTTAAGTGGCGGAATGCGTTTGTGGTACTATGTGATAAACGAGTACCCACTAGACTAAAAAGGAAATTCTATAGAACAGTTATTAGACCAGCGATGTTGTATGTGTCGGAATGTTGGGCAACTAAGAAACAGCATGTAGATAAGATGAGTGTTGTTAAGATGATGATGCTAAGATGGATGTTTGACAAGAGTAGAAGAGATAGAGTTAGGAATGAGTATATTCGAGAATAGGTAGGAGTAGTACCGATAGAAGATAAATTGAGAGAGAATAGATTGAGATGGTTTGGTCATACAATGGAGGCCAATAGAGATAGTAATAAAGAGATGCGAGACAGTGATGGTAGATTGAAGTGTAGGGGAAGGGACAGACCTAGATTGACGTGGGTTAGTGTAGTAAGGTCCCGTTTGGGAACTTACTTTTTTAGTCAAAAAGTTAAAAAGTTATTAAATTAGCCAAAAAGTCAACAACCCATACCAAAAAATCAAAGATTCTCTTTTCTCTACTTTTTGCACATGTTTTCGTAATTAGCTAAAAAGTCATCCCAAACATACAAGTTTTTTTTACCTACCTTTTTAATCAAATAGCCAAAAAGTTACTAAATTAGCCTGTTCCCAAACGAGGCCTAAATAGAGATATGAACCTCTTTAATTTGACTAATAAAATGGCCTTGGATAGAGTCTAGTGGAGAAGGATTCATGTAGCCGACCCCATTTGATCGGACTTAAAGGCTTGGTTTGGTTTACTTTTCTGGGGTCAATTTTGCATATTGTTTTGCTACAGTAAAATGCATTTTTCGTGGATCTAGCAGCAGTTGTGCTGCTACTTCCTTTGTCCCTTGTTGTTAGTCCATTTTGGAAAGCCCAACTTTTTTGGACATTGTTTAATACATTCACACCCGACTATAATAGTATACTCTCTCAAAGTCACTCCTATTTTTAACTTAATAAATTCATTCTATGGACCAAGTAAAATGGGTAAATATATTACAAATGCAAGATATTTTGCATTTACATTCAATGTTGACAAATACATGGTGACATCCAAGAAATGAAAAAGAAACCAACAAATTGGCAAAGCAGGCACATTAACTTATTTCTGTTTGAAAATGTATTGTTGATCTCCTAGCACATGTAGAGAGTGGTGGTGATGATGTGTTGCACTTGCACATGGCAAATTGTACTTTCTAATTTTGTGCTTTTGATTGTAAGCGCAGGAAGATATCAAGGTTATGGTTGGAAAGTTTCTTAAATACGTTATTGATAATCATCACGTCAATAGGGAGCCGGCAACTATATTACAGGCTTTCGAGATATCTTTGGTTAGTTTCTATTCTCTATTAGTACCATCATACTATGTCAAACTGTTTTTATGTTCATGAAGACGTATTCATTTTATTTTTTGCTTTTATCCAAATTTTAGCAACTGTAAAGGTACATTGTGCCTCTTTTTCAACTAATCCCATGCTGATTATGATGTAAAATTCAGAATCCATTTAAAAAGATTGTTGTGGGTATTTTTTGTTTAATTTATAAACATGATTTAATACTTGTACTAACTTTATATATTTTACCGTCCATACTCCTAGATGTATATGTCCATCTATATAAGACAAAATATAGATTAAGAGTAGGATCTCATCAGCACTGGATCTAACTAGACTTCAATTGTATATTTATACCATGGTATGTTGAAAATTCTAGAAAATATGTATTAAAACTACCGATACTTATTTTCATCTCTTCCATTTTTCTGGCTTCCCGTTCTCTTCCCCACCCTGCCCAAAAGCAATATGAATGTGTTTTTCTATGTAAATATGTTTGTCTTTCCCTCCCCCCCTTCTCTTTGACTTTTGCCCTGTGACATGTCAGTGTTGGATTGCTGCTTCATTGCTGAAAAACAAAATTGACAAGAAGGAATCACTTTTGTTAGCGAAGCAACATTTGAATTTTGGATGCACTGAGGATGAGGCAAACAATGTGTATTCAAAATTGCGGCTGCTGAAGAAAATGTTCTTACTCCGTGTAGAGAATTTTGAGGACTCTGAGTCATCAAAAGATTCTCTATCAGCTGAGGACATTATGAAAGAGCTACTAGATGCAAGAATATCTCAATCGGCTGTATTCAGTCGGCAAAATGTAAAAGTTGAGAATGAAGAGAGATTAAAGAACCAAGAATTTGCTGAGGTTCGGCTCCTTTCAGAGCAGGTACAGGCACCGAAACATAAGATAGAGGGGAAAGAAGTATCAAACAGAATCAAGCTTATTCAGAAGAAGTGTGAAAAGCAGATGACAAAGCTCATTAGAAAGCAACAGGTGCAAATTCAGGAGTTCTACAGACTTTGGGAGTTAGGGAGAGTTGAAATAGAGAAACAGCACAGTTGGGAGACAACTCTTGTTTACTCCTTACACAGTGATATTCCAGTGAGGCTGGAAAAGCTCAAGATATTAGATGATAAATTTGCGAAGAAAAGGGAAGAACACAAGCGCCAAAAGGAGACACGCCTTAAAGATCTTGAGGCAAAGCAGTTGGCTGAAAGGAATGTGGAGAGGAAAAATGCAGCTCGTTGGCTGGAAATAGTCAAGTCCCAGGCACAAGCTGAACCATCAGGTGAGATGCCTTTGAATGGATTTGAATTTGGAGGTACCATTGAACATAGAGTTCATAATGACCCTAGGAACAATGCCTCTATCTCTCGATGCCTTGTAGATGAACAAAGTCCTAACGGAATGCAAGCTAGTGAGGTGACACCATCTGATATCCCTACTACTGCTGCCAGTGAAACAGTAGGATGTGGTGTCACCATTGAAACTCCAACCCTTCCGTTGCATCCAAATCATGAAACTGATGCGGTGGATTCTATGGCCGAAGCATCAATTACTGGATTTGAGAAGCTCTCCAACTTGACCAGTTCTGCTGATACTCCTGAGAAAAATGTCTTCGTGAACCCACCTTCTAAGGTTCGGATTATTGATGGAGCTCCATCAAGTGCACAAGAAGTGCCTGAAAGTGCTATGAATGAATTGGTGGGCGCTGCTGACTCTGTAGAATTTGTAAATCTTGATGTAGAGTCCGATGGAGATGACTTAGACACGTCAGTCCTGGATGCTAGCACAAACCAAAATGATGCAGCTGGTAGCTCCATCAATGGTGACTCACTTTCCGTGGAGCTGTCTGTGGTAAGAGCTCCTTTGGTGCAGCCAGTTGTTACTCCAGCTCAAGCTGGCATGTCTCCACAAAATTTGGTATATAATTCTTTTGCTTTGACTATGTCTATTTGACAAACTTATTTTATCATCATCTGGCTAGTGTCTTTATGAAAATATGGAAAAATAATATTTTTTTTGTTTTCTCCTGGACTCTTTCTTCATCATATTACTCTTGTAGTACTTTATGGTGTAGAACTGAAGGGAGGAGAAGAAGAAGAATAAGGATAAGATGAGGGAGAATTTGGCCAATAGATAAACAATAGTCAAAAGGTTCCAATTTTCAAATATCCAAGTCAAGTCTAATAAAATCAATACACTCGAGCCTTGTATGCAGCAGGCATGAGCATTATCTAATTGGGAAACAAAAAGGAATTAGGAAACTAGTTAATAAAGAAACAAAATCCTATTAAAGCCATCATTCCTATTTATATTAAAATTCCTATTTTCTTAAATTTTTCTTCATCCAGTTCCTCTCTGATCCCCATCTCTTCTCCCCAGAGGGTTGTGATAATAAAAGTACTTTAAGAGGCATAGCTCACACTCGTGCAACACTTGCTCAACTTAGATGGTGTGTGATCAGTGAAGTATTTTCTCAATCCTGATTACATTATTGATGTTGAACCAAAGGGAGGAGGAGAATAAGGAGAACTGGAGGAAGAAGAGTTAAGCCAATAGAGAAACAGTAATAAAAACTTTTAATTTTTATATATCAAAATGAGTATAATGAAATTCATACAGTATCACAATTGAAACCTTCCATTCATTTCCATTATAAAAGTAACAGTAGAAATTATTTTTTCTATTTACTAACATTTTTATTCATGGTATATATTACATATATATGTACATACAATAATACATATATACATATTACAACTTGTCATTGCTCTAGGTTTTTCTGTCTTGTCCGCAGCAATTGAATGGTGCTCTAGCCCTCGTGCTTTTCTCCAATTCTTTTTTCTTTTGATTGCCTTCCTACTCATCATTTCTTCAACGGGCAGCCAACCACTTGCTACCCTTCTTCAGCCCTTTTCTACCAGCGCCTCCCCCATCCCCATCGCCTCCCTTCTCCAGTGTCGCCCATCCTTGTCACCCCAATCTGCCAGCGCCCTCCATACCCTTTCGCCTCCCTCTCAACAGCCACACTTCTTCAGTGCTTCCCATCTCCCTTCACCTCCTACCCCATTGTGTCTTTCCTGCAGTAGTCCTCTCCTCCCATCATGTCTTTCCCCCAGTGCCCCCTTCTTTGTATCTGAAATCGACATAGTGCGATCTGCGATCTCCAATCTTTGTGCTGTACTCCGATCTCCAACCATCGTGTTCATTTCATTTTGTATTGTACTCCGGTCATTGTCCTATCTGCAGAGATTGATTTTGGGTTTCAATTGTGACCATTTTAAAAGTTCAAGGTTTAAATTGAGGAAATTAAAAACTCGGGGTTTGATTTGGTACAAAGGTCTAAACCTTAGTATTTTTATTTTTGGTAATTTCTCTAAAATTCTATTAATACCCTAATTCGTAATTATATTAAAATTTCTATATTCTTCAATTTATGTTCATCCAATTCCTTTCCGATCCCCATCATGGAGGTCACATTGATTTTGGAAAATCCAAAGGGTGAGTCTGCAATAAATCCCCGTCTTTGTTTGGTTTAATTTTCCTGCTAATGGAATGCTGAAGTGAAATGAATCAGCAGTCAGATTCTCAATGCTGTCATCTTACATGCCAGGATAAATTTGCTCAGTTATCAACATCTACTGGACTACATGATATAGATGCACGAGTTAGTGGATATCAAAATGTTCCCACTGGTGCCGGACCGACTGATCAAACTAATCACGAATCGGTGGTGATCGAGCATCTCGAGCTACTACAGCTGTCACCATCTGCTGATTTATGTGTTGATGAGAATCAACTTAATATAGGTTCAGCTTCTGGAGTTGAACAACCTCGTAGTGAAGGGCACATCACTTCTTTTAATATGGAGGCTTCTCAAATTGCTGAGGCTTCATCACAACTGGTTGAGGGTACTGAAGTGATTCAAAGTCAAGTTGTTCCTGGCACACATTTGGGCATGCCTCCTCCAATTGATGCTCTTGGTGGATTTGAAACACATCTTCCATTTGGTCCACACCAAATGGCCTCTCGGATGCCAGCTCATCCTTCATATCCCGATCCACTTCAAAACGAATTGGAAAGGTTACGTAAAGAAGCAGATCAAGCAATGAAGGTCTATGAAGATACGGTTAGTGTCTGGTTTTCTTAATCTTGGTCACTTCTTTTGAGTGAGGTTAGCTTTAAGCTTTTTTCACCGCATACTACTGGCTTTTCTCTGAGCAGAAGCAGCAGCTGAAATCTGATTGTGAGAAGGAGATAGAGGAAATTATTGCTGAAATTTGTCGGAAGCATGAAGCTATACTTCATGCTGCTGAAGCAGCATTTTTATTGAAAAAA
Source organism: Camellia lanceoleosa (assembly GCA_025200525.1). Classification (NCBI taxonomy): domain Eukaryota; kingdom Viridiplantae; phylum Streptophyta; class Magnoliopsida; order Ericales; family Theaceae; genus Camellia; species Camellia lanceoleosa. The sequence continues at coordinate 66,544,562 of CM045768.1, read as the reverse complement.
AAGGAGCTTGATACAAATCACCACAAAGTTCTCATGAATAAAATGTTGGCTGAGGCTTACCGGTTGAAGTGCCCAGACATCAGGTCTTATGGGGCCATGGGAATGCAGCAAGGTATGTAAATATGTAATTATCTTGACCTGACCTTTTTTAATCATTAGGTTTCTGTTGTATGTTGGTTTATGTCATTGCTTTTAACATAATATATTTCCATATGAATTTACAATGGAAATATCAGTAATTGGAAAAAGTAAAGTATTGACTAAATGAGACGAGTTTCGAATGATATTTTTGTGGTTCCATTAAAATAAAATAAAAAATGGAAGAAAAGGAAAGAGCAAGAAAGAAAGAAGGAAGAATTGCAATACTTTTAGGACACTTTACAAATATTGGTGTCCCTAACGCTAGTAAACGGGAAGCCCATGCCTCTACTTCTAAAATGTCAGATATTTACATAGAACCATGTTTATGACTACAATGTTGGTAAAATTAATCCTATTGATTTAATATCTGACCAGTATCTGTTACCTTCATATATGCTAAGATGATCTAGTTATTTTTAAGTGCGCGCGTTGTATTTGCTATGATTGAACATGCTAGTCCTTTGCATTCCTTGTGATTGAGTGCCTAAACTTCTATTTCCTTGCAGTTGCACCTTCGGATTTCATGCACTCTCTGCTATCATCACAGCCTGCAGCAAGACCTTCCCTTCTTGCTGGTTCGTCTTCTGTTGTCCCAGCTGCCGCCAGCCAGCAGACACCACTGCCACCGATGCAGGTTATGCAGCCCCCATCACCGCCTGTGCAGGTTATGCATCACCCATCACTGCCCTTGCAGGTTGTGCACCACCCATCACCACCGGCACAGGTAGTGCACCACCCCTCACCGCCTGTGCATGTTGTGCACCACCCATCAGTCCTTTTCTCAAGCATGCCAACCGGGCCCCCTCCAACTGTAAATCTCCAAGTTGTTAGTGAAATACGTGCCCCAGCTCCCCACCTTCAACCTTTTAGACCTTCCTCATCCATGTCTCCAATCACCTCTCTTCCACATGGGTTGCCAAGTCAACACATACCAAGAAATCATCGTACAACTTCTCTTGTGGTTCCCCTAGTACCACCCAGACCACCTACCCCACCACCACCACAGCCGCCTACACATCGCTATGGTGATTATGAGAGGAACTTGCGGACTGAATTCACAGGAGGGTTACTGGGTCTTCAGAACTCATCTCTATCTGCGATGGGTTTGCTTGCTGCTTTTGATAATCAACGTGGTGCATGTCCACCAAACTTCTTGCCGCCTCTACCTGATTTTTCTTCAAATTTTGGTGCACTGGACGGAGCATTCGGTAGTGAAGGAGATAGTGGAAGGATTAACTTGGCCCCTTCAGGTGTAGAAGCAACTGACATTGTTTGTTTATCTGATGATGACTAACTTGTTATGAATGTTGTAATCTTTTGCATATAGTTGGGGGTCTTATAACCACCGGTTGTGGAGAGTTTCTTTGAAGTGGCTGACTGGGAAGGGGGCAAGAAAAAGTCCCAACCCTTTACTCTGAAATTTGGTGGTGTATATGGTTTGTTTTCATATATGATGCAGCAATCCATTTTATTTAAATGTCTTTTTTATTAGAAGATACGCTTTTGCCTCATGATATAGTCCTACAGGTGGTTTCTTTGTTTCTAGCATAAATTAATATAAATTTCACTTTGTTCCTATTATTTTAATTTGAATAATTTGGTCCTTAAATTTTAAATATAATTTCATTCTTGTTCTTCTCATCCAAGTGGCTGTCAATTTCTCTTACATGTATGCTACACATTTTATAAAATCTTTAATTTTAGTGTTCAATTTGAACAGGATAATCAAATTGAAACTCCATTTAAAGTGGAGATGAAATTGTTTAAATTGACATAATAAGAAGAGAAGTAAAAAATTGATCTAATTATAAAGGTTGAAAGTGTAATTTACCCTTGTTTTGAAATAATACATACACGACATACAAGTTTGTATAATGTCACGACCTTGTAAATGTGAAGTTTTCAAAGAACTTCAGTTCTTGTTAATACAAAGAAAGGCAAATATATATAATAGAAATCTTTGCTGCACAAAATTTCAGGAAAATACAGGATGAGAAAAACAGATTGATTTCAAAAGACAAGGGTTATAATCCCATTATATAATCCAAAGACAGTTTCTGACAGTAGTATAACATGAAGTGTGTAAACAAATTTATGTCCAAAGTGTTCTAACAAATTGGAAGAGGTGCACCATTCCAATCCTTGAGACATTCGAGCAGTGGATCGATCATTTTTCCTTCACAAATTGCGGAAAATACCTTATCAAATTCCTCACCGGGTGATCTAATTCTCTCTCCTGTCAAAAATCCGGTACCCAATTCCTCCCTCACAAACTTGTACAATGGGTACGACCTGCATTCCTTGATCTGGTTTGGAATTGTAGGATTTCCACTCTCCAAAGCACTTCTTGTGCTCTCTACTTCTTTTGGCAAAAGGGTCTTCAATTCTTCCTCAAAAGCACCAATCTTTAAAAAGATTGAAGCGTTTGCGTTCTTAATATCATCTTTGTTGATCAATGCATGATCAACGAGGACTCGTCTCAATTTTAGCATCAACGGATATGTTTCACTACACGGATCATCAATGTATGCAAAAACGTGCTCACGATCAACGACTCTGAGCAAGTCCCTCTCACAAAACCTTGAAGGGTGAAGCTCCCCATCGATCCCCATTGTGAGAACTTTCTTAGCCACTTGGCTCACTGTGTTCTTAACTGTGCTCTTCAAATTCTCCTCCAAATGCCTCAAATCAATAGCTTGGCAAAGTGCAACTAAGTATGTTGATGACATGAGCTTCAAGATCTCAATTGCTTCGGCAGTTTTTCTTGAAGAGATCAATCCAAGAGAGTTCACATCCTGGTTGTGTTGTTCAGCACTTTGGACATGATTGGTGACAGGGTTGGCTAAGAATTGTAGCTCGGAACAATAGGCCGCCATGGCTATCTCCGCGCCCTTAAACCCATAGTCCAAGCTCGGATTGCGCCCGCCAGAAAGATTCGATGGCAACCCATTGTTGTAAAAGTCATTGACTAACTCTGAAAATTGAGCAAACATGAGTTTCCCAATTGATGCTAAAGCCAATCTAGTATTGTCCATTGAGACCCCTATTGGGGTACCTTGGAAATTCCCTCCATGTAAGGCCTTGTTTCTTGACACATCGATCAATGGGTTATCGTTCACTGAATTGATCTCCCTCTCAATTGACTTGGTAGATGATCGAATGACTTCGATCAGTGGACCTAACCATTGAGGGGAAGTACGAAGAGCATATCGATCTTGCTTGGGCTTTTGAAGGGGGTCCATTTCATGTAGCTTTTTGGCTTCTTTAACATAAGAACTACCATCCAAAATGTGTTCCATTATAGCTGCAGCTTCAATTTGGCCAGGGTGGTGCTTCAATTTATGTGTCAAATGGTCAGTGAACTCTTCTTTCCCTTGCATTACTTCAGCAAAAATTGCCGATAAAACTTCAGACAAAACAACCAATACATTTGCCTCAAAAAGGACCATGGAGGCCAAGCCAGACCCAACAGCTGTGCCATTGACCATTGCAAGGCCCTCTTTAGGCTGTAATTCAAAAAACCCGCCATTGATACCCGCGAGGCGGAATGCTTCTTGGGCATCAAGGGCCTCTCCGTTGGGCCCCACACACTTGGAGTTGGGCCGGCCAGTTAAGACTCCAGCGATGTACGATAAGGGGACTAGATCGCCCGAGGCGGTGATCGTGCCGCGGAGAGGCAAGCATGGAGTAATGTTGTGGTTGAGGAGGTTTGTGATGGCTTCTAATATCTCAAATCTGATGCCTGAGTAGCCTTGAAGGAGTGTGTTGATTCTGACTAACATGGCAGCCCTTGTAGCACAGTGAGGCAATGTGTGGCTTGACTCTGTCCCATTCCCAAATATTCCAGCATTCAAAAATCTGTTACAAACAAGATCCTTATAAGTACATACATCTACATCTTTGCTACAAAAATAGAAAGAGAGGAAAAAGAAAAAAACACAGGAAAAGTAATTTTATTACGTGTCTCTAGAGTTTCTCCTTCCTCAACATTTTAAAAAACACATCATATCACAAAGAAACTAGGCATTTATATTTGGCTGCACTGTGCAATGAACTAGTCAATTAAGAATGACCCTTTTTCTAGATTTGTAAAGTACAGACTTGAATCCACCAATTTGCTGCTAGATAAGGTAATCTTTGATCATGATTTAGCAAAACCCAATTGGAATTTGGAGTGTTTCCACATTTGGCCATGTCAAATGTCTTTAATTATTTTACTAGTATGAAGTGAAACCTCTACAAAAAATCATCTTTTGCATAGTGCCTCCCAACAAAAACAAATAGAAAAATAAAAAAATGGACAACCATCTCATGGGTGTAAGCCAAAGTATTTTTGTGTCAAAGTCACCATGGACTAAATTTGGACCATGTACTGTCATTTGTCTCTACATAATTGTCACCATCAAACTCAAACGGCTATCGTACAATAGTAAAGCACCGATAGAGTCAATTCATTGATCCGGAATCAATCTTAGGAATCCCTTTTCCCTCCCTATCCTCGTCCACCAAAAAAAAAAAAAAACCACCCTTACAGATGTAAAATACAAAATCTCCTCTAATTACAATTAAGATCCGCTAATAATCCGCTAATCTGAATAAGGAAGAACATTAAAAAAGAAAAATTAAGAGAATGATTAATCTCACCTAATGAGCTCTTTTTGAAGAGCAGCACCTTGATTAGTCCTCCTATGTGAAGTTGCACCAAACCCTGTGGTGACCCCGTAGCTATCTGTCCCTTTATTCATACTCTCCATTACCCAATCACTGCTGGCCACGACGCCGGCCTTTGCCGACTCGCAAAGCTCCACTGCCACCCCACCACCACCTACCGCCACTGCCGCCACCTGAGATATGGTGAGGGTCTCGCCGCCTAGCCGGACCACCGGCTGGCGAAACTCCCTCACCATTCTCTTCACCTCATCCAAATGGCTACCTTTCAATGACTCAGCTGCCAAACCCCAATTCAATGGGTCATTGACACATAAGCTCTCATTACCATTCTCCATATTTTTCAAAGTCAAAAAAGGCTCTATGAAGTTATGATCAAAAAGAAAGAAGATATGAACTTTGGAAACAGAAAAACACAAAAAGGGAATATAGAAACTGTTTTGTGTGTTTTTGTGAAACAAAATAGATTGAGAGAGAAATCTGTGTATGCGTGTGTGAATGGCAAATATAAAAATGTATATTTGCTGAGGGTGGTTCAACAGTTTTGGGTTGTTTAAATAGATGCTCAAGGGTCACAAAGAGTGTTGGGTGGGAAGCTTGGGGGAACAGTGTGTTAGTTGAAATCATTTGTTGGCCGTTTGATCGGCGTGTGATCTAACGGATGGGAATGATGACACGTTAGGGGTCTCATTGAGAGTTGAATGAGATTTTATGCCTCACTCGTCAAAACATAAAATTATAGGGTTTACTTAAATTATAAATTATTTTCTGTAGTTCTAGAAATTATATTATACCTCTAAGGTTTCTAATTTCATAACAAATAGATCATCTTATTAATAAATCATCAAGTTAATTAACAATTTTTAATAATGTTAAATTTTATTTCAATTAATAATTCAGATAATTTTATTATTGTATAAGTGAACTTGTTAGCACCATAAATCTGCAATTTTTATCATTTATATAATTGCAGGACACGTGGCATTCTCTTATTCATTTGGAAGTTAAAAGAAGTTATAAAGATGATGGAGAATATGAAGGACAAAGTGGATGAGTGGAAGGACACATGGCAAGACAAGAATGAAGATGGAAGAGTGGGTAGTTTTAGGTGGTTATTGGGTAGTTATTGCTGGAAGTTTTTTCCTACAAATATTTGCCTATAAATAGCCATTCATGGCTACATTGTAAAAGATCCAGAACTTAAATCAAAGACAGTTGATTTCAATATTTCTTGTCATTTTCCTTATCTTAGGAGTAGTTTAACATAGATTTATATTTCGAAGCATTTATTTTCATGCACTTTCATTTCGAAGCATAGGAGTAGAGGTAAGTAATTATTATTTTGATTGTTCACTCAATCGCCTTTTCTCCATCTCCTTTCTTCTTTAATTTTTCTTTTCGCTACACTTGGCAATTTTGAAGTCCTCTTCGTTGAGGCAAAAGAACCGTCAACGCAAATCGCTGATAATTGGCTTGAATTTAATCTGCAAGGATTTTTCAATCCTTGCTGGCACGCTCGCATTTATAATATTTTCCTTCATAGGAAAAATAAGCCAACATTTTTTGGCACGCCCGGTGGGACTGCCAAGTGTAAGAAATGACAAACGATTTGGATTTCGCCATTCAAACTTGTCAATTTGAAATATATTGGCGTGAAAGAAAAATTTTGGATCTTCAAGAAGAGATTCATTTTCTTGATGAAATAAACTTTCATCCATTACAATATTATTTGGTGGAAGAAAAAAGACACCATGTAATTGGAGAAATTCATCAACTTGATATGGAAATTCGCCAATGGAATGATGAGTTATCAACTCTCACTATCAAGTCTTTAACTGAGGCCTTAATGGCCGGAATTAGTGAATTTTTTCAGAATTTTTCCATGGTTGAAAATAGTAAAAGCAAAGAGTTGATTTCATCAGTGGCTCGGGGGTTCAAGAGTCCGTTTTTAAAGAGCCAAATTATGAAATTAACATAACGAAAGAACATATTTTTGAGCCAAATTTGGCTAAGAATGATGTTTCATACATGACTCGGGGGGTCCAAAAACCAATTTTTAGAGAGTCGAGTCATGAAAATAACATTCTTATGGGGGATTTTCATAAGCCATTAATGGCTAACATGGAAAAACAACCCACTTTGCCAAAGAATTATGAAAATCAATTCGGCGAAAGTCATGTTTTTAAACCAAACATGGTCAAGAATAATGAACAAGCCACTGTTCATGAATTCAAAATTTTTGACATTTTTCAAAATGTAAAAAAGTATGAATTTTCATGGTCACACTATACCATGACTTTTGGTGTTCAAAATCCTTTTTGGATTTGTGGTTCACATCAAAATATAATTCTGATGATGTGGCTAATAAAATTAACAAATTGTTCTTATGAGATCGAAACACTAAGAACAAGGGATGATCATTTAAAATGCATGAACTTGGCTAGAAAAAGCACTGCATTTAAATAAATGGTTGAAAATGGCTTATCTTTTCAAATTGATGGCCGCTTGTTTGTATGTACACAATCAAAGCATCAAAGATACATTCAAGCATCAAGAGTTGTTTCAAGGTTGATTACTTCACCTTCGGTCAGATAAAGTTTTGAAGATACATTCAAACATCAAGAGTTATTTCAAGGTTGATTACTTCACCTTCAAATCAGATAAAGCTTTGAAAACTTTCAAATGTGTACATCTCTTCAAATATATGTAAAATGACAATTAATTAGTTGTAATAATGCCTATTTTTGGCATGATAAGTTGGTTCAAGAACAACAGTTTTTGGGTGTCTTCGAACAATTAATAATTGGTCCCAAGCACAAAATTAATATTTTCATTAATTATGTACGAACCAGAACATACAAAATTTGAATAACCACAATGTTGGCCAAAAGTTGCTTCGAAGGCCCTTTTGCCATAATTTTGCAAGCTTCGAAGCACTCCATCTTGCATTAACAGCTTCGAAGAAACAATAATGGTGGTTGTGAACCTTCGAAGCTTTGCCGAATATTTCCAAGGATGTAATTTGTCCTTTGTCGGCACTTTCAACTTTCGAAAGATGATTTTGATCCTTTGTACCACCTTCGAAGCTTGTTACTAGTCCATAATAGCTAGCATTCGAGGCATCTAATCATAATTTCATACTCATTCGAAGCACTTCATTGGTGTTATTACATCATTCGAAGCACTTTGTTGGTATTATTCAAAGCATTTTATTGCTTAGATTAATAATGTGCTTGGTTCGGCCCTTCAAAAATTTAAATAAACATCATTTTTAAGGGCCGCGGGGGGTAATGTTAGCACCATAAATCTGTAATTTTTATCATTTATATAATTGCAGGACACGTGGCATTCTCTTATTCATTTGGAAGTTAAAAGAAGTTATAAAGATGATGGAGAATATGAAGGACAAAGTGGATGAGTGGAAGGACACATGGCAAGACAAGAATGAAGATGGAAGAGTGGGTAGTTTTAGGTGGTTATTGGGTAGTTATTGCTGGAAGTTTTTTCCTACAAATATTTGCCTATAAATAGCCATTCATGGCTACATTGTAAAAGATCCAGAACTTAAATCAAAGACAGTTGATTTCAATATTTCTTGTCATTTTCCTTATCTTAGGAGTAGTTTAACATAGATTTATATTTCGAAACATTTATTTTCATGCACTTTCATTTCGAAGCATAGGAGTAGAGGTAAGTAATTATTACTTTGATTGTTCACTCAATCGTCTTTCTCCATCTCCCTTTCTTCTTTTAATTTTTCTTTTCGCTACACTTGGCAATTTTGAAGTCCTCTTCGTTGAGGCAAAAGAACCGTCAACGCAATCGCTTGATAATTGGCTTGAATTTAATCTGTAAGGATTTTTCAATCCTTGCTGGCACGCTCGCATTTATAATATTTTCCTTCATAGGAAAAATAAGCCAACAGAACTGTTAGAAATTTCATTTTTTCAGTTAATTCTCTTAAATAAAAATTCTAACATAGGGTATTTGTAATTTTTTAAATTACAAGAAACAATTTATATTTAAAGTAAACTTCAAGAAGTGTATTTGTAATTTACCCTAAAAATTATTCAATATTCAAATGACGTGATGTTCTATTTTATTAATCAGCAGCAGTTGGGAGCTCGAATTGTGGGGGCCCCAAATCCCCATAATTCCCATTTTAAGTAAAATAAATAAAAAAAAGAAAACAGAAAAATGAAAAAAAAACAGTTTCCAAAAAAGGAAATTAGGGGTATTCGGTGCACTATTTTTAGGGACACAAAACATTTTTCTTTATTAATAGGAGAATGCACGATCAGGTTATTATTATTTTTTGGAGATAGATAATTTGAGCTTCTAGGATTTATTACGGTTCTGTTTTAATAATTTGAACGATTTATTTTGTTAAGTATTTGTGTATTTTATTTAGACAAAAAATTAAGTTGATTAAATAATCGTAACATATTCAATTTATAACTTTTGTTACAAAAAAAAAAATAAATAATTGTGTTTTAAAAAAAACTATTTTTTTTTGATAAATATAATAAATTAAATAAATTATAATTATTATAAATAATATATATAAAATAAACAGTTCAAACTATTAAAATAAAAATTGTGATGGATTCTATGGATCCTGAACACCCTGGCAATATCATGGATTGGGGTAAATCCTTTTCCTTTTTAAAATAAGATAATCATGTATCTCATTGGAGGTGGTGACATGCATAGTGTGAGTAAACATCAAAATTTCTTTGTTCTGAAATATTAATTTCTTATTTTATTTTTTAATATTTTAAAGTATTAATTTCTTTTAAAAATTAAGAATTAAAACAATATAAATTTCTTATTTTGTTTTTTTTTTTAAATTCATTAACAACACAAAAAGTATAATTATAATAATTGATATTCTCTAAAAAATGTATTATCAAAGGGTAATTTTGAAAAATTAATTTTTTTAAAGTACAATAATTATACTATAAAAAAAATTAAATTTCTCAAAAGAGACTATTGTTTTGGGACGGAAGGAGTATAATATATGGAGTTAGATTCTCTCTGTTTTTAGTTTGGAGATTATTGTTTCAGTTTGTGAGATATATTACAGGTCTTATTTTGATGATATCAATTAATTATTTTATTGGATAGTTTGTATATTTTATCCACATAAAAAATTAAGTCGATTCGATAATCGTAACATATTCAATTTATTGCGTTTGTCATCAAAAAAATAAATAATTTATTTAAAAAAATATATTTATCATCTATTTTTTTTGGTAACAAACACGATAAATTGAATAGACTATGATTATCAGAACAATCTAATTTTTTGTGTGGATGACATACTCAAAGTGATCAACAAAATGAACATTTCAGATTATCGAAACAGGATTTGCAATGAACTTCACGAGCTCAAACAATACCCTCTAGTCTGATTATGGATGGAGGAAAATCCACCTTCATGTTTGATTTGATTTTCATAAACTTGTTTAGTCTCATGAAAAATTAAAAACACTTATCATCTATATGGGTAATACTACGCTTCATGAAAAAAATATTTAAAAAGTTTCAAGAAGATTCTTCACGCTTTGATTAGTTTGTGATATTTTATTGTATATATAATTTAGAGAAATTTAGCTAAAATCCCTCCATTGGACCATTGTTTGGTGAAAAGAACTATCCAATTTATTTTGCTTCAAAAAACCTCTAAGGAGGAGGCATATAATTGAATAAGGATAAAGTAAATTTCTTTTTTCTTGGACAATATTATCCATACGTATATATATATCTCACAAAACTCTTTTAACGAGGAACATTTTTATTTTATTGGGTAAAGCACATTAACACCCCTTGAGGTTTCTATTTGAAAAATTACAGTCTTCTTTTTGAGATTTGTACTCTTATTACAAATTGCCTATTGAATTGCTAATGTCATACTCTAAAATTTTTTAAATTACCATTTTATCTTTTTCCTACCATTTCTTTTTTCTATCATCATAACTACATTATATAACTTTCCATCATTAAATTCTATCTGAACATATTATTATTGAGTGATGATATACAAATATAAATTTTATATAAAGCTTAATCACTTTAAAACAAAACACTCATAAACATGATTTATATTTACAACAATATTACTATGACAATATTTTTATGATATTTTTTATATAAATTTTTATATATTAATATAATTTTTCATTTTTATTTCCTCCATTATATCTAGATTAGATCAATTTAATCTAGATATATTTAAAAAGTATAAAATTTGTACAGAAAACTTTTAAAAAATACATTGAATATAACAAAATAAGATAATGTATTGAATTTTTATTTATTTATTTTTTGCACTTTTTTGTATTGGTGAATTTAAAAAAAAAAAAAACAAAATGTTATACTTCTTCAGTATATCTAGATTATGTGTATTTAAAAAATAAAAAATTACTTAAAATATTAAAAAAATTCAGTAAAAATAAAAAAATTAATTTTTTGTGTGAGTTAAACTAGAGAAGATAATTAAGATGAACAAAATATCTACATTATTTTATTATTTTATTATTTTATATGTATAGAGGTTAACGGACAAATATGTCATTTTAATATGACAGGGGGTAAGTGTAATTTCTTAAATGTGAGGGGAGATATGTATTAAATAGAAATCTCAGGGAGTGTTAGTGTAATTTACCCTATTTTATTTTATATAAGTTTAAAAATTTTGTGTATGTGTATTTTTGGTTGATTCATCTAGTAAGTACTTTTTTTTGTAACAGTAAAATGTTACTGTAAATCAGAGTAACATGTTACTGTTTACGTCAATTTTGACGGTATTTTTTTTATTTTTTAAGAATTTTATAATCAACATAGATCTTGTTTGATACATTTTGATTAGAGAATTCTAAAAATATTAATTTTATTAAAAACCGACATGTAGATCAAAAGTTATATTATTTTGAAATTTAAAATTTTGAATTACTAACTAAATATATTTTGATAGGATAATGTTTGGGAGCTCGAAACATTGCCCCCCCAAATTCCCCTAATGTCCAAAACGACGTCGTTTTGGGCATTAGGTTTTTTTTTTTTTTTCTTCTTTCATTTTCGACCATTTTTCGAGCTCAAACGCAGGGGGTAAGGGAGAGGGAGAGGAAGAGGGAGAGAGAGAGAGAGATGGAGAGCGGAGAGGAGAGAGGGAAAGAGAGGGAGAGAAGAGGGAGACACACACACACAAATGGCCCCTGCATTCTGGCCGAGCGGCCGATCGTCGAGTTCGTCCGATCGTCGAGCTCCGTCGATCGTCGCATTCCGACCGAGCGTCCGTGTCTGCCTTCTTCCTCCGCCCCTGCCTTCTCTTCTTCTTTTTTCTTCTTCTCTTCCTTCTTTTTGCGTCTGATTCTGATTTTCTGATTGAAAAAAAAAAAAAAAAAAAAAATTCAAATGACGAAACGACGTCGTTTCGTAATTAGGGGGATTCGGGAGGGCTCAATTCGAGCTTTCTAGCACTACTCATTTTGATAATAGTAATATGTATTGAACTTTTCAAGAAATTTTTTTTGTGTTTGTTCTTAATACATTAAAATTTATTAGAGTATCTCCAACGGTGAACCATTTTTTTTTATCAAATCTGACGAAAAAAAAAAGGCGATTTCCTCAATCTAATATGAGGTGCTTCAACGGTTGCACTGTAACTTACATCAAAAGACTGAGGATGTCCGATTGATCGACCGGTTAAGGAATTAAATTTTTTTTTTCTTCTCCATTTCTATTTTCCATTTATTTTTTGCTTCATTAAATATTTTCTATTTTTTGTTACCTCCAATTTTAATGAGATTTTTTACTTCTACTTTTGTCTTTGTTGCGTGTTCCAATTCCAACAAAATTGGTAACTGGCAAGCACTTACCCTCAGCTTGCCCTTTTTTTTTTTTTGGTTGTGTTTTTGGGTGTTTGGCACTGCAGAAAACTATAAGCATCTCATTTTTTGTTGGGTGTGTTGGGAAAGTGAATTCTTTAGGTTTTTGTTTGGTGGTTTGTGTGCCAATCGTAGGGTAATGGCTTTAATTTTAATGAGCTATTGTGATTTTGTTCTCTACTCTCTCTCACATACACACAGACACACAATGTTGATATCACTCTATTTGAAGTAGATTTTTTCGGTTTTTTTGGGGTTTTCATGGAGAGTGGCCTTTGCGTTTTGTCTATTGCTCACTGGTTGATGATGAACAGATATATTGCTTTCATGTGGGTTTATGAATTTCTCTTTCACATTCAACATTTGGTGATGATCATGGGTTCATTTATTTATCGGATTTTCCCTGATTTCTCTGAGATGATTCTTTTGGGTTCCTCAGATTTTGTTTGATTGTTCATTAAATTAAATAAGATATATATATATATTTACAACACTTCATGTTATTCTTGATTTTCTCATTTATTGCAAGTTCAGGTTTGCGTGCCAACCAGACATCAAACCTTTGCCGCAAGCCTTCACATTTTTGTATGCAAGGGACGAGCGGTAGGACAACCGGCCGGATGTCCGGTGGGACTCACTTTCAACGTAAACACACAGTATTTTGATGAAATCTGCTCAGCTTCTCAATTTGGTGAAATTTTTGGGCCGTTTTCATTTTGACATCATATTGATGAAACTGTTGGAAATAAAAAAAAGTTACATTTTTTCACCAAATTCAAATTTGGTGATGATTCTACTTCACTATTGGACATGGTCTTATGATGATACCAAATATTCCTATAAGTTAAGGGTGGAGAATCTTTATAAAGTTTTTCATAATAATAAAGCTTAACATTACTCTTTTTATATTTTGAAGTGCATAAATAATTTTTTAAAATTCAAAAAAATATTTTTCATATTTATTTTTATCAAACTAGTTATTATTTTAAAAAAAAAATAAAAAACACAAACCAAACATGTTTTTTGCAAACATCTCGTTGGCATTGAACCTGTTTATTAATAAAGAATTATATATTACCCATCTAAAAAAATAATAATTATATATTTATACAACTTGAAAAAATATGAATAATATGAAAAAATTAAAAAAATAATATTGATTAGGCACAAAATAATTTCTGTACGGGAAAGAAATAAACTTTCTCGTATAATCCTGTTGATCAAGATTGCGTTCCTCCGTACGACGTCGTTTTACTTCCTGAAAACACAAACGTGAGCTAGCTGGCGGGTGTGTGCCAGATACCTCTCCGATGCCTAAGTTAGAAAAATAGACAAATAGACAAAAAGCTCTGTGTGTTCGGGAATCAAAGTGTGTTCGGGAATCAAAGTCGTGTTACCTCTCCAAAGGTGATGTTATGAGCTTTTATAGGTTTCGTGTGGCACAATCCAAGTAGGACTCTTACTCCTCCATGTAGAGTCCTTTTAGGAATCACATTCCTAAAAGATAATGCTTATCCTTCAACACCCCCTTCACTGCTTAAACCAAGTAAGATGGTTTTACCATGGTCGGATTCTAATATGACCGAGGTAAGCATGGTTATGCTAAGCCGCAGACTAGACCGAGCTAACTTTAGCTCGGCTCATCCATTCACTGCTCTTTACCCCGTTTTCTCCAGTACTAACCATGGTTTGTTCAGACCGAGATAACAAACATCAAGGTCCTGGTCGAGCTAACAAATAGCTAGGTTTTGACCGGGCTAACCACAATACACCATGACCAGGCTAACTCCAAGTGTGGTGACCGAGTTACCCCCACAAATCTCTCTCAGACCGGGATAACAACAAGCCTCTCTGGACCGGGATAACAATAAGGCTTACCAGGACCGGGCTAACTATAAGCCCCTTTCATCTAGCCCTTCTTACTGTGGCCCAAAGAACGGCCCATTTACCCAGCTCGGCCTAATTTGGGTATAAATTACCCTCTCAATTGCCCCTTAATTCCATCTGTGCAACATGATAGGGATTACCTGCCTACCAGCCGAGCTAAAAAACTTTAGCCTTACGACCGAGCTAAACTCTTTAGCCTTTTCAGCCGAGCTAAAAACCTTTTAGCCTTTCCAGCCGAGCTAAATTTATATCGGGATCTATCTGTCTGGTCAAAACGTCCTTTCAATCGCAGCAACTGAATCGCTTCTCATTTCCATGACACGTAGCATACTCTTATTGGCTGAAGGCAGCTGTTACGCCGTCTTCGTACCTCGTGTTTTTTGAACAGTCTCGCCCAAATTTTGGGGCCTTTCATCAAAACAAACCCTAGTCTTTTGCCTCCGTCACTACACTATTCACCTTCCTTTCTCTCTTCCTTCTTAGTTTCTTTGTTCTTTGATCTGCAACTAAGGAAGCTTCGTGGTTTTGCTGCCATTGCTCCCATCTTCAGTTTCTTCTCTTTAGTCTGGTAAGTGATTTAAAGCTTCCTCTTTGTTGATTATCATGTTACGTAGCTCTTGTTTTGCTTTTCAAAACATATTTTCAACTTTTGCTTCCATTTTTTGCTCAGCCTTTTGTTTTCTGGAAAAAACCTTGTAATAGAACCACTTGAATTTGTGAAATAAACTGAGAAACACTGGTTTTGATCTAAAATCAACATGTAACCGAACTAGGAAGTTGTTTGTAGCTAATGTCAGTCTAGCCAGACTAACCAACCGAACTAACTCTTCATGCTATACTTGTAGTTTCAACAAATCAAACCATCTTTACATTTAATTTAACCGAGCTATTGATCCGTACTAGGTTTGCGGAATAGTTTGCTTGAAAACCTCAACCATGACCGAGCTACAACTTAGGGCTAAACCAGCCTTCTTAGTTCAGATCGAACTAAGAATGCTGCCCCTAGAGGCTCAACTGGGCTAATAACTCACTTGTTTAAACCGCACTAACAAACCCCTTGTTCCAACCGAACTAAGACACGAAGCATTCCACATAGCCGTGCTAGGACTTCATTTATCTTGCCTGTGTTTCTTTTAGCACGGTCCAACGATCTGTGCTTAACACCTTTGTTTTTCACTTTGCAGACTTAGGTTGGCCAGGCACTCCTTTGAGCGCTCAACCGAGCTACTCAGCACCATTCTTCGACCGAGCTAACACCCAAGTATAATTTATTCATAACTTAAACCATAAATGGGAAAGTATAGGTTTTTAGTTAATTCGCCTGGTGCAATGGCTGAATTCCGAAAGGATTATAACATCCCTGATGATGTTCATCTCACCTTAGCCGAGCTAGATGTCACACATTGGGGAAACCCTGGTTTTGTTCCCTTTACCCTCATTTCCATCGTAGAACCGGCCTAAGATTCCTTGTACAGCCTCTCCTCTGTGAATTCATTAGGCAGACCAACCTTTGCCCTACCCAACTTTCCACAAACTTTTACCGCATAATAAACGGCATTGCCGAGCTAAATCGCCGGGCTGGTCTTAACCTCGGCTTAGCTGAGCTCTTCTACCAATATTATATAGGCTCCGCCAAAGATGGATGGGTCTATTATTTAAGAATAAGACGCCGGCGTGAAAAGATAATAAAAGATACACCGGATAAAGACGTGAATGACGACGATTTCTTCTGGGTATCTGGGAATTTTGAGGACCAACAAGCCCAGATCCCTGGTGATAGAATAAATTGGAACAAGGGTGTAGTTGGTAGGTTTATCTCGGCTCCATTGCATGCATTCCTTTACTTCGGTTTTCATTACTTGAATCGAACTAACAGTTGCCCTTTTTTTTATGCAGACTCGAACTTCCTCAAGTCACAGTACAGCTACCCCAACCTAGCTATCCTTTGTGCCGCGCTGCGATATCCAAACCGAAGTTGGACCGAGCTACTGAATTTCCAGCCGACCTATCGATACAGTGGCAAGCGAAAGACCAAGGTAACTGATTTTTTGTTGGAAGCTTCACCTGAATCGGACCCAACCTTGCCCTAGATCAATCTAGTCCTTCTAACTGCTAAACAAGAGATGGCCAAGAAGAAAGCCGTGCGAGCCCTTCTAACCGAAACAAATCCAACCGAGGTACCACCAGCCAGTCAAACTTAAGAAACCGTGGTAGCTCTGCCAACCCAACAGCCTTCGTCATCGCAGCCAAGTAAGTATGCTCGGACTTCTACAATCGAGCTACGCCTTGTTGATGAAGACGAAACCGTGGTCCCACAAACAACTCCACCAAGCCCTCCACCGAGCCCAGAACCGAAGCGCTCTGACCGAGCTACCTCCTCCAAGTGGGCTCCAAAAATCACTTTTCAGAACCGTGCTATCATGGATTTTGACTCAGTGGTCGCAGAAAAAGACCACATGATGGCATTCAACCTGGCTAAAGGTGGTTGCCTTCCAGCCGACATGAGGCACCATGACCACCTGACCGAGCTGAAGGGTCTTCGCTCGTCAAAAAAATCGATGGTGCTGGTAAGTTGCCTTTTCGCCTATCTTCTGATTTTTTCTGACTTTTCTGACTCTCTGCCCGGTTTAAAAGTTACACTCTACCCTTTGGTAGGCTATACAGAAAAACCACATCGCTCATAAGCGAGTGTTGGAACTTAGGAAAACAACAAGGCAGGCCATGGCAGAAGCTGAAGCCAAAACGGCTGAGCTAAAAGAGTCCCAACAGAAGACGGCCGAGCTAGAGACCGAGGTAACTCGTCTGACCAGACTAGTTACCTCGGTTAACGCTGATAAACAAAAGGCCCTGACCGCGATGAAGGATAAATACCTGCGCGAGTTGGCCAAGCTTGAAGAAAAAAAGAAAGCCGAAATAACAGAGCTTACGAAGAAGCTGGAGGATGTAGAGGACCGGGGCTTTAAAGAGGGTGAAGCCTTATACATTAAGCAGTGTGAAGCTGCAAAGGATCTCTTCTTTAAATGTAGATGGAGGGGTGCTGTGGTGCAGCTCGGCCACGGGCCTGAGACTAAGGTCTTCAATCCTCCTCAATACTTCATACCGAGCTCACTGGCGGAGTATGCTGCTATCACTTAGTAACAATTTCTCGAAGCTTCGAACGATGAGGAAACCGAGCCCAACGATACCCCGGTCGTCAATGATCCTGCCAATCAGTCAGCTCGGGCGAAGCCAACGGTGGAAGATCTGACTAACGAGCTACCAACTGAAATCGTGCTCACAATCGAGACCGCACTCCCGACTGAAACCGGGCTCCAAATTGAGCTGGATGTTGATCTTGACGACCTATTTAGCTGATCTTTGTATTTTTCTTCTTTTTGGACAAGAATTGTAACCGGGCTACGGCCCCATTTCCTTATACTTTGACTTTTGTATGAACAATGAAATCTCTTTTGTTCCAACTGTTATCTCGGTTTATTTCCATGTTTGTACTTGCTTTCTTACTGAAACCTGAATGAAGTATAACATTCTCTGGCCGAGATACTTATCTCGGTCTTAACCTTGCAATCTATCTAGTCATACCTGCCAACCACTCTTTAGCCGAGATGTTTACCTCGGCTAAAGATTACCAAGAGTTGGTTTAATCCAACCAACCACTCTTTAGCCGAGATACTTATCTTGGCTAAAGAGTACCAAGAGTTGGTTTAATCCAGCAAACCACTCATTAGCCGAGATCCTTACCTCGGTTGAAGATTACTAAGAGTTGGTTTAATCCAGCCAACCACTCTTTAACCGAGATCCTTACCTCGGTTGAAGAGTACCAAGAGTTGGTTTAATCCAGCCAACCTCTAATTTGGTTATTCTTACCATTTCAGAATAAAGTGTTTGGTTATTCCGACCAAACGTCCTGCAACCTGGATCCTTATCTTAGGCTTAGGAAGGGTGTTGGTTTTTCCAGCCAACCTCTAGATTGGTTTTTCCAGCCAACCTAGAGTAAAGTGTTTGGTTATTCCGACCAAACGTCCTGCAGCCTGGATCCTTATCTTGGGCTTAGGAAAGGTGTTGGTTTTTCCAGCCAACCTCTATGTTGGCTTTTCCAGCCAACCTAGAGTAAAGTGTTTGGTTATTCCGACTAAACGTCTTGCAGCCTGGATCCTTATCCTGGGCTTAGGAAGGGTGTTGGTTTTTCCAGCCAACTATGTTTTCAATGCCTCTAACTCACTAAAACAACTTTTACAGAATAAAACACTTATGCTGAAAAGAAAACTACTTATTTTATTAGGGAAAAGAAAAATTACAAGTATTCTGAAGAAAGGCTAAAAATAAAATAGTTTGAGATTGGCAGTGCTCCATGGCCTGAGAATTGCTTTGCCGTCCTCATCTTCTAAGTGGTATGCCCCTTTGCCAGCTAATCCGACCACTTTGTAAGGTCCTTCCCAATTAGGCCCTAACTTGCCATCTCCTAGTACTAAGGTGTTTCCCATCACTTTGCGCAGTACTCGATCTCCGATCTTGAATTGCCTTGGATGCACTGTTTTGTTGTATTTCTTGGATAACTCTTGTTGGTATGAGGCAATGTGAACCAGTGCTCTTTCTCTTCTTTCTTCGACGAGGTTGAGCTCCAATGCTATGGCTTCTCCATTCAAGTTTGGATCAAAATTTTCGCTTCTAATTGTAAGGAGGCCGACTTCTAGTGGGATTACTGCCTCCATGCCATAGGCTAAAGAGAATGGTGTCTCTCCAGTTGATCGCCGAGGTGTGGTACGGTAAGCCCACAGAACATGAGGCAGTTCCTCAGCCCACTTGCCTTTTGCTTTTTCTAACCTCTTCTTCAATCCATCCAAGACAACCTTGTTTAATGCTTCTGCTTGGCCATTTGCTTGGGGATATGCCGGTGTAGAATTGTAGAACTCTATCTTGTATTCTTCACAAAAGCCTCTAAAGATTCTGCCATCAAACTGAGTGCCGTTGTCTGATATTAGGGCTTTAGGTATGCCGAACCGAGTAATGATATTCTACAGACGAACTTCTTCACATCTTTTTCCTTGATTGATGCCAATGCTTCTGCTTCCACCCACTTTGTGAAGTAGTCTGTTGCTGCGAGAAAGAACTTCCTGTTTCTGGGTGTTGTTGGAAGTGGTTCTACTATGTCCAGGTCCTACTATGTCCAAGCCCTACATTGCGAAGGGCCATGGGCTAGTTAATGGTAGGAGCTCTCTGGCTGGCTGATGTATTTGGTGTGCGAACTTCTGACATTTCTAGCACTTTTTCATATACTTCTCCGAGTCTGCCTGCATGTATGGCCACCAGTATCCTTGCGAAATGGCTCTGTAAGCTAACGATCTTCCTTCTTGGTGGTTTCCGCACACATCTTCGTGTATCTCGAACAAGAATGCTTCTATTTTGCTAGGGTGAACACACTTTAGATAAGGTCCTGTGAATGACTTTTTGTATAATGCCATAGATGGGGAGAGCCAAAATCGTTGTGACTTTGCTCTAATTTTGTTGGCTTCTTTCTTTTCTTCTAGTAGGATGCCGTTTTTTAAGAACATTATGATAGAATCCATCCATGAAGGGCCTAGCTCGGCGCAACATACATCTTCTGCTTCGGGGTCTTCAATGCTTGGTCTTGGTAAGTAGTCAATAAGCAACGAATGAGGGATGGATGTATCTGCCATTGAAGCAAAGCATGCTAGTTCATCTGCTCTGCTGTTTTCCTCCCTACCGATCTGTTCTATCCTTACTACTTCAAATTTCTTGATCTCTTTTCTGAGTAAGTCTTGGTACTTAGCCATCTTGTCATCATTTGCTTCGTAGTCGCCTGAAATTTGGTTTACCACCAGTTGTGAGTCGCTATAAACCATTAGCTCGGTGGCCTTCATGTAGAATGCTAATTTGAGACCTGCAAGAAGCGCTTCATACTCCGCTTCGTTGTTTGATGCTAAGAAGCCAAGGTTGACTGCTTGCTCCATAACTAGGCCATCTGGTGAGATGAGGACTATGCCAAGTCCTACGCCGTGCCGGTTGGATGCTCCATCTACGAAGAGCTTCCACATCTCTCCAACGAACAACTTCCAGCAAGTGGAGGGGTCAGATGATGTCATGGGGTCAAGAATGTTGCTGGTGTTTTCTTCAAGGTCCATGCTTGCTATTTACCCCTCGTTATTTGATTGTACCAAGTCTTTATTTGTTGGTGAGTCTTGGCTTGGTGTAGCATGGTTCGTTTCTTCCTTGCTTTCTTTACTCTGGTCTGCCTTGGGGTCTGACCGAGTATCCTGCACCAAGGGTTGCGCTATTCCGGCGTCAACTTCTATCCCTAGCTCAGTTGTGTCAATCAGGTCGACTGGACAGATATGATGACTTCCTAGGGTAAATTCTACGACAAAGTTTGCTAAAGCTTGGGCCTTTATTGCGGTTCTGGGTTGGAACTTGATGTCGAATTGTCCCAACTCTACTGCCCACTTCAAGATTCACCCAAAAAAGTTCGCCCTCTCAAACAAAGGTTTTAATGGGAAAGCTGTGAGGACGACTACGGTGTGGACGTGAAAGTAGTGTGACAACTTCCTTGAGGCCATCATCAAGGCCAAGGCCAGTTTTTCCAGTGGCAAGTACCTTGTTTCGACGCCCAGCAATGTCTTGCTGACATAAAAGATGGGCAGATGTTGGATTCCTTCCGCACGGACCAACACTACGCTAATTGCGTGCTAAGAGACTGCCAGGTACAGAAAGAGTTCTTCTCCAGGTATTGGGGTCACAAGCAGTGGTGGAGAAGACATGTATTCTTTCAAGCTTTCCAGAGCGCGGTCGCATTCTTCGTCCCACTCGAACTTAGCTTTCAATGCTTGAAAAAATGGTTGTAGTTTGTCTGACGACCGGCTAATGAATTGGTTGAGTGCAGCTGCCATGCCGATGAGATGCTGCACTTCTTTTACTGAGTTAGGCCTCTCCAGATCCTGAATAGCTTTGATTTGGGAGAGGTCTGCTCTATACCCCGGTTGGTCACCAGGAAGCCCAGGAATTTGCCAGATCCTACACCGAACGCATACTTAGATGCATTAAGGCACAACTTGTGCCTCTTCAGAATCTGGAACATCTCACCTAGGTCCCTTAGATGGTCATTCTCATCCTTGCTCTTGACCACTATGTCGTCGATGTAAGCCTCCATTGTTCTGCCTAACAACGGCTCAAATATCTTGGTGACCATTCTTTGGAATGTTGCCCCTGCATTCTTTAGGCCAAAGGGCATGACCTTTTAGCAATACAGTCCTCTTAGAGTTGTAAAGGACGTGACCTCCTGGTCTGGTTCGTACATGGCGATCTGATGGTAGCCTCTGTACGCATCAAGAAAGCTAAGTCGGTTGTGCCCCACCGTTAGGTCTACTAGTTGATCTATCCGTGGTAGGGGGAAGCTGTCCTTTGGGCATGCTTTGTTAATTGTCTTATAGTCGACGTAGATACGCCATTTGCCATTCTTCTTTGGCACCACGACTGTGTTGGAAATCCATCTGGGGTAGTGCACCTTTTTGATAGCTCCTGCCTCTAGCAGATTTCCCACTTCTTCCGCCACTATCTCGACGTGGTGGAGTGCCGATCTGCGAGTGCGCTGAATGATTGGTCTGGCAGATGGGTGGACATTGAGTTGGTGACAGATGAAGTTTGGAACAATGCTTGGCATGTCGTACGGTGTCCAGGCGAACACTTCGATGTTAGAGGTCAAGAATTCCATGACCTCTATTCTTTCAGTGCTGGACATAGATGAGCCAAGCAAAAAGAACTTATCCGGGTTCTTTTCATCTATTCTTACCTGTATCAAGTCTTTCACTGCCTTCTGTTCAGTGGCTTTGCCGACATCTGCGAACAGTTCATTGCTCTCAGGTTCTTCTATCGAATGAACATATCCCTTGGTAGCGCGGCTACCATTTACCGTGACAAAGCATTGCTTGGACATGATCTGGTCTCCAAAGACCTCTTCAATTACCCCGGTTTCGTTGGGGAACCACATTACTTGATGGTAGGATGACGCTACCGATCGCATGGCATGCAGCCATGTTCTTCCCAAGATTATGTTGTAAGTGAAAGGGACTTTCAACACCCAAAATTCCACTTGTTTCGTCACGCTTCCTGCTTTGACTAGGAGGATTATCTTGCCAACTGGCCACTCTGGTATCGAGTTGAATCCAATCAGGGGAGATACAGCGGGTGCCAAGTCTTTGTCTTATAGCTTCAATTGTTTAAATGTTTCGTAATACATTATCTCACATGAACTACCTTGGTCGATCAAAATCCGCTTGACGTCAAAATCCTTGACTCGGAGAGTGACCACCAGGGCATCATTGTGAGGGCAATATATCCTGGCCAAGTCTTTATCTGAAAAGGATATGACGTTCGTGGCCTCTGTTCTCCCCCTTTTTAATGGTAGGTTGACCACTTAGTACCTCCCTTAAGTGCTCAGCCTTCTTGATCGTTTCTCTAAGCTCACATATCCGCTCAGGTTCACATACTCCATGTATCACGTTGATCACGCCTTGAGGTGGAGTGTCGACCGGCATCTCATCTGGGACGTTGTGGTTCTGGGGACTGGCTGTGTCCCTCCTTCGATGTATTTGTCCAGATGACCAGCCGCTACTAGCTCTTCCAAGTGTTGTCTCAATGGTGTGTAATTTTCTGTGCGGTGCCCCTTTTCCTTATGGAAGGTGCACCGAGATCTTTCGTCGTAGTCCTTCTGAGCCTCTCCTAGTTTGGCTAGCCATCTGACGAAAGGTTCATCGCGTATCTCACATAGAATTCGATAGATCGGTTTTTTGAATACCGTGGTAATGGCAGTGTGGACTCTTAACCACCTTTTATCCTGGTCATCTCCGTTGTCTCGCCCGCCACGCCCGTTCTTGCTTGGACGCTCTACCGCGTTGACTTTTGCTGAAGTCTTTTTGTCTAGTGCTGCGGTTGTGCCAGACTTTGCTTTAGCACGGGCGCCATCCTCTTCCACCCTAATGTGCTGGTGCACTCTCTCCATTAAGGCCTCCATCGTTAGAGGTGGCGTTATAGTGATTGAGTCCCTTAGTCTGTTCCCAACTGGAAGGCCCCTTTTATACTGTGCGATGGCGAGATTAGTAGGACAGTCCCCAATCCGGTTGAAGGTCTCCCAGTAGCGACTATTGTAGGATCTAAGTGTCTCTTTGTCGCCCATGTCAATGGAGAGAAGCTAGTCGATCTCCACTAGCGTTTTGGTGTTCATTCTGAACCTTGTTACGAACACCTCTGCTAATTATGTCTAGGAGGCAATGCCGCCTTCTGGTAGCCTTTCGAGCCAGGTTAAACCCAGGTCGCCAAGGCTGGATGGGAATAAGATGCACATCAAGGCCTCGTTTCAACAGTAAACTGCCATGACCTGGCGAAAGTGGCTCAAGTGCGAGTAGGGGTCCGTCTTCCCTTCATATGTAGTGAATTTGGGCTGTAGGAAGCCTGACGGTAGGGGCGCGTTCTCAATTGCCAGAACGAACGGCGACATCTGCAGCCTTGCTAATGCTTTGTCCGTTGGTTCGTAGGCTAGGCGCGGTATTGGCATTCCAACCTCGACGCTTCCATGCATCCGAGGAGCCAACCGCTGAAGGACAGAAACTCGGTATGGGTTGCACGCCCTGGCATCCTCCTTCCAACGTGCCCTTTCTCCTAGCACAGTTCGTAAGTCAGACGATCTTGGTAACTCCGTCTGTCTGGATGATGTCTGGTGCGTGTGTGAGGGCCGATAAGTGCTTCCCTTTGTGCATGACCTCTCAGATCTCGTCCTCTCAGACCTGGAGTGACGAGTTCTAGAAGTCCTGGATTGAGTGTCGCATGTCCTGAAGCTCTTACTCTCTGCTTGTGATGGTGTGGTATGCCTACTGCGCTCTTCTGAGTGGCGAGGGGGCGTATTGCCTTTACGTCCCTCTCCTGTCACCACCCATTTTCCCTTGATCTGGCGTTTCATGGCCTCCATATCCGCTGCCATCTTCCTTATTAATTCATTTTGCTCCTTCACGCGGTCCTCCAGAACTTGAGGATCAGTCCTCCGCCTTTATCTGTCAGGACTTTGTGAACAAGAGTGACGGGGGCTGTTATTCTGCCTCCCTCTAGTATTTCTCCTGGGGTTATGTCGTTGGGGCTCCAAGTCCGCGATGGGAGGGACAGGAGGCAAACCTTCGCGCCTCCCACCTCCTTCTGGGGTTTGTCCATCAATGGCAGACTGCGGCAAATCTTCGTTGTGAGCAATTACTTTTTATTAGCAAAGAAAATTTAATCAAGAGGTTTTGTTCGTTCTATTTGTTCCCACAGAAGGCGCCAATTGTACGGGAAAGAAATAAACCTTCTCGTATAATCCTGTTGATCAAGATTGCGTTCCTCCGTACGACGTCGCTTTACTTCCTGAAAACACAAACGTGAGCTAGCCGGCGAGTGTGTGCTGGATACCTCTCTGATGCCTAAGTCAGAAAAATAGACAAATAGACAAAAAGCTCTGTGTGTTCGGGAATCAAAGTCGTGTTACCTCTCCAAAGGTGATGTTATGAGCTTTTATAGGTTCCGTGTGGCACTATTCAGGTAGGACTCTTACTCCTCCATGTAGAGTCCTCTTAGGAATCACATTCCTGAAAGATAATGCTTATCCTTCAACACCCCCCTCACTGCTTAAACCAAGTGAGATGGATTTACCATGGTCGGAATCTAATATGACCGAGGTAAGCATGGTTATGCTAAGCCGCAGACTAGACCGAGCTAACTTTAGCTCGGCTCATCCATTTACTGCTCTTTACCCCGTTTTCTCCAGTACTAACCATGGTCTGTTCAGACCGAGATAACAAACATCAAGGTTCTGGTCGAGCTAACAAATAGCTAGGTTTTGACCGGGCTAACCACAATACGCCATGACCGGGCTAACTCCAAGTGCGGTGACCGAGCTACCCCCACAAATCTCTCCCAGACTGGGATAACAACAAGCCTCTCTGGACCAGGATAACAATAAGGCTTACTAGGACCGGGCTAACTATAAGTCCCTTTCATCCAGCCCTTCTTACTGTGGCCCAAAGAATGGCCCATTTACCCAGCTCGGCCCATTTACTCAGCTCGGCCCAATTTAAGTATAAATTACCCTCTCAATTTCTATGCTCAGGAAGGAAATTGGTTCAATTTGAATTAAAGAAAAACGAGCAATATTATTATGTTTAATATTTAGTTTGACTGTTTATATTTATTATTTAGGGAGATTTATTTATAAATCCTATTTTGGACATTTATGTATGTTAAGTCTTGTGTAATTTCTTATAGAGTCTCAAGTCCTATTTAGATAAGAATGTGTTTCACAAGATCCTATGAGTTGTAAATAAATGATATTAATATACTATTATACACTATAATGGCAAAACTATATATAAGAAATTGAGTTGTAAATAAATGGTTTATGTAAGTGTCACGTTACGTTACGTTACGTTTATGTAGGTGTCACGTCACGTTACGTTTATGTAATGTCCATCTGATATGGTCACGTTACATTACATTTATGTAAGTATCACGTTACGTTTCGCAAACTTAATCTATGGTAACATTTAATTTCCTATATAGGGTTTTACCATTATTTATGATATTAACAACTAATATTAAGGGTAAATGTGTCAACAAACTTCACACAGGACTTATGGGAACATAAATTTTTTAGTAGGACCACATAGCATAAGTCTCTCTAATAAGACTTATAAATAATTTTTCCAATTATTTTAATATGGCAAATAAATTCCACGTAAATATGACTAATATGAATTATGAATCGTGTTATACCAAGTGAAAAATATAAATAATAAGAGCGGTTGGACTTCTCTCAAAAAGAATTTGAGGAAGCTGTATGACTCGCTGCGAGTTTTGTTTTCATGATTGGAGTCATTTATTTTGTAAGATATTTTGTATATATTATTTATAAAAAAAATTAGATTAATCTAATAATTGTAATTTTTTTTATTTTATTCTATTTGTCTTTAAAAAAAATAGATATTATATTTTTTAAAATATATTTATTGTTCATTTTTTAGAGACAAACACTACAAAATAAAAAAGTTACAATTATTAGATCAACCTGATTTTTTTCATAAATGAAATAAATTAAGAGTTTTACAAAATAAATGGTTCAAATTATTAAAATAAAATCCAGGGTAACAGTTTTCTAAGTTATTTTGTTGAATAATTATGTGATCAAGAAGGAAATTACGTGATCAAGAAGGAAATTATTACCCCGTTTGTCAAGTGGGTTGGGGTTAAAATAGCCACAAAAGACAAAACAGGTTATTTTAGTCCCAAAAAAACAAGACATCACATCCAACCCATAATCATTACACTTTTCTCTCACAAAAAAATTCAAAAAAGTCAAAAAATTAAAAAGTCCTTCCCAAACCAAGTTTTTAAGCCCAGATTAAAATAGCTAAAAAAATCAAAAAGCTAAAAAGCCAACCCACTTTCCAAACCCAGTGATCAAGACATTTGTTAGCACCTTGGACGGTCATGATAGCTAATCACTAAAATATATATATACATATATTTTTTTTCCGAATGAAAAAGTCTGGAATCTCCGAATTAGGATCCCAAATTTTATTTAGAGTGAATATGTGTGGTGAAAATTAAATTGATGAAATGTAAGATTCACAGGTAAAATAAATTTAATTTTCAATTATTATTTCTAAGTAAATTCTAAATAAATAATTCTGAATTTATAATATTACACTTTTTGAATACGTATGCAGCATTTTAAGAGGGAACAATGGGTGTGTTTGATTGGGGGGGACTATCCACTATTTGGACTTGAGTCCAAATAGTGCTCCTAATCCGTCGTTTGATTTTTTTTAGTCCGTCGGACATGAAGTCCGGCCAGACTCCATGTCCCCCATATGGGGGACTATCCTCTGGGGTGGGGAGAATGTGGACTAATCATCGCTTTTGGATTAGATGATGAAATGATCATTTTGACCCTCTACTATTTAATTATGTATTATATTTAATAAAATTCAATAAAATTTAAATGTCTCAATTTAAAAATAAAATAATTTTATTTAACTTTTTATTAATGTTTTATTTATTTAATTTTTTAAAATAATTTTTATAGATATTTTATTGATGTTTTATTTTAAAATTTTGTTTATAATTTATTTAATTTCATTATTTAAATTGTAATAGGTGTTTTATTTAAAATTTATTTAAAATTTTAATTAAAAAAATAATATAAATTTTTTATACAGGTTATACAGTATTTTATTAAATCAAATTTAGTGGTTATTTATTTATTTAATTGTGTATGTAAATTTTTTTTTTTTGTAAAGTTATGTACGTAAAAAAAATAAATTGGATTCACTAATGACTTGTATGTAAAGTTGGACCACACAGTAAAGTTTTGTATGTAAAAAAAATAATGATTTGTTATACAGTAATGATTTAAAACAAATTTTATTGATATTTTATTTATTTATTTATTTAATTTAAAAAAAACAAATTTATTTAACTAAAAATAATTAAACGTTGGATTCATTTGTCCAAAAATAATTATCCTATCCAGTCCAAAAATAATCCGACCAAATAATTGTCCTATCCAAAAATAATTTATTTAATAATTATCCTATTAAAAATAATTAATTGAAAAAGGGCAAAATAGTCTTTTGTTCATTTATCCTATCTAGTCCGTCCAACCAAACGTTGGATTCTCTGAAAATAGTCATTTCCAGACATCTAATCCCATAAAAAAACAAACACAGGATATATATCCAATCCGACCAAATAATCGGGGGATTCACAGTCCCAGGACTCAAGTCCGATGGATTCTAATCCCTCTTTTCCAATCCGCCCAATCAAACACACCCAATAGGTATAATATTATGTGAGAAAAGACAAATTCTTAATTGTCTGAACAAAAAAACTCCCTTTGTTTTGTGTTTTGTGTAAGAATTCCATTTCACCATCCCACCACAATGCAAAATTTCATTTCAATCCTTCAATTTTTTTGATTAAAAAAATCCTTTAATTTTTAAATGTGATAAATTATTTCTTACATTTTTAATCTAACTTACAATTCAAGTTGACAGAAAATAAGCATATCATGATCAAGTAAATTTGTCATGTGATCTTTTCTGTCAACATTTTAAATTGCAATTTGATAAGATATGTAAAAAGTTAATTATCAAAATTTATAGGGTAAATTATACTAATAGTCCTTTTAGTTTGGGGTTTGTGTCACTTTGGTCCCTAACTTTTTAATTGTGACACATTTGATCCTAAATTTTGAATCTTATTTCAAATAAGGACAATTGAAGATATCATTAGATTTTTCAAGGGTAAAATCGTCAATTTGATAAAATATAAACTAATTTGACAAAAATAAATGTCAAACAAATATTTTTGAATTTTTAAAAATTATTTCTACCCACTAAAAATAAAATTATATAAAATTGATAAATCTTTTAGACATTTATTTATTTTTTTTACCAAATTAATTTTTATTATGTGTTTGGATGATGATCACTTAAAATTAATTTTTTAAAAATTAATCATATAATTTTTATTAATTTTACATAATTTAATCATTGGTGGATAAAAATAATTTTTAAAAAATTAAAAAAATTAATGACATTTATTTTAGTCAAATTAATTTATATTTTATTAAATTGACGATTTTATCCTTGAAATTAAACAATGGTATCTTCAATTGTCCTTATTTGAAACAAGATTCAAAATTCAGAGTCAAATGTGTCACAATTGAAAAGTTAGGGACCAAAATGACACGAGTCCCAAATTATAGGGACTGTTAGTGTAATTTGTCCAATTTTATAATAGAAGGGTCAAACTGAATGTAATTAACATCAACGCATATATATATATGATAAATTATATTTTCCATTCCTATAATTAGATTTAAATTTCACTCTAGTCCATATTGTTCTAATTAAAGTTTTAATTCCTGTTTCAATTTTGTACTTTCATCTAAATTTTATTAATTTTTGTGTACACTTTAGAAGACTGACAAGTGTCCCGAAACCATTGCTTGTTACTTTCAAATTAAACTGAATGACTAAATTAAAACTAGACTTAAATTTTCGTCTAAATTTTATTAATTGTTTTACGTGTACAGCTTAGACGACTGACAAGTGTTTCAAAATAATTACTTTTAACTTCTAAATTAAACAAAATGATCAAATTAAAATTAGACTTAAATTATAGAAATCAAAATAAAATTTGAGTCATATTACAAAGATTAAAAATATAATTTATCCATACATGTATGTATATGTGTATGTTAAAAGCTTTGTAAATCACTTTTATGTCTCTTCTAATCTAAGGATGGACTCAAGTAGTTGGTAGCATTCATTTAAGTCTTGATAGAAAAACGTGTTTCATCTTTTCAACACCAAACAAAGTTTCTTGACATTGAAAACTAGGATTGTATTCCTCATTTCTTGCTTTGGTAGATGTAGAAAACATGTTTGATTTCTACTAGTCATCTTCCACAATCTTTTTTTTTTTTTTGGTTGATGATTAGTCATTGTCTTTTATTAAATAAAATTATTTATTAATTTTAGGACGTGAGAAAGTGATCCTCCATTGAATTGTTGTCCTCCGAGTCAAAGTGAAAATGACATATTCATTTGGACTAAAATAATTATATAAGACAAAATTGATTATTTTAGTCAATAGAATTAAATGTCACATTCAAATTATAATTATTTTATTTTTTTTCTCATAAAAGTTAAAAAACATATCCCAAACAAAATTTTTTAATCTCAAATTAAAATAGCCAAAAGTCAAAACATTAAAAAACTAACCCGCATCTCAAACGAAGGCCTAATTGTTTTCCTCATTAGTTTTTTCAAATTGGCAGATGTATATTGTAATAGACAACAAATTAAAAGAGGCCAGTCGGCATTAACAACAGCTCACTTTGAATATGCCATTCATTACCAATGCCAGGGTGTGTTTGATTAGACAGATTGGATAAAGGAGATTAGAATTCATCGGACTTGAATCTTAAGACTGTGATTTTTTCGGACTATTTTGTTAGATTGGATATGTATTTGTTTTCTCATAAGATTAAATGTCTGGAAATGATTATTTTTAGTGAATCCGATATTTTATTAAACAGACTGAATAAGATAAATGAGCAAAAGATTATTTTATCTTTTTTCAATTGTTTACTAAGTAATAGCAATAGTAAACGTATCTTTAACATTTTAATTATTTTTAGCTCGATTAAATAAAAATTTATTTTATTTTGTTTTTTACACAACTAAATAAATTTATTTTTTAAAAATTAAATAAATAAAATATCAATAAAAATATATGTTATTTTTTTAATTAAAATTTCAAATAAATTTGTTTTTAAAAATAATAATAATTAAACAATGAAATTAAATAAAACATCTATTAAAATTTAAATAATGAAATTAAATAAAATATAAACAAAATTTTAAAATAAAACATCAATAAAATATCTATAAAAAATTATTTAAAAAAAATTAAATAAATAAAACATCAATAAAAAGTTAAATAAAATTATTTTATTTTTAAATTGAGACATTTAAATTTTATTGAATTTTACTAAATATAATACATAATTAAATAGTAGAGGGTCAAAATGTTCATTTACTATCTAATCCCAACAGTAACTAGTCCCTCCAAAATTGCCCCACACCTCCCGGGATAGTATAATCCCCCATATGAGGAATAAGGAGTCCGGCCGAACTCCATGTCTGGCAGACTAAAAAAAAAAAAAATGGACTACTCACTCCTTCGAATAAGCAATCCGAACAATGAATAATTTCCCCCCTAATCCCCCTAATCAAACACACCCTAAATTTAGAAATTTTATTTTGAATTTTAAACATTAATTTATGGTTCAGATACATTTATATTTAGATCTCACACTATACTAATTCAATCTCTATCATACAAATACATTATCTAAAACAATAGAATTTCAAGATTATTATTCGATCTTGCTAACTGATAGCCCGTTTGAAAATTTGTTAAAAATCAAATAATAATTAAAAGAAAGTTATAGAAATGAGTTGTAACATGAATAATTTGAAATAAATAAATAAAAATTACATTTTATTGGATGTTGGTAGTTTTTTTATTTATTTATTTATAATTATTTAAGATGTACTTTAAATTTTTATAATATAATTTATACGAATCTACTCTTATCACATTTTAAAATATTTTTATTTTTGTGCCACCAATTAGAACAATCACGTTTCAAATAATATAAATGAAATACATTGTTTTATGGCTAATTTTGAAAGAAAAAAAAAAAAATCCAATAAAATCATCCCTCTATGTATAACACTCTTCTCACTTTAACTTTCAATAATGCTATATCTACAGAAATAAAACACAAAGCATACCAAAAAAAAAAATTGCACTTTGTACCCATACACTTTATCAAATTTCACTTTGGCCTCTACACACCAAATTGTGACACTTAACCTGTTGCATTTTTGGTCAAGTGTCACTTCAGCCATTTTGTTAGCCTCATTGTTAGTCACATGAAAAACATGTGGGGATAAATTACACTTTGCACCCTGCACTTTACACAAAATCGCACTTTAGTCCATACCCATCAAAATTTGTGACATTAGCTCCCTAAAGGATAACTTCTGTTAGCCTCACTATTAATAGAAGAGCCAATGTAACACTTAACCAAAAATGCAGGGGGATAAGTGTCACAATTTGATGTGTAGTTACTGAAGTGAAATTTTGTGTAAAGTACAAAAATGCAAAACGTAATTCATCTCATAAAAAAATATATTATGATTAAAACTTTTTAAGCACTGACTCACACCATGCTCAAAATAAATTCTAACCACACAATACTTTTTTTTATACCTTTTATATTTTTTTCCTTCAACCCGACTTTGAAGTTAGTTCGAAGTGTCCATCTCCAAGGTGCTCACAACACATAAATACTGATACAGACCACGTTCTAGTCAGAAAGTATATGGAGCCCATAAGTAACCAAACACTACTTTTGGACTTTTCAAAAATTATTGGTAGATGAAATAAACCATTAGAGTACTTGAAGAGGTACTTTTGAACATATGTTTAGTTGTAGCCCTAGGGTTTGGTAAGAGAGGTAGTCCACATGCATCCCACCAACCCCAGCCATAAACCTAATACCAACCCCTTCTCTTGAAAAGGTTTTTTTGAGAAATATGATTTTGACTCTCAATCCACAACCTTGTAATATATATACAATATTTTTTGGTGCCATTTCTTGGTCACACACTGAGAAAGAAATGTCTTGTCTCTTATCTCACTCATATGGGTGGAAGAGGGATTAGGAATGGTGGGTGAGGGTGAAAGAGAGATTGGAACGTCAGAGAGGTCATGTGATTTTCTGTCTCTAAATATTTTTGTTACTCTCTCTTTAGTTTTGTGTTTAAAGTTTTTGTGCCTTTTTCTTTTTTTTTTTTTTGTTAATTTGGTGAAAAATTTTTTAAAAAAATATTCATCATTTCCATATGATTTTATCTTCTGGGGAGGAGGGAGGTAAAAATATTTTTTCAAAATTTAAAAATATTTTTTGATATTTATTTTTGTCAAACTAATTTTTATTGTAAAAAAAATTAAAAAACATATTTCTCAAAATGAAACTATGCAACATCGGGGATTACCACACCTCAAGTTTTTCAATAATTCAAAGGTTGTGAGTGTTTTGAAATTAGAGGGAAAAAAAATTTTAGGATAGAGAATCCTTTACCAACAATAAGGGATTAGCAGGAAGCGTGTTACATTGATAGACAGAGATTGAAATTGTAGAGCAAAGAGAAAAGGAGAGGAGGGAAAGAATACAACAATAGGTGTTTTGGTCATTTAAAACTTAACTTGTTTGTAATTTATTTTTGGATCATCCCATCTCTATTGCAATTTTTAAAAGATTCCAATAGTGCATTAGGTTTTTGATAAATGATTGGCACAATGCAATGGGACAAAAGAATGTACACACACATGTCTCCATCAAGTGGTTAGGCATAGCATGGCATTGCGACATGACAAATTTAGGTAGTAACTCATGTCGTGACCAACTTCAAATCTTTAATCTATATAGCTATCAATTTTTCATTTTGAGCAAGACAACTCAACTCATCAATCCTTCCTAACATCCTAAAAAGACATTACTCTCATCTTTTTAATTATCATGGCATGTTTGCTTGATTGATTAAAGCTCACTCGTTTGACAAATTATAAAAGATTATAAGTAGATCATAGAATTAGAAACAATTTTTTTACACAAGAATGAAACTAATCAAATGTGTAAATCTCATCTCATGTAAAAATAAAAAGATTATCGAATTTTATGATCAAATTTGTACACATAGAAGAACTACATAGAGATTATCACAGGTCAGGTTTAAGGTGAGTTAGTTTAATAAGTTGAAGAATGAGAATATTAATAAAAATTATAAATAAAATAGTATTTTATGGATATTGATTATACTTAATGAGAATTATAAGATAAAAAACAAATTAGTAAAAATTAATATTAAGTATAATATTTTAGAGTTTTGATTTTATTTTAATGAAAAAAATTAAATTTTATATATTATATTCATATAATTCTATTAAATAAATATAATGTTAGGAAAAATATGTAATTCCCCACAAGTAAATCAATCAATAGGAATAAAAACTAATGCGGAAAAATTAATTCAAAAGCAACACAAGAATTTTTACGTGGTTCCCTCAATGTGAGGTACGTCCACGGGATCGAAATCCGATTCCACTATCAACCAAAGAGTTTCCAAACGATTACAAACGAGACACGAATGGTCTCACAAAACCACCCTTTGGTGAATTCCAAATAATCACAAATAAATAAGAGGAAAAACCTCACCAAATAGAAAAGCCACAATCTTCAAAACCAGAATATAGAAGACCCAAAATAATGCACCCAAAACAGAACCGAAAGCTGAACCAAACCAATCCACACGCTATCGAAATTAACCCAGCGCGTACCCACACGAATCAGCCGCAGTACTTCGGAAAAGGTGTTTGTAGTCGCCGTCCACTTTTTGTGTGTAGAACAAAAATAATATATATATTAGATATATATATTATTAAATCTTGGGTTTTGTAATCAAACCCTAATTGTATCTAAATTGAATTGGGTCTCCACAAATATAATATATAAAAAAAAACATTATAACTAATACCAAATCAAATTAAACTCTTATATTAAACCAATTGGGTCCCACACTCTAATGAGGTATACCCAACAATTCTCCCCTTACCGACTTAGGTGGAGATATCAACCATACCCGCCAAAGTTCGACACTGCAAATGTTTGTCCCTCGGCAAAATCTTTGTCAACATATCCGAAATATTATCATCTGTGTGAACATTTTCGAGTTGCAAGGACTTCGAATCTAACACATCATGAATCCAGTGGTATCTTACATCAATGTGTTTCGATCTCGAATGAAAAGTAGATTTTTTACTCAAGTAAATAGCACTTTGACTATCACAACAAAACACATACTTTTTTTGTTTCAAACCCAACTCTTGCAAAAATTTCTTCAAGCATAACTCTTCTTTACAAGCTTCTGTAATGGCAATAAATTCAGTTTCGGTAGTTGAGAGAGCAACACATTTTTGTAATTTAGATTGCCATGCCACAGCTCTCCCTGCAAAGTCATCAAATACCCCGAAGTAGATTTCCTAGAATCAATATCAACGGCCATGTCAGAATCTGTGAACCCATCAAGTATCGGCTTATCATT
Organism: Camellia lanceoleosa; assembly: GCA_025200525.1. Taxonomy (NCBI): domain Eukaryota; kingdom Viridiplantae; phylum Streptophyta; class Magnoliopsida; order Ericales; family Theaceae; genus Camellia; species Camellia lanceoleosa. The sequence goes on along the minus strand of CM045768.1, from coordinate 66,509,203 downwards.
CCCAAAACACAAAGACACCTTCGAAGTCCCTCAATGATACCTTAGAATCCATTTTACCGTTGCCCAATGTTCTTTACCCGGATTAGAGAGAAAACGACTTACCACACCAACGGCGTGAGTAATATCCGGCCTTGTACAAACCATGACATACATTAAAGAACCAACTGCTGAAGCATAAGGAACTTTCAGCATCTCTTCCTTGTCTTTCTCACTTGTAGGACATTAAGTTGAACTAAGCTTGAAGTGACCCGCAAGTGGACAACCAACCGACTTTGCTTTATTCATGTTGAACCTCTCAAGAACTTTCTCAATGTAGTTTTCTTGAGACAACCAAATCAGCCCCTCTTTGCGATCACGAACAATTTTCATACCAAGTATTTGTTTTGCAGGTCCCAAATCTTTCATAGCAAAAGACTTGCTCAACTCCAATTTTAACCTGTTAATCATAGTGTAATCTTGACCTACAATTAACATGACATCAACATAAAGCAAAAGAATAATAAATTTACCATCCGGGAAATTTTTCACAAACACACAATGGTCCGAAGTGATTTTAAAAAAGCCATTATTCATCATGAAAGAGTCAAATTTTTTGTACCATTGCCGCGGGGCTTGCTTGAGACCACACAAACTTTTCTTCAATTTGCAAACAAATTTTTCTTTCCCATTTTTCACAAAACCTTCCGGTTGTTCCATGTAAATTTCTTTTTCAAGATTACTGTGAAGAAATGCGGTATTCACATCAAGTTGCTCAACTTCAAGGTTCATACTTACAGCCATGCCAAGTATAACCCGAATAGAAGACATCTTCACAACCGGTGAGAAAATCTCATCAAAGTCAATACCTTTCTTTTGCCCAAAGCCTTTCACAATAAGACGTGCCTTGTATCTCAGATTCTTGCCATCATTCTTCAATTTGAAGACCCACTTATTTTTTAAAAATTTCCTCCCTTTAGGCAATTTCACTAAATCATAGGTGTGATTTTTAAGTAAAGAATTCATCTCCTCTTCTATGGCCTTTTTCCAATTACCTTTCTTTGCATGCTCAATTGCTTCTTGGTAGCTCTCAGGCTCCCCTTGATCGGAAATCAACACAAATTCATTGGGAGGATACTTTCTTGAAGGTTGTCGGTCCCTTGTAGATTTTCTCAACTCAAGTTGTGGTGGCGGTTCTTGAGTTGGATGCTCTTCCTCAATTTCTGGCTCAACTTCATTAGGATTAGCATCATCCTCTACATCTTCAATAAGTGGCTGCATATCTTCTCCATTTTCATCATCAACTGAAGATGAAGGAGATTGATCTATGTCAATGAGATCACTAGTTTTTGGCTCCGGTTGATCACCTTTGCCAAAGTCTTCAATTGTTTGGTCTTCAAGAAACACAACATCACGGCTTCAAATGATTTTCTTGTCGACCGGATCCCACAATCTATACCCGAATTCATCACGGCCATAGCCAAGAAAAATACATTGTCTTGACTTGCTATCAAGCTTGGACCTCTTATCTTTTGGAATGTGAACAAAAGCTCGGCAACCAAACACTCTCAAGTGTTCATAAGATACATCTTTACCGGTCCAAACTCTTTCTGGAACATCACCATTCAAAGGATAGCAAGGAGACAAATTGATCACGTCAACCGTTGTACTCATTGCCTCACCCCAAAAGGATCTTAGTAATTTAGCTTGTGAAAGCAAACACCTTGTTCTTTCCACAATGGTGCGGTTCATCCTCTCGGCAACTCCATTTTGTTGAGGAGTCTTCTTAACTGTCTTTTGATGCCGAATACCTTGGCTGCGACAATACTCATCAAATGGCCCAATATATTTACCACCATTGTCTGATCGGATGTACTTCAATTTCTGCTCTGTTTCTCTTTCAACCATGGCCTGAAAATGCTTAAATACTTCTAGAACTTGATCTTTAGTTTTTAGTAAAAAAGCCCAAACTTTCCTTGAATAATCATCAATGAAAGTAACAAAATAAAGTGTACCACTATGTGTTCTAACTTTCAAAGGACCACAAACATCCGAATGAATCAACTCCAAAACATTTTCTTTTCTAGAAGTAACATTTTTTTGAAAAGAAACTTTATGTTGTTTACCCGCCAAACAATGAACATAAGTTTTAAGATGTGTACCTTTCAAACCAGGTAGAAACTCCTTTTTGAACAAAACTTGTAGCCCCTTTTCACTCATATAGCCAAGCCGCTTGTGCCACAAATCGGTAGAAGTATTATCTGCAAGTGCATTGACAACACCTTTACAAATTTTTCCTTGCATCGAGTAAAGTGTACGAGTCTTCTTGCACTTAGCCACCACCAAAGAACCCTTTGTGAGCTTCCATATTCCATTACTAAATTTGTTGTTGAAGCCTTCATCATCTAACTTCCTAGTAGAGATCAAATTGAGGCGAATGTCGGGAACATGCCTCACATCTTTAAGCAACAACTTGCAGTTCAAATTTGTTTCCAAGCAAACATCACCCATACCAATAATCTTGGACAAAACTTCATTATCCATTCGAACAAAACCATAATCTCCTTCGGTGTAGGTAGTGAAGAAATCAACTCGAGAAGTCACATGAAAAGAAGCACCGGAATCAATCACCCAATTGCTCTCTTGGCCCACAAAATTGATACAATCATCTTCACAAACAACCATGAGATCATCGGTAGTAACTGCCGTTGTGTCTTCTTGCTTCTTATCCACACTTTTGTCACGCATTTTCTCCTTATTCTTGAGCTTTCGGCATTCCCGCTTCATGTACCCTTTCTCATGGCAGTAATAGCACTTAATGTCTTTCTTTGAAAAAGAACCATCTTTTGATTTATTACTATCATCCTCAATTGGTCCATACAAATCTTTACAAAATAATAGGTCCTCCATTTTAGTTTTCCAAGTTACCCAATTACTTCCATTGAAGCTAGACATACGACCCACATTTCCCTCTATTGATTTACACAAATAATTAAACCCAAATAAATCGTAAGCTCTGATACCAAGTGTTAGGGAAAATATGTGATTCCCCACAAGTAAATCAATCAATGGGAATAAAAACTAATGCGAAAAAATTAAATCAAATGCAACACAAGAATTTTTACGTGGTTCCCTCAATGTGAGGTACGTCCACGGGATCGAAATCTGATTCCACTATCAACCAAAGAGTTTCCAAACAATTACAAACGAGACACGAATGGTCTCACAAAACCACCCTTAGGTGAATTTCAAATAATTACAAATAAACAAGAGGAAAGACCTCACCAAATAGAAGAACCACAATCTTCAGAACCAGAATATAGAAGACCCAAAATAATGCACCCAAAACAGAACCGAAAGCCGAACCAAACCAATCCACATGCTGCGGAAATTAACCCAGCGCGTATCTACACGAATCAGCCGCAGTACTTCGAAAAAGGTGTTTGTAGCCGCCGTCCACTTTTTGTGTGTAGAACAAAAATAATATATATATTATTAAATTTTGGGTTTTGTAATCAAACCCTAATTGTATCCAAATTGAATTGGGTCTCCACAAATATAATATATAAAAAAAATATTGTAACTAATACCAAACCAAATTAAACTCTTATAATAAACCAATTGGGTCCCACATTCCAATAAGGAGGTATACCCAACATATAATTGGGGTGAGGAAAGCAAAATTTGTCCGCGCAAAATGGGCAGGGAAAATCTGTGCAGGTAGGGCGAGGCGGGAAAAAATGACCATACCTAATTCTTACATCTTACTAGTAGATGACTCGTGAGATGCGCGAAAATTTACAAAAATAATTTTTCAAACAGATTTGCTAATGATTGGTAAAAATTTTTATCATTGTGTATGATCCTATGTAAAAGGCTCATAAAAATAATTTTTTTCAAAGTTCCACAAAAAAAGAAAAGAAGAGAGAGAGTGTATTCTCAACCAGAAATCAAATTCTCATTTGTGTTATTCAAATTTACTAAAATCATGAACTCCACTTGTATCAAAGCCTTCATTTGGAATGTGGGTTGGCTTTTTTGAATTTTGTGAGAAAAAAAATGAAATGATTATGATTTGGATGTGACATTTTGTCCTATTTGGTTAAAATAGTCAATTTTGTCCTATATGGCTATTTTAGCCCAAATAGGCATGCCAAACATATATTTTTTTCTAAAAAAAATAAAAGTATCAAAAATTTCTGTAATATACAAATTATTATGGTTATTAATCGAAAAAGTCTTTACTAATTTTTTTATGTTTTTGGTTATGTCTAAAGTATATGTTGTTATTTTTTAATAAAAATGTTTTTCATATTCTTAAAAAGAAGAAGAAGAAGAAGAAGAAGAAGAAGAAGAAGAAAAAAAGTGCACGGGTCTTTAATTATATATGCTTTAAGTGGTGTTTGATTATGATCTATTACAAGATTTTTCTATATGACAATATTTAAGTATTTTATTACACGGAAAAGTGCTTAAGGTGGATTGATTATGCTTATATTAGTAAGATTTTGAGAGTTATTCACATTAATACATAAAAAATTACAAATTCAAATCATAAACAGTATTTTCAAAATCTCTATAATCTTAATAATTCTAGTTCTCACAGAAATTCTAATTAATTATCATATATATATATATGTAGTGTTTTTCCTTACTTAGGTGGCATATTCTAAATTCAAAAATTTTATTTAAGAAACATCAACATGTGCCTTAAATATACACAATCATTTTTAATGAATCATTATTTTTTAAAATAATACTCCACATTATTTATCATTTGACATTTGTCAATTTATCTTCTAAAAACTTAACCAAAAAAAATATTAAGTTTTATTATTTTAATAATCAATATCAAATTGGACGTTATACGTGCATGTAAATCACTCATAAAAATATGATGTATGACATATAATTACAATGGAGTTAACTTTAATCAATGTAATGGTATTTTACATTATGATATGTGTTACAAAAGAATAATATTAATATTAATATTAATATTAATTTTAATTTTAATTATTTATTTTAATAATCTTAGCATTATCGGTCTATAAAAATGTTAGTTGAATACTTACAGAGAATAAATTTAGTTAAATTATTTGCTTATTTTGATCATTTTAGTTCTATTGTACTATAAAAGTATAATTACCATATAATGATTTTATATGGTATATATTAAATTATAAAATAGTAAAATAAAACTCATTTTTATATAAAAAAAATAATAGTTAAATTAGAATGAGAATTAGTAATATAAAACTAAAAATGATTCTAATTACTTATTTTTATTTGGAAAATAAAAATATGTAGAAATAGAACTACACAAAATTTATTTAAAAAATTAAATATAAATATATTTTGATTGGATTAAAAAAAAACATAAATTAATTATGTAGAGTAGTAATTTTTTCTTTAATATTCTTTTTGAATTATTCATACATATTGTATATAAGTATATAAAATTTAAATTAAATATAAATGTTTTGTAATAAATAATTTCATGTTAAATAAAAAATTAAATATAAATTAATATTAAGATATCAATAAGATATACAAAAAATATAAAATATAAAAGAAAATTAATTTGATCCGTGCGATGCATATAATTAAATACATTTTGTCTTATTTATTTATTTATTTATTTGTATATCAAAATAATTTTTTTTTCCCAAATATTATAGCAATTAAATTAAAATATCAACTATATAAAAATATATGGAAAATAAGTATTCCTTAAATAGAGTACATATAAAATTGGTTATTATAATTGAAATTGAGTTTGTATAGAACTTTATATGTAAATGAAAAAGACATGCTGATGTGGTTTTTTTTAGAAAAAAAACAAGCTTTTAAAATGTGCCACTTAAGTAAAAGAAAGGGATATTTTTTTTCAGGTCCTTAGTATTATGATTTTTTAGCATAAAGGACATCAAATATTTTCATAATGTCTAAGGTCCATCAACAATATTTTCATAATGTCTAAGGTCCCTCAACCTTGATCCAGAGAAATTTCAGTCCAGAGAAATTTCAGTCCAGAGAAATTTAATCCAGAGAAATTTCAGTCTAGAGAAATTTCAATGCAGAGAAAATTGGTCAAAGAAATTCTAGCCCAGAGAAATTTCTCTGGACCAAATTTCTCTGGATGAGTTTCCCTACTTTTCTTCTCATTCACATCCAAATCATTCTGATTCATTAGGTAAGCAATATTGTTCAACTGAATTTAACTGGAAAAATTTCACATTGTAATATGTAAGCAACATTAAAATGGGATAACAATGGCAACTTACCAGAACTAGAGAAATTCTGAAAAAATCTGAGTATTTCTCTGGTTTGTTATTCAAATATTAATTGAGAATTTCTTTGGTTTATTAAAAATAACAATTGAGAATTTCTCTGGTTTGTAATATCTGGAAAAATTTCTACAACTTACCCAAATCTGTTCTTCGCTTTTTTCCAGTTGAATTTTTCAATCGAAAGTGTTTCTCTGATGTTTGTAGATTCGTCCACCAAATTTCTCTGGACTTCGAAATTCCTCTGGATAATCTAAGCACAATGGGAGTTGTTTGCTCGGCTGGAAAGATTCAAAATTTCTCGATCGCATGGTTAGAAAAGAAAGTAAACTTAATCAATATTAAAGTCGCATCATAAGTTAGAACCGAAATTCCTTTGCTTTTGAACTGAAATTTCTCTGGATTGGTCGGAGAAATGCTCTGATTTTAATGAGCTTTGACATGATCGGAATAATTTTTATTCACTCAATGGAGTGAATAATCCTAATCATAAACAAAATTTCTCGACCTATATATATATATATATGTTTATTCGATTTAGCTAATTTCTCCGATTCTATAATTTGTATAGGTCCGAGAAATTTATATAAATTATAGAGTGAACTTGGTCAGTTGGTCCAGAGAGAAATTTTGTTATAATAGATTGTTATCAACATATTTATCTTATATATGAATTAGAAAAGAAGATATATATATATACATAATGGATTACATATTTATCAACACATATTTATAATGGATTGGTCCATTATATATATTTATCAACAGTATAAGCTATATATATAATGGATTGTTATAATGGATTGTTGATATATGTATATATATATATATATAAATTTCTCTGGGTTAGAAAAGAAGGTAAAAGTTATCAACAGTTCACTCCATTGAGTGAATAAACAACAATAGCAACCTATATATATATATATATAAATTAAAAGCTAGCCCCAAGCTCCAATGCAAAATCACACCAAGAGGACTTCGGGTTCGAACCCATCTTCTCCAAGCTCTCCTTGTGAAATTTCTCTGGGTTTCTTCGTAATTTCTCTAGGTTTCTTCGTAATTTCTCTGGCATGTTTATTTTGTTCAATGCTCCATTTCCTCAAAATTTCTCTGTAATTTCTCAAAATTTCTTCGTAATTTCTTCATTTCCTCAAAAAAATCTGCAATTTTCTCTGCACTACAAATCTGCAATTTTATAGTAACCAACTTGTAATTTTCTCTGCACTACCCCACAAACCCCGAAAAAGAAACCAAAAGTCTCTATGAACAAAAAACATGCAATTTTCTCTCACTACACAAAAATGCAATTTTCTCAGACTTTTCTCTCAAGACTACAAACCGCAAATTTATAGTAACAAACCCGCAATTTTCTCGCACTACCCCACAAACCTCAAAAAGAAACCAAAAGTCTCAGTAAACAAAAAATCTAATTTTCTACACTACACAAAAATACAATTTTCTTCAAGACTACAAACTTGCAATTTTATAGTAACAAACTTGCAATTTTCTCGACTACCCCACAAACCCCAAAAAAGAAACCAAAAGTTTCTGTGAACAAAAAAATGTAATTTTCTCTGCACTACACAAAAAATGCAATTTTCTCTGCACTACAAACCTGTAATTTTCTCTACAATTTTATGTTTTCATTCTATAGTAACAAATCTGCAATTTTCTCTGCACTATATAAAAAATGCAAAGTGAACAAAAAACAGAGCACAAAAACGCAGAAAAACAGAGCACCAAAAAGCAACTCATAAGCATGTTGACAGAGAATGAAAAAGCAACTCCAAAAATCAAAATCAACTCCATCGAAAATTCATCAATAACAGATAATGAAAAATTAACTTCAAAAATAAAAAACAACTACACTGAGTTCGTCTCTCTCACATTGATCAAAACAAAAAACAAAAACCTAATTCAACACCTACACGATCAAATCAAAAATTGAAAACTTATCTAATTCAACTCCACATGAAATCAAATCAAACACAATGAACCAGATTTCAACTCCTACACGATCGATCAACACCTACAAACAACGAACATGATTTCAACTCGTACAAGATTTCAACACCTACAAACAACGAATAGGATTTCAACACCTACAAAAACCCTAGTAAATCTCCACAAAAATCAATCGCCAGAGATTCGGGGGTGTTGGGGCATGAGGTCTGTTGGGTTGTTCCAGGTTATGACGTTGCCAGTGGTTGAGTCGCTGGTGCTGGTTTTACTCCAGGAGAATAAAGTCGGGTGAGGAACAAGAGTTGATCTGGACAGATCTGAGAATGGAGAAGTTTAGAGAGAGAGAGATAGAGAGAGAGACGAGGGTTGGGGATTTGGAGCCCGCGGTGATCAAGCTCAGGACAATGTGGATGGAGAGAGGATGGGGTGAGGGACCTTAGACTACAAAAGAACAGATTGTGGACCTAATCCATTACTAAAAGTTGGATAGGGACCTTAGACCGATTTTTCCTAAAAGAAAACACTACTTTAATAATATATATATGATATGGTGCCATCAGTCAATAAAATATTCCAAAATATTTTATATCAACTAATACATAGTTCCAACTATTGAATATAAAATTTTTCATTAGGTAGTTGATAGTGTCATATGATATTATCAATATATCTAATATTTGATATTATTTATCAGTATATTTAATATTTATTTGTGCAAGTTAGGTTAAAAGGCGATGACAATTTTTTTTATTATCAATAGATAAAGATTAATTACAAAATAATTAGAAACGACTTATGCCTAACCCAAAACTAGTACAATAAATGGTGCAGAAGAAATACACAACACCAATGTAATCTTGGAAAAAATGATCAATTCTCGCCGAGCAATGATTGACTCCTTTGCCCGAACAAAAATGTTTTGAAGCTCTACCTTGCGAGCCTTAATAGTTTTAATGTTGTGAGAACTATCTGCTGTACTGTTTTAGTTTTGTATTTTTTATCTTTTGTTTTTGTTTTTGTTTTAATTTTTATCTCACTAGAGTTCAATTAGAACTTTAGTTTTAAAGGGATGTATCGTTGTCGCTTTCCTAATAAGAATGAATCGGAGTGGTTAACTGAATTAGTCTAATTAGTTTAAAAAATGACAATTTACTATGTTTAGTTTAGGGATTTGGTCAAAACTCCACATAGTAAAATTTTAATATATTAAGGACAAGCACAAAAAATTTCTTGAAAAGTCTAACACATACTATTATTATCAAAATATTAAACTTTAAAATAATATAACTTTTAATATAAATGTCATTTTTAATAAAATTAATATTTTTAAAATTCTCTCATCAAGATATATCAAATAAAATCCATATTGACTATAAAATTCTTTAAAAAAAAAATTATTACATTTAAATTAATGAAAATAATAATAGTAACAGATTCCAATGGAGCTCTCAAAATACTTGTCAAAACTATAATATAGCAATAGTGATAAAAAGTGGGTCTCCAATGGCGTTACCTTATTTGACATGTTATTCTATTCGACAAGAATACGTTATTTTAGTAATATTATCCAAGAAAAATAAAAGAAGATATTTTACTTTTGTTCTTACGCAATTATGCTTTCCTATTTAGGAGATTTATGAAACAAAATAAATTAGATTGTCCTTTTCATCAAATAAGAGTCGGATTTTAGCTAAGTTTCCTTTTAGTGGGGTTATTGGTATTGTTTAGTAGGCCAGTTGAAGCCCAATAAAAATTGAATTGAAACCAAGCCCATGTTCCGATAAATGTACAAATTAAAAGCCCAAATTAACCTAATGAGGTCAATGCTTTAGGGCAGCACTTTAGGCTGGATTACGCCTAAAATCTGCCAAGCCCAGCCCAATACAATTCAGGGAAAACGGAAACTAGTTAGGTTTGTGGTTAGGCTGTGGTCTGCCAAACCTAATGCTGATTTTGAATTTCAAGCCCATTGGGTTAGGTTTGGAAACCTTATTTGATGGTATAACGGTGATACCAATGATGTAATCAACAATAGGCTTACATATAGTAGTGTAAATGGTAAGAAAGAATTGGATGGTGATATCAATGACGTAGTGTCACCATTACACTCTACTTTCTTTTCTTATACTAGTACGATACTCTTCTGGGTGAAACATTCTATATAGTTGAGAAGAAAACAAATGTTGAAAGAAAACTTCAAAGAAATTAAGGGAAATTGGCAAGAAACTCAACGAAATTACTTGGAAATTTAATGAATTTTTAAGAATTTGTTTGAAGAGACTTTTAGCAAACATTAAAAAATATATATATCTTCTAAACATGTTTTGAAAAAGAAAAATGATTAGAAAATTTTCAGTAAGGTACCGAAGGAGTTCTTGAAAACTACTTGGAGACTTTCAAACCTTTCTGCAAAGATATAATTATAAATGACTTTTAAAAATTTTAATAAATTATGTAACTCAAAAATTTAGAAATCTTGCAAGTATTCATATAGGTTTTCAACAAATATTTAAAATTTATTTTTATTTTATTTTATTTTAGAAAAGTTGCTACAAAGATTACTGTTAGGTTTCTATTTAATTCTTGATTATTTCTTTCGCTTTCTGTTCCTCTTGAGTTGGGTTTTTCTCAAATTTAAATAAGAATTTAAATTTGAAAGAACTGTTTGGATCCGTAGAGTCCATCACGTGCATTGTTTTGATAATTTAAATCGTTCATTTTAAAGAGTCATTCATATATTGTATATCATATATGGAGAAAAAATTATATCATTCGTCTTAAAAAAATAGATAACAAGTGCATTTTTTAAAATAACTCATTGAATCTTTTTAAAAACAAATGCGAGAAAATGATGGGAGCATATATGGAAGACACCCTTGTCAGAGAAATCACAAATTTACTATATACTACACGCGCTCTCTCTCTCTACTCTCAAGTCTCACCCACAATTTTCTCTTTACTATCAAGTCTCACCCATAATTTTCTACACACGTTAGTGTCCATACATTCTAAGCATATATACATAATACTTGTGTGAAAAACTACAAATGCATAGGGATACAATAACATCAAAAATTAGTTGTCAAAGAAATCGAGCCCATCAATGCACCACCTCACCCAAATGCTTAAATATGTGGTAGGTGAGGGTTACTTTTTAAGTAAACCTAGCCCTTTAGGCATGGATTTATGGATCTTCCAACTGTTTCCAAATTGTGAAGCACACTACTGCCAATTGACCAAACTTGAGCCTATAAATTATCCAATTCATAAACAATCCAAAGAAGCCAGCAAGACACAGCTACAAACCCATAAGGAGTACAGTTAATGCAAACCAAATGCAAACCACCTAAAAACCCTCATGGAAGAAGAGCATCGTATTTAGTTCAGCTTATGTCAGTCCAATTATTATTTTGTAATAAAAAACAATTTAGTTCAAATTTGTCTTTAGCTTCTTCCGTTTTTTTTTTTGGTTGAATGATTTGACTAATTGTATGAATTGAAGCTTGCTCTTTGGGGGTTTGGATCATGAAAATGGAAAGGTTGACGAGCAACCACACAAAATTTTGTTTAATGGGGTATTGCAAAGCTAAGCTCAACATTGTTTTATTGACTATTCAACTATTGGCCTTTTGAATTCAACATTGCCAAATAGAAGTATATAATATATGATGGTTGTATGTTGAAATTTGGTGATCCCAATCCACACACAATGGCTAGCAGTAATAGTAGACTATTTTACAAGGCATGTGGCAGACCAAGAGATCTCAAATTAGTTCAACAGTTGCAAAATCAACAGTGTGGCATTTAGAAAGTAAGAGGGGACCAAAGATTCATGTCTTGGGTTATCCACCACTAACATAAAATAAGATAAAATAGAGAGAGGAAAGGGGTGAAACCCCAAAAACAAAAACAGTAAGTAATTAAATACAATGCTTCCCAGACTAAACAATGGAGGGGCAAAATTAAAAAAGAGAGAGTGAATTTCTTGATCAAAGAAGAAAGGTTGTGAGAATAAGGACTTGTTTTGTTTTTATTATTACAAAGAATTTATATAGATTTGAAAACGATGCACAGTCCTCACTTAAAAGTATTATTTACTATGATTTAATCCAATTACTGAGTTCTTGAGTTTGTTCTTTTAGATTCTAATTCAAAAGACGCTTTCACAATAAAAATGTCATGTGTTGTTTTATAAATTCAACATAAATATCGTCATATGTAATACGCATATATTCATCTAATCTAACCTTCTTCTTTTTTTTCTTTTTTTCTTTTTTTCAATGTTTTGAAAGGGGGTGAAATAAATGTTTCTTCCAAATTTTGCATCTTGTTGTCATGTTTTAACTAAAGCTTAGGTTTGGTAGATTACCACACGCCATGCATTGACTTTGTTTTTTTTGCCCTTCCACTTCATAAAGCAATGGAAGCAATCAATTTTGACAACTTAGCACATCATCATCATCATCCACATAAATAGAGCTGAGCTTTGACCCTGTGTCAGGTGTGGATTACTACTCATTTTGCCCACTTTGTTCATGCATGACAACCTGTCAATCTTCTCCTACAGCCAAAAACCTCATCTTCTTGTTGTTGAGCATTGAAACTTCTCATATATCCTTCTTTCCAGTCTACTCATTGAAAGATTCACTTCCATTCCACCCTTTCAAGTTTGGTTGTCTTTTTATTTTTATTTTTATTTGTTTTTCAAACTTATTTTCTATTTTTTAGGTTTCTGAAAGTACAAAAGCACTTATCTTTTTTATTTTTGCATGAAAATATTTTTTTTAAATTAAAACAACTTATTGGTGTTGGTGTTTTTTGAGAAACTGCATTGTTTTCAAAAAAAAATTAGAAAACAGTTTTCTAAAGCAGATTGCCAAAGAAATTTGTATATGTTCAAAAAAAAATTAAAAATAAAAGTAAAATGAAGGCATTATTTGTGTAATTGAAGACATCTCAAGTAGATTCTTTGTTTTAAAGTGAAAATCCAACAAAGTCACCCTGCATTACAACAAAGACAAAAATTTATGGGGAAAATCACTTTTTAGGAACGAAATATCTTAGTTTTCAAGTATCATTATTGCATTTTTATCAACAAAATGAAGAATTCCTATCTTTTGGGACCAAAATTTTTGTCTAAAAAAGCAAACCTTTTTTATATGAAATTAATTTATCTCAAAAGGTCTATTTATAAGTCAGCAACATTTTCAAAATTTTGTTGCTAATATATTTTTTTCCACTTTTTGAAATGACATTTTAGTAATGACTTCATGACGATACAAATGAGTCTCCTAATATTTCTTACAACAATTTTTTTTGTAAAAAAATTAAAAATTTAATTTTTAAAGGGGAATTCCCATCAGTGGGTTCAGAAATAAATATTTACAAAAAACTAAAAAAAATTAATAATTTTAATTATTAATAATTATAATTTAAAAAAAAAATTATAAATATATTTTTTTCACTCTTCACTTAACCAGCAATTCCTCCATTTTTAAAGTTCTTATATATTATAGTAATGTATGAATTTTTTATGTATCACTGCTCAAAAAGAAAACATAACCAAATAAAAAAAAAAAAAAAACACATATTCATTATTCATTATTCATTATTCATTATTCATTATTCATTATTCATCTTGGAAGACTAACAACCCACTATATATCCAACTTCCAAACAAACACTCACCCACTCACAACACACAATAACAATACAACACAAGAAGAATGGCCAAGTCAATGATATCACTAATAAGGAGGGTCCCATTTTAGAAAATGGAGTTCATCTTTAAGGTGTGAAAGTTATTCCTACCCACTGGACAACATGAATAGGCCAACCCAAGACAATGCCCCCTTTTTTTTCATTTTTAACTCCTTTTGAGACCACAAATGCTTCCAACTTGATAAAAAGAGAGGATTTAATTGCAATTACTCACCTAGTGGAGAACCATCAACTAAAGAATCCCCATATGGGTCTTTTTTGTGGGGTTTGGGGGACTCTCTTTTGTATCCCTAAATCTGCCTTACTTTTTGGGACAAGTCAACAAATTTTTTTTAAAAAAAATAGAGTAAAGCTGGCTTTTCCAAGGGGACATTATAATTTATACCCTTTAATTGTGTCCCTATTTAAGCAATTAGGGCCATAGTTTTTTGTTTTTATACTTGGGAAAAATAGTGAAAATTGAGAATTAAACAACAATCGTAAAAAAATGGTCTCAATCTTTATTTCCAATATCTAATTAACCTCGAAACGCACAATTTTAAAACATTAATTTGTCCCTATGTTGGTTGGGTTTTGGAGAGATTTGTCTTTAGCATTGCTTGTTATGTTCTTATCTTGTAATGACTTATTATAAAGATGGTTAAGTCAAACTTTCTATATTTGTTATTATTTATGAATTTTTTTACTATACAGAAAAAAAGAAAAAGAAAAAGAAAAAAGTGCATGTCATAATCAAAAATTACTTTTATCATAATCAAAATCACTAATGGCTCATAACCAATAATACTTTAGGATATAACCAAGCATTATAATGTAATGTAACTAAATCTGATTTCATATAATTTTTTAAATTGTCACTAAAAGTTAAAAATTAATGACTTTTTTGTGATAATTTTTAATAGTGTTTGATGAAAAATATTATTAGTTATTACAAGAGTTATTGAACAATAAATCCACCTAATGGGATCTACACGTAAGTTTCTTATTTTTAAGCCTTCAAAGAAAAAAATTGCATCATTCATCCATAAAAAATTTAATTTTTTATTTAATTTTATTTTTTTGTGGCCTTAGATGATGGACTAATAAGGAGAAAGTAATTTATAAAATAACTTAATAAATGTCAAAACTAAAGGTTCAAGTTTTTGTACATTTCAAAGTGTAGTGTAGTGTAGTGTAACCAACCAACTCCTTTGTATTAACCAGTGTCTCGGTCTCGGGTAATATAAGAGTATCTCCAATCCATCCTTTATTTTTTCTTTCTTGAAAGATTTTCACCTTTAACTCATCTTCTACATCCATCTCTATTTAGAAAGAGGATGGGTTGATTCTTCATATTTAGAGGGAGGATGAAAAATAGAGGACAATCTCTAAAATACTATTTATTTTATATTTTTTATTATATTATAAATAACTTTTAATATGTAAATTTAATTTTTATAAAATTAATGTCATTAAAAAGGGTGAAATCATACCTTTAAAATGAGTATAATATTAAATATATTTTACAAAAATTTCAAAATTAAATATTTGTTAATGAACAAAAATTATTCACTTTTTGATGAAAATATTTTCGAGAGAAATCTTTAGAGAAGAAAATGATGATTTATAGTTAGAGTTTGAGTGAATAGTAAGATACTTTATATTCACTTTTTGAATAAAAAAAATATTTTCATTCTCTAATTAAGAGTGTTTGGTTGGAGATGCTCTAAGAGTTATTGTGAAGTGCAAATCAGTATTTGAATTGTATTGGCTATAAAATAAAACAAAAAAGATACAATTCCAAAACAATATAAAAGCTTCAAAATGGTTTAGACCCCCATGCCCACTTCACCGAGTGGAGGCCATGAGTGGATGAAAAAGCTATTTTTTTTTTTTTTTTAAAACTGTCACCATAAAGGCGCACACGCCATCAGGCGCGACTTCAATCGGGGTATTTAGCGCTTCAAAAAGCTTGCTACTAAATGCCAGCTTCTAAACTTAGGCAAAGATTTGAAATGT
Source organism: Camellia lanceoleosa (assembly GCA_025200525.1). Classification (NCBI taxonomy): domain Eukaryota; kingdom Viridiplantae; phylum Streptophyta; class Magnoliopsida; order Ericales; family Theaceae; genus Camellia; species Camellia lanceoleosa. The sequence goes on along the minus strand of CM045768.1, from coordinate 66,493,256 downwards.
TTGAGACTCCTAAAATGTTGATTTTAATTTGATTCATAATGATATGAAATGTTATTTATTAACTTATAATTTGTCATAAATTCAATTATATAACGCCTAATTCTTTTATTATGTTATTATGAATGAATTTGAGAATACAAATTGTAAATCTCTAACGTTTTTATTTAATAATAATATTAATAATACTATTTGGATTATAATATTAATGGTTTTGATACAGACCCCACAAGCCCATGCACTTGTGAGAGAGAGGAAAGGAAAAAAGTAAAGAAAAAAAAATACAAACATGTAATCCACATTAATTGGGAGTCATGAGATCACCCATTTTTAGAGTCTCAAGCATTAATCTATTAATAATAATGATTTTGGAATTTGATCATGGGAGGTCAAAACCTAGTGGATTTATCTATATTGGTGATAACATATATATACCCACAAATGGCTACCTAGTCAATCATATAAATTTTTAAAAATGATTGGGACCTCAAATTTGGGAACTTTCATGACCTCTAAAATGATCCTGATCACTTATGTATTTGTTTTTTGTTTTTTAATCTTTCCTATCTTTCTCACATGAGTGATCTAGATTATTTTGGAGGTCATAATCCCCAAAATTCGAGGTCTCAATCATTGTTATTTATATATATATGTGTAATGGGTGGAGCTCAAAAAGCTCAAGACCGAATCCTCAAAATTTCATTTTGGGTAGAAAAAAAAAATACAAGGCAAAAAAAAAAAAAAACAGTTTACCTAAAATGGAAATTAGGGGTATTGTGTGCACAAGAATTCGAGCTACCAATCAAAATTGTATATATATATATATGGCTTATTTTGAGAAGTGACTTATCAATTTTTTTAAAAAATGGCAAATTATACAAATAGTCTCTATAGTTTAGGACTCGTGTCACTTTGGTCCCTGACTTTTTAATTGTGACACATTTGACTATAAATTTTGAATCTTGTTCCAAATAAAGATAATTGAAGATGTCATTGTTTAATTTCAAAGGCAAAATCGTTAATTTAATAAAATATAAACTAATTTGACAAAAATAAATGTCAAAAAATATTTTTAATTTTTTTAAAATTATTTTTATCCACCAATGATAAAATTATTTAAAATTGATAAAAATTAATAAAAATTACATGATTAATTTTTTAAAATTAATTTTACATGATCATCATCCAAACACATAATAAAAATTAATTCGGTAAAAAAAATAAAAAATAAATGTTTAAAAGATTTATTAATTTTATATAATTTTATTTTTAGTAGGTAGAAATAATTTTTAAAAATTAAAAAATTTGTTTGACATTTATTTTTGTCAAATTAGTTTATATTTTATCAAATTGACGATTTTACCCTTGAAAATTTTAATGATATCTTCAATTGTCCTTATTTGGAACAATATTCAAAATTCAAGGTCAAATGTGTCACAATTGAAAAGTCAGGGATCAAAGTGATACAAGTCCCAAACTCTAGGAACTATTAGTATAATTCACCTTTTAAAAAAAAAATATTCAAAAAATAAATAAAAATATGATATGACCTAAATAAATCAATAAGCTGATTTTTTTTTTTTCTTTTTTTCCAAAAGGTCATAATCTCATAATAGCATGCCAAATGATTCAGACTCTATAAGCTCTATTTGACTATATCAAAGTCAAACATATTTGTACCACTGTTTTGGAGTTCAGGTGGCTTGGGAACTAAAAAGTGAAATTCTGCAAGTGTTTGATTTTGTTTTCTAAACCTGGATTTTGATAATGTTGTTTGACACGGAAGATGAGGTGAGTGAATCCGCCACTACTCTCAATTGGTTGGAATCAATAAGCCCCACTTGGTTGCTTAATTGAAGTAGTAAGATAGTGAAAGGTGGGGTGACATTTTTTCTCTCCTTAATGAAGCCATGGTCAAGTTGTGGTGGTGAGCGTGAGCATGATGTATACGTATTAATTAACGATTAATATTAATTATGATATTATTATCGATTTCACCTATTAATTACATTATAAATATTAAAATCTTTTAAATTATTTTACATCATCAATTAGTTCACTAATTAATGTATTAATTGATATATATAACATTATTAGACAGAGAAGAAGAGATCAATCATCATTTGGTAAAGCAATTAAATTAACCATCCATTTCTCCATCATAACAACGACTTTATCCAAGCAACAATTAAATTAACCATCTATTTCTCCATCATGACAATGACTTTATTCAAGCCAACTCATGCAGTGTCAACTTTCATTCAAAGCAATATGGGAATTAATTTGTCAATAGTTAAAAAAAAAACATTTAAATTTTTTTTTTGTGGATATTTTGTCAAGTTTGTTCCATCTAGAAGAATCCAAAAAGTTTTTTTAAAAAAAATTTTAAAAAAAATCCAAGAAACCTTCGCTACAGACATTTTTTGGCTCATTTTTTCAAATATTTATTTATTTATTCAAATTCGTCTAGTCTAATGGGGCACACCACGTGGTCATGTTACATGCTAGTTATCAATTGTAATTTTTTACCATCACTCTAAATATTGCAAATTGCTTTTTTGATTTTTTTTTGGGGCTTATTTTTGTCTTTGGTGAATTTATTTTTAAAATTTTCAAAAAAAACTTTAGATTTCTAAATTCAACTCAACAAGACACACCAGAAAATTATAATTTTAAAAAAAAATCAAAAAAATTCAAAAAAGGCAAAAATAATCCCAAAAAGTCAAAATAAGCAATCTTTTTGGCTTATTTTCATTTTTAGTGATTTTTTTGAAATTTTTCAAAAATTATACTTTTTAGATTTGTTTAAACAAGACAGACTAGAAAAGTTAAAAAAAAATTGACAATTTAAAAAAATATTGAAGACCAAAAAAAAAAATCGGAAAAAGAGGTGATTTTTTTTTTTGATTGCCAAAACTATATACCCTGATCACATTCTATTCCTGACACTACATAAAATGTCACGATTGATTTTGAACAACTTTTTCAAATATGGAGTTATGTGATGAGTAATGTAAGGGCTTTGTTTGACGACCTGGATAAGCGGATTGTAATCCATCTGATTATTAGTTCCGGGATACATTGTCCGTGATTATTTGGTTAGACTAAATTTGTATCCTATGTTTGTTTAGTCATGGGATTAGATGTCCTGATTGGACTATTTTTAATTATCTAATGTTTGTTTGGGATATTATGGAGAAGGATAAATGCTCAAATGACTATTTATCATTTTCAATTATTTACTAAGTAATAGCAATATTAAACATAGCTTTAATATTTTAATTATTTTAGCTAGATTAAATAAAAATTTGTTTTATTTTAAAATATTTTAATTATTTAAATTTATTATTTTCAATTAAATTAAATTTATAATTTATGTTTTTTATTTAATATGTCATTTTAAATTAACTATAATAAAAAATAATTTTATTTAATATATAAATTAAATTTTCAACAACACTAAAAAATTTAATTTATAAGGCATAATTTATAATTTATTATTTTTAAATAAATTTAATTTATAATTTATATTTTTATTTAATATATAATTTTAAATTAACAACACTAAAAAATAATTTAATTTAATATGTAAATTTAATTTTTTAACAATACTAAAAAAATTTAATTTATAAGGCCATAATTTATAATTTATTATTTTTAATTAAATTTAATTTATAATTTATAATTTATAATTTATAATTAAAATTTTTTATTTAGTATATAATTTTAAATAAATAACACTAAGAAAATAATTTATTAATGTTAAAAAGACTATTTTATTCTTTTTTAATTGTTTGCTTAGTAATAGCATGGAGGATAAAACGGACATTTCACAAAATATTCTCATGGGATCCCAATTCCATGGTTTCTATCCCACCTCCTCCATAGGATAGGATAGTCCCATATTTGTGGGACTAATAGTCGGAGAGACTATTAATCTAGAGCAAAAAAATGAAACAAACAATAAATTATTAATCCCATGACTAATAGTCCAATTTACCCTTAATCTCTTCAAAACAAACCCACTCTAAGAGTATGTTTGATTGGGTGAATTAGAGTATGGGATTAGAATTATTAATCCGTGGGCTCAATTATCCTATGTTTATTTTAACATTTTGGTTTAGAATTATTAATCCAATGGATAATTAATCCAACAAATTTGTAGGATTATTAAGAATAGGATAGGGGTGGGATTATTAATTCAATGAATATTAATCATATTAAAAAGTAAATATCACATTAATTTAATAAAATTATTAATACTTTACTATTAATCTTATGAATCAAACATGACCTAACAGTATAGGCTTCAAATTGCCTTGAAATTTGACAACATTCATTCATGAAAGCTATCAAAATAGGTCATGGCTTAAGTGAGTTGGTGTGTGCTACATGCAGTCCCCTCAAATACTGACGTATCGATCGACAACAAGGGTTTGAACCACAACATGAAAACAGTGGTTTTGGTTAAGGTCTTGTTTGGAATTTAGTTTTTAGGTTAAAAAAAATCAATCATATATATCAGTCATTTATGTTTTTCTACAAAAAATTTTTTTTTTTTAAAAATCCAAAATATATATATATATATATATATTTTTTTTTCACTTCATAAAGAAAACAAAAAAGTCAAAAGACTCACTGAAATAATTCAAATTCAAACGAGACCTCAATAGCACATCATAGCCAGGTGAAGGAAACATTTATAAAGAGTAGGATTAAATAATTTCAATTAAATTATGTTGCGTTTGATAGCGTTTAATCTCATGCGATTCTTTTTACCTCGCATAAAAGATTAGTTTATTTTAAGAAATATGACATTTATTTGGAATGACTCTCTTTATGGATAAATTACTAAAATGTTATTCTAAATTCACTACTACATATAAGAGTTTTAGAAATCAAATATTTTGATCTGTAAAAGTGAAAATTTTGTTGTAAAAGACATTTAATGACTAATTTTCATTGTCATGAAGATAGTTGCTAAAAGGTTGTTCCGAAAAGTAAAAAATAAGATTTTTAACGACAAATTGAAAATGTCACTAATAAATAGACTTTTAGGGACAAAATAATTTAGGCCAAGTTTGGTAAGTTATCAAGAACTCAAAAAATTTAAAAGTTATCACTATTCACCAAAAGTAAAAAATTACAGCTGCACAACTTTTAATCCTGAAGTTGGACTAAAAAAAAGTGGAGCAAAATATGATTGTTTGGGGTAATTCTTTGACTTTTTATGGAAAAATGTGTATTAAAAAATTATATAAATTAGTGCGCAGGAGAAAATTAGGATTAAGAGTTGTGTAGCCGTGATTTTTGACTTTTGGTGAATAGTGATAACTTTTTAACTTTTTGAGTAATTTTTTGACTTTTTGATTTTTTTTCAATTTGCCAAACTTGGCCTTAATTTCAAAATGGTTTATTTTTTAAGATAAAAAATTTGATCCCAAAAGGAAAATAATTCATCACTAATGTCTAATTTTTGTTACTAAAAATATAATAATAACACTTTTAGTAACAAAATTATTTAATTTCTAATAAATAATTTTTCTCTTAAATTTTAGTTTTTAAAACTCTAATTTTTATAGTGATTAGACATTTCAAGATTTGTGTATATAGAGATATTTTATTCATTTAACAAATTATAAGCCTCATGTACAGTATATGGAGATAGTGGGAAGAGAAGTGAAGTTTTTCAAGTCCTAAAAACAAAAGTGGGATTGATAGTCATATTGACTTTTAAATTGATAAATAGACAGGTTCTTGAACTTCGATGTGTAGACTGTCGGTGTTGATTTAAGATTTACATTAATTTACATTAATTTTGACTTTTATCTTTTCTTGTCTAAAGATTATTGATGGTATTTCTGTTTTTCTATAGAAAGATTGATGGTTGGGGTGAGCATGGTCTGGATTGAATTGGATTAGAGTAAAATTAGAACTAATTTATTATCTACGGATCTTAAAAAATTAAAATCAAACTAACCCGTTTAAATCGTGGAATCAATCCGAACCAATCCATTTAAACACAGATTGGATCGGTTTAGGGCCACGGATTTACATAATTAAATAACAAAAAATATATATATAACACTTTAATTTATAAAAATATAAATATAACATTATATTAGTTTCACAATAGCAACATATTTTTTCGTAATAGCGACAAACTGTTATAAAATTTAAACAACTATAAGAAAAATAATTCCACCATAAGTATTTAGACCATTACAAATTAACACTAAAAACTAGCAAACAAAAGTAATAAAATAAGATACTATGCAAGTTTAGGTTTGGATTTAAATTTTATATGAAATAAGAGAAGATATCATACAAGAGGGTATATAATAAAAATATAGACTATTTGTATACGGTCCGGATCGGCTCCAATCCGTAACTGTGGTTTAATCCTAACCAACTGTGAACTACGGATTTTTAATTTTTCAATCCGAAACCAAATCACTTAATTCAAAAACCAATCCAAACTTATCGATTAGATCGACCGATCAATTACGGATTTTACGGATTCCTCGCTCAAATTTCTAATTGATTGTTTAATTCCATATTTTGAGTTATAGTAGACCTTGCTTTAGATTTTTTTTTCTTTTTGGCAAAATGGTAAAAATATTATTTTGTTTAATAATGTTAAATTTATCATGTTTTTATTATTTTTTTATTTTTTTATCAACAAAAAGCAAAACTTTATTCATGAAAATAAGGATACAGAGTATGAATTATATCAATAAAGGGGAAGAAAGTGTAAAAGAGTATCACACTATTAACACTTATAATGTAGTTCATTATTAATGAGATTTATGTGAAAACCTATTGTATTAATGGTTGCGGGTGTATCAGATTAAATAGTTAAAAATATATGATCATTTAGCTTTATTATATTTTGTTTTCTCTTTTTTCATTTTGTGTGTATGTATATGTTTTTCTCTCATTATAAATTTGTCAATCCTGTTATTTTTAAAAAGGTTAACCATCTCTTAAATTTAAATATAAACTTGGCCTTATATTTGGCTCGTGATGCTCACCACAAGGCCTACTCCAATTATTCAAATAACACATTTTATAGAACCCTCCTTATGATGATATCAACTGTGAAAAAGTTAGATCAATATAATAATTATAGCTTTTATTTTATCATATTGGTTTTTTAAAAATTAGATGGTTTATTTTTAAAACACACTTGTCTTCTATTTTTATTTTTTGTTCTAAAAATAACTATGACAAAATAAAAAAATTACAATTATAATATCGACTTAATTTTGTTCATAAATAATATATGTGGAGGATTATATAAAATGAATAATTCGAATTATTGAAACATGATTCATGTGGACCTTACAAGTCCAAACATAACAATCAAATTCAAATTAAAATTTAAGAAAAATCAACTTTTTCTTTTGTAAACATGTTCTTGACCATCTCGAAGATAAAATTCTTAGCTTTGTTGCTGATCCCTCCCTGCATAAGGCCAACCCCATTAAAGGTCAAACTAAGAACTCAAGAAATGGTAATGATTCAGTGGTCACTGAAGGATTCTGAAAGTGATTTTGTGACATAATGCTTTCTTCTAAATTGATAGTCAAATTAATACCAAATGCTTGTTGGGTAAACCAATCTCATTGCATTCAAATTGTTTTCAAGGTTGGTTCTCAAAAAAAAAAAAAAAATGTTTTCTATTACAAAATTAAAGAAAATAAAGAAGAAAGAGTTACAATGGAAGAGAAAATAAAGGATCACACATGTAATACATAATTTTTCTATATATTCGTTACCATGCAAACTCACCTATTTATAGGTGATAAAACCTTTACTATTCATCACACAATGTGGTTTACCACATGGCATACCACATTGCCAATACGGTAAAACTTTTTCCTACTTTCACTTTGGCCCAAAACTCATTAAAATTCTAATTGCATCTTTTTTTTAATGGTTATTCAAATATTTCACAACACTCCCTTTTGGATAACCATATACTAAGAATATGTCTCGTTAAAATCTTACCAAGAAAAATCTAGTGAGAAAAAAACATTTGGTGAAGGAAAAAGAGTACAATATCTTTGTATATAATTTGTTTAAATATTGCCTCATTAAAGCCTTACTAAGGAAAACTCAATGGGAAAAAACCTTAGATGAAGGGAAAATAGTACAATTTACAAATCTGCTTAACTAATTGACTTCCCCTCAATATTGCATAGAACTTATGTCAACGCATCTCAACCAGGTTTCTTGAATGTTGTAGTTGGTAGTGTTTTAGTAAATAGATCTGCCAGATTATCACTTGAGCGTATCTTTGATATAGCCACATTTGATTTGTGTGATACATGCTGCATTATCTTCATATAATATGGTTGGACTATCTTCTGTTGAAGACAATCTGCATCTTTCTTGAATATGATGGATGATGGATCATGGATCTAAGTCGATACATTCTCGATTTGCTTTATAAATTGCAAGTATCTCGAATGATTTGAAGAAGTAGTCATAATGTTTGTTTATCGACCGCCACTTATATAATAGTATTTTCATAGATAAAAACATATATTGTTTATGATTTGGCTTTATGTGGATCGAAGGTATCCAAAGATCTACATATCTAATTAGCTACGGCTTTTGATTTATTTAAATAAAATAAACCCATATTGGTTATTCCACCAAAAATAATGTAATATTTGCTTTCATTACAATGGCTTTGGGTTGATATAGAAATATATCTTGCTAATAAATTGATTACAAATCCAATATTGGGCCAAGAACAATTTATAAGATAGATAGTAGCACTAATCCGGTTGAGATATAGTACTTGACGACTAAGAATTTTTTCACCGTCTTCTAGAGGGCGAGAAAACCATTAGAGTATTTAATAGATAAGCTTTTTTCATATTAAGGTGCTTCAGGACTTTTTAATTGATGAACAAGAATCTCATTTGGCAAATGTTCGATCTACAGGCCGATATAAAATTTCGTTTTGCTAAGATCTTTCATTTCAAATCCATTATAAATATTCTGCAGTTTATGTAAGCTCTTCCGAGTTCCACAAGATTCAAAACTTCAACATATATTGCAACGATTGCAAATCCGTAATCCTCACTTTTGGATTTTGAATTAAATGCTTTTGGCACCTTAAATCCTTGAGGGGACTTATATATATGGAGTTTTCTAGTGCAAGTGCATTATCATATGCCACTTACACAAAAGGTAGTGGGTTGCATATGGTGTGCAACCTCAAAAAAGGTGTAAGTGTAAGGTTTAATTTTTCACACAAAAGTGTAAGTGTAAGGTATATGTAAGTGTAAGTTGCACACCATAACCAAACCCTATATATATATATATCACTATCTAGTGATCCATCAATATGTTGTAACCACATCCATTAAAAGCATATTTAAATTTTCTATGATTTCCAAGCTGATGAGAAATCTAAATGCAATTGCATTCATTATGGGTGAATAAATTTTCTTATAGTCACTACTAAGTTTCTATAAGAAACCTTGCATTGAGCATTATATCTAACAATTTTATTTTTCTCATTGCGCTATAACACAAATGTCCACTTATATACAACAATACCCATTTATATTTGACAGGCTATGTCTCTTCAAGAGGTTAGACTTCAGATCCAAATACTTCACGTTTTTATAAGCAAGTTTAATTCTACTTGTATTGCTTCTTTCCACATTGGCTAATTATTTCTACGTCGTCATTCTTCGACGATTTGTGGTTTATTATTATCATCACTTCTTGCTTTCACCATTACTTATGGTAATATCAAAAGCAACTTTAAACGTAAAATATATTGTCGATAACAATTTAATTTCTATCATAAATATCTTCAGATTTATATAATGTATTGAGATCTCATTATTTTTAGGTACCTTTTCCACTTCATGGGATAACTTTTCAGAGGTTCCGTCAGGATACTCCTCAGAGATTCCATTTCAGGATAACTCTTTGGGAGATTCTTGTTCGGAGGTTCTTCTTCAAAAGGTTTATAAGTAGGAGATTTAAATAGATTTATAATAGTCCTGCTTTTGTAGGTCTAACCTTTCCAGAGCACTAAGAATTTTTGTGAGTTTAGCCTCTTCAAGAGTGCTAGATATGATCTCTTTAGGAATGTTAATTGTCTTTTTCTTTCAAGGAACTTTGTCTTTTCAACCGACAAGTCTACCACACTTCTAGTGTGACTTTAGATACATTTACAGCCATACCAGCAGATTGCCTTTCAAAAACATCAATTCTTGTTGGAGCATTATCAGCTAGAATATAGAATTTTATTATATTTTTAGTATCGGTGAAGACATCTAGTAATTGATTTGCTTATACTTAGCAAATAAATAATTCTTTGAACTTCTAGTTCGCATTGATTAGTACAAGGATCAAGATAAGATAATATCGAATTATTTCAAATGATTTCAGGTCAAGTTTTAGGTTATGACTTTTCTCCCATGATGATGGGATGACTGCTTTATCAAAATGACAATCCTCAAAACATGTTCCACATCCATCGCATGTAAAGTATTCAGATATCTAATAATAAATGGAGAATCAAAACTAACATAAACCCAAGTTTACGTTATGACCCATTTGCAATAGAAATATATACAGTATAACCAAATATTCTAAATAAATAATATTTTATGGTTATAATGGTGAATACTCATGTATACAATTGGTCTAGCATGACCACATACTGAAACAAGTAATTTATTTTTCATAAGTAAAGGTTGAGCGATCAATTAAAGCCATTTAATTAAATATTAAACTATACCATTTTGAGTATGAACATGGGCAGTAAAATGCTTGACATCAATACCAACATGTACGCAATAAAGTTGTGTTACGAATGAGAGTATCTAATTAACATATTTATCAAAATCATGAAATAACGAATAGTCTATATTGATATGAATAGGATAGTCTAATAATTAATTTTCTTAGTGAATAGACAGAGCATAGATAATCACTTGATGGATAATCTCCCGGTAAAAGAATCTTTTGGTTTTTTAATGGATATCCTATTTGAATTTTGAATAATTCAATACATCCTTATAGATCCTGGATGATCGGTAATCATGCCCTAACATAATCGTTTTTTGGATTATAATGCTTCTAGTGCATTAAGTTGGAGCACTTCTGGTGTATCTCAACATTTGATTCAATTGCTTTTATTATTATATAATACAACTAATATGAATATCAAGCAACTACAGAAGAAGTAATATATAAATATTCTTTTTACCTTTATTTATGGTTTCAATAACCAAACATATATCTCTAAAACTTGGGTAAATTACATTGACACCCCTAAGATTTATGTTTATTACGCTTCTCACCTTTTGAAAATTACATCTCCCCTAAGGTTTAAAGTTTCATTATAAATTCTCTCCTCAAAGAATTTAATTTTTTAAATACCAATTTTGCCCTCCTTGGGTAAATTACATTGACACCCTCACATTTTAGAAATTACAATCCCTCTCTAAGGTTTAAAGTAGCATTACCAATTGCCCCATTGGTTAGTATTAGTTGGAAAAAGAAATTCACCGAAAAAATTAATTGAAAAAAAAAATTGTTAGTAAAATTTTTAATTTTTGTTTAAAACCAACGAAACTCATTTTTAAATTTACGCTTGTTTTTCAAATTTACAAACCGAGACAACCATTTATAAACCAAAAAATTATCAAACAAGTTTTTATGATAGTTTTAAAATTTTTGTAAATATAAATTGAAATGAAAACAAAATGGTTACCAAACAGACTCACCGTAAAAATGTCGAAAATAAACATATAATTAAATAAATCACCAACGAAGAAATGACTTATCAAAAGATTCTTAAGTTATGTATGGTTTGATTTTTAGAATTTTTTTTAAAAAAATTAGAAATTAATTTGGTTAAGAAATAAAAAATAAAAAATAGTTATCATTTAAGGGTAAAAAATAATTATCATTTTAACTTTTGGGCAGGTTATATACATACGTATGATTGTTTCAATTTAATTTGTAAAAAAATATTTCTAACCACTCGAAAGATAAAAATTATATAAAAATCATAATTATTATTTATTTTTTATTTCTTAACCAAATTAATTTTTAATTTTTGAAATTTTTTCCTAAAAATCAAACCATGCATAGCCGAAGAATCTTTTGATAAGTCAGTTCTTACATTGGTAACTTATTTAATTATTTGTTAATTTTACGACATTTTTACCATCTGAAGCCTATTTGGTAACCATTTCATTTTCAGTTTTCAATTTATATTTACAAAAATTTTAAAAATTGCCATAAAAACTTTTTTGATAATTTTTTTGGTTTATAAATGGTTGTCTCAGTTTGTAAATTTGAGAAAAAAACGTAAATTCAAAAAAATGAGCTTATGCTTGGTTTTAAACGTAAATTTAAAATTTTACTAACAAAATTTTTTTTCAAATAAATTTTTTTCCAATTAATTTTTTTTTCTATATTTTTTTTTCCAACTAATACTAACCAATGAGGCAATTGGTAATGCTACTTTAAACCTTAGGGAGGGGATTGTAATTTCTAAAATGTGAGAGGTGTCAATGTAATTTATCTAATGAGGGCAAAATTGGTATTTAAAAAAATTAAATTGCTGAAGAGGGAATCTGTAATGAAACTTTAAACCTCAAGGGGGAGATGAAATTTCCAAAAGGTGAAGGAGGAACTGTAATAAACCTAAACCTCAAGGGGTGTCAGTGTAATTTACCCTTAAAACTTAACAGATGTCTTCTGGTTCTAGTAGAATATATTTCACCAATATCGAATTTGATTCCATTTGACAATCATACTATTGGCTCTTCGAGAGTTTTCAATCAAATTCATAGAACTTGAGATTTTATATTAACTTTTGTCATCCTCAAATGTTTTTCATTACAAATAATTATGGGTGTTTTTCTGTCTACTAAATTAATATTTTACTCAACATTTTGGAATTAGTCAATACATCAATACAATGTATGTATATAGAAAGCTAATAATCATTTCCAAAACTTGATCAAATAGAAAAATATAAATTCCAAAAATATAACTAAAATAAATATAATATTCAAAAATTAGTGTGAATATTTTCATTACCAACAATCTTTTCTTTTTTCTTTTATTGAGGTTTGTTATCTAGAAGACAAACGCTCTAAGTGGAAAAGATTTCAATAGAAAAATTTTGTTGATGAATAGTATTTTGAGAAAATTGTTAAGAGAATGCACAATAATGAATAGTGAACTTCCGGGTGAAAAAAGATTAACAATAATTATTTATGCATAGTATTCACTCTATTTTCTATTATGTAAACTTTTCCCTTTTTCCTATGATATCTCAGGATTATTCCATTTCAGATAGAATGGCAAGATATTTTTGCTCAAATATTTCTGAACATTTTTCCTATTGATTCTGTAATTTTACCTCAGCCATGTCCAAAACCATGACTTCTCCCCTGTCTACGACCATGAAATGCAACCTCATTTAGCGAACTTCCGGGTGAAAAAAGATGAACAATAATTATTTATGCCTAGTAATCACTATCTTTTCTATTATGTAAACTTTCCCTTTTTCCTATGATATCTTAGGATTATTCCATTTCAAGTGGAATGGCATGATATTTATGCTCAAATGTTTCTGAACATTTTTCCTACGGATTCTATAATTTTACCTCAGCCATGTCCAAAACCATGACTTCTCCCTTGTCTACGACCATAAAATGCAACCTCATTCACTTCAGGGAATGGAACAGAGTCAGTAAGGCGGGATTGATGATTTTTCAACAAAAGTTGCTTAGTTTTTCATCTACAAGAAAGCATGAAATCAGTTCAGAGTACTTTGTAGATCGACGCTCTTTATATTGCTACTACAGGAGTATATTATCAGCGTGAATATTTCAACACATATTCTATAGATTGCACTCACTAATTGATTCATAATTTTGCAACTTCAAGTACAATAAATTATAGGGAGCTTTTTGAGAGGTTTACAGTCTTCTGGTACACGTATTTCTTCTTCAAATTATTAAACAAAAACTATGAATCTATTATCATGGGGTATTCAGTTTTAATTCTTCTCAGAGATGGTTGCTAATGGGTATCATTGCCTTTGCACGATCTTTCGTGATTTTTCATTTTCATTTTTAATGGTATCTCCAAAATCCATTACCTCAAGGTGAATCTCAACATCAAATATCCAAAATAAATAAATTTCTGGAAATATCAAGATCTATGAATTCTAATTTTGAAGAATTTGACATATTTGTACACTCAACACAACAATAATAATATATTTAGTATTTCTTGAATATATTAATAAAAATATAGATTTAGCCTTATCATGAACCGCCAGATAAAATATTTATTCGTAATTTATTTATATTTACATTAATCACTTTGTAGAAAAACCACACCAACCTTATTTGTGTGTGATTCTACTTTTCCTTCTTAGCTAGTCAATCTTGTGCTAATAACGTATAAAAACTAAAGAAAATAAAAAATAAAGAGCCACAATGGAAGATGAAATAAAGGATCACACATATAATACACAATTTTTCTATATGATCATTACTGTGCAAACTCATTTATTTATAGGTGATACAACATTCATTATTCACCACTATTCATCACACCATGCAGTATACCACATGACGTGTTACACTTCTCACATGGTAAAACTTTTTCCTATTTCCATTTTGACCCAAAACTCATTATAATTTAATTACATCTTTTTTATGGTTATCTACATATGTTACAACATTGTCAAAGTTGCTTTCATCATTGACCTCAGCCATATAACCCCATCAAAGGATTAGTTATTTGATCACTAAGTTACATGTATACCCATGTTATAAGATATGTGGTGTTTGGTTATGATTTGCTAACATTTTTAGTTATGATTTAAAAGCATTTAATACTGTCATATTTTTTTATATAGTACAAACCACAAAACGAGTGTATATAGTAGCATGACCGTTGTTTTAATTAAGGTTTCTTTTAGAGTTAATTAAAAAGTCAACTTATTAGTTAAAAATATTTTTATAAAAAATTAATGCTACAAAATATAATTTGTATATTTCTAGTTTTTGTTTATTATTTTCTAAGGACTTTTTAATGTAAATAACTCTGATTAATATAATTTTATGACAACTATTTTTCTGGGTGAATACAAAAAATAAGTTTGCCCAATCAATTATAATTTTATTTAGCTAAATGAGCCAAATAAGCTAAAAAAATCAATGAATCTTACTTCAATTTAAACCACAAATCATCTTATAAGATAAAAATAAGTTTCATGTTCTATTATAAAACAAAAACTTGAACACCTATTCATGTTATGGAGTAATCCTCACACTATTCATATTATGAGCATTGTTATATGGGTTTTATTAACAAGTGTTCCTATGGCACAAATAAAATACAACAAATTTGAAGAATATAAGAGCATAGTACTTTAACTTTGATTTATCAAAAATTAAAGTAAAATTTATTACTGTCAATTCAACGAGAAGGTGAAGGTGGATCCTTAGGGACGATGTAGGCCCTGTTTGGGAATTTGGGTTTTAGCTAAAATAGTTAATAAGATAAAATATCACATTTAAATCATAATTATTTTACTTTTTCTTTCACAATCATCAAATCAACTACAAAAAAAATTATTTGTCTTCCTAAACATAACTTTTTTATTCCGACTAAAATAATTAAAAAGTCAAAAAATTAAGGAGTATTTTGAAAAGTATGTTAAAAGCCAACTTTTTAGTTTTTTTTTTTTAGTTTTTTTTTTTTTTGAAAAAATGTGTAAAAAATAGAGAGGTGATGTGACCAAAAAAAGTCAAAAAGTTAAAAAAAATTACCTTTTAACCAACTTGCCAAAGGTGTTGTTTGGTGCAGCTTATTAGAAGATAAAAGTCGATAATCGAAGTTTAAAATCAAAAGCACTTCTTCTTTAACTTCTAAATAATAAGTTTTTTCAATTATTTAAACTATTTCGCCTAAAAATCATAAGCAAAAATCGCACCAAACATTATGACCCAAAATCTCAAATTAAAATAAATTATAATCACCCCTTATAATTTACACCAAACACCCCCAAAATAAGCCTAACCAAGATAATCAAATTCTCAAACTAGACCATAGTAAACTTAAGAATATTCTTGCCATGCCATTCCATTCCATTTCCCAGCCCTCCCAAAAAAAAACAAATGAACACAAATTGCCACTCCAAACATCTAATCAAAAAAATGAACAATTACTATTTAGTATAAATTTTTTTAAAAAAAAATTAGAAAATTTATGTACATTAATAATTAAACTCTTAAGGTTTTTCAGTAATTGTCTTGTAAAACAACCTTGTAATTTTCCCTTAAAAAAGTACATATATATTAGTAAATATTTTAAAAAATTACTCTTAAAGTTGGTTTTGAAATTTAAAAACTATTTTGTGAGATTTTTGTTTTCGACTTTTTTTTTTTTAAAATAATCTTTAGTGAATTTTTGTATATATTAATTATTTAAAAAAATTAAATTCACTTAATCTAAATGTATTTAAAAAATATTTTTAATTTTTTTTAAAAAAATCACTAAATATTAAAAATTACAGAAAATAGTACATTTTTATTTTTTTATATTTATTCATAAATATTTTATTTTTTAACTGAATGATCAATTAGGTGTATTTACATTATCAACCAAAATATTGACATTTAAAAATTAAAGAAAATTGATTGAGCTTTCAAGTTTAAAGTGGCTATCACGAAGTTTTATTTTGATGATATAAACCGTTTATTTTGTAGAACTCTTAGTTTATGTTATATATGAAAAAAATTAGGTCGATTCAATAATCATAATGTTTATCATTTTATCAAGTTTGTCTCTAAAAAAATAAACGACAAATATAATTTTTTAAATATACTATTTATTTTTTGGGGATAAATAGTAAAAAATAAAAATGCTACAATTATTAGATCGATTTAAATTTTTTTTATAGATAATATATACAAAATTTTAAAAAATAAATAGTTCAATTTATCAAAATAATACCAATAATATCGATAATGAATTTCATAGGTCTCTCAAGTTCTATGTAATATTGGAAGAAGCCTAAAAAAATAAAAAATAAAAAAGAGCAAAGGTAAAATGAGTAACTATGGAAGATAAATGAGTGACTCTGTTTATTTCGGCGAAAAAACATTTTCAAATGAGAAATATTTTTTATATAAATATTTTTCAGATAATATTTTTTCGAGAAAACATTTTTCTATATTTAGTGATGATGGCGGTGAAACGAATGTGGAGGTAGTAGCATGGTGGTAGGGTAGCGATAACGGTGTTGGTGACAATGACAGTAGTGTGGTCGTGGAGGTGAAAGTAACGGTGATAGTGTGGTAACATCTTTAAAAAGTGAAAAATATTTTGTACCTATATAGACTTATTTTTTGTTAATCATGAAAAATATTTTCTGTTAATTTTTGTTTTTTAATATACCAAACACCAAAAAATATAAAAAAATATTTCTCACCCAAACAAATTGAAGGTAAGTTTTTTTTGGTTAACGAGTAAACTCCCCAAGCCTGTTCTCCTCCGACTTCTGAATCAACAACCTAATATTGGTTAATAGGTAGTCGAGGCAAATCTCTTGATGTATGCACTTACTCCACAACGCACATACGATTTCAGTTAGAGAGTGCAGCTACCAAGATTTGACCACACATCCAAGCCTTGGATATAGGTTGTCCAGCATTTAGAGGGCTATCCTAAGACCACTACATTAAACCCCTAAGAATTGACTCTAAAAAATGTGGAACTTGAGACCTTAGAACTTATACTCAAAGTCTTTCCAAAGTGCGAAAACCCCTTAGTCAAGGTAAGTTATAAAACTCAACTTTCCTCTTTCTCATAAAGTAAGTCATAAACTCAACTTTTCTTTCGCCATAACCAATCCATTTTCGCTCTCTTTCTTTGTTTTTAGTTTCTAGTCGCACAAAGATACAATTCTTCCCCAATTTTTTTTTTTTTCTTCAAAAAAAAAACTCCATTAAGGTCAAACTAGACCTCTTATTGCCAATGAGAGGTCAAAAAGTGCAAATGCCAAGATTCGACCACACATTCAAGCCCTAGATACAAGTCGTCCAACACTTAGCCTTCGCTTACATCCCAATCTTAATAAATAGCCACAAAATGACAAAATAGGTTAAAAAGTCAACAAGACAAAATGTCACATCCAAACCATAATCATTTATTTTTTCTCTTACAAAAGTCCAAAAAGTCAAAAAGTTCATCCCAAACCTCAAAGCAAAATAGTCATAAAATCAACTTACATCCCAAACGAACCTTTAGAGGGCCGCCCCAGAACTACTACATTAAACCCCTAAGAATTGACTCAAAAGTATAGAACCCGAGACTTCAAAACTTATACTTAAGGCCTGTTACTCTAGATTTTAGACACCAGATTATAAATTTTAGCTTCCAAAAGCTATTTCGCATCGCTTGTTTAAACTTTTGTTTATTAGTTTTCGATTTTATAGCTTTTTTCCTTGAAGAAAAGTGGTTAGAATCAAGTCGCCCCCAAAGCAGCCTCCACGCTTGAGATTAAATCTGAGGGCATGCGAAATTACTTAAATGCCCTCATTAATTTCAACTATTACCAAAAACCCAACTATATAAACCTTATTTTCAAAACACTGCTTCATTTGCTCACTTGAGGAGAGAGAGAGAAAGAGAGAGGTGATTTTCAACGTAGGCAAACCAGAGTTCTCTTCACTATCTCTTCTCTCTTCGCCTCTCACGATATGAAACTCTTCTATTACCATCGCCATTGGCGATTTGAAACCCTAACCAGATTGGCAAACCCTCCCGCCGCCATCACGTTGAGAGGCAAACCTCCCATCACCTAGAGTCGCGATCCGTCGTAGAACCACCGCCATTGCATCAACAAACCGTAGTTTCTTGGATCTAGTCGGAGAACTGTGCTAGGTTTTTGGTAAATCGTGAGTCTAAGGTTTCAGGGAAAGGAGAAGGAAAAAAGGGGCTAGGGTTTTGGTAGAACAGTTGATTTATGACGATTGACAACTTAAGATCTCCAAAGATTGTTTCGATGATGTTTCATTTATATTCCGTGATCGATGACCTTCCATCTATCTTGTACCCAACATTAAATAAAAATATATATATATAATAACAATTTTTATATTAATTGATACTAATTATATTAACTTCATTAATGAAATAATTTATACTAATTGATACTAATTGATGAACAAAAATCACAATTAATAATAATAATAAAGAAAAGAAATACGTATATATATAATTAAATGAATATATAAAAATAATATGTAATGAAATCACAACATTAATATAAATTAGAATATGAATATTAATTGGTATTAATTTTAATGAATTAATAAATTAAACAAAATTAACAAAGAAAGAAGAGAGAGAGAGAGAGAGAGAGAGAGAGAGAGAGAGAGAGAAGAAGATAAGGAAGAAAAGAAAAGAAAAGAAAATAAAATAAAATGAAAAATAAAGAAAAAAATGTATTGTAAATGAAATTACAAATTTTATATCTTATAAAGGCAAGTATTAAAAGATATTATACAAGAAAAATTATTTTATAAATATTCAATTAAATATTACTCTCATCTATTAAGTCTATAATCCTCATAGCTATATCAAATAAATCAATGATTTATATTTAAAATTTTGTAATATATAATTTATTAAGCTTCATAATTTATAAGTAAAAACAATGTTAGAAATTCCAAACA